>CM027081.1:14512914-15712914 GCA_015343265.1 Pao palembangensis
TAAATACAACTTGTTAAATGGGATTGTGGGTCACATTAACTACTGAATACCAGAGGGAAAAAACAAGTAAATATCATCCACGTGTGTGCCACTGACCTCACTCTGCTTTCTCTTCTTGGTAAAAATGTAACGGATCAAAGTCTCTTGGAGAACATCCTGTTTGACCAGAAAATGCCAAAGACGTCGGGCTGGGAAGGACTGGTGGTTCTTTGTCCTGCAAGGGAAAACATCATGAAGATGACCTAAATATATGGGACAAATAACAATAACATCTCTTTTAATTGTGAGAAAATTCTGTCCAGTTTACTTTATTTCAGTTATGAGGCAGTATATTTCTTAAATTTAAATAAATTCCACAGTTTCTCCTGCTGTTCTCGGCTTACTTGAAGGGTGTGTTGTCTGGCTCTAGCATGGCCTTGTGGCGCAGAATGGCAGGGCCTCCTCCTGCGCTCAGGTCAGTGGGATATGTATTGATATAGTTTGGAGGAGGTCCGTCAAATTTGTTAATACGTTCCAGCAGAAGCTGCTCCCAGTTCTCCAAAGTCTTTATCACGGCATTACTGAGGGGGGATGTTACTGGAAGGTCTATAACACACGCACACACAGTCGGTAATGTACACGTGTAGTATAAAACTGCAAAGCATGAAAGAGTACTTCAAATGTTTTACGTCACAATGTACCTGTAGAGTCGAGGCCTGCAAGAGGGAGGAAATTCTTGATGTTGTGGTGAGCCAGTTTCACCATAACCAGGCGGATCAAAGCCCAGCTACGTAAACCACAGACAAACACACAGCAATTGAAAAATCTGAGCCAACGGTAAGAACAAACAAAAGTGGCTGAGGAATACCTGTAGGAGCTGGGATCAGAGTGCTCCGTCATCTGTGTGTCAGAAAGGAAGGCGTCATCGTCGTCTTCATCCTCCTCTGCACCACTTTCGTCTGAATCACACAGAGCGTTGCTGTCTGATAGGGGCAGGAAGGGCTGAGAGCAGAACCACAATCAGGAGGGAGCCGTGATAAAACACTAGTCTCATGAGCTGCGTCTTACTTTGGCCACAAAGTAATCCCACATGCTCAGCTCTGGTGGAATAAACTTCTCCCTGTATGTGGGCCTGTCCGTGGGAACAGGGGGTGGGGTGGCCGGGCTTTCCTTCACAGGACGTCCAGGGACCAGCATCCGCATGTTGAACCTACGTCTGTATCGATCCACATCCTCTACTGGCGGAACTACCGGGGGTGGAAAAGACAGTCTAAGACCTGTGTACATCACTGCTTCTGCTGACACTGCGTCATTTCAGAGCTAAAAGGTAGTTAAGAAAGAGAAATTCAGAACCAGTGCTAAATTGACAGAACTAAATCATCAATTCAAATCAAAGAGGGTTTTGTAGGCTAAACACACAAGGAAAAGGCACAGATGTTGATCAGAGGTAAAGGATGAGTATGAAGCCAAATTCTTGGCAAACTTAAACACGTTTTAGAAATGCGTAATGAAAATTTCAAACCAGAGTAGATAGCGCAGTTAGGAACAGCACACAGGACACACATGATGACAGCTGTCAACAGCCAACACTGTCATGTACAACGTCAAGTACATACCAAAATATCACACAATAATGCAAAAGCATTATACTTTTGTACATAATCGGACTGAGTGATTGGCCACTGACATTTTTCCTGTCTGAAAATCGTGCATGATTCTTAATGATCCACATGTTATCGGAGTTCCTGTCTGTACCTTGCATGAAAAACCTCTTCAGAAGGCTCTTTGCTGTGCTGAGAGCTATCGCAGAGACCGGAGAGTCTAAATGCCAGCTCATATCTATCCTCTCCACACAAGCAGACCACTTTGTCCTGATGCATATGAATGAACAGTTTCTACCGGTTTCAGCCAGAAGACTCATGAAATGGTTTATTACCGAACATTAAAAATAAATAGATCATTCTCAGTCGATGTTCTCAATTATCATACGCTACCTGCTCTAATAACAGCACGCTACAAGGTGAACAAAACAGAACTAAACTGCTGTTCCATGGTTCTACGGTAGCGCACGATAGTTTAATAACATCTAAGCTGTACCTGGTTTAGTCTCGGATTCAGGTATAGTCTGAAGGGGCTTCTGAGCTGAGGCTTCAGAACTATCCTTGCTAGGCTCAGCTTTTGCTTAAGTGATAAAAGAGGAGTATACAACAAAATAAATATTAAGAATGTTATATTTCCATGCACTGCACACACACACCTGAGGGATTATGACACTCATAACACTCCTGAGTTTTCTGATGTGCATTCAGTTATCGTGCACTGCAATCCTGCACACCAGCACTGCAAACTGCAATCCAGCAGCCTGGCTACTCACAGCTAGCCTTAGGTGCTGGTGCCACACTGCGTGGCACCTCTCCCTTTGAAAAGGGAGTAGGGGGTTGTTTGGGAGGCTGCGTTACAGAGAGAATGGGAGAGGGGTTGGGGCTGAGGCGGCTCTGCTCAGGTCTTCCTGTCTCCTGAGACTCTTCTGGCCTGGCTGCCTCCAAATCAGCTGGGACTGGGTACACAGGGCAGAGGGCACACTCACACAAAACAATCGTGGAGCAATCGTGGTGAGCCCAACTCAAATTTCCACGTTCATTTATTCTTTTTTTTTTTCCTCGATTAAAAAGTCATAAAATGTTTATTGCTGGAATGGAGGCCCAAAGAAACCAGACAGGTGAAGAAATTGAGCACAAGAGGGCAGCAACAAACAAATAGGATGATGGAGGGAGAAAAAGCAACACTACGGAAAGAAACCAATGCCAGTAATTCTAGTAACAACAGTCAAATTACCTGGTGGAAGCTCAGGCCTCTTTGGCTTAATAATGACTTTGGCCCCTCCCCCAAAAACAGCAGCCCACATGCGGTTGTTGAGAGGATGTGCTGCCAGGCGGAAGAGTTCATTGCTGCTGTGTGTGCCCAGACCATGAATGAGCAGTGAGAGATAAACAGCCACGACAGCTTCGCACAAAAGCACGCTGAGCCTCGGCTGGTCCTCCTCTCTGGCAGAAGCCAACAAAGAGATCAGGGATGACACACCTGCAGGTGGAGGACGGTGAAGTAAGAGATTAGCCTTCAACATCCAAAACGCTCTCATTCACAAAAAACAACACATTTCAGAGACATGGAATTGATGGCGTGATCAGTCTGTCTTTCCATTTCCTTGCCAGGGGCCATGAGGATCCTATTATAGAACACCATCTGCCTCTCTGCCTGAACACAAACTGCCTGATTTGCTCTGCCTCATCCCCAGCTTCTCATATTCAGTTCTATCATGCTTTTGACGCTTGTGAGCCATTTTCTATGCATTTTGAAAAATAATCTAACCTGGCATAATTTTAAGAATTTCAATTATTTTCAAAAAATGGCGTCTCAAAAATCTAACTTGACCCTCAGTAACGACTTCCATCTAACCCTACAAAGTTGAGTGGATGGATAAATGGGGGTGATGTTACCTGGCCATTGTGCTGGAGCAGAATTAGGAGTTATGTGTTCTTCGATGCTTTCTGTGCGTAGTCGTTTTCTCTCGCTGAGCAGCAGGCCCTGGTACACCATCCCCGTAAACTGGTTTGCTTCTGTCTGGCTGCTGCAAAAACAAGAACATACTAGTCACAACCAGGAATAAGAATGATGTTAACAGTTTGCTCATGAGCTAAAGGCGATTTCTGTTTCAGAGACAGGGTGTTGTTGCAAAAGTAGTCAAGACAGTCTAGTACCAGAATAATAAACCATTCAAAACCAGTTACCTGTAGCTATGGCTGTCACACAAGGCTTGATAAATGCAGGCAGACAGAGATGCTGCTAATGTGTGAAGAGCATTAACCTGATGGTAAAGGACATGTTTCACTTATCAGATGAATGTAAGACAAACTGTGGGCTTTACAGTCTGCAGTGTTATCAGAGTCTAACCTGATCATCCATGAAGTCAGGATGTGGTGGGGCCTCCATCAGAGTGATGGTGTGGAGGATGTCACGAATGTGGTTGCTGAGGTGAAGAACAGGATTAGCTATGACGGTCTTGGTGGGGGCAATGCAAGCAGACAACAGAGGCAGTGTAGTGGGCAGGGGCAGAGGGGACTGCAGCTGTTTGACTGTAAGCTCCTGCGGAGTGAGACAAGAACATGTTTAGCTTCTGCTGAGGAGTTTTTGCTATAAATCCAGTAGAATAATTTTAGACATGTACCTGCTGACTCTCCTGTAGCAGGAACAGAAGCTCCATGCGGACAGAGGTGACCCCTCCACCCTTGGCCCCATGAAGGCTACAGTAGGACAGAAAGACTCTCAGCAGGGCCTGGTTCTTCCTCAGCCACGCCTTGCGCCGTTCAAAATGCTGCTGCTTGGCCTGAAGGCGCCGACGCTCCAGCTGGTGTCGCTCGTAGGCACCAACATCTAAATTCTCCAAGGCATCATCTGATATGTCTACTGATGTCGTACGCTCTCCAAAACTCTCGAATCCCGAATTCTCTTCCTTCCCCTCCACCTTTTTGTAAAAGCAGTCATCGTTGAAATACAGATCAGACAAAACGAAGCAAAGCTGCATATTCTTTATGTATACATACATTTAACAGCATTTAGGTTTACCTTGTAATTGCAGATCTTATGCATGGCTGCAATCTCTTTTTCCAGCCAACTGTAAAGCTGAAATCTGAGTTTCCCTCCATCTACTTCAAAGCCTGTGGCCAGCGTGCGCAGCTCTGTCATTAGGATTTTCAGACAAGCGCGGAACTTCAGCTGCTCTGCGATCACGTCCACCTCTGACTCACCCTGGAGAAACACAAAAATTGGAGTACAGATCTTTAAAGGATTTCCTGTGTGTCTTAAACCTACTGAATCTCAACTTGAAACACATTCCTACTTGTGAGTTTTCTCTCTGCAGTTTGTCGCCAGCACTTTCTGAGCCTCCATCTTTCGTCTCTGGTGTCTTCATAATGAGACCATCGCCATCATCATCATCCTCATCGTCTTCATCCTTATCATCTCCCCAGTCCAGTTTCAGCTCATCATCTTCTGCTTTGGTTACAGGCTGGCTCCAGTCAAACCCAGCCCCACGGTCATTTCCTCCCCAGGAATGGGTGGGGGCTGCTGAGGAGCCCCAGTCGATGCCTCCCTGGGTGCCATTTTCCAGAGGTTTGCTTGAATTCAAGTTAGTTTTAGATGATGCTTTGCTCATGGATGAGGAGCTACATTTTTTGGTTATCTTGGGAATTTTGGAGAGCACCTCCAAAGCCAGGACTGGGCAGCCCACCTAGAGGAACAGTGACGTTTTAACCTTTTTTTCTAATGTTAATTATGTTCGCAGACTGTAACAGAGAGCCAGATAATAGGTCCCAGAACTTTAGAAGAACTGGACTGGAGAAGGAAACCATATTACTGACACGCTCACCTTAAAGTGTGCATTAGCAGTGGTGAAAAACAGTTTGCGCTCTATAAGATTGATCTCATCTGCACTGCTCTTCTCAGCAGTGAGGCCTACAGTTGTTGCTGTGCCATCTGGATTTGCAAAATGACGACGGATGATTAAAGGATGTGTCCTCAGGTAGTTATAGAAGCTGAACACCACTGGGTTGCAAGATTTCACCATCACATCTGCGAAAAAAAAAAAAAAAAAAAAGAGGGGGGTAAACATGGCTCAGAATCCACAAATGTGTAGCAATAACCTGAAATATCTGCAACCTGCTCACCAGGATTTTCATCATCCTCTTTAGGAATTCGCTCTAACAGTGTGTCCAAGGCTCGGGTGTAATCCTTTGTGATCCAGTAGGCTATGCTGCGGAGGAACGGGTCAGGATGCAGTCTGGAGCAGTGGTAACTGCTTCCATCTCTGTTACAGCCCAGAACCTTCTCATTAAGGAGGCCTTGGCAGGTTGATGAATTCTCAAAATCGGCCTCATACAGCCGTGCGACTATCATGGCGAGCTGGAGATCCTCCATCTTCTCCATCAATACCTACACAGCCCAGAACAACAAAGAAATGGTAAGTAAGCAATAAAGTGAAATAATTAATACAGAAAAAGGCGTGAAGCACAGACATCCATGTGGTTCTTTTCATAGCTTATCTGCATGTTTTGACTTGATATTACAAAATACATGAGCCAAGGAAACTAGTGAGGATCATATCAGACTGTTTTTGCGATAGAAAGGCTGCACAATGCCAACTTTCCTTGACATGAGATATGCACTACTAGCATTGAATTAACATTTATACACCCTCACACTTTAACCGTTCTCATAACCGCAAATTCTAAGTAAAATTGAATAAAGAGCTGGAGGAGCCTAAAAGTTTCTAAACTAGATCTGTGTATTGCTGAGGGTAAAGCAGCTAGTTGTTGACACCTCAATGGCATCTTTGAGCGATCCAGCCAACAGGAAGAAAGCGGCAGATTGTTCAAAACGTTGTTTTCCCAGCAGGGAAAAGGCGTTTTTTAAAGCCGCCTTCCTCCATCGGTCTTCACTGAAGTTGTTTTTGAAGAACTGAGTCATCTTCTCATCATGCTGAGACCTAAAAGATCAGAAATTCACAAGTAAGTATAAAAGTCAGGTGAGAATATTCATTGAAATTAGTTTTAAAAAAATGAAAGCCAACAACATGCTACCTGAAAAGCCCCCACAGGACAGCTTTCTTCTTCATGGCCAAGTAGAACAAAGCAGCATCTAAAGGGTCGTTATGTCTCTGGAAAGCAGCTTTACCCAACTGGTAACAGATAGACACAAACAGTCATTAAAAATATATTTTACTAGATGTAGATGTAGACAAATAAAGCAAAAAAGTAAATCTGCACACAGCTTCTTCCAATGGTTATGTGGTTACGTCATTCCCACCAATCTAAATAATAAATCACAGTTCATAACAAAACCCATCTCATCACATGTGACATATTGCACAAGTGCTGATGGAATGTTGTGAATATTCTGTTATTCATTATTTGGATGGATACCTTCTCCACCATTTTCCGCAGTGTGTTGATGTTGCGTATCCACCAGCCCACACCGACCGCTCTGAGCTCCGACCACTGTGGGTCACCTCTCTGCATGGCTGGGATCATGTTTAACAGCTCCTCCTCTGCCTCGGAGTGGAAGGCCCATGCAAAATGGCACGTTGATAGGCCTGCCATAGAGGAAGAGAGGATAGTGTTTGAGGCCCAACAAGGCATCTACTGTAAATGACAGTGGAGGATATACTACTGACGCATATTTACCCTGGTGGAGCAGCTGCATGCGGTACAACGGGGGCAGAGAAGTGAGCAGGCAGGTATGAAGGCGCATGGCCAGCAGGTACCTCAACCCACACTCATCAAGAGCCTCTGCACCTGCATGAAATAAGGTATTGCAATGTTTTCACTCCTATTCCAGCAACCATTCGCTCATAAATTAGGAGCCAGGGACAAAAATAAATAAATAAATAAATTAAAATACAACCAGCCGTGTATCATTTGTGTTACAGCATGATGATGCTGTAACATGACATGATGCTACAGCAGACTGTGTCTCCTGTCCCTGAACTCTCTTACCCTTACTGTGCTTACTTAGCCCTGGAACAACCTGTTAATATCTTCTCCTCATAAGACTAAATAAATAGGATGGAAAATTGGACATAAATGCCAAAGGTAGTGGAAAAAGTTATTTTAGTTCATTAAGACTTGATAGGTGGAGATGAGCCATATCAAGGAACACATAATCAAGAAGAAAAATGATGCTCAGCTTTCACATCTTTTTCAACCCTTTTTCTGTCACCAAGGATAACAGTTAATGGATTAGTACATGATGAAACATTGGCCTCTGCAAAAGCACTGTTCAAAGTTGGCTATGGTCATGACTGTTCTTCTAGCTGGCTGTCATCATAACAGACACATACAAAGGTATAACCTACCCGTGTACTGCTGATCAGTGGAGCTGGGGACCTCAGCACTTGTGGTAGCCACAGTATCAGCCAAGGCCACCAAGAACATCTGCTCTAATCTGGTCAGGCCTGGTAAACTGGAGTGCATGAGGTGACTAGATAATACCTGCACATAAAAGGAAGCAGTGTTGTAAAAAAAGAAAAAAATAATAATAATCTACAATAAATATGTTACTACCTTTAAATGTATCTTTTATTAGTATTTTTACAAAAACATCAGCCTATGCTGTTGCAGCTATCATATCAAAAACTTTTAAAGCCTTTGTACAACATAGCCTCATGTAGGTCTATCGATACCTGAGCGTGTTCTGGTCCAAAATAGGTGGGTCCATATTGAGATAGGTTGATAACTCTTGACTTCTTCTCTGGTTTGTCAGTTGCAAAGTTCATAAAATCATCTGTGGTAACTGTTGTGACCTGTAACACAAGGGGTGGGAACTAGTAAGAAGTATCAATGCACTACGCTTTCATTAAGAAAAATAATCATCTCATTACCAACCTGGAAGAGGTCAGAATACTGGTCTTCTGTAGACTTCTGTCCTCCTTCACCATCTACCGCCTTTGTTCCTTTACCAGCCTCTTCACCCGCCTTGTACGAGGTGTCCAGGTCCGCCAACATGAGAGAATAGAGTGGTAAGGGAGGTATGGAGTTGATTTCTGTGTAGTCCCTGCCTCCGTCACGACCGGCCACAATGGTGTCTTTTGCAGTGCTGCCAGTCACACTGATTGTCCTGGACAGGTGTCTTCTAGATCCACCCTCACCTGCCTCCACATCCCTCACCACAGCAACTTCGCCAGCAATACATTTCACCAGGTGAGCGAGGATAGCCTGGTACAGACGAACACTGGGTTACCAGCATATATGAATATGATTGGTCCTACCAGGACATAAATGATATGCAGTCTGATACCTCTTTTTATATATGAATTAAAAATTATAATTAAATAAAAATTACAAAATTATGTTTAAGATGCCATTACTACAACAAGCGTAAATGTACCAATGAATTTAGTCATAAAATTAGTCAAAATCATGTTATTTTGTCCCAAGCAACAGCTTTTTAATAGATTTCACTCTAATCTCAATAATGATTGTGTTATATTTTAAGTCCTAAACACAGTAGCTCTGAATCACGAAGAGGAAGAATCACCTTGGCTCGGCGAACCTTGCCCAGGTCCATGAGTTCCAGCAGCTGGGTAGGATGGTACTGGGGTAGAGTTGGTGACAGTGAGTGAGCGGCCTCAAACAGTCCTCCTTCCTGAAGGCCGGTAGGGGCACGCAGAGCCTCATCCACAACTGTATTTCCCTCAAACACACTCTTAGACCTGGCTCTCCCCTCAAACACTGAGGAGGAAGCTGTGGTTTGACCTCCGGCATTGTCTACAGAAAAGTTATCTTCCTCTCCGACACCAGGCTTCTTGTCCTGGTACCACTGGGCATATACATGCATTTCACAGTCCATGCCCACCACCAGGATGCCGTCTCTCACCCAGGACAAGGAGACAGGTAAAGAAGGTGTGCCATCCACAGAGGAGAGAAGGTCGATGGATCGGAGCAGGATCCAGCGTGACCGGATGCCCTGTTTAATGCTGCCACCTAAAGGAAGAGTGATGACAGCCACCCCTTCCTTGCTGCTAGTCTGCTCGTTGACCATGCCAGAGATACGGCCATACATAAGAATGTTGGAACCAACTCCAACAGTGAGGATGTGAGAGCCATCCTCCTTTGACAGCCAGTCTAAGTGGACGTAGTGTTTAATGTTGGGGGAGCTATGGTCTCTACTCATGTATAGGTCAGACCTGTAATGGAGAAAATAATTGTATTACAAACACACTTATATAAACTTATAACTGAATACAGAAATTTTAAACAAATGCCCTTGTGACCTGCTGTATACAAAGAGGTTGGAGTCCACGCTGACTCTTGGATCTAAGGTGGTTGAGGGCCTGGTGAAGTCATCAAGGTGGATGGTTTGCTCTAAAACCCATTCGGAGCCCCCGGTAGACTCACACTCATAGATGGACACGTGCATGGAGAAGTCCTCTGCAGACCCGTGTAGCTGAAGACCAAGTTACAGTTTTACAATTAGCAGTTATATGATGCATAGACAGCCCAGTTTCATCACTACAGCTCATTGCTCCATGACCCATAATGCTTAAGTGCTAGTTCCACATCATTCTCTATTATACATGATCATTTATTTCTGTTTTTGTTAGCAGACTATACAAACAATTTAGTAATTTCTATATTTCAGTGAAATTAAAGCCATTTTCACTCTCAAAAATCAATTAAAATGAACTTGTTTGACCAGCATGTCACAAAGAAAGGATTGTAATTTCTTACCTGTCCTTGTCGAGGCTTTTTAAAAGCCACAGCAAGTCTGCCAGTGTAGGAGCAGGAGACAGCAACAGGTCGTCCTGACACACCAACTGCACTGTTGTTGTCTTCCTCTTCGTTCATTAGAGCCCAGGGCTCCCAGCGGTACACTCGGTTGTCCTGCTCATCTTCGCTGTACCCTTCATCACTCTCCACAGCACAGTGCCAGAACCGCACTCGCGAATCAGAGCAGGTGGTAACAATCAGGTAGGGAGCGAGGCACACAGGGTAGATAGAGGAGGAACTCAGATGGCCTAGCAGACAGAAAAAGCAGAATGAGAAATATTCAAGCGCTGCAGCTTCCCATTTATAGCAGGTTCCCAATAACATTATAAAAATAAACATGCATTTCTCCTGGCAGCAATATGATGTAGAAATAACTGTGTATTCAAACCTGCAGAAGGGGTTGCCCTGGTAACCTCTACCCCATGGGGCAGGTCAAGGCGTTTGCTGTACACCAGTTTGGAGCTCAGGATGAGTTTGCTCGCTGACTGTAAATTGGCTGTCGAGGCGGAACGTGGTAGGGGTCTAATAGGAGAAGTCTCTGGAGACGAGTCAGCATTCGCTACTTGGTTTGGAACCATCAGCTGACTTTGGAAGGTGTAATCTGGACTTTGCTCATCTAGACACAAAGTACATAACACGATCATGACAGCGCCAGAAAGGCAGATAAAAAGCTGGCCCAGGTAAAATACAAGAAATCAGCATTACCAACACAGGCTTGCACAGACTCGAGATGCAAATGCCACATCTGCAGGACAGAGTTCCTGTTCAGATCCTTCTCTATCACCACCAGGAAGAACTTCTCAGAGAACGGGGCAGACTGGTAATCTGGATATAATTACATTTTATTATTGTTTTCTGCTGGTGATGAAGACTGAACAGAGCTTTATTTTGTGTGCCACACCTTCACCATATGGAAAGGTTGGCATATGGGCCTCTTCTTTCTGGGGTTTGTAACCTAGAATGAAGTCCTCTTGGAACACATGCAGCAGCTGAGTATTGGTTCCACACTGAGTGGGGAGGGGAAAAAAAGTCAAAGAGGTTGCACTCTGTCGAATGAACAGAAGGTTCCACAATTTCATGATGGCTTTGTACCACTAACTTGAGGTGGGTGGGAAAACCACAAAGTGCTAACCTGGTTTGTGATGACATCCAACTCTATGATACATCCAGGTCTGGCAGTGGATTGCTGGCTGACTATGTTGAACACCTCTCCCACCAGTTTCTATATGGAAGCACAAATGACCAGTACATTTAATGGGTTTCTAACTAAAATCAATGAATGTGTACCATACGTGGGATCTTAATGGTATGTCTGATTCAGGTTTTGTCCAGTTACACACTTTATTCTTTCTGTGCTGTTCACTCACAGATGTTTCAGGATCTGACAGTTCATCTAGTAGTTTTCTGGCATCCACCACAGCTTGATAGAGACGGAGGTTTTTACCATCTGATGCCACAAAGCATGCACTGGCACTGTTACAATAAGTTCCTGAAGGACAGAATCCATTGGAAAAGTCATTCATTTTGCATGAGTTTCTTCTACTACATTCACAGAGGTAAATTAAATATAAATGAAAAGATATTAAAATGAGGGCAAAATAGGCAATGTAGATTTTCTGCAAATTAAAGAATCTCACAACAACAAAGAAGTTTGTTTTTCTTTTTTTTAACAATAGGCATTTCTTGCAGGCCGCAGAGACAGAAAATAGACTCTAATGATCTGAAAATGTGTCATCTGTCTTTTCTAAGCAGCACTTCAGTTCTAAACACTACATGCACTGACACAGAGCAAGGTGAGAGGAAGTTTACCAAGTACAGAGCTGGGAATGAGTGTCGGTAACCAAGCGACATTGCTAAAAGCAGAGGTGTGAAGAGAGTTGATACGAGCCAGTTCAGACACCCCTCCAGTGCAGGACAGAGGTCCAATGTGATCCACTCTCCACAAAATCAGTTCACTGTAGATGGCATTGGGATCATGGAATGTCCTGGTAGCGGCGTTACGAAGCTGCTTCCTACAAATGGAAAATGAAGATCACTACATACGTTTCCAACATTATCATAGAGTAATGCCGATTATCATCCTCGTCATTTGCTCATTTTCTTTCCTTCCAATCCCAGTTCTATATAGTACCTGGGAAGTCCTTTCGGTAAGGGGAAGGTAGGTGGCTGCTCTCCTTCCAGGCTGCTAGGAGCTGAGGGAGGGGTGAGCAGAGCATTGTGATGTGAGGAGGTCAGCAGCAGGGGCAGCACCGTGTGGCAAGCTTGGTCATTCAAGTGAAAACGGTGGCCACAGTAACGGAACTTGTGCGACACAGTTAACACATTGGAGAAAGCAGAACATTCAGCAAATGTCACTGCCCACTGCAGAAAAAAGGAATGCAATATTCAGTTAGTTTCTCATACGTCTGCTCATCACAGCAAACGGATACAGTCTGTTATTATTTGAGGTCATTCATTCAGTGGTTAAATTTGCTCTCATACCTGGTTGAGAGATCCGTCAACATGTTTGGACACCATCATGACAGCTGGACTTATGCCAGGGTAACATCTGGTAGAGGGGGTCAGTGCCAGTGAACCCAGACTGCCTGAAGCTGAAGCAGACTTAGAGATGCGCTGGATCGTTCTCCGCTGTTCTCCATGCCCAGGATTCCCGCCTTCCGTCAGTGTGCAGGCATACATTAAAATGTTTTTACTCAGTGAGTTAGCATCGCCTGTAGGAAACGCCACCGGGATACGAGTCGAAAAGGACACCTGGTGGAAGAGTTGGAGAAAAATATTGGCAGAAAAGGACTGGATTACAAATTTTACAACTTAAAAGCAGGTTTACAAAAAAAAACAATCAACTGACCTGAACCTGTCTGAAGATGCCCTGGTTAAATTCATCCAAGTACTTCACATGCCAGACCAGGAAGGATCCGTCAGTGGGGTGGATGGTGAACAGCATGTCTGGGCTTTTGTTCCACTCAATTATCAGTGTTTCCATCTTCCGCTCTAAAAGCATAGAGGGCAAAGGCATGCTGGAGCTGGACCCAGGGGAGGACGCCTTGGTGCTTCCCTGCTCCGCTGGTTCTCCCTCCTCACCATGCTCAGAGGAGGCTTTGTCAGACATCTCATCCAGATCTAAAACCACAAAGAAATCGTATTCTGGAGATTCTTTAAGGCTTCTTTAAGAATTTGAGTGTCGCATGCTGACATGGCTATGGATCATACCAAAGTCAAACTTCATAGGTGACCCTTCAGGTTCCAGAGCATCCTCAGTTGCCTGTTCTAGCTGCTGCTCTGAGAACTTACGGAGCTGCAGCATAAAGAGATCCATTGAGGAAGTGAAGCTGAGATCTTTATTATTGAGCCAGTGAACCACAAAGCCGCCACCACCAGTACCGTCATCTGGATTAAACACTGCAGAGTCAGCCAACGCTGATGGGATATCTGACAAGGAAACAAGATACCGAAAAGAACACATCCAAGAGGATCAGAAAACAACCACTGTTATTGTTTAGCACAGCCAAAATAATGTCTGGTCCAGTTCAAAAACACCTTTACCTGTGTTAGGATTGATACTGGCAGAGATGTGGAAGTGGCACAGGGCATTTGCATGATGAGCAATGTGGCGGTGAGTGTGTGCATCCTGTGTGCCAAGCTGAGAGGGCAACAGCTCACTATGTGCCACCAGAGCAGAGGACCGCCGACGACCCCGGCGCAGGTGTTTCAGATGATGAATCGACTACTCAAGCAAACACACATGATTAGGTAATCCATCTTATCACAGGCTGGACATCTTAAGCGTCTTCTGATAAACTGACTGATTATTGGTGTACCTCCAAAGCATGCTGGATCTTGTCTTTATTGCCTGCCAGCCCTGGCAGGCAGGAACTAAACGACTGTGTGTTCTCAGAGATCTGTCCTCCGAGCAGGCTGTCTTCTGGCAGCAGAGTCTCTGACCACAGCCTACACACGCCATCTTCACAGGACGTCAGCAGCACATTGCACACTGAACCCCTGGAACACCAAAGAGAAAGCAACTGCCTTACAAATCAGTCGTTTGTTGGACAGTTACCCAACCTAATACATACATCTAATACAAACACATTATTTGATGATGACCCTAAATAAAAAGCAAGGAAGTGATAATCTCTGTAGGTACAGTCACACTGAAATGCCCAACAAAGGTGTTTTTTCTTTTAAAGCTAATTTGTAATAAAAACATAATTAGCAAACTACTATGTATTGGGTGAGAAAAACAAATGAAATCCTCTTGTAACTAGTGGACAAGTTGAATATGACTAAGCTGGCTTCTTACTTGGGCATGTACTTGCTGGTCTTCCTCCATGACATACCAGTGACCGAGCGAGGATGGGCCAGGTAAACAAAGGAGAAGTGGACTGGAGGAGGCTTTTTATCTGCGTTATCCTGGACCACCACTGCTGAACGCCAGCCCGTGGTGGGATACCACACTTTAAGTAAACAGTCATCCTGCATGTACAAAAGCCAGGACTATATTAGAACCAACCTTAGGTGCAAATATATCCACAAAGGCCATTACAAAGATCTCAAACATATTTCCATCAATTGTATACCTTTCCAACTGTAGCAAAGTACTCGCCATCAGGTGACCACTTGGCAATGTGCACAGACGCAGCAGTTCTGAGACAAACAGCAGCAAATAAAATCATTTAGCAGGTTTTTTCCTTCTCCAATTCCTGACCACGTCTTTACATGTCAGCATGATTTTACTTGCAGTAACATGTTGTAATTTTAGATGCTATCTTCCTCTCCTTGCTTTACTAGGTGTGTGTGTGTGTGTGTCTCAGTACATAACAAGTTTAATTCTCTTCAGTGGTGACACAGCATAAAACACTTGAAAAGAGGAAGTATGATAATCACACTGAATCTACTATTCACACAAAATTGGTCCCTTAAAAACACCCTTAAATATTTTCTGAGCAGAGATAACAAACTAACTTCACTGCTTAACAAAAGAGGAGGAAGGAGGGAGAGAAGGAGGGAAACACTTTAACAATAAATCTACAGTACACATTGAGAATAATTACAGATTTTAAATTAGAGCAGATCAAATGTAGTTTTTCTCTGTGCAGGATTATGACTGGAGTGGAACATACTTGCACTGCCACACGCAGTTCCAGTCACTGAGGACAGGGTGGGGCCTGTCCTCAGTCAGCTGCCCATCCTCCTCCTCTATCAGGGCATCTGTCAGCGGTGGAGCCCACAGCTGAAGCCGCTCAGTTGCTGCTAGGATACGGTTTCCTGTGGACACAAAAGCATGCCACACACTTCATCCCACCCACAAAAAAGGACTGGCATATCCCGAGCCAAATAAACGTCAACCTTTAATAATACACACGCTGTTACAGACATGGGAGGCAGAATACAAACTGTGCACGCGTTGGACTAATCCCGTGGGGAGGGCAGAGAATCTAACACAGAAGGCATTGGCGTACCTTGCGGGTCCCAGGCCAGGCTGTATGTGATGGCATCAAGGAAGAACTGTCCTGTCTTTTGCCACTGATAGTTAAGTTGCTGTTAGTGATAGGAGTGACACACACACACCATGCAATGTTATTGGCTTTTACCACTATGATTAATCTGACAAAATAGAGATTTAAAACACTTCTGATCACTGCACTGGCATTCATGCTTACCTTGTGGCGTTTGTTTGGGTTGGTAGTCAGAGGTTCAAAGATGCAGACTGTGTTTCCGTAGGAGGCAGCAATCTAAAAATAAAAAGCCGTGTTCATCATCCCATTACTCACCCCATCAGTGCTACTACACACCAGCTCCAAAATGAGAGGGGGGGAGAGGAGATGGAGAAAAATGGACGGTGCAAGACGAAAGCTGGACCTCCGTGTGCTCGGAATAAACGGTAAT
This sequence comes from Pao palembangensis, assembly GCA_015343265.1. Classification (NCBI taxonomy): domain Eukaryota; kingdom Metazoa; phylum Chordata; class Actinopteri; order Tetraodontiformes; family Tetraodontidae; genus Pao; species Pao palembangensis. The sequence continues at coordinate 14,529,102 of CM027081.1, forward strand.
GTCGACTGGCTTGGTGGGAGTGGGTCATGATGGGCGGTCAACACTTACCCTGCCGAGCTGGTGGGAGCACTCCACACAGCCCACCTGGATGTTTCCATTCTGAGCTCCTGGGATGATCTGTACACAGTCAAAGTCACTGGCCAAGATCACAACATCACAGCCAGAACCGTAGGCCTGAGAGACAGATGAGAGGAGAAACCCAATCAGATCGAGTCATGAACGTAAACACAACATCCTGATGGACTTCCGCAGCCTCATCAGTGTGAAACTGCATACATATGCAACCTTATTTCACAAATATAAATAACTAAAAGAAGGCCACAAAGCATTCTGTAGCACCAACATTAATTATTCATTAGAAATGGGAGCTGCTGCAACTGAAATAGTGCCGCATGACCGCGCGTTCAAATTGCGACTGCACCGATGTGACAGAGTGCACACACTTTTAAATGTACACGAAATACAACAAAATTCTGAGTTAATAAACAGTACATTAAAGCATTCTGGTGAAAGTTAAAACAAAAACCAAATGACAATAAAATTCACAATCACGCTGATACATGAAAAGATGAGAGCAAAGCCACAGATGGTGGTCCAAACTCTACGTTTGATTCCAGAGAATCACGTTAAACCTTTGTTTGAATGATCTAATATTTAGATTGGCCACCAAGCTCAAGTGAAACAATGGTGGTAGCTGGTTAAGAATGGCAGCAAAGCAGCTGCACTGGTAGACAAGCAAACTTGATCTAAAGGCAACAGCACGGCCACAGTGACAACTCGTCTCTTTTATAATTCAGAAGAACAGGAGGAGGGACTGGGAACCACTCCGCCAGAGTGGGACAACATTCCACCCAGAGGTATTATATAAAGTGACAGTTGGGTAAGTTACACTGTCTTAAGACTATATTCGCCATCATTAATGTGTAAATGAGACCCAGAACCCAAAGTAAAAATGGAGCACAGAGCGTGCTTTACAACTGCAGCAGTGTTTGCTGGTGCAGATCATGGCTGGAATTAAAGGTGGTCACCGTCATGCATCGCCTAGGACTCCTCTGCACCGCCCTCTCATTTCCACTCCCACAGTAAAGAGAACGCGTGTCGGTTTTACTCCCATCGTCAGCAAGGTCGCCTGGACCTGACTCAGACCTTGGGCCAGGCAGTGAAGCAAGAGTCCAGCTACCTTAAACAGGAAAACGCATCATCACAGCTTTGTTGCTTTCGACTGGCCTTGTGTTTGCCCTGCGGTTCATTCATCATCCCTGAAATTGCACGTACGGTGCACAAACAGACATTCACAGACGACTGAGGATCAGGAAAAACTACAGAAACATCGTCAATATTTCAGTATTATTACATGACATTTGAAGGAAAGAATCAGTGGTTTGTATTAAAGACCTATTCAACGGTCATTATGGGGTAATTAAACCTCCAGTGCACTGAGTTTTATTTGAAGAAGTACCATTAAGAGATTTATGTGTGCATGTTCAAGTGCTGAGATGATTAATTTGCTTTGAAGCTTTACAGCCGTAAAAAAAGGGGTCAGATTCAGAATCCATGCAGATTTTCACTATTATTTTATATTATATTTCATTACAAGCGGGAAGCTACAGTGTCAAGCTAATAATTCTGCTGATATTAAACCTACAGACAGACCTGAAAATGGAGTGAATGCGAAGGATATGAGAGCAGATAAGAGGAAGAGAGCTCAGTTCATTTCCTCTCACGTCCCTCATTCCGCTGGCCTAACGCAATCATGTGAGCCTGTTCCAGGGCCACATCTGCTAGTGAGCGCACTATTTTCATGCTTCTGCAACCTAAAAAAGCAAGCAAATGTGGTTTTATATTCCTGGAAATATGAGACAACTAACTAAGTAAACATCAATAATCAATCTTGAAAACAAGATCCCTTGTGAAGACTCTCTGGCAAAGAAGCTTATGCATAATAAATAGCTTCTAATCTTGGGGCAACACAATGTAAAAGAACAGGGAAACTCGGTGGGTCAAGTACCGTCTTTGAGCTGTGAAGGCTCACGTGTGTTCTATTTTTAGCTGATAATACATCTGCTGCTCTATCAGCCCCAGGCAGGTGCACGCACAACTACAGGTAGAGAAAAACAATCACTGAAATTGATTGTTTCAAACAATCAGACACAACACGGCCGTTCGGTTCTTATCAAATCCAGAATCCCGGTTTGTGCTTCATGTGATGCTGAATTACTGCAGTGAAACAAACAGGGCTGGTCCACTTCAGGGCTTTTAGATTCTTCTGAGAATTCCCCAAATATCTGCATCTTTGAAGCTGAAAACTGGAGCGCTGAGAGGTTGCAATGAAGGCACCAAATTTATGCAGCGGAGACATCTGCACAGGCAACTTTTATCAAACCATCCCCGTTCCATATCGATGCCATCTTAAGATCTGCATGAATAAAATGAGACCAAGCGCAGGAAAACGATGTGGCAACCATTGTAAACGTCTGTCTGAGCGTCAAACAAAGCCCCGGCTTGTTTGCACTGCCTGCTCTCCGTTAGATGTACATGTGTGTACATTGTGTGTGTTGGGGTCTAGCCTAGGAGCCCGTGTGAGTGTAACTGCATCAGACATGGAGTCTAGCGTTCTTCAAACATCCTCTCGGTCACACAGAGAAAACACCAGGCGTGGACGTTGAGGCCCAGTGGCGACATGTACAATTTCAGTCTCCCAACTAGCTCTGTCCTATGTTGCTAAGCATATATGACCCTTGATACTATGCTGGCCTGTTTACGCTCAAATATCCTCTACCTGGGGTCAGGAAGGGGGAAAGGAGAGTATTACTGTTCGCCTGCTTTTCAAGGGAACAATCAGGGTGGTGGATAGCTGCATTACGTTGTAAAACGCTGAGAAAAATCACAAAGGAGAGAGAGAAGAGAGTCTCCTCTCAAATACGCAGCAGCAAGAACAGATCAAGCCACGAGCTGAAGCCAATATGATGGCCCCCATCCTTTTTAGTATGATCTTTGCTGGGGGTTGCAGTCCACGTAAATACAATTTTCAAGATGTGTCTATTAAGATGGAAGATAGTAGACAAACTATGGATCCCTCTAGCATCTTGTTTTCCTCCCTCAACCAAATATTTTGGAGGTCTATGCACTAAATCACACATACACATATAAAACTATGTGCACATATATTGATATAGATATATTATAAAGTAATATAATGCCTCACTCCAAAAAGTACAACTGGACTTCATGGTCAAACTGGGGCACATAAAAACAACAGTAGTGATGTTTCGGTGCCAGATCTATGGCAGAAAAGAGAAGCTGGACTTTGCTCATGGTTAAAGCACATGATCTAAATGATGAAACGCTCAGTATCTGCGAAATCAAAGCCTTTTTCGTGCCACTACAACACATGTCAAATAGTACCGTGCGTTTCACTATAATTTCCAGCAGCAACACGCGCAGCCATGTATCCATATAAGGCTGTCTACGTCATGGCTGGCGCAGCTGATGCTAGGATGACAGCGAGCTAATGATCCGTGAGGAGGATTTAACGCCAAATGGTAGCAAGCCTAGCTATATGTGCAAAAGAGAGAGAGAGAGAAAAAAAAAAGCTTTTTTTTTTTCCCCAATCTAGTAGAAGTACGTGATTTCGTGCATCCCCATCTGCGTGGGTACGTGCGGTGCGCCACGCAGATTTTGATGGGTGCCTACAATACATTGGCCAATATTGTGGCTGCGCAAAGGGATTCCCTTGCAGTCATTCTACCGAAACGGAATGCAGCTAAAGGTCATTTCAGTTGCTAAAGACTGGAAAAGAATAAGTATCACAACGATAACCCGCAGCTATTACGTTACACACGGCCATTTCCATACAGCAGCGTTATCTACTTGAGGTTATTAGCATTCAAATGTCTGAGTGGGTGTCATTGTAAATGAAACAGAGGGTTGTGATAAGGCTGCTTTGAGGAGTCTTGACTCACTGTTTGCGAATCTCGGTGCGGCAGACAGCTAGCACATTACCGGGCTAACCGCAGCTTTGGCTCGTTAGCCAGCCCGCTTCCACACCGCACAACGTTAGCGGGCTAACTATCCAGCTAGCTAGTCCGCGGTTAGCATTCCATCTCCAGGAAAATATCAAAATAAATCCTTACCGTGAAAGGGATGTCATTCACACTTCCCACCGAATAGCAGCAGTCTCCGGGGTTCACGGCTCCCGTCAGCACCTGGTGCAGATGCATTTTCTCTATTTTTAAGATGCAGATGGGATTTTTTAATTATTAATAACGAGTCCACCCTTTCGGTTTCTCCTTCTAGCAGCGGCTGGGAATTCCATTAGTAACGTTAACGCCGTCCTCGGTCGAGCAGTGTCGTCTTCCCCCACCGGCAACGGGGATGTGGGGGACTTGTGTTTGGCCCGTATGAATGTAATCTCACCTGGCCGTGTCATCTATTTAAACGTGGAAAACTAGCGCCCCGTCGCCCTGCGTTGTCAACACCATCCCCACGATTAATCGTGAGAGCAGAGGCGGACGGTGGGATCTCTGCAGCGGACCTGACATGCGCGTTCACGACGTTGTCTAGGCACGACTGAACGATCATAGATCCGTGCCACATAGATAGTACAATGCCAGGTCTTCAACTTCACCTCTGCTGTGTTGACAGTTGTTGAATGAATAAAGACTGTCGTAAGTGTGGTCTTTGTGCTTTTAAAACGATTTAAATGGTTATTTACGAATGATAATGTCCGACTGTGACAATTGTCAGGGTATGTACAATCTAGTACAGCGTTTCTATGTTTTCGGTACATCGGCGGGGAGAGAAATCCGAGTTCATTGATCATAAATGCGGGTCTTGGTTCAAATTTACTGCCTTTTTTCTACCAGTAACGAGAATTAACTAGTAAAAGAGATCAGACACAGTTTAATTTATTTCTTCATTTGGATTTAGTGGAGTCACACACGAGACCAGATTTAGGTATGTGAGTGAAAACAGTATAATTATGAACACCAGCTTTAATTTTAAAACATCGATTTAAATCATTTATTATAAACCAAATAAAAACACGGAAAATAGTCTAAAGTTTAGGCTGTCAATCTTGATTCACATTAATAATTAAATACATTTGAGGTTTAGCCTCACAAAGAGTAAATTATTGGTGCTATTTGAGGCATTGTCACTATATTTTGGAATCTTTTATAGGGCATCATACTCGCTATTGTCACAGCTAAAGTACTGTATATAAAGCTCACAGTTTTCAGGAAACATGATTCCTTTTCCCTGCAGTGTTGCTGCTCTCATTATCAGCTCTCAATCATCCCACTGATGAGATTTCTGAGACCCCGTCACAGCTTTACCCGTTATCACCTTCCCTTGTTGTCTCCACTGAGAACACTGACTAGGATTCCTGGTAATGACACACCGGCCACTGTTGGCCTGGTTATTTAAGCCCTGCTGACATCATCAGGCAAGACATGCCTGGCAGCCGCGGTAACACACAAGACAGCAGAACATAGGATTCTGAGACAGAAGCACAGAGAGAGTGTGACACACACGGTCCACATGAGCAGGGCCAGCAACAACAGAAGGACACGTTAATGTAAGAGTCCGCATCTGACTGACTGTCAGCAGGTAAACCAGCTTGGTTAGTCATTACAACTACCAGTGTGGCACCAAGGAACAGATTCAGATGAAGTGCATCAATCAGAATTAAAATTTGAGAGAAGCAGAGTAGAGAAGAAAGGCAGCAAAATCTACCTTAGTGGACAAAGGTCAGCCTTTGCTCTGAAACACGCCTCTATTTGTCTACACTGGTCTGACAGGGGGATTTATTGTCCTACCAGTGACAAATCCAAGGATGCGCTGAGGTGGACCCTGAATGTAGGGCAGCGTCTGGGGGAAATCTTTTCATTTGTATGTGTTATTTAGTATTTCCTGAGCAGCAGAGTCCAGTTATGGACGTTAAATTGGCAGAAGCCTGTATGTATTTGAAGGCTTATGTGTGAGAAAGGTTCCTCTGCAGGGTGGAGGAATTACCTTTTAGCATTTCTTCTTCCACAAATTGAAAATCGTCCACGTGCCGCAGCGTCACCCACGAGCCTCCAACAGTTCTGGCCTTCTATCTTCAGCTCTTCCTCCATCTTTGTCTGGCTCAAACCTCAGTCAGCCTGCTGAAGTTTCTATGATTGATGACAGCTATTCCGGAGTCCGTCCCTGCTGCAACACCACCTCCTCGCTCCGTCTCCCTCTGAGGAAGGTGGAACAATCCTGACTTTGTCTCAGTGGTGAATCTCGCCTTAACTCTGGGATTATTGCCACAAATCCTTTTCTGACTGTGGTCTTAATGATATTTATGCGTGTGATGCGATTATAAGGAAGCATGTGAGTGAAATTCCCTGTGGCCCTGGTGTTCAGTAACATGATAACATGTTTCCTCTGCGTTATTGAGTTTCTATCTCATTCTTATGTGGATCACAGATAACCGTCCTCACACTGTTGTTCTTATTTACATAAGAGCTGCTCTCGGCCATACCTGAGCTGCACCAGTAACAACAAATCAATAAAAGTTTACTTTGAAAGACCACAGAGTAAAACAAGGCCTGGCTAAATAATTCCTTTTTTTTTTTTTTTTAACCACACCTCCTGGTAAAACTTCAGTTTCTCTGCAGCTCAGTATACACACAGACTGTGTTATGGGTTTTTATAGGTGTCAGCATGGACTTTTGCTCAATTTTTATCCACCAATTTTCTGTTTTATTTTTTTGTTGTTTTGCTGACGTAATTTAACTGTGGCTACATGCAGAAAACTTGGCTTTAGTTTGTTGACAAGGCGTAATGGAACTGAATTTTTAATCAATAACCTTGACATTAATTGAAATTGTAAATGTACGTGAAAATGTATTTGAAATACCTAGATTATGAAGTGGTGATGTGTCTTTAGAAACATCACCACTTCAAATAACAAATAAACCAAGGCCACTTCATAATCTAGGTATGAAGTGGTGATGTATCTTTAGAAATTATATTCCCCTCCCCAAAAGGATAAAAAAACAACACATGGCTTCTAATGCCGAATTTTATATGCAATTATAATAAAATGTATTAAAATATGAAATTATATAAAATGTAATTCACAAATATGACCGCCAGGGAGCAGTGTTGGCACACAGGTTTAATGAATCTTGTAATTTGCAGACACAAATGCTTAGAGGGATACTTTATGTAGATTTTTTTTGATCAAGTGTAGATAGAACGGATCATTTTTGTTGTTTCAAATCTAGTTTAAAGCAAAAAAACAAACACAGAGAAGCAGTAAATCAAACAACTTTCCCTGTGTTTTTGTGATATAGATAATTTTCTTGCTGACATATATCAAAAACTGTATGTGAATAAAGTCCATGGCTGTAATCACGTTTATTGTACGTGTGTGGCTTTTCTTCTCATATGATGTGCCTTTTCACACAAGAGTTTAGCTTCAACAGAAGGGTAAGCCCCAGGAAGAGAACAGCTCATACTACCAGAGGAAATTGTTATACCGCCAGGTGCCTCTGCTCTCTGCGGAGGCCCAACCAGCTCCAGAGAGTTTACAGGATTATATCCTGGCCAGTGCCACACGGGCACTCAGAGAGCGCAGACCTCTGCCAAGCAATGATAAACAATTCTTAAAAAAATTAAAGGTTACAAGGTTACATAACGTAGTACATCATCAAAGGTCAAAAGTCTCTCCAGAATCCGGAACATCAGCAAAATGTAATCATCTCTTCCCTGTCCCATTATCAGCATTTGATGAATATTTCTTTAAAGCCTGTTTCTAATTTTTTGAGTTCTTTTGCTAACAAACAGACAGACAGATGCCAGCTGTCACATAACCTCCTTGGTGGAGGACATGATGAGATGTGAGCAACAACACAAGCATCACTTTTATGAGTGTGTGTGTGCGTTTGTTTGAGAGAGAGCGATAGAGAGAGAGAAGACCTTGAGTTTGATGATGGTCACACCACAACTACTCGTGAAATGAAAAGGGACCTGTTGTCAGAGCCGTGGAGGCGTTCCAGCCTGTGAGGATGAAGTAAAGGAGAAAACAGTCAGTCAAACAGGAGGAAGACGCTGACAGAGATCAAAGGAAAAGACATGGGACTGTCTTTTAAACATGAAGGTGCCATAACAAATAAACCAAGGCTACATTTTTGGTTTTACTGCAGCGTTTAAATGCAAATCACAACAACTTGCAATGGCAGCAGTTATTTTTATCTGTCAAATTTTTGTGGTAATAAATAATAGATCTTGAGTCAGATCTGACTGTGATCAAGGATTTCATTTCACATTTTAGCATTTTGGTTTTTTTTTTTTTTACAAGCAAAACCAGGTTTGCTTGTAGTGTCTTGTGGCTAACTCATGGTGTCATTGTGAAGGTATAAATTTACAATTTTGCTCGAGTTTAATGAGTGTTTTTCTGGCCGTTAGGGGGCAGTATAGATCAACGACTAGAGAAGAGGAATCTTGCTGAAAAGGTCAATTTAGGATTAAAGACTCAAAATTTCTCTTTAAAGTTTATCTCAAAGTTTCCGTGTTTTCTTATATAAACCAGACAAACATCCAGAGAAAAAAACACATGCAGCCTCCTGCACAGAAGAGCAGAAGAGTGCTGGTCAACAGCCTGCTCAGTCTTGCTGCACCATCCTCCTCCACAGTCTTGAATGATACTGTTGTTATTATTGTCTGTAATGGGTTCTGCCAGTGACATATGAGAGAGGGATTCAGCTGCCCCTGACTGTCCTGCACTCGGCTGGATATCACTCCTCTTCTCTAAATGGCTGCTGTCAGAGATGTTCCATCGTGCACACGCCTCTGAAACAGGGTTTTCAGCCACTCGATTCTAAATGTGCATATTAATAACAACGGTGACCCTCTCAGAGAATTACTGGATCTCTGATTACACGCTCTTGTTATCTGATTCTTGCTTCATCAAGCCCTCCTCCCCTTTTTCACACTGGTCACCAGCTCTCCACTTTATATCCCTTCGGGTCCTCTCATCACCTTTCTTTCCACCTTCCTTCGCCCACTTGCCCCCTGGGTCTCCTAATGTAATGCACCCTCTCATCCTCCCGCCCTCGGTGTGGAACGCGGTCGTACCTGGACCATAAGAATGAGCAATGAGTGAGGGGGGAACCGCGGAGCATGTGGCGGCTCAGGGCGCACAGTATCCATTAAGGAGCTAAAGTACTGCCAGCTTGCTAGATGAGGGGGAACTCAGGAACTTCACCCTGGGACACGCCATTAAACTCGCCCTCTTTGTCTTACTGTCTATATCTCCCAGAAGCGCACGCACGCACGCACGCACGCACGCACACACACGCACACACACGCACACACACACACACACACACACACACAGAGTATTTCAAATGTGTCCCTGATGTGTTTTAATTCATGAAGTTTGGCTCCGTTCACATCAAAACAACCTACAGTGTTCCTCCTAGTTTTTCCTGTTAAAAAAAAGAAGCATTTTTAACATGCACCAGGAAAAGTCAGAAGGCCATATTTACCTTATAAGAGGTTGTAGATCAGGTCAATTAAAACCTATAAAAGAATCAAGTAAAAACAGTTAAAGAACCATTAAAGGCTGTTCTGCAGCATGGACGCCAACTGCAATTATTCCCTCACACAAAAAAATAAAATAAAAATCAATCAGCTTCTGAGTGAACCTTGGAAGATCACCTTTCACTGTTATGGATATTGATCCTGAATGATGCCTGTTTGCAAACAGTCGGTCCTGGACTCATCACACCGTCAACATCGTTTCTCAACAGAGGCGAACAATTTTTCCCACAGTTTGCCTGAAGGAGAAATGAAAATCTGTCCCATCTATTCAAAACACGTTTCCTGCAACAGGAAGGGGATTGGACATGTCTCCATCTCTCCCAGTGATATTATTCATCTATTAGTAATTAGCATGCTAATAGGCTAATAAATATCCTCTGGTCCTGTCTTGCCTTTGGGGCGGAAATATGACAGAAATGCTTTTTGATGAGAATGTGCTGCTGTTATTACTTTTTTTATTGGGCTCATTTTTCATTATAAACGTTTTATGGAAACCTTTTCTCAGATTATTTGTCTAAATCTTTTTTTTTTTGAGGATAACAAAGATAGTATTCTAACTACACCACAATCGCCAGTGCTCAGAGCCTGGCCCTGGTTTTTGCCTTCTAAAGAAAAGTTTTTATTGTCACAACAAAAAGAAGGCTGGGGTTTTTTTTTTTAATCATATAACCAAATTATTTGCTAATTCTCTTCATTATTTTACAGTAGCGCCCAAAAAGAAAAGAGAAAAGAAACAGAGGGTGATCTTCTCCCTGTCAGCATGAAACAGAATAGAACAGGTTATTCTTTTTATATTTGTATGATATTCTCTAGGATATTATTGTTCTTGTTCACTTACGACTAAGACGTTTACATAAATATTGATGCAGGCCCCCCTCAATGCTGTGCCATGTTTCTGCAGACTTGAACAGGAGCTTGTTGTTATCCATTATTATTTTTGAATATTATACACAAACTACTACAAATATTTTTTGTTCTACAAAAGCTACATTTGAATTTCCAGAACTATTTTTATATATCTACAAGAGTGAATCTCTGGAGGGGATGAACTTGTGGATGAATTCATCCTGTTTCCCAGCAACTGCTGTACATTTTCCAGCACTCTTTAGGCCAGGCCATCTATTTTCACCGCTAGATGGCGCCAAAATGTACACACTAGCTATTACGGGGTCAAATCTGCTTTTGCATCTGCAGATGTATATTTGAAAAATTTCATATAGTACTCAATAGGAGGGTGACAGTTACCAACAAAAGGCTCTAGACATCATAATAAAAAGCTCTGTACTTTGGTAAGTCAGACAGGTTAAGCTACAGCCACTTTAGTTATCAATGTAAAATACCATCGGCCGAAAATGACTTCCAACAGAGGTTTTGTAATTTGCTTTCAGCAAACTTGCATAGATAAAAATATATTTCCATATTTGGTACCTGTGTGCTGTGGTGATAGAAAACACCAACATTGCGATTTCACTATTGAGACTAACAAAGGTTCAGGAGGAAAACAAACAGATGATCCTCTCCTCTCTATCAGCGTCTAAAATGGAAATGACTCACATTCAAATGCAGCTCTCGAAACCACAAAACAGATGAGACTTGAGAGCCGAAGCAAACTTTCCATCCAAAGTGACCGCGTCTGTCCTCAGGTGACGTCCTCAGTATGATAGCCTGACGGCGTTTGGCGTGCGCGGATGGCTCGTCATGAAACCCACAGAGATCTGTGCGGACAAGCGAGACACAAGAAATAGCCGACCAGACTGAGAAGTGACTTTTCTGTGTTATTCATGACTTTGATCCATGCACTGATGTCTTTGTTCGGCGTGTTTGTGTTTGTGCAGAGTTCAGATCCTCGTGCCTTTCGCAGGAGCTGCACACCGGAACAATGCAGGAGGCATCAGACATCAGCGTGCTCTGGAGGCATGTCACCAAAATATGAGTCACTCCATGCAAACGAGGCCCCACCATGCGGACGTGATCGGATGCCCTGATCAAAAAATATCATATGAACAAACAACAGAGATGGACGTTTCGAAGTTAGACAAAGAATTATACACCAATCTCTTCTGACACTGTTCAAACACCGTATGACATCATCACACCCCAGAGAGGGAAATAATGATGCAATATCTGACTATAACTAGCTAATGAGCCCATCCCACACACACACACACACACACACACACACACACACACACACACGATGGACAGTTTTGTGAGCACGGCGGCTGACTCAGTCCTTCTCTGCTCATGGAATATTTACTCTGGGTGAAGAGGAGCAGAATCCTGACCACAGTAGCAAGAGAGCAGCTTTAGAACCGGCCCTGCAGGAACGCAAGCTAGGTTCCACATAAAAGGACACGTTTGAATTTGCATTGCAAAGCACTGCAAGCAGTTCCCCTCCAAATACAGGGGAGTGAAGCGATGTTTGGAACATCAAACTGACGGCTTTAGGTAAGACGGGCACACTCATGTCCCCTGTGTGTGTGCGTATGTGTGTGTGTGTGTGTGTGTGAGAGAGAGAGTCTAAATAAGAGAGACTGGAGGGAAAAAAAGCTTCTGCTGGCTCAACATCCTCAGGTCTTTAATGAGAAAACTCTGACACAAACTTCTTTAGAAGCGGAGGGACTATCTATGGAGGGATGACTCATTTCTCTTCTGTTATGTTTTTAATAGAGGTTTTGTGTTTGATGTCATATCTGTGATGTAAGACAAGACAAAGTGAGTGGATATAAGGATCATCTGGGTGACTGGGACTGTCAGTGATGTTAGCTTATTTGCCTGCAGAATAAAATGATTTTTAAATCTAATTAAATAAATCACATGTAGTAGTTTAAAAAAAAAATGACAGCAGTGGGAAAGTTGCTGAGTCAACGATGCTTGTTTAATGGGGCCACATTCTGTTATTCGCTACTCAATGGTGCTTCATCCCCAGTAAGAGAGGCAGACACTTCTATAGCATTTATACTCAGCCTTGTGCATCTCTTATACTCTCCATGTTTATGTGGTTGAATCCTCTTCACTGGGAGGTTCACGGAGCCATTAAAACCTAAAAACACTGCTAATTCCTCTTTAGCAGTTTAGCTCCGGAACTGAAGGTTGGTTGCTAGGATTTAGCTGGTTCTTGAGGTGAAACATTCTGAAAACTGCAGCCTTCTTCAAACAGCCTGGCGTTACCCCTTAAACTAACCTTACATTTAAGGTTTTGCTCAGAAATCTCGGGCTGCACAAATATTGGACCGCAACGAGTGAACCCCCCCACGCCAGAACCCTGCACACACACACACACACACACACACACACACACACACACACACACACACACACACACGTGCAGAGACGCAATCACACACCTAACAAAAGTAAATATGGCTGAAGTGTTTTACTGTGTTTCTCCTGATCGAAACCATCTGGTAATTGTAAAGACCAGCACAGACACCAGAGCAAAGTGGTTTTTTGAGCTTTTACAACTGCGTCCATTAGCAACGCTTAAACACACCAGGGTTCAGCTACGAGCTGCAGACTTCTGGATAAATAATGACTCCGGGCTATTCTTAGGTCATCATTTTCTGGCAGTGGATGTCTCTGCTCCAGAGACTGAGCGGGTCAGGGTCATCTGGGCCCAAATTTCACCCTTTAAGTCAAACTCCAGGACTCGGAAGCAAACTCCTTCATGGAAAACGTTACAAAGAGAGGAGAATCTTACCGAGTCAAAGGTTTAGTGTGGAGACTGTTAATAGAGTGAGCAGATGTTGTCCAGACACTTTAATGCAGCTAAGGTAATAATTTGCTGTACTTGAGAAATCGCCTCCTTTACCTCAGCCGTTCTGATTCAGCGTTAATGTAAGGCCACAATTCCTCATGATTTCATACCCACTCTCTTTCTAATCAGACCGAGAGTCCTCTACCCCTTCATCTGCAGAGGTCAATGACAATATTATTGATTCTAATTTAGCCAGAGTGGGATCACAGAGATACTCATGAAGAAAACTGATCCGGTAAGCGACGAATCCCAGACTGAAGAACTAGGCCTGCCTTCATCTCTGCCATCAGCCCAATTATTTTTCTCCCTGCTAACCTCACACACACACAGGCTGCAATTAGTTCTCATGACACGTTTTTGATTGCCCCTTGACCCCTTGTCTCTGCTCGTTAATGAAAACACGGCGAACCGGCACAGGCAGAAAATCTAATCTAATTTTAGTGAGTGTAGCGAGCAGGTGAGGACTCAGAATGACACTGTAATGTTCCTGTCTCACTTATTTGACCACAGCTGGAAATGAAAAAGCTAATCCTGCTCTTTTGTCCCAGTCGTGCACGTTTCTCTGACGAGTGCCGAGACTCTGTTTTGATCAATGTGGCTTCCACAGCAACTTTATCACGGGCACACAAACAAATCTTGAAAACTTCCGAGCAAACTGAAATCCTCCCTCAAAGGGAGGCTCAAGTGTTTTCCTCAAACACCAAGTCCATAAACATGAAGTCTTCATCTGTGAAAGACACCACTTCATAAACCCGTAAAGCTGAGTCTTTACTCTATTTTTATTCAGTTTTTCCTCTATTTTTTTTATTCCATCTTTTTGCCACTGACTTAATTTGGGAGGATATACCAAACCATTAGAGAATCCAGCTTTCTAACGAGCTACCAGGCTAACGAAGGGCAAATCAGACCTGGAGCAAACACCGTTTGAGGTTGCTGATTGATTATTCTGTTCCTTACGGAAACAGCGGGTTAATTGTCACAGCTAACAATAGAAGCGATTTTTGAGGTGTTTAAATGAAAACTGTCCTCTGTGGTTTCTACCACATTTATTTGCACAAGATGCCACTTTACTGGAAATGAGCAGAAAAAAGGGGGGGCGGGGTCATTTTGAAGTTACAAGGTAACCATCGACACCGTCGCTATGGCAGCAGCTTCTGCTGCACTTGTCACGTTGCCTCATCATGGAACAGTAACAATGGGGATTACTTTACTCCGATTTCCCCATGAGGCTGACATTACCATCTCCACGGCTGAGCGTCGCCATGGCAGATCAATGGCTTGTGAGGCTGTGTCCTCGGCTCAGCAGGAAGGAAACAAATACATTTCATACTCTCAGCCGCCCCCCCCCCCCCCCCCCAGACCATCCTCCTGGCTTCCTTTGTGCCCACACATGTGTGAAATTAAAGCTATCATGACCTTACATCTGACTGAGAATGCTATTTCTCTGGCTAAAACATTTCATCTGTTGAAGTATTAGTGGGGACACGTTGTCGCGCTTTGGTGGCGGTGGAGTCGCCAGCACGATGGCGAACAAGATGCTGCCACATGTACCGTCGGTGATGTCAGCTGACAGAAACAGCGACTGAGCCGACGCAGATTGGTGTGTGCATGCGAGTGGGTGCAAGCACACAAACTTGTTTGTGAGTATCCGTATTCATTAGAGGTGTGGGGAGGAATCCGATAATGACCCTGTCAGTCAGGATCCACGACAGCGACCTTTCCCGACTCTGGCTGGAGAGATGTCAACATGGAGAGAACAGCGCAGAACCAAGGGTGTAGTCAGAAGGCCTTTACATGTCGCCCCAAAGATCAGCAGTCTCACCCTTTCCAGGGTCGTCCACCTCCGCCTCCACCCCTGCTGTATCCTGCATTCTGATTGACTGTAGAGCTGCGGGTTGTAGATGCTTGTTTTTGGAAGGAGGGGGGCCAAAGTGCTGGCAGTCTGAGACTGTTTTCAGCCTCTGACCACAAAAATCCAAGTCTGAATAAATACTGAATGGTTACATGACTTTTTATACCAGTTTTGCAAAAAAAGCACATAAAACAACAGCAGAGTGTCTAATAGCGAGTTAAAGCTAAAGCTCAGTTTTAACATGCTTTCGAAGGACACATCCTTCATTAATGTATTTACAGGAAGTTTATTTTCCTTTGAACACAAATATCTGAACTATTCTCCAAACAGGCTTATTAGTTTAGGCATAATCAATCTGTGTAAAGATTTACTGTTTTTGTGTTGTCATCTGCCACATTTCTGGGAAATAAAAGAGAGTTATCAACTCTAAAATCTTTGTTGATTAGCTAGCACAACGAGCTGGAAAAAAAAAGACAGCCAGAGTGGAATCACTGCGAATACCAAATGTGTCATTTGAAAGTTGTCCTCTTATTTTAATAAAATGATCACATGGATGAAGACAGGAAAAGAACTGCATTTGCTGTTTCATAAGGGAGCTGAAGAGGGCAATAACATCTCCTTCTACTTCAGATTTGTATATGTCTGTTTCACTCAGCCTTTTCTCAGTAATCAAACGTAATCAAACACACACACAGACACACGCACACACACACAGACACACACACACACACACACACAGGGACTGTAGCCACTGAGTGTGAGCCAAGTCTCCTGTGACTTTTACTAGCTCCTGTTAAGGTGACTGCTGAGAATCAATGGTTTCTTGTTTCCTCACACACACACACACACACACACACACACACACACACATAGATTTAACCTCCTCTTCCCTCTCGGACGGTCCCGCTGATCATGTGGGGACCGCCACTTGTCCCCTGGCCTGTCTCCAGCTGCTGGAGTCGCCTCTATCAAACAGGCCGACATTCAACACGGAAGAAACTCATCGATCCACATGAGGCAGAGACAGAGAGGAGGGAGAGAGAGAAAGATCATGAGAGGGGCGTCAAGAAGATTATGGAGGAGGGAGAAAATCTGCTATAGGGCTGATGGAATGATAGCTGGTTGAAGCAACAGATAGCATCAGAGGGGTGATAGAGAGCTTTCAGGAAGAGAGAGTGAGTAAAGACTGACTGACTGACTGACTGACTGACTGACTGACTGAACAGTATATTCTGCCACTGAGCTGACAGGACGTCTCACCTCTGAACAAACTGCTTATGTGCTTGGACAGAAGACTTATTTTTTTCTTCTTCTTTAATGCTGTCTATCCGTGGAACCTACAGCTGATGGGAAACGTGAAGGTAAGGGTCCCCTCTGGAGATTTCTTGTAGATAAACACATGGTTTAAGGCAATGTTTGTCAGGAAAAAGGATCTGTGTTCTTACTCCAGGCAAAAGCATCTATTTTTCCTCAAAAGCAGCTCGTGTCAGTCGCAAGACATGTCAAAAAATCAGGCCTGTATGCAACAAATGCTCTATTTATTGAGAAATGTGCAAATCTAGCTATTACAATGCAACAATATAATATGTGGCCATCATAAGCAGCTCTCCTACAGTAAAAACATCAGATGAAGGTTTATGTTGCCAGCACAGACACGTGCCACGTGTCCTGGCACGTCTGCTAAGAAAAACTAAGAATGGTCCAAGATTGCTAGACGGACAGTTTTGCATCCAGTACTGCAGCACATGTCCTCACACGTCTTCCTGGAGCTGCAGTTCCAATCATGCTGCTAGTGGGCGCTGTGTCGGCCTTTGACAGATTTACACAGTAGCCAGGACGTTCATTGTCAGGTAGTGTATAGCACGATATTTTATATACCTTTTTCATTTTAATGAAAAAAGCAGCTTTCCCAAAAGATTTCATCTTGCCCTCTAATCCACTCAAACAGAGCAGTACACATCATTCACATCTCTGTCTTTCCTATATTTGAGCTGCTTTAGTTTATTTCCCCTGATAGTTTATATCTCATTACTGTTACACTATTTTTCATCAGACTGGGTTAGCTTATATCTTTGCTGCTTTGGCTGTGCTGTTTGTCTGGTTGATTTTTGCCCTCCTTTTTTTGTATCTTGTTTATTTTTAGATATTTTTTACCACACACCAACATTTCTATTTTTCCTACTATGGTTTTGCAGATTCTAAACTGTACCCACTATGGATAACATTTGTGTGATTTTTCACCATGCCTAGGGGTCACACCATTTAATTTTGAGCATAAGCAATGTTCTTGTCATCCATTTTCTGTTCCCTTTCTGGCGAAGGGCTGCTAATGACTACTGGTCCTGTTTGCAATCATCCAGGATGATTAGAACTGTGACCTTTAGCCGAGCCAGATAATTCAGAGCTTAGTGATTCTCATCCCTCCTAAAATCTGACACAGACAACACAGGAGGGAAAAATTACAGTGAGGAAGTTGGAGGTTTGATAATTATTATAGAAAAAGATGGAGCAGATCAGAGAAGAAGAGGCTGAAGAGACATATAGTATAAGGAGGGAGAAGGTGTGTGTGTGTGTGGGGGGGGGCAGACTGCACCTTTCATGCTGAAGGCGGTGACATTATCTGTGAGGGACTGGCATCAAGGTGAGGCGAGACGATGAAAGCAGAGGGTGGAGGACAAAACGAAAGAAGCAAAACAGCTTCAGATTCTTTTCAAAAACCACCTGACATTTACCTGCGATCCTGGTGTTCAGCCAGGACCATCCAGCCTAAAAGGCCAGCAGTCCTCCATCTGTGCAGGAGGAATGTCGCACGTCTGACGGATCCGCTCTGTTCTCATCAGGGCTCAAAAACTGCCTTCACAATGTGCCTCGCCGATCAATGTAGGAGGAAGAGCAGCTGTTGTTTGTCAGAAGCAGGGGAAAAAAATCAATCCCCAATTGAATTCCTTCTTTAATTTTGTTTTCTAATTTTGTTGTACAGTTGGTATCAAAGGGACAGCAGAATATTACATGATGAGGGCATTTCTTCTGTGGTGTGATGCTGGTTTTTGACTTCCTGTTTTATGGAGGTCTACACCAGCCCACCACAGACCAGCGCCACAGTCATGGGCAGGGCCAAACCGGGACGTCAAAACCTGTCGAAAGCAAGAAAGCAGAAAAATGAAAACCCTCCTGAATTATGTGGGCCTGCTGTTTATTTTATTCCAAAATCAATCAGGCATAGGAACAAAGCCCCAGCTTATTCTAATGTTTGTGGGCCGACGGATCTCTGAGGCCTCTGCTCATCCAGCTGCTCGTGTGGAAAACCTGTCGGCTCGGCACTAATTTCCCTTCTCCCTTACAATCTGAGGCAGGAAACCATTACATCGTATGTAAAAGTTCATAATTAATTGCAACATTAATTTGAGAGACTGCCTGACTTTCAACCCTCCCCCCCACCAAAAAAAAGGAAAAACACCTTCATTATAAACAGCCTGAGACCATCCCCCAATTAACCACCCACCCTGGTCTGCTAATTCAGCACTATCCATGGCTCTTGGGGGGTGAGGGGGCTGCTTTAGCCCGACAAGCTGGGGCAAACGTCATTTCATCATGATTAAAACCCAATGGTTTGAGACCTTGTCAGATGCCTCACAATTACCCTACATGGCCCAGCGCCAAACCTGCAGTGTGTGTGTCTGTGTGTTTACTACATACTGGGGTAAGAAAATACCCATTCTACTAGCAAAGTGAGGACATTTTTGGGAAGTAAGGACATTTTGGCTGATCCTCATAACCTTAAAGGCCTGTTTGAGGGTTAAGACTTGGTTTAAAGGTTGGGGTTAGAATTGAGTTTAGGTTAGGGTTAGGGATAGGGTCAGGGGGTTAGCTGGGATGGTTAGGGTTATGCATTATGCCTATGAAAGTCCTCACAAAGATAGAAGTAGAAGGATATGTGTGTGTGCGTGTGTGTGTCTGTGTGTGTATGTGCGTGTGTGTGCGTGTGTGTGTGCCGAGGCACATGTACAACTGTGCATCAATGCACATCTCCCATAAGGACAACCTGCACTCTGCAGATAAATGATGATTATCAATCTCGGCTGTCACCGTGAGGAGCAGAATGTGAAAAACTGCACAAACAGCGGGAAGAAGTGGAGAAACAAAAGAAGCAGCAGAAGCATCGCACATCCTGCAGAGCGTGTGCGAAAACAGGAACGTCAAAAACAAAATGAGACGTGCTCGTCCGTGTACGTCCTTCTGCAGTGTGTACTTCAGTTTGGATTACAGTCACACAGTAAGTTCTGTAAACTAGAGAACAGGTGCACGTTGAAGCTCCCAGCACCAGCTGTTCCGCTCAGAACCCTCATATTAATTGTAGTGTGATAACATGATGCCGTTAATGTCCCTTGTACCATGACAACTGGATAAAGAGACAGGCAGGAATAAGACGCTGAGGGACAATTGTTTGTGCAGGAAAAAAAGCTTAGGTCAAAGCTTGTGGAAGAATACCAATGACACCTTCACGCGCATGTAACAACGCTCTGCACAGCAGCTGTCAAAAATTCCCTTCTGAATTATTTTGGAACTTCTGTCAGCTGCGTCTTTATGCGCTGTTTTCTTATGCAGCTGCACACTAGCAAGCAGAAGCAGCTGATGATTTTCCCTGTATCCCAACCACAACTGGGAATATTCTCCCTTGCTGCACAACAGAAAACACCAAAATAAGAAGGGCGGAAAAAAGGAAAACCTGAATGTGACACTGGAATCGTGTCAATCACAGGCAGCATCAGTACCATGTTTTGCTTTGATTGGGCTCCTCTTCCAGCCTGATCCTTCATGTCCCCTGAGTAAAAAAGGCCTCTGTCTGACACCAACAACAAAGTGAAAAAAGACTTGGCACAGTTTGTTAATTGGAGCATATATTTAAAAGCAATATCTTTGGAGACTTGAGGGCAAAACAACAAAACTTTCTCAAAAGTGAAACACCTCATCAAACGCACTGCTAACGGTGGTACAAATATGCACATAGATTATGATGCCATCGATTTAATTTTCATATCAAACACTTTAATCATATTTTCTCTGCTGAACAAATCATGTGCCCACAAACAGCAGCAGTGGAAATCCTATAATTCCATTGATTTATTCCAAACGGACAGAGGGAGCTTTGAGCGAGCGCTCTCCTGTATGGGCAGAGACACATGGCCTTGGGAGCAGAGGCGTCTTCTGCCCAGGATTCAGAAGAGAACCAGATGAGTCAAACATTGGTGTTGACCCGCACATGTGTGGGATCTGTCTGTGTGGCTGAGCCAAACGCAGCCCACATCCTGACATCCAACCACCGCCACCGTAACAACACGCAGTTAAATCTCTCACGTGTCAGCTGGATCAAACTGAGGTTGTTACAGATACACAAAATAATGTTTTTAAAGTTATATTTGTAATATTTTGTTTCCAAGCATGCATTGAGACGTTAGTTCAGTGAACACTAAAGCTTTGAGGAAAGGCTGCAAAGACAGCTCGACTGAAGGAGGTCGGCTAATTACTGCACGACTGAAAGAATTGAAATGAAGGATCCTTTAGTGTGTGTGTGTGTGTGTGTGTGTGTGTGTCATGTGTTTGGTTGGCGGCTGCTGCTGACTGCTATAACCACTTCCTCCCAATCAGAAGCTGTTAACCTCCTTTCCAGCAATTAGCTAGTTGTCATGGTGAGATTACACCAGTTCTTACTCTGATCTGAAACCTTTGCCATAACCGATAATTTGGACTATTAGTTGGGGAGCGCCATCTGGACACTTTGATTATGCTCTCATGTTTTCCCATCCTTTCCCAGATCTCTTCTCTCTCCTGGATTTACACGGTAGAGTGGATCTGAGGATGAGGGGCGGCTAAAGAGTTAGCGACATTTGAAGAATTACAAATGAAGAAGATGAAGCTGATATTTATGTAGACTTGTTTCTGCTCAATTTGCTAACACACACACACCCACACACACACACACACACACACACACACACACATAATGAGATCTACTTCAGCTCTGGTGATGGATTCAACATGTCTCCACAATTCCATCCCTAAACTTTGACATATTTGTGTTATTACCCAATAAATTCTTGACATTTCAGAAACTACCACTTCAGCATATATTATCCACTGACAATGTTCATGAATGGTCTGTAACAACAGGTCCTTTCATGCTTAAGTACCACTTCAATGTTCCTAGAACCGTTAATCAGAAAGTGTCTCAGGGTCTGTGCCACATTCAGAATGACAGGCCTGCTTTTCTGGAGCTTTCATTTATCTCCTATTTCAGAAGAGCTCCAGTGATCTATCAGTGATGTTTTTGCAGATCCGGAAAACATCAGGAAAACACACTTTAAACTCACAAACATGAACAAAGAGGAGCAGCAGCAGGCAACTCTTCCGGGGAGGTGATTCAGCGTGACTTCAAAGAGTGAGATCTAGAAACTTCTGGCTCTATTTCCGTGCATGGGGTGGCACCATGCGTAAAGTATGTGTGTGAGCAGGAAATTGGGGGAACTGATTAATTCAAACGTTGCTTAACGTTGCATCTAAATAAAGTCACTAACATCAGGCTCCTGATGGTGATTCCAGCCAGAATCGTGGCTATGGGGGGAAATCCACAGGAGCTGGTTCCATTTCTGTTTGTTAAAATTCACTACAGGCACAACTCAGAGACCACAGGCGCCGGATTTAACCCCACTGATCGCTCATTATAGGGCAAACACTAAAATCAACGGTAAGAAACGATTTTTTAATTCAGGGCATGATGTCTGAGGCTGTAAACAACTAAAGCCTGTTTCACAGCTTGCTGTAAGAAGAAAAAACACACAAGCGTAGCAACACTGATGACTCAGTTCTTCTGGAGCATCCTGGTGAGCCTGCAGAGCCCCAAGTCTGAAGCAGCCAAATGGAATTGTCAAAACATGTAGATAAAAAAAGATCCATTCATGCACTGCAGCTTTAAAAATAACAACAAAAAGCTCCTTAACAGCTCACAATGCTGCCCAGCACTGACACTTCATTTAAAACGACGCAGTTATACATGGTATCAGTCTAATCTCCACAGTGCTCATCCCGAAAGCAATGCAAGGATTTAGTCACGTTCAGACTGCCCTTTGTGTCCTTGAATTTTAGTCAAAAATATTTAACACACAGACACAGAATAACACACAGAAACTAGTGAACAAACTGATAAACATTTCTTCCAGCAGAAATATTTTCTGGTGTTTCTACTTTTCAAACGCCTGTTTATACCAAACAGAAAAACACTGCATGTTTTTGGCATCTTTTTGGTGTGCGCGGGAAACGTGAACGCGAGCTCGAGATGAAAGTCAACAAGAGTCCGTCTGCAGCAAACATCAGCGGACCTCCAGCTCACGCTGAACAATTAAATCAGCTGGAGAGAGATGAGAGGGTGAGGAACCTGGAAACGATGAGGCCAAGAACAACACACACACACACACACACACACACACACACACACACACACACGGAGTTGTGCAGATCTGTCAGTCACTGTAGTGATTTTTATTCCAGTCTTATGCTGCCGAGAAAACAACAGTTTTTATATTCTCAAATAAACAGCTGCCTGTCAGAAATCACACACACACACACACACACACACACTCGTGAACACACATCAGAATACATTGATGAATTCCCCTGCTTGAATTATTGAGTCTGCCACTCAAACTGTCCATTATTCTTGTGAGTTTTGAGTCTCGTCAGCGGAGGATTGGGTTCATGTGGGAGGACGAGGAAACGCTGCCTTTCTGCTCCATCTTTCATGCTGCTGCTGCTGATTACCGATAACCACAAACTCAGCGTTTCCAGTCGATGTCTTCCTACAGCAGATGGAACCTTGGCCTGTTTTCATGGATGAAAGCGGAAGCATGGTTGGAACATTTGGAGTTTGTCCAGAGATGGATCAGGACGAGGTAAACTTCTTTAGCAGGTTGTCCCCTCACCTCAGGCTAGTTCTACAGTGTGTTAGAAAAGTGGATTTAAGCTGCCCTGAACACACTCAAATGCTTGGAGGATGGCCTGTGATCAGATCTGCCGAACCACCTCCAGAACGTGACTTTTGAAGTTTGAGATGAACCTCCATATCATCTCCAAACCAGATGATGACCCAGGTGCCTCAGCTAATTGCTCCGCTGGCCTTATTTCCACTTAGTGTGGCTACACGGCGCCTTCCTGGCTGGGGGTGGGGTGGTGGTTTGTCGTGATCAGAGAGGGAGTGCTGTTTTTAGGATAACCATCCCCTCAGATTTAAGGCCAGGGGCTTTTTCTGACTGCATCAAGAACTCCTGGAAGCTCCTGGATCTAAAGTGAGCTGGGGAATCCCAGTTAAGAAAACAGAGGTTTGGATCAGGTAGAAAGACTACGGGGGAAGGGGGGAGGCTGACTACTGTGGGGGTGCGTAGATTATTAAAAAGGGGCTTGCGAGCTGCGTGTTCGGGTGCATACAGGGGCCATATCACAGGATTCCAGATTAAAACGGTGTGTTTCAGTGGCTGCCAGCGCTCCCACATCTCTGCCAGACAGCACAGCTGTTGGCACGCATGCGTGTGAGAATTAAAGCGCGTGTTTTTTGTAGAAACACGGCATTTGTGTGGCCTCGTCTGTCTCACATGTCCCCGTACGGGTCTGGAAGCCGTTTTCCAGATTCCAGGCATCCGCGGCAGAGTCATGAAAACAAACGTGCTGGTCTGAGGTCGGAGAGACGGATTCTGTTTGTTCCGCTCTGAAAGGTCTCGCCTTCGTCCTGCTGCTTTAAACGTTCCGTTCTGAAATAGCTTCCTCTCCCTGGAATGACCCGATCGTTCATAGTGACACTGATGATGTCGTTAGCCTGTCAGATATTTTTCAAAGCTGAAGGAGCTGAACAGAACTCAGCTCCGAACTTTCTGCTGCGTCTGCCTTCAGTGCTTCTTTATTCAGCATTTTGAAAGGTCAATAAAAGCAGCGGCGAGGCAGAAAGACCAGAAGCATGGCGGTATTACCTCTGTCAGTTGATTTACGGATGCAAATGAAAGAAGATGTGTAATTTAAGAAATGCCAGAAGGAATTGAAGGTGCTTTCCAAAGGGACGGGAGCATTCATCCATTATTTTACAAACAAGAGCTTTAATTATTGAAGAGGGAAACGCTGCTGAAACGTTCCTTGCATTGCACGTCAGACATCCTTTTAAAAGAAAGCTGGGCCGGCGCACCGCATCCTCTTCAAACAGCCCGGACTCAAACTAAACACTGCGACATCTTTTTCCAGCTGAGATGACAACTCTCCCAGCAGCCGTCTGCCCTCATCTCCCGTCATGCTCGTCTGCCAGTTTGATCTCAAAGCAGAAACGTTGTGTTTCGCTGCGCTCAGCGCGGCCCTTTTCAGGATGCGACTGTGCACGTCAGTAAACGGGATGCGCCTGTGTTTATATGCGCTTGTTTGGATTTTTTTTTAAAAACCAAACTTGAGTGCTGAATTAAAGTCAGTCACTTTACAGAAACTCAACTTGCCACCATGTGCTGAGAATTAATGAGAACGTGTAGATTTCAACATGTTGAGTTTGACTTTTTAAATACTTTTCTACATTTTGTTTGAGTAGGTTTAGCACCTTTATATTAAAATCTTTATTTTATACTTTTTAACAACAATTTATCCAAAACCAAATCAGTATGATGTAGAAAATTGCCGAGGCATTGGTAATCAATGAATAAAAACAAAAAATTGAAGTAAGGTTTAGATTAAAGGTATAGATTATATTAAAGTTAAGGTGAAAGGTGATATTTTACAGTCTTTGAACTTGTGCACATAAAAAAAGAATGTGATAAGAGCACAAAGACCAGTGCCAACATTGTTCTGAATGCATCCATTCAGCGGAAGTGAGGAGGACAGACTTGTGTCTCCTCCCATAAATACAGCAAAGTCAAGATTGAGCAACTGATTCTGCTTTATTGCAGTTTTAACCACTTCATATTCCACCAGTCTCGAACTCAACCTTCTGTTCTGGTCTGTTTGCCTGTTTTATGACATTCCTCTCCATCAGGTGCTTCTGCTATACGCTGCAATAAACACTCTTAGAAGTGCAAACATTGCTCCTCTGGAAGGGGGTTTGTGAGTGTGGGAGATTCGTTTTAAACCAATGAGTCATGTATCTTGTTCTGAAAAAGCGTTATGATCGCAGAGAATCAAAAATAACTATGAACGTGGCCATTTTTAATGTTCCAATTTGAGATTTACTACTTAATCTACACGTGTGAGCGTGCCCATCCTTTCACCAACAATGCTTCCGTCCTGCATGTATTATGTATCTGCGTTGACCTCATAAATACGGGTCTTCCTCCTCTGGGATCCACACTTCCCAGTCTCATCATCATCCAAAGCGTATAGTTTAGTGTATACAAAAGCAGACAAAGCTAAACTGTGTCCATATGGGCACCAGAGAGCCACTCCTGCTGTCTCCAGTCGGCTCCATTATCGGCACTTTGCACAACATATACGCGAGTGCAGCAAAGCAGGCCGGGAGTACACAAAGTCCTCCACCTTAAGTAGCTTCCCTCAATGCCACGTCATGCATATTTTATGCCAGGGAGCATTAAAAGCCAAAGGAATCAGGAATGCCTGGCTAGGCAGCTGGGTTATCTCTGCGCCCTACTTCTTTTCTAGTTCACCCACTTTTGTTTCTTTGCAGGGAATGGGACAGAAAAAGCAAAACTCATCCTCATTTACAACCTTTCCGCTGTTGTTTCGCATTCTCAGGTTATTGCAAATAAGTTCCTGAGCTAAAATAAGACGACTCACCATCGAGCGTTTACGTGTTTGTGACCATCAGCATTCAGTTTGATCAGTGCAGCTTGGTGGAATTCATTTTTGTTTACCTGTTTGCACACGTGGTGTAACATCCTGCCGAGCAAACATGCCAGCCGGCGGCTGGCGGCTGGCGGCTTCATGGGCGGCGCGTTCAGCCACATCTTGCTTTACGTCACCTTTCTGGCTCCTGAAAGGAAGAATTTGAAAACACTGAGGTCACACAAGGGTCACTTCTGTCACGCACAGCATAAAAACTGGGTGAGTCTCTGCGCCTGAATTTCCCTGTGCTTTTCTTCCTTCCACCTCCAGCAGTAAATATTTTATTTTAATCCTCACTTTAACTTGGCTAGAATGAACAAAAGGGGTGAATTCAGTCATTTAACACTTGTATGTATTGGAATGTATGCAGAATCTGTGTGGTAGCAGCTAGTAGTAACAGTAACATCATGTACTGAAGTCATTTAATCACTGATCTGAGTCTTCAGACAGCTGATTGGTCAAACTGTGTGTGCTTGATTGGTTGGACCAAAAACCTGCAGCCACACGGCCCTTTGTGGAATCAGTTTGACATCCCTGCCCTAGGTGCTTTATTCTATGGTCTTATGGTGAATTTCTGTGATTTCTAAATACGTTTAAAGACAAAATCACATTAGGTATTCTTGGACCAACATGATAGGGTTCTTGAGAGATCAAGGAGGAGGTGGAGCATTTGGACTCTCCATTGCCTGAGCGGCCCTGAGTCCAGGTTCACACTGGTGGCACAATTGTGCTTGTATGGCAGGCCTGCTTTGCCATCTGCGAGCCCCAGGGATTCTGGCTGAGGCGGGCGTGCACACTTGAGCATATGTACACGTTCTCTCATAGAATTAGCACTTGTGCCGCTGCGGTTTGGGTGCCTGCATGTGTGAATGGAGCGAGCGATAATCAGCGTCAGCGCAGAAGATCAAAATCCCATTTCCAGGAAATCCCAGAAATTTCCAGAAAACGCTGAGCTGAATAAAGCCTCGAGCAAAAGCTCACCTCCCTCACACACACACACACACCCACACACACACACACGGACACATGCACACAACAATCCGCCCTGTTGTATTCAGGGATGTGCAAAACATCCCTGCTGGCAAATTAGCTCCACTGACCAGCGCAGAGCTCAGATGTTGGATTATTCACATCCTCTGGCTGATCAGCTGGAAGTGATGTATGTATATAAAACATGAAATAAAACTGTCTAAGACAGAAATACGAACCCTGGGTGCTGCTGGAGGAACACAAAGTCCAGCCAGAATTTGAGTCATTTGTCAGGGATCAATGTGAGCGCACTTTATGGCTCGGCGCTGTAGTCAACCAGGCCTATTGATTATGAGCTTAACTGAATAAAAAGGTGTCAAGATGACACACAGATAAACGCTCAGGATGAGAGGACAGTTAATCAATGTGTGCGGAACCACCTTATAGAAAAACACCGCTGCCTTTTCGGCAAAAGCGTCTTTTTGCATTTGCTCTCACAAAAAGTGAAAGATCGCATTTGATGAATTCGCCGAGGCTGATTAGTGAGACGTTAAAGGCCCAAAGCTGCTTTTCCTAATCCAAAGATTAGCAAAATAATAAGGGGTCCATCTTCTTTTTCACACTTGGAGACAAATAAAAAAAAGGAAGCGGCCTGGAAACAGAGCTGGTATCTCTGCTGTCTCAGAACAGTCCCCTGGCTGCAGTTGCCACAATCCGAACTGGGAGAGAGACAGAAAGCCAGTAAGGCCGGCTGCCAGACCAGTGCTGAATGCTGCCCAGGATCTGGCTGAGTTACAGATTAACTGTCGTGTTTGTGGCACTGCAGCTTCTGATTTGTCTGCGATGCTTCATGGAAAAAAAAAAAAAAAAAAAGAAAATCTGAAACTTCGTCCAGCTGGAGTGTTTTTATTAGCTGCAAAACGGAAATAAAATATCATCAACACTGGTATCAAACCCAGGAATTCAGCCAAGAGGAGAGGCAGAGCCGGGAAAATAGAAAATACCATTATCTGTGTCTGTTTGACCCCCCAGGGAATCCAGGGAAGAATTCCAGTGGATCTAATTCATTTGCAAAAGAGTTGAGCGGGACGTAAATCTCGATTCACAGCGGACTCAGACCATGAAAAAGCCTCTTTTCCTCCAACCTTTCACACAGACAAAAAGCCGCTGCGTCTCTGCTCCGTGTGAGGAACGCAG
The DNA here is from genome assembly GCA_015343265.1 of Pao palembangensis. NCBI lineage: Eukaryota > Metazoa > Chordata > Actinopteri > Tetraodontiformes > Tetraodontidae > Pao > Pao palembangensis. Next base: position 14,557,307 of record CM027081.1, read on the forward strand.
CTTTGAGTCGGCATGTGGGACGGAGGCGCCCCGCCGAAAAACAAACACTCGCCGTGAAACGAATACATACATTCACCCTCAACGGCTCGTCCTCCCGGAGACGGGACGAGGCAGCATACGGTTGTGGTGACCGGCTACTCACCCGATATCAGAGGGACACCAGGGATGCGTCTATTAATGTATTCTTTTTCAGAAAGAGCTCCTCACTGGAGCGTGAATCAGGCCCTTTCATGGGAGCCCATCTCATACTGGTGTGAAATGAGGTGAAAATAAGCAGACTAAAAGAGAGACGCCTTTGTAGGAAGCCTTTCTGCCGGGTGTCACTGCAGGTTGCGACCTCAACAAATCAGCTTTTGAGGGGAGCGAACTGGGTGTGCTGGGGAGTCAAGCGCACATGTGGGCTTCTGTGGCTGTCAGCGGGGCATGCGTGGCGGGGTCACCGCCGTCACTTTCTCTTTACGAGGCTTTGCCGCTGTCTTACACCGCGCTAGTGACGACTGTAACCACAACAACCACACAGGCACACACATATTGTGCATGTGTGTGTCTCAAACAATCTCAAACAAGACACTGTTGCACAAAAAAATCATTTTAATCCTTAATTACCAACAACTCAGACGAGCTGTGTGTAAACCAAACGGCAGCTCCAGCGGCAGCAGGGGGCTGTGACGTGCCGGGCATCTGCGTGTGGTATATTTATCACGGTGACAGCAGGCGTCAGGGACACAGGGGCTCCAACCTAACCACTTACTGTCTGATGGCTCACACTGCCACGGATCATTATTCCTCACAGCACAGCCCAACAAGACGCTGCTGCAGTCGGAAATGTGTGGGAGGTTGATTAGAATCTCCCCCTCCTCGATTTTATCATCAGAATGTTCACACGGAGCAGTTTTAGGATTTAAAGCCCCTAATTCCCAATTACAAACAACTGGGAAAGCAAGGTTTAAGTAAGGAACTGGCACACTTAAACAAAACTTGTTTTAAGCCTGTTGTCGTCTATTCTTGCAGCATCAAACAGAAACAAACACTTTCACTAACAGCAGAGTCATGGAAAGGGTGCATTTTGCACGTTAGGACAGCGACTAAAAAAAGAAATCAATAAAAGTGCACAGAGACAGATGCAGGAACTGGCACCACATCTGTCAGGACATCGATCCACTACCGTTTGTTAGAGCCACATTTTACTCATCAGTATTCCAGAATTTTTACAATAACAGCGACGATGACAAGTTAAAAGCTGTAGTCAGAAGTTTCTCAATAGCACAGACTCCTGAAGTACACACTTCTGCAGTCGCTGGCCAAGAAATGCATGTGGGATAGCTAGCACACTTGATGGATGATGGATAGATGATAAAGGTAAACACAGCGCTCTAACTGTTTGCTACAGGTGAACAGAGTTAAAGATGGATTTATTATGAAGTCTATTCAAAGAGCTAGAAGAGACAAAGCAGCAGAAAGGGAAGAATATGGAGGCAGTGCATGTGAAGAAGCGTGATTTCACAGGCAAGGTGTGAATGGCTTACATGGCTGCTGGGGAGGTGAGAGCTGTGGTTGACAGAGGGGGGTTCAGGAGCTAGGGTGGGACTGAGCTGCCTTCCAGGCCTTTTCGGTGCTCCCTACAGCACGGTGACGCACAGAGCTGCTTAGGTACAGATGTAGTTTTTAGTTCTCTTTTTTCCACCCAGACTTAGATGTCGATATCATCACCCAAAAAAAACGAGGTTTTCAGAAACGTTAACAGACCGTGACAGAGCAGAAATACTGACAGCGTTAGGCTATCATTAATGTAAGCTGGAGCCATAAAAGAAAGAGAGAGATAGGAGAAGAGTAACCTCATCCTGCTGAAAGCGAATGTCAGTGAGTCTGTCAAATGAGGTGAGTCTCCTCGAGGGTGAGAAGCTTTTTCAAAAAAGGATAATATGAATAATATTTAGCTGCAATGATTTATAGCATCATCATCATCATCATCATCATCATCACTGTATGTCTTCCCTCCACATGTGGGGCCTTTTGTTAGCATCGTCCAGCTGATAGACTGGAATATCCTAGTCATGCTGGAGGTGGTGCACGTGCCTTTGTTCTCCATTAGGGATTCATGTGTGTGCAGCTAAATAGAGTTTAGCTCTTTTACTCGTAATTTGGTCATGTGTAATTATGTAGATTTTTATCTTTTCACTGGCCACAGCTGGAGGGCGACACTGTTTGAAAGTGTAATTTAACAAACATTAGGTTGCATTGTTCATAACAGTAGTAGAGAAAAACAGCTCCTTTTGCCTGAGGATTAAGTCCGACTGTCTCAACGCGTTAGTAAAGGTAAGAGACGGGCGGGCACTGAGATCCGTTTCTGTTCTGTGACCAAATGAGCCTTGAAGAATAGAGAAAATGACCTCTGAGACTTGCTGGAACATTGACGTGCGAGTGAAAGAATAAAGTGGGAGAGAGGAGGAAATTAAAGTTTCAGGGAGAGGAATAAAAAAAATGAAGCTAACTGTGTGAAAGCCAACAGTGAGGGGATGTGACCCCCCACACACACACACACACACTGAGTCACTAATGAGCGATGTCATGCTGAAGACGGCTGACAAGGCTGCAGAAAATAAAGATGTTTCAATATAGACTTAAAGGTTATATGACTGTCCAGGATTTTTGGCGATATTTTATTATTTTAAACTAGACTATAGCTGAGTTCTGTTCACAACTACTGTATTTTTTATATAAATATGTTCATTCAAAGCTGCTGTTCAAAGAAGGAGAGGAAACATTTTGTCAACATTTGCATAAAAATTCTTCCTCCTAAATGAACAAAATTGGCAATTTCCAATTCATATGTAATTGCTGTTTAAACATTTCTAAATATGCAAGAACTTTTTTTTTTATTATTGCTGTTATCTTTCCTCCACTGATCCAAACCAGAAGATAAGAAGATTGTTTGTGTCCTTTAGGTAACAAGAAGTGCAGAAAGCTCATAATGCTCTTTATCTTAGCTTAAATGATATAAATATAATGGGCCACACAGTAAAGTTAGTTTGCAGGAACTCTCCCTCCCATTGACCTTTAGCTAACTTCTTTGTGACACTCGTGGGGTCGAGATGCCACAAAAATGGAGTCAATCCTGGCAAATGAGCAAGTGAATTTACACAGCTGAGGTCAAGAAACAAAAGAGAAACCGTGTCATGATCCTGCGTGAATAGTTCGCGCTTATCTTGTTCTTGGGAATCCTGCGTCTTTTTCTGGTGGAACAACTGCAGCATCTGACCTTGACAATCGCTGCTCAGCAGCACCACACACCGGCTTAGTTCTCAGCTAAATCCAGACCCTGAGAAAGGAGATAGAGCTCCAAACGCGGTGGAGGGGCAGGGCGGGGACGGGACGGGACTACCCTGGTGAACGATGGGACAGACTCCCCGACTGCTGGAGTCCCTGATCAGGATGAGGCGTGTTGAGTCGAGTCACTTTCGAGGTCGAGCAGAGATTTGCTTCCTCTAAATCAAGATAATTAACTTGCGCAGAAGTTAGTTTGGGAGTTTAGCAACTTCTCTGTGTGTCATTAATTTATTTCACAACACAAATTACTCCACTGCTGTAAACACTTCACCAAGTCATCACACACACACAGATATACACACACAGCACCTGTTTATCTGGTCACCAATCTTAATTGCAGCTGCTATGCCTATCCAATAAGCCCTCCGCCTCCTCTTCATCTTCATTCTCAGTCTTCTGAACACTCCTCCTCATCTTTTGTCCTTTACCCACCTCCTCCATGTTTCTAATTTGGGTGAATGGAGCCAACCTTTGTCTGTCTGTGGGAGATCCAGCGCTTTCATCAAACATGACACGATAGCGCAGCCACCCCCCGCTCACTCCTTCCCAGCCTCCTTTTTTCTTCCTCTCTCTCTCTCTCTCCTCTGTTCGTCCTTCTCCAGTTTGCCTTTGTTCTCCTCTTCATCAGGCAGGAAGGACGAAGGGTTGGGACCTGCAGCGCCGAGTGTTGCTGACTGAAGGCTTTGATCAGATGGATGGCCAGGAAAGGTCGCCGGCGACCCGTTAGAGCTCATCCTGGGCAGCCATCAGACGTGAACTGTAGCTCAATCCATTAAACACACAGGGAGGAGAACGATAAGGTGAGCGAGCTGCAAACGTTCTCTTCCAAACCTCCTTCCAGTGGCAGATCATCTCCAAACTAAAACATGAAAAAAAACATGCAGCGTGATGTGGTCTAGCTCATGTTTATTCATGCTTAAAGGGGACATGAAACACTAGAACAAAGGCTAACAATATGATAGATGTACATTTTGGGGGCATGGTCGCCGCCATCTTTATTTTACGTCACTGCCTACGTCACTTTCTTGACGTAGTGGATTTTCTTTAAAACGGCTGATTAATCAGATGTTTTATTTCAACGTTATGCTGTAAAATATGTACATCTATCCTGTGGTTAGTGTTTGCTCTAGTGTTTCATGTCTCCTTTAAGCTAACATTTCCTGTAAAATGTCATGTAAATAGTCTCAGATTGGTGCGTGACGGCCACCATTTAGTAGATTTCTAGTGAAGACAGACTGGAATGATGCGTTTGGAGGGTCACACAAACTGCCGTCTGCAGGCTGAAGAGTCCTCGATCAAAATATAGAACCCCAGATTGGTGCCGATGCTGCACTCTGGGTGTGCAAAGAGCCATAAAGACAACACTCTGACAGTGTATAAACGTGAGTGGGATCCTGAAACCTGTAATATAAAGTGCTCTGAGCAGACCAACTGAGGAGAACGCTGTAGAGGCAGCTCATTTAGCGACAGGCTGCTGTTGGGATACTAATCCATTAAACAAATCTGGAGCAGCTCAACGTTCCTGGAATAAAAAACACTGGCACCAGCATTAATTATTGTTTTTTTTTAATGCAAGCGAGGGAAAAAAAGAAAAAGAAAGAGGTGAACTTGGCTTTTTTTAACATCTCTGTTGCAGACAGATCTGTTTTTAGTGTCAACAGAATGAATGTGTTCGCACAGCTCTGATGTTAGCTGTGTTTGAAATCCAGAGTGTCAGGGTTTTCACATCACTCAGGCCCGGTCAGACGTGAGACCTGAGACGCATAAAAGGAAAAGTTTACAAAGAGGAGAGAAAAGAAGAGAATGTTGTGGACGACTGTGAAAAGAGAGGAAGCGGAGAGGAAGAGCCTATTACTGTGGACTGTTGTGGAGGCTCTTCTCTCCCACTGGGCTGCAGGGATGAGCCAGGATGGAGCGCAGGTGAGTGCTGGCTGCAGGTAAAGCTGTCATTTCCTGTCCGTATTGTGTGTGGGCCTTCCACCCGTGGAGAGACAGCTGCTCGGTCCTCAGCAGGCCGGTGAGGTAATGAAAGCAAAACCACGCTCACACACTTGCACTTTCGCCACCATGTTTCCAGGAAGAATTCAGCGACTGGGCCAATTTCCACCAGGGAGGAAGAGGAGGTGCCAGACCAAACGTTACAGTGGTGCTAAACAGCACTGACACGCTAGCCTTTTGCTGAACATTAAGCAACTGCTTTGAACAGGAGGCGTTAAAGGAAGCAATCACAGCCGGGGCTCTGCCGGGAATACTAATGAGAGCTTGACCGTTTCAGCATCAGACGAGGAGCAGAAGGGCCGAGCTGTCTGTGCATGTGAGCAGACAAACAGGCCTACGATCGTCAACATTTTCAACCTTTTTTGTCACAATATGTAAATCTAACATATGTTCAGCCAGAAGCTGCAGAACTTAATGTTCCCTTTAATCAGCTGAGAAAAAAAAAAAAAAAAAAAAAAAAAAAAAGCTGCGATTTGCACACATTACCTCCTCAAATGTTATCACGTGTTTAATGTTAAGTATCTGGGCTCGTCTTTCCTTGAAGATGGCTGCTGAAGAAACATTTGCATGATAAAATAGTGATAATTGAGGGCTGATGGTGGTTCGTGGTTTCAGTGCCAGATGTGGTTACGGTAGGCAGAACCGCCTGAGGTGGAGCTGAATAATTCACCGCGCGACAAAGCGGCATGTGCAAACTCATCTGATGACACTTTATCATTTCTCTTCTTTTCAGAAACTATAAAACCATTTAAAGAGCCATTCCGACATTCCATGAGCTGCGTTTTCACTAAAATATGACAAACAATGCTGAAGGATCAGCGGCTTTGTGTGAACGAATGGCTGTGATGTCCTGAGGCAGGGGAGATCTGGCTCAGGTGAGAGGGTCAAGGGGGCTAATTGGCAGAGGAGGCGGGGGTTCTCTGCGCTTGCACGTGCACGCGCACCCATTCAATTACAACCTGGGCTAAAGTGAAAAGCTGGTCTTCGCCAATTATCCGTGGCGGAGGTCAGCGAAGGTGAGTGAGTGCTGCGGAGAGATAAGTTTTCCATTAATGGGCGAGCGGCTGGTTTGACTGAGCCACTTTTAAACACACAGACCCCTCCCCCTTTTTTTAACACCATTACCATTGGGAACTTCGTTTAAAATCAACATTTAGCTGGTTAAAACACAAACCTTCTGTGTTGTTGAAACGTAAACTTTATCGCAGGCGTGGAGGTTGTGAATGTCGGAAACTGAAGGTCTCTCCGCAATCCTGAATGCATCAAAAGAAGCTGCGTTTGCGCCGCGATCGTGGCTCTGATTTCTCATCTTAAGAATTGCAGTTTTTGACACAGTAAATATGTGGGCTTGATTCCCAGACAGCGACTTTAACTCTGTGCAGCTTCCATTATTACACTATTCCTGGATGTCAGCTTGGCTCACACAGAGCTAAAATACAGCGACAGCATTATCACAAAAAAAAAAGCCTACACACCACTTCCAAAAAACTTTGAAAGCCACAAATTTCACACGTTTTTAGCTAAATGATCTTCAACAAATGCTTCATAGTTGTCACAGGGCAGAGACGTCACTGCTGGCTGAAAAACAACAGCCTGCAGGCCCACGCAAACGTCTCCGATATCATTTCTCCCGCTGTTGCCGCAGAGCTCCTGATTTCCCGCCCCTTCACAAATGCCCTGTCTCCTCCACAAACATATTTCACACTTCATCACACTCGTTTCCCACCGTCCCTGCTCCTCTCCCTCGACACCCGCTCCAACCATCCCCCTTCTACCCCCCACCCCCCCCACCAATCCAGCTCCGTGCAAATTCGCATTGGCTGGTCAGAGCGGGTGTGAATCGATAGGCGCTTTATGCTGACTTGTGGCGTGGCGAGAAATCAATGGTGATGGAAAATTAAGATGTAGTCTTTGAATAAATTGGAGACGGACGCTGGTGCAGAGCACAAACAAAGGCGGCTGCGTACATGTAAGCCAAGTCGGATTAGGGTGTAATGGCTGTTTGTCAAGATCAAAGACTTTATTTTCCTGCACACTAAAGCCTGTTTAATGCTGCTGGTGTGTCCGCTCACAGAGGAGGGGACTGGAAGTTCACCGTACAGGTGCAGGAAAAAATGTGATGGAGGTGAGAGACGGTCATTGTGTTATAATCAGAACACAAAAATGAAAAAACGGTTTCTTATTGAGTATGAATATATCCAACTGTCTGTTGAAATGCATCAGGAAGCGTTGGCGAAGGCTGGGATAAAGGTTGCTATATTTGCCAGGCACGACAGGAAGTGGAGTCTAATGATTGTGCGCCGCGTCTCTGCTAATTAAAAGATAAGTGTAACTGACCGCGAGGCGTGATAAACGCTTCCCCAAGACTCTGCGCCGTAATCAATAATTCAGCTCAACCCTGGCCGTTTATTCAGATCACTTAGGTTTGGGGAAACAACTGGAGGAGCAGAGACACTCGGGAGAGGAGAGAAAAGGCAACGGAGGAGGGAGAGGAGGAGTGAATGATGAGAAGGAAGATGAGAAAAAGTCAGAGAGAGAACCTGCCAGCGTGCTGAGTGAAACAAAGAGTTGGAGAGGTGAGCTGTGTTATTATGAAAAGCTGGTGCCACATCACTGCAGCCGGCCTAATTGCAGTCCAAAGGGAGAGAAAAAGGCCTCGCATGGACCCAAAGGAGAAAAAAACATCACCAGAAACCACAAACTGACACGCTGCATAACCAAGTCCAACTTTTAGAGTCTCCAGGATTTCAATCAATTTTTATTCCCCGTGTTTTTCAAACCGATGCTGGCAAAACTCACAGCAAAAGGCTGAGGAGGAGCTGAAACGGGAGCTGAAACAAGTTAGTGAGAAGCTTTGAACGGACGCTCCTGAGGCAGGGGAGTAACGGAGGTCGTGACCACAGAGAAGTCACGTGCAACATCTTTTAAAAATCTCCTCAAAGTCTTTGAAATGAGCTAATCCCTACAGATGACTGTAATTATCCGCTGCACTAACGTCGTCTAAAATAGCTCTTCACACTGACTCCCAATCATACCAGTCTATATTTTTCACGACAACACGAACCACAAACATCGAGGAAACCCATAATTGGGAATTCCTTCCTGCTTCTTGGCACTGTCGTGCCAGAAGGAGCAGAAACTGCCATCTGGGAGAAAATAATGGGGTTGGTTCTGGATCCACCGCTTCTGGCCTGGAGGGTGAGAGTGGGAGGAGGAATGGCAAATATATCAGTTGTTCAATATTCATCACTGTCTTCACCCCACATGCAGACATCTGTGACCTGTGGGCTGCTGGTCGCCATCCCAGACCGGCAAATGTGTTCATGTGTGGCAGAATTCATTAGGAAAGGCTGTGATAAGGGAGGGTGAGAGGGACAGAAGCACATGCGAGGGGAAGGAATTATTTGTGCAATACAGCACAATCCGATCCAGAAGGTTAGCATGTTCACCACCTGACGCAAATGTTACCTTAAGCTAGCGTCATCAAACACATCCATGGGGATGTGAAGGACCCAGCGGTCTTTCCCAGATCAACGGGAGGATCCAGGAAGGAGAGAGGCAGCGTCAGACAACCGGCCAGCAGCTCTGGGACAGACAAAGGCTGAAAACAAATGCTCCTCCAACATCCAACATTGAGGAGTGACCTCAAGTCTCAGTAACCTGCAGCAGAAGAAGCACCTGAGGGACACAAAGCCCGGCTTGTCCAGACAGAAGCTTCTCAGGTGAGATAAAACATGGCTCTCAGCAGCAGACGGGGGAGAGAAACATGTGAAACGAGCACAAATCCTTAAAGGCGCAAACTGTCTAATAAACCGTCACAGCTTCATTGCAAAGAAAGGGCACAGTTGCATCCCACCACGCCCGGCAGCACAGGACTCCTGCTGCTTGTTTTTGTGGACTTTCTTCGCCACCTTGGGTGTGGAGTGTGCGTGGCAGATGTTGGGCCAACAAACAGTAAGACACAATAATTGACTTTTACACATAACCAATACTTGTGCTCCATCTTCACATGCAGCAGGAACACATTCATGAGAGAGAGAGAGAGAGAGAGAGAGAGAGAGAGAGAGCGTGTGTGTAAGCGTGTGCGTGTGCCCATTAGTAATGTCTTTTTCTGCAAATTATGAAGAGGGAAGTTAATTTAGCTAGAAGCTAATTAGTATGAATAAAAGATAGCCCAGAGTCCCTCAGGCTGCCACACTGTCAGGACTGACTTCAGATTATTGGCATATTCTCATTTCCTCTGCATCATCCTCTCAGCTCAAATTCACTCTGACTGCACTCACGTTCAGCTGTCACACATAAAATTAAAAATTAAAAACAATTTGACTGCTCTGAAAATTGAGAGACTGCTCATTTGATGGGAGAAGGAAAGTCAACATACCTCTTGAGAATAACGTGATCTGAATTTTCAGGAAGAAAAGTTTATAGTTTGGTTGGCAGGAAATGAATAAACAGGCCTATAAAGAGGACAAAATGATAAAACTCTTTTAAAGAGATGAATGCAGTTCTAAAATAATTCAGTAAAGATTGTGGAATAAAACTGGCTGATGCCTTTTGAGATTAGAGATGTGAGATTTGGGGACACCTAGTGGCGAGAATGCAGATTTGAACACTGCCCAATAAACGATCTCCAGCATTAGTATGTGCTGATTATTACACATGAAAAAAAAAAAAAAAAACAACTAAAAATCATATACTTGTATGGAAAGAGTCCATTCCTCCTTGGAGGCTGCTGGCTTTGACCTTAACTGTTGTCACCTCTGTTGAGTCTTGTTTGTGAGCCGCGAAGCTAAAATTGGAAAGCAACAATGAATCTTCTCCTCTTTGTCAGGAACCAATGGAACAAACCAGAGGTGTCAGCACAGCCCAGTGTGAGTTTCAAAGTGTTGGAGGAGTTATAGTAAGCAATTATCCCTTTATTGTTCATGTTGCAAGTCAGCAGGAATCTGTCCCCCCCAGTCTCCCCGCTCTCATTCATATCATGCTGATGTGTGTGTGTCGGGAGTGTGTGGGACCAAATCAAATTAGTTTGGGCCCCGTGTGTAAACCTGCTAATGAAAACAACGCTCAGGTTTAATTGAAATGTAAGAATATTTCCTGCTGCTTCCCAAATGCAAGAGCTAAGGTTAGCTTTGGGTTGTAGGTAGTTTTAGTAGGTAGTATTTAAGATGAAAAAAATGACCTTTTTACCAGCACTGTGCAGCAAAAACACTTTGGGTCAGGACCGCCTCCCAGTATGCTTCAGCTTTCTCCCAGTTGGTCATCAGCAGGACGGTCTCCTTCCCATTAAAAGAGCTTTTCCTGCCATTGTTGGCTGATTTAGGTTTCTCCACAGACGCTATATAAATAAAGCTGAATTCAATTTTATTGGATTTTCAACATTTCCCATTCAGACAATGTTTTAAATTATTTAAATACAATTTTTTTTTAATTTGGGTCAGATCAACAAAGCAGCTAAAATATTTATATAAAATTTATGGATGACAATTATGTTATTATTGATAAAACACAAACAACATACACACACACATAGAACCCTCATAATGAAAGTTTGTTTGCTGTTTCTAATTTATGTTGCTAATCAACAGGAAGTGAGTTGGTCCAGCTGTCAGCTGCATCTTTGACGTACATGAAGGCCTCGCATGCCAACATTATAGGCTAAGACATTAAAAAGTCAGGCTTCTAAATGCTCAGATGTATAACTGGGGGTCATGCAGACCAGACTTGTAAGTTTTATGCTTACAGGCTGGTGGTTCGGGGAGGCTGATGCTCCCCTGCGACAGCAGATGTCTGGTGTTCCTGCCATCGGGTCTCATAGCTCATCCTCATCCTCTGCTTGATAGATGTGATTTATCTGAATCATTGGGGGAGACAACGCTGCTCCCCTTGACATTGACACTCGACAATGTTTTTACAAAAAAACAACACGCCTCCACTGTTCGCCTCCACGCTGCCGCCTGTTTGCAGTTCCCACCTCTAACATTTTGTTTCCACTGCTTCACGTTTTTCGGAACTTGGTGGAGATAATTCACGCTCTCTTTTCCTTCCTCCTTTCCAGCGGGGACATTATGAGGTGACGGCATCCATCACCCCAACTATCACATGTCATCTGCTGGCTGGTGTCTCAGAACAGGGACTTTTTATTAAAAGTCACATTCAGCACCAATAAGTGTGGATTTTTACTCACTAATGTTCTTTCTGCCTCTCTGTTTCTGAGGTATTTAAATTCAGCCAGACCCCAAACCTAAACCTCAGCCAACCCATAATTAATTGTTTAAATTTGTCCTTAGAAAACCTTTAAATCCAGGTAAAACAAGCGCGTGCACGCACACACAAACACACACACACACACACACATTGGATGTACCGTGCTACATTAGCATGCTCAATACAATCGCGCTTAGACTGTGATCGTATTGAGCGTGAACGTGAATGGTCAGAAACAGGCAGCAAGCAAGAGTTTAGATTTTCCAAACTGCATCTGTAAGTGTCGAGAGTTGGAACTCCTTCAGCGTGGAGGAGACAAGTGTGCACATTAAAAAGGAGTTTCCGCAGGTGCCGTGGATTTGCACGCTGACGTTCACGGTGTGTTCCCTCGTGCTCGGCCCTGTGAGGCACCTGTGGTCTTCTGCTAGCACGCAGGCTCTCTGCAGGCTCTCTGCAGCTTGCCGTGGAGCAGGAGGTGTGTGCGTAGCCTCATGCTTTTTCTTGCTGTTGTGTGGGAAGGACCTGCCGTATCCCTGGAAATCCGCCACAGCGTTAATCTTGTAGACAGTGAGACGCACCCAGAGGGAACACTCGTACTTTAAAAACCCAACGTCTCTGTCAGCGAAACACAAACAGATGCTGCGTTTTCTGATTAAGTAAAAAATAAAAACCAACAGTCAGATGAAAATGAGATGAATCTGTGCAGAGACGCAGACAGATGAGCCGAGGAGGAGCTGAACTCGGCAGCGGTGTTTCCAGGTGTGGAAAATGTGGAAACTGAAAGAAGATTAAAATAACAATTTGACATTTTACTGTCTCATTTTCTACTTAAACATCCAAAGGTAAAAAAAAAAAAAAAAAAAAAAAAACATTAGAATGCTTTACTTTGAAATGAAGCCAGAAGAGGCAGCAGTATTTTACATCTGAAGCTGGTGTTGCTGACGGTCCCTGATGGTTTTACCTCTCTGTGTTGTCTTAGAGCAGCTCACTGCAGGGCTTCTTCGCTGAAATGAATAATTATGATCCATCAGCTTCTTTCTGCTTCTCCGATCTGACACTCACCTTCGAGTGTTCTGAGCCGTCAGCTGCCAGCGAGCCCTGACAGACACGAACGGTCTTCGCGTCCCCTCCTGTATTAGGGTTCCGTTCTAATTCAGTGGAGAATGACATTCATTTATCGGAGGGAGACATTCTGAGCAGCGGGCTAAATATAACTGTGATTGTGCTACTAATAAGCTCGCATAATAGAAGCCGACTAAAGGAGGAGGCGGGGGAACAGATTCTGACGCTTACGTGGTTTTCAGAAACGGAACCAAATTTACGGTGACATGAGCGCGCTCAGATGCTGACACTGAGGACTGGGTGTACCACGGTATGCCCGTCAGAGGAAAACATCGACGCGACCTAAATAAAGACGAAAAAAAAGACTTGTGACAACGTCAACACCAATCCATTAAAATATTTCTTTGATGTTTCCAGTTAATTGTCTTATCAGGATAACAGAGCTCTGAGCTGGAGGCACAAGCACTGGCGAAGGTGTCCGATACTTAACCTCCTGATCGTGTGCAGGTTATTAATGACTTTTCTTTCAGATCGAGGACTCACAATCAGGATTCACAACCGGTGGCATCAACCAAAAGACTCGAATAAATGCCAAAAATAAGCGTCTTAAAAGTCTTTACAGACTGGAAAGAAATCAGAGCGCGAGAGCAAAGCCCCAGCTGTGGCTCCGCAGCGGCATTCGTCAGGGCAATCAGCTGTTGAAACCCAGCCAATCAGCTGCGTTCATTAGCCTCCCCGTACTGGTTCTAATGGACTCTCCCTTCTGGAGGAGGCGTGTGATTAAATTACACATGCAGACTTCCATCTAGGCCATCCATCTAAGTGAGGAGCCAGACTCTGGCTTCTCCGGGAACTCACCAATTAAACCACCTTACAAAGCAACAAAAGCAAAACTCCATTTCAAGAGTGAAATAATAGCCATAATCCTCCAGACAGGGCATATTTGAACACACCCAGAAATGGTGCAGTCGCAATGATGGTGACTGCTTAAGCAGGAAGTATGACGCTTTCTTTCAATTTTTTGCTTAATATTTCAATTAAAAGCAGGCCCATCTTGAGAAGACGGAGTCCTGGAAATCCCTCCTCCAGGGGAGACCTTCTGTGGTCTTCTCATCATCACACCAATTAGAGCTCCTGTATTATCTCTCATGATTGAAAAAAAGTATCAGCACAAAAGTGTCGCTTTCTCCTTGTCTAGAATGACTCTTTAGCTTTCCACCCCATAATTTCATTATGGGAGATAGTCATTTATCAATTAGAATGGTAATTTTCATTAATGGCGCCCAGCCTCGCTGAATATCGAATAAACCGTCCATTAACGTGGATCTCCCGCTTCTGCTTCAGTAATATCTCATGAATAGACGGACGAGGCGTGAATACAAACACGCCAATATCTGTGCGGAAACACGCAGAGAGCCATGGCAACATACCTTAAACCGGCCATCCGTGTGGGTGTAATGTATTCACGCCGCCGCGCTCAGAGAATCACATTCAGCTCCTCAATCATCCCATTAAAATACTTCTTTAAGCCTCAACTTGCAGTCTGACGTCTGCTGCATCAATTCACAAAATCTCACCTTGATTATTAAAGTTTAAATGATGGTTAATTAAGAGATTGTGAGTGTGTCACAGTCACGCTCTCAATAATGTCAAATGAGAAATGGTTTAATTAAACTCCACCGCAGACAGAAACGAGCTGATTAAACTTTCAAAGCAGCAGGTCTGCACGCCGGTGAGAAGATGGCGGAGTTCTCCGAGCAGACGCAAACTCCATTTCATTCAGGAAGTGGAGCCATCTTCAAAAGTCTCACAAAAGGACTCATAATGGTGTTATTGCTGAGTGGGGATGTGGGTGAGAACCGATGACAGGGAATGAGTGAAACGAGCAAATCTGGCCGTAAATAGAACGCCGCTCCGTGTAGAAGACGTCCTCACCCTCGCCAGCGAGGGACATCCGTTATCGGCCGTGGCACATGCCGCTTGTTTGTTTGTCTCCAGTAACGTGCTGCACCGGGCTCCACTCATCAGGCCTGCAGAGCTGCTCAGCGTGCACGTGCTTGGACGTGAACTACCAGCCTGCGTCTTTATTGGTCCCTCAGAGGAAAGGCTCCCAGTCTCATCTGGAGCAGCTCTTTCTTTACTTTATCAAGCCCAGCCTGTGAGTTGCAGCCCTCCTCGCAGCAGAGCCACTCTTGCATGAAGCCACCAGCTGGGAACAACAACAACAACAACAACAACAACAACAACGTCTCCTCGTTTCAGGCCAGCATCAGTTTTCTCTGAAGGCTCTTTAACAACACTGTAAAAACAGCATCTCAACACTCATCTCTTCCCAGTGCGACCAGGTGATAAATGTGACCCCTGTGGTAGGTTTCCGGTACTGCAGACACTCTCCAACGCCGCCGGTCTCCATCAGGAGCCAGACGGGTCTGACGGGAGACGGTTTGGGACTGAATGTGCACTGATAACATCCTGCACATCTATCCCCATGTTGTCAAGGTTCATCATGGTGGAACAGCAATGATGGTAACCTATGTCCGTCCCCGCCATGGAACCCGCTGCTCCTCCATCTGCTGACTCCTACTCCTCCCTGTCAACTCACCAACGGCACATCCATCCGTTCCCGAATCTACCCGCGCATTCTCAGATACTTTAGAGCCAGCTGTTGTTCTTACAGCAGAGAGGAACACCTTCAGTCACAGTGCCAATATTTTAAAAGTTCCTGCTGCAGCTGCCCGGGCTTATCCTGGAAGCCATAGCCTGAATTTAAAGTAAGCGCTCACTCGCTGAATTTAAACCCAGGACGGCTCAGACGGGGCTCTCATCCTGATAACTGGTTGATAAGAGACTTGAGGAGGGAAACGGGTATGAGCAGCTGGGATATCTGCATGTCAGGCTTCTCCTTCCAGACGGAGCCTGAGGGTTCTGCGCAGTAGCGGTTTGCTAACCCTGAGCTCTTCCGGACAGACATATCAGATGTTGCTGTCATGGAGCTCTTGCGCATCACAACTGCCCTGAAACTGAGAAATCTAGAAATACCCGGCACGAAGCAGCGTCAAGAAGAGGTACGATTGTTGCATTTTTGTTTTGCACAGCAGATTAAAGCGGATTATGTACAAATAGCATCGGCTTTCCCAAAGCAGACCCGTGAATTCAAACTCTGCTAACACTGCTTTCAGTCACTTTGTTCTCATCTCAGGCCTGAAAAGAAAACATCACTGCTAAAGTATCATGAATCCAAGAACATTCGATTCAAAAAGAATGGCCTGTCTCGGCTGGATGGGTCTGATGAGAATCACGAGGGGCTCGTGTGTCTATTCAGGCTGCTCGCTTTCTGTTATCATCCATTAGGTCTGGGATTCAATCTAACAACGATCTAACAAAGCCACAAGACTGAGGCCATAAAGGATATCATTAGAGTCAACAGGGCAGTGTGTGTGTGTGTGTGTGTTTCAAGTGACGCACTCGCAATACCGGCTCCAATGACTCTGATGAGACCAATCTAACGTTATGACTTAAGGTGGTCATGACTGGAATGGAAGCTAAACCTGTGTTTACACAACAGCTCAACTGGACCCGCTGCTCACTCCCTTCTCTCTCTTCCTTGTTTCCTCATCTTACTGCTTCAAAACCACACGATCTCATCAGGATGTTTTCATTAATACAGTGACTAATTCATTACTTGTTTTGTAATAATGAACAATAATGACACAGAGAATGGGAATACCTGATCATGTTAGCAAGAGCATGTTAAGTTGTAATTTGCATTTCACCAGCGATCTGTCATTGCTACAGTTTCCTCCTGCTGCATCACAGGGATCCGGTTGACTGACAGGGGCTGTCACGTGATCACCGACCACTTTGCGTCAGCAAAGAATGAACAAAATGACAGAACACTCGCTGAATTTAAAACAAAACAACCTTGAATGTAAGTGCAGATAATGAGACTACCCCCAGCCATGATGAAAACGACCAAAAAAGAGCAAAAGAAGTTGAGTGGAGAAGATTCATTCAGCGCTCTCTTGAATCACAGGAGCGTTTCACCTCAGAGCTAATTTCCTCATAAATAATTACTACTGAAATAACACCATTCTCAAACAGGCATCAAGGACTTTATGATGGAAAATGTTACAATTCATTATTCAACAAAAACACCCGCAGAAGCACAATGAAACATTTATCAGCCCGCTGAAGAGTACAGTTATTGTTAATTCTACACGTCAAACGCACCTTCTGACCTGTGGTACTACGTCCTGTTATGGATGTTAACAGCAGCAATTCAATTAATCACAGAAGAAGACTTAACCACCTGTGTGTTAACAGTCAAGTAGTCCCTCAGGCAGAACAAGAAAAATGGTGTTTTGCAGTGTATTTTTAGTCTGTGTGTGTGTGTGTGTGTGTGTGTGTGTGTGTGTGTGTGTGTGTGTGTATGTTTGAAGAAAACATATCTGCTTTGTTGGCTTTGGGACTGTCTGAGATCAAATCTCCTGACCGCCTGTCGGTCTGAACTCTTGCCTCAAGGTTTGCCTTTAGAAACACGCCGTCTCCCCGGGTCACTCCCACTGGCGCACGTTCCATCCCTACAGTTACTGGAATTAAGTTTGTTCAGTATGTTCCTTAAGATTTTTCAGTCTGTTTTCCCACAGTCCAGATGGTAAACCTGATGAGCAGAAGTGGAATAAGTGTGCCAATCATGGCAGCGTTAATGCCTGCTGGGGTCAGAGGAAGCAGGTGTGCTGAGCAGCTGAAGACAGAGGAGCAAATATTTGTATCTGTACATCATGATTTCCCTTTTACTTAAATGCGTATGACAATGCCTCAGTCGTGGAGGACAACAAAAGAGCAGGCGTTCATGAATGTTGATGTGACCTTGTGTGTGTGCGTGTGTGTGTGTGTGTGCTCACCAGTGATGCTAACAGCTGCACGCCAGCCTGTGACTCGTGGCTTTGTCTTCATTAGAACCGCGCCGGCCCATCCAACACGCCGTCTCGGATGGAGTCCAGTGAGGAGCTGAGAAGTGCTCTGCAGCAACAGGGGTCGTGACCCCAGCAGGAAAAGCCATCACACGCTCCTATGATGAAAGACGCTGTCAACAATCCGCTTCCGAGCCGCACTAATCTCTGTTGCTAATAACCCATGCTGTAACCCGCTTTCAGCCTTCCCTCCCTGTAGTCCAGAGTCTTCCTCTTTCATGTAGCTCAGCTGTCGACCTGCGTTTTCCTGACCAGCAGGTCAAAACTGCTCCTTAAAACTGCAAACCTACAAACTTTCTAATCCTGCCTAAAACCTCATCACAGCTTATTGCTTTTGTGCGTGTGCATCAAACCTCGGATACAAGTTTGAGAAGCCAGCGGCTAATTAGCTTAGCTCAGATGCTGCGGCAATAAGGCCATATTTTCCTAAATCAAGGAAAGGGAATTCTACAGCATCTCCAGATGTTTGTGGTGTTATGGTTCAGGTCTAATCCCTTATGCAGATTACAACTGGGCCACGCTCTTCTGGGACCTCACCGAGCCCTGTCATTGAGTTCCCGTCTGAAGAGTTAAGATGGAGGCCTTCGCTGCGCGTGTGTATTTTAAAGCTTCTGCGACGTGGAGAGGAGGACTGGAGCAAGCAGTGATGTATGATTCCAGCCCTCATCTGATGTGTCCAGTCTGAGGATATCCGTCTTTTTGTCCACAGTAATTACGCCGAGGGTCCGTCATACGTTTTACTGCGCCTGATTCATCCATCATCGCGCAGCATTAGCATCAGCGTGTACGTGCGCGGCGGTGCCAGTGCGCATCATCCTGATTGTTTCTTCCTCAAGGATGAAATAGTTTTACTACAGATAGTAACTTTTAGGAAGAGATTTATGGGTGCATGCGCGCTGGGCTTGAAAGGCAGCCAGGGAATGAAAGGTAGGCTAACGGTGGGGGGACGGGGGGGTGCACCCTGCGAGCCACTCACATATTAGCAGGTGAATGATTTCCTGCTTGCCCTCAGATTGTTTCCTCATCTCACAGCCTGGAAAGGTCTTTGGAGGGCTGTACGAGCAGCCCAGCTTGTCTGTCTGGTGCAGACGTACAGCTCAGATACCGACGCTCCTCCTCGCGCCGTTGGTCACCGTGCACGGCCAAGTTGTTGGAATTCAGGGTCATAATCTCTGTTGTGAATCACATTTGGTCTGAGGATGTCATAAACAAACACCAGCAGGGGCTGTTAAACACACACAGTCCCCACAGAGGTGGAATTATTAACACAACAACAATAAAAAGTGTGACCTTGAAGTCTGAATTCTCTGAGCTTTGCTGCGATTCCGATCCTGATATTCGTTTGCAAATGTTAAAACAAATAAAGACTTACTGGATGCCTTTTGCATGCAGTTATTAGTTATTCTGATTAAAGATCAGAAGCCAGGATAACAAAATCCTCTTGCTTTTACAGCAGCAAAGATAGTCTCTTCTTTTGTGGTTGCTAATTAGAGCAGCGCTACACAGATTAGCCTCTGAGGAGGAGAACAGAACTTTTGTTCTCAGGTAAAATCAGGACATGAGAGGATGTTTGAATGGGGATTTCTGCTGGGAACTGGAACTTTCTTCAGTTTGGGCTGCAGGAAGCCATCCTAAAAAGAGCCAGTGAGCAAACAGACCAAGACGACATCCAGCCCCTCAGACAGAGCGACACCTCCCCCCTCACCATATCATTGACTTTCCCTGAGCCCTCTGAAATGGCTCCCTGTGCTGGGGGAGTTATCTCAGAGGACAATATTCTCCTAAATCACAGTCTGAAAGTTGATGGAAGTGAAAAGGGCTGCCTGCTTTGCGTTCTCTCTGCGGTTGCTAGGTTGATTCTCTGCACAAAATCACTGGGGCCTCTATAGGCGCCTGGCGCCCGCTTTGCTTCGCTGCCTCCGAGTGCTCTGTGTGTGAAAAAAACTCACCCCACTCACTCAGGGTGGCGTGCTTGGACTTCCCACCAGCCTTTGTTCCCACTTCTTGGCGACGGCGTTGTCTCTAATGTGGCCGGTCCGCTTGGCCCTGCCCTGTGGCACCAACCTCAATCCGTCTCTTTTAAATCTAAAATTGGAAATGAAGAAGACATTTACTTCTCTGGGTATATACCTGTGAAGCCTTCCTCCGGTGGGAAATCTCTACCTCGGCTTCTAAATCACAGGCTGGGATTTCTGGCTGACAGCTAAAATCATCCCGCCGTCTCTGCGCCGAGGTGAGCGCTCGCTCGCCCTGTCGCTGAGACATATTTCAGAGCGCTTGCCCCAAGTTGCTCTGGTGTGGCTCCAGAGACAGTGGGACAAAGTGACAGTCAGAGCCACACTGTGTTCTTTTGGATGACAAACTGAGGCGGGACAGCACTCACGGCGCTGCAGCTGTTTGCCGCCATAAATCACTGGCGGGAGCGATGTGTAATCAATGTTACTGGTTTACTCTTCATTCTGCGCCAGGAGTCGCGCCGCTGTTCAGTATTCTACTCCACTGCATACTGCACGAGGAAATGTCCCATTGCTTGAACAAAGGGGGAGTGGGGTGGGGCCGTTTGGTGTTCTCATTATGCTGAAGGCTAAAGTAATACCAAAAAGCATACTGCAGTCCCCGACTCTGCATTTAAATGTTCATTAAGTAATGGCTGCTGAAGGGGGCTCTCTGGCCATGAATGTAAAAGGCTCCTGGCGCCATTATGCCCACTCTATTATAGAGGCAAAGATGCATGCAGTGGGAGCAGAACACTCACTGTGGGCAAACACAGGCGCTCCTCTAATCCCATGGACGAGCTGACCCCCACATACCGATCAATGGCGCTGTCCTTGCAAATGGAAGCACAAGGTGATTTGTTTTGCCCCTTTTCTCTGCCTCACGGCTGCTGCGTATCATACTCTTCATCTAACCTGTGTGTGTGTGTGTGTGTGTGTGTGTGTGTGTGTGTGTTAGGACTACTAATCCAGTAATGCAACATTTTCCTTCCCACCAGTCCACAGAGACCTTTCCTTCAGACTGTACCTGCTGCCGTGTGGCTGCGGTACGGGTGGAATATCTGCAAATCTTTTTTGGAGTCGCTCAAGCACCTCTGGGTAAAAACAAGCTAAAAGAATCAAAATGAAGAAAAAAAGAAAAGGCTATGGACCACCAGGAGCGAATGCTAGTTATGAGCTGAGGAGCTGGTATGTCGCAGCCTCCATCAGTTCAAAAGTGGAAAGTAAGACTGATATAGTGTCTGATGAGGGGAATTCACTCTTCTAACTGCCTGTTTCTTCAGTGAGTTTAAGAAAACAATACATAATTGGCAAAAAGTAAATTGGACCTTTTTTTACAAGCACAAACATAAAATTCTCCGTTTTGTGGCAGGTCTGATCATCAAAATACTCTTTTCTCTTCAGGATGAAATACAATGAGATGAATCTCATGCTTGAATAACAATAACCACAAACACATCTTTGTTTTTTTTTTTTATAAATACACAGATGGGTTTATCCCCTACACAATAAGAAATATATTTATATGTTAATTTCCATACGCTCCTTCGCCGTGTATGTTGAATTTATATTGAATCCATATTTTTGTGCCGATTATCGCTGAGGTTGTAAAGAAGCTCATTCAGCCTGGAAAATCACAATCTGAGCCACAGCGCGAGCATTATCAAACAGGTGGAGTCAAATAAAGCCACGATTTGTGAGTGAAATTAAATTTACATCGCTCCCCCAGCACCTTTACTGTCTAGCGTAGCATATCCAGGTTACGTCCCGCCAGCGGGGACGAGTTTGTATGAGTAAGCGATGGTGTTGCATATAGATGGACTTTTATTAAATCTGAGCTCCTTGACCGTCCCCCAGAGATGAGCTGAATCGGTTACAGGGCGGCTAATAATAGTCAGGGTAAATGCAGCCTCTTCTCAAAGCGTCAGAGATAAGATATTCAAATGAACAATCATAAAGTGTGGATGTTAATGAACACCCGGCTCCTCTCTGCCCTCCCAGACTGGCCTTTGTAAGTCTCATCATCATGATGAAGCCGCTGAACTAATGAGCATTTCCCTATCGGATGAGAAAGTATTTCCCCTCGCCGCCGTCCATCGGCGTCAGCTGAACGCGCCAGCCGGCAGCAGTTGTCTGACAGAGTCATCCACCTCCACAGCTCAGCAAGAGATGGCAGGAGGCTGCTTGGAATGAGTCACTGGAGATTTCTAATAATAAATAATAGTAATTCTGCATGTTTACAGCATGTATTTTCTGCACATTTCCTGCTCTGCAGCCATCGTGGCAAAGATGTGCTTCCTGGTTCCCACAGAAAAACAGAGGGATGGTATGGAGGAGATACTTGCTCTGTCTCCATTGTAGCATGCTAATGGAGCGCTGGGCTCTAGCTCGTACATTTCTGATTTCAAAAGTGAAGAAATGGTGAATTAGATTAGCAAACAAACAGACCTACAACCAGCCAGAGTAACAAAACATGCTGCTGATCGATATTTCTGTGGAAGCTCGTAGACATTAATAACCGCTCTCTGCCACACCGCAATACAGCTAGCCAATACTCTGACTGGTGTGTACTAAATGAGCATCAATTCTACTAAACTAATGGAAAGTTACTGCGACTGTCTCCAGACTGTAACGCCCGTTGGTCAGCTGTAGGCTACAATAAGAGAAATGGAAATGGGCTCGCAGGTCACGACCTGTGGCCACTGCCGAGAGTTGCCTTGTTTTTTAACTACTGGTGAAAATGGCTCTTGCGGCGACGCAGTCCTGCGATGCTGCTGATGTTGGCTTGAGTATATTTATGTTAAGCCCCACCTGCCTCTCAGTCAGGGACTGGACACGCTGACGGGGCTGTCTGCCTCTGAATGGCCTGACATTCGGAGATGTGTGATGGAGAGACCGGTGAAAAGTTCCTAAGGATATAAATCTACAAACAGCCCGAATGATCACCCTCCGGAGTCGGGCGCACACATTTAACAGATGAGCTGCGCAGTCTTAAGCTCCGCTGAGTCGGCGGCGAACTCAGACGAGCATGTATCATCCTGGATTATTGTAAACAGAACTGATGGAGCTGATGGAGAAGTGTAATTTTTATGTTTGGCGTGTTGGATAGCTGTTGATGGCTTTTCCCAGCCTTCCAGCTGAGCTCGGAACAATATCGAACCAGCCAAACAGTCCAGTCAGTGATGTTAAAATAGATTAAATATGATCAAATGGATGTCTGTGCTGTCTGTCGGACAGCTTGCACCCACAGCTACTTCCCATCGAACCGTCGCCATATTAGATTAAGACAGAAATGGAACAGAATGAACAAGAACCCGTCAGAAATGGGAGCTTCCAGCCCTCCGCAGCTGCAGCAGTTACAGCAACAGAAGGCAGGTGTGGGCGTGTTCGCCTGTCCGAGACTCTAACCGGCTTGGACAAGTCAAGTAGACCCAGTCAGGAGACCTAAGCTTCTGTCCTTCTTACCCTCCCTGATGTGCTTCCTTCCTCATCCTGTCCATCAGTCACTCCCTTCAGTCCCCAACGTTCACGCAGGCTCAGCCCAGACAACTGGGACGGTAAAGCGAGTGTACGTCCCTGACAGAAGCCATCTGCCTGCTTTCTGCCTGCTTCTCCCCTGCCGTCATTAGCCCTTCCCTGAGATGATTCCCAACACATATCACTGGCTGCAATCTGCCGTCTGCTTTTAACGCCAACCAAACATCTGAGCAGCCAAGCTCTCTGATGGGCGGAGGGCGGGAAACTTCTGCTCTGTGATTCCTCCCGTTTCCTCTCCGTGTTCCTCTTCTTCAACTCTACCTCATCTCTTTGTTGATTTTTGTGATCAGGCCTTCAACTTGACGTCTCACCTGCTCCTCTTTCGTTGCTCCTCCTTCACGAACCCTCCGCCCCCCCCTTCCTGTTTTCGTTCCCGTTGGCAGGGCGCAGCCATCCATTTTGCCTCTTCCTGCGAGGGAGTGAGCGATGTGCGTGGCGCCCATCGTGGCAGAGGGAGCAGCAGAGCCTGACGTGAACATACGTTGTGAGAGCTCCCATTTATAACTTCTCCTCCTAATGAACAACACACCAAATGCATCACAGATGCAATTACGTCAAAACTCATTTTCATGAGAACAAACAAAAGTGTTTACTCTTACTACAAAAATCAGAATGGATGCTAATGAGCGCCTGGCAGAAACTCACAGGAAGCTGAACATTTTCATGCTAAAGTAGCGAGCACTTGGACTCTAGTCCATTTTGTGTTCTCTGATCTCCTGGCAAACTGGAGCTTCGAGGAGTCGCAGCCAGTTTTGCCATCTGCATTTCTAACCTCACGTTGTGTGTCAGCAGGCACGTTTACACCTCTTTGGCTTGCCACCCCCCACCCCCCCATTACCGCCCTTGTACTTGGTGACATGTGACACTGGTTTTGGCTGTAGGGTCAGAAATTTGCTGAATCACATTTGCATCCTAGATGAGCTCCAGGGCGCTCCCTGGCGTGACATAAGCGAGAAAAATAATTAGCCATTAAATCTAAAATATACGACCATTTACAACAGCCCTGGTTAAAAACCTATAAATTCTACTGGCTCTTTGGGGTAACGCATACAAACACAACATTTAATGGTAATCATAAACATGTTTATGCAGGAGAAACATTAAAGCATAAAAAATAACCCATAAAAACTGTGAGAAAAACTGCACAGCCAGGAAGGCAGATATGAATGCATGTCTGAATGGTATAATCATAAAATTAGAAAGATCTGAATTCATCCTCCAGCTGGATAATTGAACTCACCTGTTGTTCGCAGCTATCCCCGCTTGCAGAGCCTCCCACCCCCAGTTTACACAGTAAAGAGGTGTCAGCAGGTTAATTAGCAGGAAGAATCTGCTGAGGGGCCTGGAGACACCAGAGATAAACAGAGGTGCCTCAATCAGCTCGGCCCTGTCCTCGCTGCCAGATGCTACTGTCGCTGGCGCTGTGACCCCCAGCTTTCACGCTTCTGGAGAAAAAAAAAATGGTGACGGTGAAAGACAAACAATGATGGTGGTTCTTCGGGCTCCCATTTATGTCCATAAAGTTCCACCTGGATGTCCAGCTTGCTCAGGCTCCGCAGCGTGAGCGCGAGAGCAGCCTGTGGAACCAGGAGGAGAACAGCAGGTGGGTGGAGGTGATGGAGTGGCTTCATTACCGCAAGTGAAGGGTAATCTGGCTTCATGCAGAGAGGGGGAGGGGCCTGACATATATAAATTAATGCACATATGAGTTAATTTTTAGCATTAGGGTCTAATCTCACAACCAATCATGCGATAAAAAAACCCAGTCGCATATAAAATCAGCTTGAAAGGTCAGTAAATGAGCACTTGCTTCACGGAAAATGTTTGCCAACATCATAAATTAAGTGGACCTAAATGGACTTTTGGATGTAAGAATTTCACACTTTGCCCTGTTTGGTTTACACACAACAATCTCTGATTGACAGCGACAGTATTTTTAATTTCATGGGAACTGTTAAGAGTACGATAACTGACTCCAGGCCATCACCAAGCTCTTTTTGCTTCAGTCCATTTCAGTTAGTCGAGGATGTTGCAAGACCAATTTCTGTAACCTGGCACACTGGTTTGGAAGGTTTGGACTGAATCCCGCCATCAACAATGAGTGTGTCAGGGGTGTATCGCACAATAAACCAGATTTGCGCCCCGTCCTTTCAAAAGCAGCTGGACAAGTCTTTGGCTTACGGCTTTGATAACGGTGCAAAACATGCTGAGAAGATCTGCTCTCAGAGATGCACATGCACGAGGGTTCAGCTCAGAAGCTCGTTACTGATGGCGCGAAAAGGATCTTCATTTTCATTCTGAAAACATTTGCTTTTTATTGTGTTGCATTTTTTTTTGCCCATTTGTGCATCTCCAGGAAGATCTGGTGCACGTGTGAACAACACTCTGATGGAACATTAAATAAATATAGAAGTTTTATAAATCTTTTTATAATATCTAATATAAATTATAAATCATCAGTGATGACAAAGCAACTTTTCCTGAGACTGATCCTGTTTCACTGTCTGGACATCCATCCCAGTCAGCCGCTGCTCTTCCAGGCATTACAGCCTGCAAGCCTGGTTACATTATCACGGGCACACGCGTAAAGTGAAAAAGTAAACCTATACCTCCAAGAATAAGGATAAGTCAATGAAGTAATGGGCTTTCCTGATGGCGAGAGACTGTAATATCCTCTAAAGAGGTTACAGCTGCAGACGGGAGAATGAAGAACACAGGACTGTACCATGTGGGGGCTGGGAAAGAGCAACCTGTGAAACATCCAGAGAGCTGCTTCAGTTTAGCATCCATGATGAATTGGCCTACTTTCCCCCCATCTTGCTCTCCTTGTCTGCTTTATCTTCCGTTAAATAAAGAAATCCACCTGACCTGGCGTGCTGGTTGGAAAGTAATGATCTGTCTATCACGGCTGGACCACTGGCCATAATTCAGCAGGAGAAACATTAGCAACACTCTAATGGGGACAATATCTGATGACTTCATCCACTCCACCTGTTTGTTTTAATTTAACACTTCATAATTCCTGCAGTGAATGCAGTAAATACAGGCGTGAGTCAATAAGACTATAAACCACGCTGGTGAAAGTGCTGCGGCCGGCTGAAGGGTACACTCTGGCAGGATGCAAACGGCAGACAGCCGAGAGAAAGCCATACATGAAGGCCTACCCCACGCTCTCTGCTGAACATTATTAAATTGAAATTACATCTGAAACTGAATCCACACTCTGTCCCAGTGCTCACCATCATCACAGAAGAGGCTGAAACGCCAAAGAATTAAAACTACAAGTGGAAACGAATCTGACTCATGATGTTGCAAAAGAAAACAAGTCAGCCCAGATTATATGAGAGCCAGACCTTTTTCTCGAGGCGTCTTTTTTTTCCTCGCCACGCTCTCTGTGTGAAGCAGGATGTCCCTAACAAGGCATGGCATTTAGGAAGAATAATAGCAACCTGGCGCATTCTCCTCGTGAATCTCGTGGCCAATGCGGTACAATTCCATTAGGGCGCCTCCTCCAGCTGAGAGCTCTCTGTCTGTCATTCATCACCGGCTGCAGCACAACAGCGAAGCAACGGGGATGAAAATTCGCTCTCGCCGCTCGGCTCTCACTTTATCTCTCACCTCCCAAACTTTCCTCCTCATAATTAACCTCTAATTCCTGCCGTTTCTGTTCTGCAGCATGAGCAACAAATAGCAAAGAGGCTCTTCTTCTGATATGTGGCCACAAGCTGCTGCCACCAGATACAAGAGAGACGGCCGAGTATCAACAGCGGCAGCACCGTCACACGTCACATTCAAGAGCAAATGCAATTAGTTGTTTTTTCAGAAAGAAACACTTGTTTAAATGCAGCTTCTGCAGCCCACAGACGCGGGACGTGTGCCGCTAATGTGTGCACAGATGACGAGCTGGTTGAGCTGGGTCGGCACAGACGCCATCGGTGCGATTTAAGTCGGGTCCGCACCATGCATGGGGACAGCCTGGACACCTGCAGACCACGTTCCAGTAGCTACCGAATTCATTTAACAGTCACCGTAAGGCACATGAGGAACAAGGAAATGCTCAGCGACACACTTACTTCGTCCAAGCAGAATTGGTTTTATTCCTCACAGACATTTGTTCTCCTGCAAATCCTGTAATTCACCCACTGAGAGCTTGTTAAGTGTGAAGACAACGTGCGTGGAGTGAGCTTACCAGTGTGTGTGTGTGTGTGTGTGTGTGTGTGTGTCTGTATGTGTAGTCAAACTCAGGCCTCACTGACTCTCGAGTGGGCCACTGGAAGGCCATAAACACAAGGACACCTTAATTAACAGTTGGAATGAGTGTGCAGGGGAACCTCCTCCCAGCGCAACTGTGCATCCACGCCTGCATGGAGGGCAGGAGGCAAAGGGCTCCCTGGCAGCCGAGGGGCGCCGCTGATCCAAAGAATCCTTTTTGGCCCATCGTGACGCAGGATATTTCGAAATCTGGCAACCGGCAGCAGCACCAGGTGGTCCTGTCAAGACACAGAAGAGGACGATGGAGCAGGAACAGGAACAGCGCGACGCGTGCCAGCCCTGGAGGGGTGAGGTTGTCAGAGCATTACCGGCTGACAGAGGAGGACAAATGTATAACCCTGGGTTTCCACTGGATGGGGTGCGTCTCCGTCCGTCCATACATCCTGATTTCTGCCGTCCAGGCGTTTCCACCGGATGCGTCTGGACGGACGGAGAACGCTGCAACAATCTAGCACAATTCACCGTGTGCGGGACAGGAAGTCAGGTGAGAAGAGAAAATAAAACATCTGGGAAATTGTCAAAATAAAAAGTCCCGTAATTAGAGCGATCTTTTTCAACAGGACGCTGAAAACTCAATCACGGATATTACCACTTTTTGAAACGAGCCACAGAAGAAGACGCTCTTTGTTCCTAGAGGAGAAAAATTTCCCCTTTCTTCGGATTTTGGTGACTCTACCATGAGTAATTCTATTAATTTTTCCTAAAATGTGTAATAGATGGAATGTAAATAATGGTTAAATTATGGTTAAATTATGTAAATTATGGTTATTTACGTTGTTTATTTAATATATTCTAAGATATGCTGCAAATAATAAGTTAACTTGTGATGTTGTTTCACACACCCACATACAAGAGATAAAACGGCACAAGAAAAAGATGATTCATACATCATAACGTAAAAAAAATGATCGCTCCAAATACGCACCGCATCCGGTAGAAACGGGAGGTAAGTCTGATGTGTGGTGGTCACAACAGCCGTGTGCATGTGTGTGTGTGTTGTGAAAAGAAAGAAAGGCTGAATTTGGGTTTGTGAGGGTGGAATTCTGGTAAATAAATACCGAATCCAGTATCAAGTGAGTGTGAAGGACAGAATGGTTTCCAGCGTTGGCTCAGGCTGGAGCACGCCTGTGCAACCTCGGGGAATGTCTGCTCCTAAAGCTACAAAACACCTGCAACACACACACACACACACACACACACACACACAGCAAGCTTGACTTCCAAGAAAGAGCTAATGTGAGGTGATGCAGAGCCAGAGAAAACGGAATCTGAGCTTCAGAGCAAAAGTCTTTTCACTGGTGTTCAGTCACACTTTCGCCCAGTTTTACCCTCCAGCAGATGGACGTCTGATGCACGCCATCTCCTAAAGTTTGCTTCCACCTGCGTGTTTGCAGGCCAGCCCTCCCGCTCACAACCAGTCTACAAAAGTCCTTGATGGCTCAGAGACACACGTTTGTTCTCGGCGAGGCCTGATATAAACGATCCATCCAAGTTGGGCTCTTGTGGCTCAGAGAACTCGCTCCACGTAGCATCAGTCAGCCCCGCATCGGCTGGATCTCCACCTCTTTGGCTGTGAGAGAGGCGGGAGGAGGAATGAGCTGAGATAAACAACTAAAACAGCCAAACTCAAAATGAGGATGCGGGAAGGGAGTGACATGAAGGATAGAGTGGATGAAAGAACGCCAATATGGAGATGATTTACCTGGAGAACAGCGGTGTTTTTTTCACTATTTTTCTGTTTGTCTTCAGAGAAAATAACTAATTGAACTGTCTGCTGTGTGATTACCCCTCGTCACCGGCTGATTGACTATCTGTCACGCGCACTCACTTTCTCGGAGTGCTCGGACGTGCAGGCATTCATCTCTATCAGCCGCACACAGCGAGGGCGCGCATACGTGAATGCACAACAGATGCATTGTCCCTGACAGACACCTATCACGCACGCCATCACTCGGCTCCTCCTGCAGACGCAGACAGACGGGCCAGTCTGACAAATGATGACTGCATTGTTTAGGTCGGGGGGAGGGGGCGGGGGGGCGTCTATCTATCGAGTGAGCGTCCGTGGCGTACTGACAGCACGGTATGAGGTAAAGGATGCCACTGTTGCGGAGGGTGAATGGCAAACACAGTTTCAAGCCACGTAAACGGTGAACGATGATCGAGGAAAGAAAGACCTTGAAATCCAAATGAATGCATTCGTTTTCAAGGTCTTCAATTTTTGGTATTATGTTTACCTGACCGTTTGTTGGGTATGTTTCCCTTAATATAAAAAAATTCAGTGATGGTTTTTCATGAGACAGTCGGCAGAGCTTGGGTTAAATATGAGGCTGACCCTGAAGCCCCAGTCTGAGCTCAGACTCGTTGTTTTTCAGGGTCGACTGAACTGCAGGGCTGAACTGTGCGCTGAAGGACTGGGCAGCCCAGCCTAAATGGAGAGATGGACCAAAAGAAGGAAAGAATTTCCCAATGGAGCCCTGACTGTGACCCACACCGAGGTCACCGAAAGAATCAGGCCATCTCCACAAGGTAACGTGTCAGTAAAGCCTATAAGGAATTATATCCGCAAAATGAAACACCAAACTACAGGATGCTCCTCTGCCAAGCTGGTGACTTAATCCCCAGAGATGCTAACGCTAGTGAACCCATTGCCGCTACCATTAGATCCACCAGCGGAGCCTCTGCAGACAAACAGACGCAATAATTACCATCTTCCAGACACAGCAAATTTAATGTCAAATATGGTTTTTGAGCAACTAATATATTTTAGTGATAGTCAGAAAATGACTGTCTTGTCCCACACAGACACACAGAACTGGGACACTGCGCTTAGAGCTATTTTCAAATGTTTCCTATAGACTATTTTATTGATGAATTTAATCGTTGGTGACTTGATAACCTAAATCAGTTTGCACTCAGTGACTCTGTTATCATTATTTTGGGATTGATTTTATTAATATCAACTAGCATCCAGCTGAGCATTTGAAACGACAGAAAAATGGCGCTGTGATTAAAGTTTCGTTTTGGTTTGATGTGTCTTGACGTTGAGAAGGGCTGCCTGTCGGAGGACTTGCTTGCGTCATGCTTCAGTGTTTACGGAGGCAGAAGGGGTTTGGGGGATAAGCCTGTCAGCGGTTCCGCCGTCACAGTGACTGCAGGGTCACAGGTCATGCTGATGTGAATAGAGGAAGTACTGCAGCTCCAAGCAGTTGTGCACAGAGCTGCCACGGAGCTTTGCATGTGGGTGGACTAAGGGGTTTATTGTCCTTTTTTTATTATTCCCTGATGTGTTATGCAGTCTGAAAGGCCCCAGTGGACGGAGTGGATGTAAATCATCCAAGCGTGCATGGGAGGAGGCCTGACCCTGGAGGAGAGACGCAAGATGTAAACTGAGACTGACCCAGTCCGAGTGGCGGATTCTTTGTGGTCTTGTTTTGCACCGGGGTAGTTTTTCATACTGCGGCATAAAATCAGCACCGTTTTAGGACAGTTCTGCAAATAATTTTTTTTGACAGCAAATAAAACCAATACAGAGTTTTTTCTTTGCATTTTCAAATCCTTGTTAATAACTGCATCATTCCTGTGATTTATATAGAAATTTGTGAGCGGGCGTGTGTGTATTCCACAGGAAGCATCAAAACTGAAGCAAAGAAAATGGATTTCTGGGATACGAATTATTCCGCTATTCTCTGGGAAGAGGAAGGAAATCAAAATCAGATAATCGGTGTGAATGTGCAAGCAGCACAAAGCCTTTCAATGGCAATTAGCCCCCACTGTGTGGCACAGCTGAGTTCCAGTGAAGCGCTCTCACAGTGGATCTCAGAACTCGGAGACAAACGATGGACCTTTGAGAGCTTGCCTGCTGGAGCTGGATCTAAATCTGCAGCCTGTTCAAGGCAGCTGCTCCTCTTGTGGCCCACACTTCCTCAAAAACTCCACTGGTCTGACGTGTGAAGCGGGGTGGGGGGTGGGGGGCGGATAGGTGTGCTGTCTACACATTTCACAACTTAATCAGCACCTGACACACTGCAGGACACCTCGCTGCCGTCTTTGTGTCCTCCCAATTTTCATTACCGCCACCTGTTTCGGCACCGCAGCAAGCCGCACTGGATTCGCAGGGCGAGTTGTGGGAACCAGGGAGGAGGCACCACAAACACTGTCTTTCTGCAGCCACGACTAATGAGCTGTAATCTGGAGCAGCAGGAGGCGGTGGATGCTTAGAATCCTCGCTGGCAAACAGAGGAGGAAACGTCAAATCAACAGTGCTCATTTCCTGAGAACAAAGGAAGCAGAGGGAGACTGTGTTCCAAACGACCTTCACAGTCTTCCTACGATGCCTTTCGCTCACGCAAATTCAAACAAGCTCAGCAAGTGGACTCTATAAAAAGAATGGTAAATGGATTTACTGGGTTTTCCAGTCGTCCTGAGCACTTAGAGGCCTGTACGCTACAGTAACCTCTGCGTTCTACGCCAGCGCTAGGCTCTGACCTGTGCTAGCATGTGCAGTCGCACACGCGAACGGCGGAGATGCTGATTCAAGACCAGTTTGTTCAGTGTCCAGAACAAGGACGCTTTAACGTGCGAGTACATGGCTGGCCGGACTCGGATCACTGGATGACTCCTTCACCACCTGAGCTGCAGTTGCATTAAGGCTTCAAACGCAGTTCCACAGCGCCGATGGCACCCCTGTCATCTTTTAAGCCACTTTTACACAGACGGTTTTTTTTTTCCAAACACATCTAACCTTTTTTTTATTTCACCTGCTCTGTCGGTCTGCAGCCTGCCAGATCCCATGCTGTTCTACTCCACAGGTCCCCACCCTGCGTGTCCTTCTGTTTCATCACCAACCAGATCTGTCTTCAATATTTGCCACTCGGCTCAGATCTGCAGGTGGGGAAAAGGCAAATAGATTTGGTAAACAAACCTGATAAGTTCTCACCCCCAAACAGAACAGATCTCAGCGTGAGACGATCCCTTTTACTCAGCTGCAGCGTTGAAAATATGACAACCGAGCAGGAGCCCCAGGTGATACGTCTCAATGACAGCGCTGACCGCTCCAGATAGAGGAGGTTCAGCAGCGACAACGCGGGGAGAGTAGAGCAGCAATACATTTATTTCAATTCAGAAGTCACACAGAAATGTCACAGGGGACACCACAGGGAAACAAAACGCTCCGAAGGAAAACGGCAGAGAGTGGGGAGAGCAGGAAGGAGGGAGTAACACGAGGAAGGAGAGGGAGGCGCAACTGTAGTTTTCACCTCAGGGTAGCCTGCTAAAAGCTATCTGTTCCCTTGGTGATGGAGCAGAGCACAGGTTCTTAATATAGGCTCACTCACACACACAGACACACACACACGCACACACGCACACACAGACACACACCCTTTTACTTTCAATCTTTCCACTGCACATTCCTCGTTCCATCGTTTCTCCTGCGGGTCCTCATCCACCATCCGGTCCTTCACGACCAAA
This sequence comes from Pao palembangensis, assembly GCA_015343265.1. Lineage (NCBI taxonomy): Eukaryota > Metazoa > Chordata > Actinopteri > Tetraodontiformes > Tetraodontidae > Pao > Pao palembangensis. The sequence goes on from CM027081.1 coordinate 14,590,146, forward strand.
CATCTGCTCATAATCACATAATCTTTGTGCTCGTCCACGCTCTCCGAAACGGCCTCCTTCGGTAGCCGCAGCCCCAAATGAAATCAGGCCTGCTTTATTACATGTCAGCATCTCTTCCTCCCCTTTCTTTTTTTGTGCCTGGGGGAGGGGGGGGGGGTGTATGGAGGGGGCACTGGAGCCACTGATGACGGGAGGGGGGGCTTTATATCTCATTGCTCAAACCACAGGTGTTTCTTTAATACCTAGCTTTCCTGGAAGTGACAGGGAAATGAGGGGGTTGTTTTCACCATTCTTCTTCCTCCTCTTCCTCTCGCCTGCGGGAGTCTCTACTTTTCACTCCATTTTCAACAAAGCCTCGGCGTTGTTCTCCTCTCGGCAACATGCGGCGCCGCCCTCTCACCAGCACACAAAGGCCACTCACTCCATATATTCTGCTTTAGCAATTACAAGATTCATGAAAAATTAAAGCAGTAGTGAAGGAGGGCGTTAAAACCCCCGGAGCAGGATTCACACAGCGTGAAACAAGACAGAGGGGATTCGAATCTGCTCCGTTTCATCGCATTCAGGCGCGAGCGCGCGTCCACATATGGTGGAAGAAAACTCGGCTGTTCGGCTGTTTGTGGCTGACAGGCTGCTGCGAGTGACTCAGTATGTTCATATTCAGCACACCGAGCTGCTGCTCGGTGATAAATACGAGTAATAACAGAGATGCATTAGGAGAAGATTGTCTTTTTTTCATCTAACTGGGAGACAGAGATAGATATTGATCATATGGTGAGACATTGTCTCACTAGGCCAATCCGTCTTGTGGCGCGAGTGGTAACGCGTCAGCGGTAATGTACGGCGCTCAGGGGCGAGAATTACTCTTCCGTACACGGGGATAACCGCTCTTCATATTCTGCATCGTGCCAGACCTTTTATGGAGCTCGTGCACATTGAAGACCAAGCAAGCTTCCTGGATTGAAGCTGCCGTTTTCACAGCGCTACTCTGACATCATGACCAAAAAAAACAAAACAAAAAAACCCATCTTGACCTTGTGCCACTTTTTATGCAACCTACTTATCTTCATGCAGATTTAATAATGCATATTATTCATGCGCTCTGAAACTTTGAGACCCAAACTTGCTGGAACTAATGGCATGCTAATAGAAGAGCTCCACCAGACCGATGTGTTTAATGTCTTCCTTCCGTGCTGGAGCGTTTGAGAGTCGTCTCTACAACCTGGTCCCCCAAAAATGATGCAAATATGATGAAATTGTTCCTTCCTGGGATGAAATCGAAAAACCTTATCTGGACAGACCATGTGGGAGAGAAGAGAAGGAAGGAGAAGATTCGGAGGTGATTTCTGATATTTTACCCGTGTCAGAGGTGCCAGGATGTGTCCTCCCCGGTGGTGCTGCGGTGTGTAGAAGTGTGCACGAAAAACACCGCAGCAAAATCCGTGACCGAGTCTCCACACCTGTCGGCATTTGCAGAACAGGCAGATCTGTTGGTGTGCATGTGTGTGCGTGCATGTGTGATGCACAGAGAGAGCTCGTGTGCAGGTCAAGCCTGAGGGCAGCCAGCAGGATGTGTGCGCTGGGCTGTGACCACTAACAGTTGTGGGGGCCTTCGCTGTCTCCATCCCTTCATCTCTCCCTCCTCAGCATCATCCCCTCTTCAGAGAGCGCCAGGACTCAGATGGGCTCGCTCCGTCAGCCATGACGCTCCAACAGCAACAACAATTCCTTATTTAATGTTCTTGGATCAACGAGCACAGCTGTGTGAATAACTGTCTTTTTTGGACTACAAGTGTCCACATGTTCATGTATTATCTCCAAAAACACAGAAAAATGTATGTTACTAATACATTTTGCTTCGTCAAACATGCAACAAATATCACATTTAGGCTAAATCCAGAGAGGAGAGCACTTTCTGGAGGTATTTTAAGTGTCATTTCTCGAATTTAATCAGTCCAGATTTTAACTGGATTTATTTCCTGCAGCCGGATCTACACGTTCATAAACTCCTTCCTAGACAGGTTTACATCATGGCCACTCCAGCAGTGTTCTGATCATAAGAGAAGCCAGATGTAAACTCATTATTTGATGACATATAAGCAGTTAATCACGCTCAGAGAGCTGCGACATGGGGGGTGGGGGCGGGGCAGTGACACTCCAGTTGAGGAGATGGCGTGAGATCTTATTATACGCAGCAGGTAATGAAGAGACGTCTGCAGGGTGAAGTTTCTATTCACAGATTAATTCCTGAGCTGTGACAGACATTTGTGTGCACGTAAAAGAAGACATGAGCTGTTAAATCCTACTGCGGATTCGCAGGCCTGAATCTGGCCTGTGAGATGTTACAGATCATATTCACGCCTTCAAAGCCGTATCAATATTCCGTATCCATAGAAACGCCTGACCCTGAGAGATGATTGATGAGTTTCTGCGGCGGCGGCGGCGGCGGCTCCAAACCGAGCCAGGGGAGACGTGGGGGCAGCAGCGAGCGGGCGTGCCTGTCTGAATGAGATGGAACTCTATTTGCACCGCGGCGTAAACACGAGATAGATCACTCAGCTGGACGCGACATTAATTACTCTGAATGTATTTGCGCGTGCTGGACTTGAGATGGGGACACGCTAACAGCTGAAAGACTGTGTGGACAATATATGAAATGGTGAGTAATTATGTACTCACTTGGGCGCGCTGCAGATCCTACTGGTTGCTAATAGCACTTTAGATGATGGTTCATATTTAGTATTCTGGGGCCAGCACAGCCCACCGTATTAATTATTCACATAAACCATTACATGGATGTGATCCGCGTTAGCGTCCCTGAGCAAAATGGACAACCAAGACTCCGACTTTATAATTACAACCATTTGTTAGCCATGCATGCAGTGTGAACAATATTAATACACAGAAGAAAAGCTACGCCAATCCAAAACTGTCATAAATGTCTTTTTTTCGTAAAACTCTTTAAGAAATATGCCAAAACGTCACAAGAATCTGGACATTTTTCTCACGTTAAGCTCATCTAGTGGCAGATTTACACGTGTTTTGAATGTACCTGCCTGCGTTTGCTCATTTTAACCCCCGGCCATCCCGGTTTGGTTAAAATGGAGGTAATTTGTCTCTCAAAATTGTTTGGATAAATTTTAAAGTACTGCTCAGCCCAGAGGGCTCTGGGTGGGCGAAGACAAGGGAATGAAGGAGCGAGACGGAGACGAGCTAGTGACAGATATTAAGTGTAGTTTGTCAACCTATAACAACATCTAAGCTCAGACAACAATCTCTGCGCTCTCGTATGCAGCGTATAACAATCTTCACTTCAGGCTGCAGAAACTGCACTTTTGCCTTTGTTCTACACAGAAGCTGACACCGGAGCTCACGCACGGAGCAGTTAAACTCTGGTGCATTTGTGCCACTCTGCAACACACTGAACCTGTTCAAGCTTGACAGGATGAGTCTGTTTTCGAACTCACTCTGTAATTTCAAAACTTTGCATCAGTGTCAGCCTCTCCAGCATTTATAACTGAGTACATCTATGTTTCTTCTCGTTTTTACTTTTTTTTTTTTAATGCTGTGATATGGCTTCAGCTCTCCTCACGAGTGGGTACCCTCGAGTTTCCCCTCCAGTCCTTCAACATCCAGTGGGGTTTTTCCATCTCTTGGGTTTTGTCCTGGTGGTTAATTCTCTGTTGTTGCAGCCTGGCTTTCTGTTTTTGTTTTTTTGTTTTTTTTAACCTGCCAATCCAGCTTTGTAGCTGCCCCCAAAAGACTTGCAGGCTCAACTTCCTGGCAGCCCAGCAACAGTCTTGCCCTCATTCATCTGTGGTGACCTCTCGAGTGACTCAAGATGCTCTCGAGGGTACAAACTCAGCCAGTCTAGACAATCCCTGCTGCTTCTGTAGCTCCTGGAGCTTCATGTACTGTTAAAAATCCTGGCATCCGGCTTGCTTGCCGGTGCCAGCCTCTCCCAGGCTCTTTCCTGCACCTGCGTTTCTCTGCTGAGAAATGAGGGAAAGGCCAGCCCGTTAAGGCTCGCCCTCAACTTCTCATCCCCTAAGTTGTTGCTCAGATGGGAGTAGACTGCAGCCCTTGACCTGGCATCTCCTCCCTTTCTGCCTCGCCCTCCCAGAGCCGTCCATTCCCACTCTGTTCTTCAGAGATAATCTGACCTTGTCACCTGCGACCCAGCTGCTCCTCATCAGCCTCACGGTGGTCTTCTGACATCCAGCCATCCAGCCTTCCAGCCAGTCTGGCTACACGTCTGTTCAGTCCGTTTGATATGATCAGCAATTTACTTTTTTTTTTTCCTTAAAAAAGGGCACAGTGAAGCATATATCTAAATAAAGTCATTTATTTAGGTGTGTGTGTGCGTGTGTGTGTGTGTGTGTCAATGTGGGTGTGTGAAAGCAATCTGGTTTATATGCTCCTTTATTCTATAAATATATGCTCAGCAAGGTCGAACCAAAAGACAAAGGGGTGGGGGGGGGGGATTGTGTGGGGGGTCTAGGTGCGTTCGGCTGAATGGGAGACATGTGGGAGGTGTGAGCAGAGCCAGAAAAAGAGGAGGTTTTACCTTCTGAGCATATCGGCCTGCGTTCGCCAACACAAGCGGGAGCAGACAGAAGAGCCTGTCAGAGACTGTTGATACCATCTCAGTCGCTCTGCTGCTCACAATAATCAATGTCAGTATGGATCGCGCTACGTGTGGACAAATGAAGATAACGATAACGCAGGAGAGAGTCTGCACTTTGATATTGTGCAAATCAAGTATCAGCGAGGCTCCTAGACGGCAGTGATGAATATGTATGTTGTTGCAAATCGCTGCTACCAAAGATTTGACAAGAGCAAATTTAAATGTACTTTTTTCGGGACAAAGTTCAGAGAAAATGAATTTTAGGGATGATTTAATCGGATCAATCAGCATTTCGCAGGTCTTTGTTTGGTTCTGGGAGGTCTGGACAAACAACAAAAAAACATCATGTTTGGATCCCCTAAACAGCCGCTGGTGGTGATGTCACCACCGACTGAAAAAGACCTTTTTTTACTGTCAATAATCATCGACCCTGCGTCTTGGTGGGGATTCTGTCTGTCTAATGAAGCTCCTCTCAGAGAGTCCCAGTGTAGCCGCTCTCATATATGCACGGATCTCTGCAGAAACTATTTGTGGAAGCGCAGCTTCCCACAATCATTGTTTCAGCGATGGAACTCTAATTAACATAGCTCAATATTGAGCGTTACCTTCGCCATGATAAATAACACTGGCTTTATCTCCCAGACTCCCTCCCCCTAATTGAATCAACAGAGAAATTGACATTTTTCTTTTCTTTTTAATTCTTCCTGAACAGGACTTTCGATTTTTTTTTCCTGGTGTGGATGCGAAAGGCCTTGGGGATGGAGATGATCAGACAAGCTGGCGGTGTATTTCAATGAAATGACCTTGACTCAGAAAAACAGACACAAACACCCTTTCTGGGGCTTTGATAGAGCATTTAAGCACACCACCAGTTGTGCTTTGGCTGAGTTTAGCTTTTTTGTGCTTCGATTGTAACAAAGACAAAACAACATTCAACGGATGAATATTGTCTGGTGCATCACAGGCGATCTGCAAAGCTCATATCAGCTGGTTTTACATAAACTGGATTAGAAGAACACTGTTTTGTCCTCGTTGGTCTCCTAAATGTCCCCAGTAATGGCAGCGCCTGCACGCTCCCTCCAGCTCACCTCGGTGGCTCCACACCGGTCACCCATGCAAGGATTCTGCTCTACTGTTTCCTCAGACTAGAGCAGGAGGCTCTTTGTTGTGACAGAGCTGATGGGCAGTTGTGCAAGTTTACGAGGCTGTTCCACGCCGCCGTGAAAGGCATCATTTTATTTTGCCTATCAATTTGATTTAAGCCTCAGTGGGACATGGCTTCATCAGCACGTCGTAAAATGTTAATGAGCTATAATGAGCCTAACCCGTCTGCTGAGTGCAGTTATCTCCGGATCACAAAACAACACCAGGAACATGGCCTCGCCATGTCTGGAGCGTCTTTACCTGTTGTGTGAAATCAGAGTCAGACTACGGTTCTACCTTTAGTGGAGCATTTAAAGGCCCCTCTCCCTCCAGCTTCATTAAAACCACAGAACTTTGCCAAAGTGCCCGTCTGCACGCTCAAAGACGGACTTCTTTGCCATATTTATGCTCAGATCCAACACACAATTAGTGGAGTGTGTTAAAAAAATAGAAGTGGACAGAGGAGCAACAGTGCGTGCAGATCCAACGATGCAGGAGCGCAACATCTCTCTGAAGCAGTCAGCGCTGAAATTACAGGGTTGCGCCCGAGAGGCTGATGGCACAACAACTGTTATTTTCTCTCTCTCGTATTTATGCCTGAAGATCTGGAAATTCTATTTACAACCACCACAGCTATGCGGAGGATTTTTCATTTAAGCAACTGGGGCAGCGGCTCCGTAAAAAGCCATTCAGCAGCAGCTTCCTGTGGGAGCGCAGACGCGGTAGCTGTAACCATCATTTATTTACAGTTACACATGTTCAAATAAAAACTGAAGGAAGGAAAAGAATCTGAGATGAATTCCATCTGGGCTGATTCTTTTTAACGCTGCTGGAGGAAATTTTCATTCAAAATCAGAATCAAAAATCTGCTGTTTTGGTTCCCTGATTGGAAAACTGGTGGTTCTTTTGGGTAGAATTTCACTAAAAATAGCAGATGGCATAAATAACAAAGTCTCCTGTGTGTTTTTGAGAGAACAGACAGACAAACCATTGGCACCAGCTACAGATGACGGTGGTGTGACCAGAACAGGAAAAAAACTGTTTCCTCGCTGCCTTTAAGCATTTAACTTTTTTGGGTACAGAAAAATTCAGTGTATGTCGTGGAATGAAAGAAGAAAATCTGATTTGGAAAGGAAATTAAAGGGTTAAAGTAAGAAGAGGGACATAAAAAAGAAAAAGGTGTGGCTGAATGATTTTGAAATGACATGTTAGTGCCTGTCTTCTCTGGACTAGCATGCTAACAGCTATCAGGAGTAGACGCAAGCGTTTCACAGGAAAACTGCCATCAACGATCGGAAGATCAGAAGAAATAACCTCATGAGTCCAAAATCATTTCTTTTTTCTAAAATGAAGCAGTTTTTATCACCATGGCCAGCATAATAATTTTAAGATTATAGTCATGGAAACCCAGCTGACAAAAAAGAAGCCCCCCGCCTACACACACACACACACACGTGGCCTTGCAGAGGCTTTTATTGATTGGACTACAGGATAAAAAGAAGACACTAAAAACGAGGGAGGACCTGCCAAAACCATTTTCCAGACAGACTAAACAGCCTCCTACAATGAGGTGAGAAGAAGATATCCAGCCGTCCCGGCGCCTGGCGCCATTATTCCTTCACTTTTCAGCATGACATCACGCAGCGCTGCTTTTGACAGGGGGAAATCACACTCCAGCTCCAGGTTGGCTGTTCCGAAAATCAGCTAGTGCCCGGCTGTGGTGGGAGACGGCTGAGGGTGCAGAGGGACAAACAACGGCCTGGTTTGTTGCCCTGACGTGTAAATTAAAGCTTCACGCGTGCACAGATGCTAACAGAAGGCACTGACATGCCAGGTCTCATGAAAATCTAATGCAAACACTGCATCTGTACATACTTTTGGGGGGTTTAAATTCCTCTCAGAATGCAAAGCAAGGTCAAATAAAAACTTAAAAATGTAAAAATCCACAATAATAACATTAAAGGCCATTACAGGACCAGCGATCAGGTCTGAGAACCACCTGGGAGGGTTCTAAACCAGTCTCAGAAAGTTTCCTGCCGATTTTCTTGTATTTCACTCACAAATTGCCTCTGGAAGTTTTTATATTACCTTTCAATTGTGCCAGTAAACGCTGAAAGGGCTAAAGGCGCCAGGCTTTGGAGGGTATAGATCGCCTCCATGCTCTGGTGACCACCTTTATGTTCCCCAGACTCGGGCCTAAAGCCTGTCTGCATATTAGTTACTGAAACTGACCAGTCCAGTTTGCCCAAAGGGTAGAAACACCTCCCAAACAGAGCACATCATTCTTTTTTAAAATTCTGATGATATTTAAATCATTTGCTGCTGAAAGGGTTGTGACTGTACAACTTTAGAAAAGTCAAATTCTATAAAGACTATTGTGTTCTTCAAACCCAGCCAGACAGTAATTAAGTTTCAATGACACTTCCCCAAAGTGCTCTAACAGGTCCATATATTAGCCTATTGACTGACCTTTTCCTGAAACAAATCTCTGAAATGGCTGGGTGACATTTTCCTCGCCGGCGCGCTCTGCTCAGAAACTCTGACACCGAGGACGCGGTTTAATTAAGAGAGGCTTCAAACACAATCTAAACAAACAGAGAGGCTACAAACAAACAACAAGTCCAATTACAGCGGCGTTAATATGCAGGGCAATGCAGCATCAGGCTGCTGCACGAGCGCGGGGGAGGGGCTTGGATCCCCGCTAGGAGATCCAGCATCAATCCTGCTGCTTAACTCAGTGAGGACTCATATTAGTCTGAGGAGAAATCCTGCTGCTAATCAATGGAATCCAAGAAATCTTTGACTCATTTGCTCAGAGAATTCAGAGCAAACCTGGAGACGGGAGCATATTTATGCATAAACTAAATGATCTGTTCTCAACAAGGAAAGATCCCTGAAGGTCTGCAGGATCTGCCCCGACCGCCTCAGCCTCAGACTGCACGTCTGCACTTGAGGCACAGACGGCTTCACTGAATTGCCTCAGTACCATTTTTTTTTTTTTTTAGGAGTCGCTGGTATCGTCCGCGTCAGATGATGAGTGTATCGATCCCCCGGCCCGAGCGGCGGCGGCGGCGGCCGGAGTGCTGTCATCTCTGTGTGCGCTGTGATACAGTAAGTGAATGAAACAGCAGCAGTTGGGCGGTCAGATCATATCAGGTTATCAAACTGTGCCACAACGCTGGCACGCACACACACACACACACACACACACAGTCTCTGTCAGAGTGCATATTCATGTGTGTATGCCTCAGATATGTAGGCCAAGTGTTGTGTTTTGAATTTCAGATAAACCCAGGCTAATCATGTATTTTGGGGGAAACTCATTTAAATCATTAGAGTTTTCCTGTGTGTATCTGTGTGCTTGTGTGTATCCGTGTTATCTTTAGCCTCATTAAAAACCAGTTGATGGGTTGGCAAGGTTAATAGAGATTCATAATCTAAGTACAACCACACACACACACACACACACACACGCTCATAAAAGCTGGTGTAAAAGGCTGGTGTATGTGTGCACATCCACACGTGTGTATTCCACATGTGTGCGTATTGATGTGACGTTTATGCGTTTGTCTTCCACGTTTGTGCAGCTCCGTGTGAGCTGTGTAATCTGGTTTACAGGAAACACGCCACAGGCACAAACACATGGTCAATTTCCCCTCGCGGTTGGGTCATTAGCCCGAGGCCTAATCCTCAGTTATGATTCAGACCATGGGCCCAGCAGCAGGGGCACGCTCACAGCTCGTGCACTGGAAAGGTGAGGGTGAAGACGAGGCTGGGAGGAAGCCCGGCAGAGCTGGTCGTTTCCCCGCTGCAGGCACAAAGACGCCGTGGCGCTCGATTACCAGGAGGCGCGCATGCAAATCACACACAGAAGAGTGGTAACGAAACAAGGACGCGAGAGCTGAGCGCCTGCTGAATCGGAACACATTCATTATTTTCATGTGCGTTTGCAAGATTGAAGATAAACAAGTTGATGATTTAGTATAAAGGAAAAAGAGTCACTCTGAGCTAATCCAGCGTCACATCAGGACTCGCTGCAGCCCAGCTTCTGTTCTGGGGAGGATGGCGCAATGTAAAAAGGTGTTGGGGAGTAGATTACCAGCCTTAGTCTGATGTAGGATTACCAAAGCCCTCTGGCAGCCAACTGATCTCTGTGGATTAGATCTCACATAAGAGATTAACCCCCAACCATTTCCCACAATTTGGCAACAACAAGATTATTTCTTTAGCATATGGTTTAAAATGCTAAATCACCCTTTTTTTTAGGTTAGGGTAAAGGTCAAGGTCTCCAGTCACACCTGTCTATCCTATACAGATGTGCAGAATCTGTGATTGTGCATTTACGTAATAAAATACCACCTGGAGCTGATATTCCACTAGTTAAAGCTGCTTTATTAGAGTCTGTGGTCAATCCGAGCCACAGCTTGTTTATCAGGAATAACATGTCAATCTACAGGGGACAACAGAGACTTCCAATCATCTGTCTGGGTCTGCCGGGCGTTTTATATGACGTCTGTATTTTAATGAAGTCACTGAACATCTAGAATCAGTGAGGATTGTATTAAACCTTTGCGTGTGTTTGTTTTTAATGACAGAAGCTGGAACAATAAGACTGATTGAGCCCAACAGGTGCAGCAGTTTCTCTGAAAACGCTGTGTGCAGGAAGGTAAAGGAAACGTGCTCAAGAGCACATAATCAATCCCAGAGTGAGAGGAAGCGCTGTGCTATTCTGCACCTGCAGCCACTGGAGAAGTGGCAGCTTATAATAATTAGATGTCCCCAAATGTTCCTGGAATCCTCCACAAGCGGCCCAGAAGCCGTCCACTTTCAGCCTCCCGAGCTTTGTTTGAAAGTTTGTGGATTCTGTGGTTTAAACCCAGTGACAACGACCCCGTCCATCAGGGAAAATGATAAGCGGCAAATTAGCACAACGTTAATGCGGGTCGTGATCACAGCGGGCGAACGCGCTGCTCGCTCGCCGCCTTATGAGGAGGTATTTACAGTGTAATGCTAAGTGACATATAGAGGTCTCCAGAGCAGTAGTTACACAGACAGAGGAGGATTAACCAGCTCCCTCAACTCTCCTCCTCACGCAAAGATCCCTGGCTCTTTCATTAAGTGAATGAACCGTGCCTTCACTCAGGGGTGTGGAGAGGAACCACACCAGGCAGGGGCTTTTAAGGCCAACAAAGAGGCAAAAACTCGTTTCTGGGATTCAAACTTTCTTTTTCATATGGCTGGGATTAGGCTAATCCCAAACACGGAGAGAGGATCAGACAAATGCTTTATGTGACTCAACAGGAATTAGAACGTTAAACATGTTAATGTGGATTAGAGAAATGGAACGCAGAGGTCTGCCCAAGGCCTCATTCTCCTAGCATCATCTATCATCTCTGGCAAATAACTGTTTCAAAAAGAGATCATTAATCTTAATCTAATACCATCTATTGTTGTGAAAGTGTCGGGTCAGCTTGATTGTCAAATGCGTGTGTTTAAAAGGATGTGGATGCATTAAAGCTGACGACTTGCATACGGTGCATCTCTCCGCCTTTTACAGGACTTTCTGTGGTCTGACAGGATGTGGAGGTGAAGGAGGTTCACTGATTGCAATCAGATTTATGGGACAACAATCAGGCTTTTCCTCTTCACTGCTGCTTTTTGCAATAAACAGTCTCCAAAAGAAGCAAAGAGCTATTTTCGACCGCAGACATTAAATCAATCACACGTCATTGTAGCAGTCATGGAATACATGTTATTGATGTTGGAAGTGATCGATGGTCACGTGTCCAGAACGATGTAGTTTTTAATGAACGTTCCACAGCAAAGAACGCAGGCGAGCACATCTGCATAGCCTAGAACTGGTTCCAGTATACAGTATTTGGATGTGAAGGGTTCATTTGACTGGATTCCAGATTCTTCATATGTTCCAAGTGTTATTACAGGAATCAATTCTGGAGTCAGAGACCAGAAAAACAACAATAAAAGAGAGAAAACATCTCCCTTTACCTCCGAGCTAGTTTTATTTGCAAAGTAGTATTATAAAGGGAATTGTACTGAAATAAGATGCAGAAATGCCTGAAACGCGCACACACACACACACACACACACACACACACTCAGGGTTAGCTGTGAGATAATATGTTATTGAAAAGTAGGGTGCTGCGGCGCTAACACGGCTGAATTAGAAGCAGAAATGTTGATGAGCTGATGTTCATGTGCTGACAGCCTGTGAGGGGGTTGACTTGCTTCTCTGTGTGAAACGAGCGCATTGCTGAAATTAAGCTAAGGAGCCTCACCAGCCCACAGTCATGCTAAAAATTCATCCTCATTTCGTTAATGAACATCCTCCTCCGCTGCCCGTCCTCTCCGTTCGACCCCCCACTCTCAGTTTCTTCATCTCTCTTCTTCTGCGCTCTCCCACTCACTCACCATATCTCCCTCTTCGTTTCCTCTCCCTACTCCCCGCCGGCCTCCGCTCCATCCAACTTCTGGTAATGCTAATTACCGTAACATGAAATCATTAGGCTAGCCATGGCTATCTCTGCCGTGGTGATTTCAGAATCATTACTGCCTCTGCAGCACGACTCGGTGGAAGAGCTGGACCTCTCCACTCCACTTTCACACAGCTGCAATTAGTAAAGCCTTATTGCTTAGGATCTATTGAAGCGCTAAACAATGGAACTAATGTCCAGTGTGCATGCGAGCATTACCCTGAGGATGGCATCTCGACTGCTAGCCATTAATCTTTAGCCAGCACTGCGCTGGAGGGAATGAAGACATTTATTCAAACCCAACACCGACGCAGGACGGTGGGCTATTGAACTAAGTACACACACACACGCACACCTACACACACGCGCTTGAAATGGTGCAATCACAGATGTCTCAGTGTTTGAACATCAATATCCTGGTTCAAAGACAAAGCCTGGCCTTCGTCTGCGTTCTAATTCCCAAGAAGCCACTAATACACGTGCTTTTTGGGCTATTTTGGTATCATGATGCAGCGTTTGCACCAGGGGAGCAAAAATAAACCTGATCTGGAGTCAGCTACTGTGTGATTACAATGACAGGGCTCCAGAAGGTGCACACACACTGTCACACCACAGGGACGCGCTGGAGATCATGAATATGCAGCACGCTGAGGACATTTTTAGAATTAAGATTAATATCGCGTCCGTGTCCGGAGCGGGCAGGCACGTCGCCTCCGGCCTCTGAGGGGGTTCTGTTGTCTTCCAGTAGAACAACCATCACCGATTTCCTCTGGGGAGACAGCCGAGGGTGGTCTGGATACAGGCGCCGCCGATGGTCGATTCACTGATCAGCCTTTGGAAAACAGGAACCCGAAGCAGGATCGCCAAACAAACACCTGTCGATAACTGTGAGGGTGCGACCTTGGCTGCTGGAGCCCTCAATTTCTGTGGAGATCTATCAATAGTGGTGTTGTTCTAATCAACGATAACTGCCAGCTCGACTTTGACAGCGCTGATTGAGTTTGTTTATGAGCCCTGATGGATTTCACCGATATCGGTTTGATTTTCCCTGAACAAAAGTGGAAGAACAGGCAGGACATCCTGATTTGTTTCTGTTATTTTCCAGTCTATTACGTGCAGTCGCCGCAGTAACGCATTTAGGGGCTTGATTACTTGATTAACGGTGATTAGCTGGATGGCGGACAGCGGCGAACGATGAATCCAGTCGGTGAATAACACAGTCTGTGTCTGACTGCAAATGGCTCAATGTGCAGTCGGAGCTGCTGCCGTGGACGTGCACAGGGAGCGGGCGCACGTCCACGCTGGCCATGATTCTGCATATATTACCCTTGAGTTGAGGCACCAGAACGGTGCATTTTAACGTGCCTCCCTCCCGCTACCTCGGATTCTGTCAAAACTGCAGCTCTGTGAGATGTTGTACACTGCGATTTATGTTTCATGAGGCGTCGCAGCACGGGGGAACGTTACTGTCAGCGGGGGGTTCAAAGGTCACACGCAAACTCTGCTCGCTACGCACAAATGCGCAGGGGAGCGTGCACACTAACTGGCAGGTGTCTGAAACGCTGACAGGTATGGAGGGACAGTTCTGTGGTGCGTTATGTCAAAACAGCGAGCTAAGCTACTGTAAGCCCGCCCACTCACATAAGCGCGGCCCACGTGCTGGTGTCTGTCACATCGCATGGCCTTGCTGACGCGGTGTTCTGACATTGTGCTTCTCCTTCAGCCTCTCAGGTAATAATTGGTCCTGAGTTGTAATCCTGCTTTAAACCTAGGCTCAGGCCCGCACACGGAATTAAGGTGACAGCGTTGCTAAGAGTCACGCTCCTCCCCCCACCCCCACTCTCATTTTCACACATCTGCCCTTGTACGCCCTCCATGCTGCGTTTGGTGGCACAAAACCGGTCGTTCCAGACGCCACCGCGGCGGCGCATTACTGTCCAAAAAGCCGCGCTGGACGTTTGTGTTGGTGCACGCTCGCCGCTTGATCCAGCGCTCACGTCGGGGAAAGGATTAGCTCTGAGAGGGAAATACTGAAGTCTATTTTTTGACCTTCACAAGACAAACACTGCAGATGTCACCAGCTTTATTCTGATTGTAACCCCTTTAACGAGGGGAGGGGCACCGATCCTCGCCATACCCGCCAGCAGCTCAGAGAGCTGGTAAAGGAGAGCTCTGCTAAATGCAGCGCTCCGAATGATGGGCGGAGCGGAGCAGGATGAGTCCAGAGACGCCTCATACTAGTTACAGAAATGAACATAGAAGAAATGGTTTATCCCTCTGGTCAGGGATCAGATGCCCAGAATTTTGAATATGAAGAAAAAATTTGAAGCCACTGGAACTGGGGAATAAGGACGCCGATTAAATGAGATGCGCGAATAATGAAGAGACAACATGGCCGCTGTGCTGATAAGAGCAGCAAAGACGCGTCCCGTCCTGCTCTCTCATCCACGTGCATCCCGCTGTCTGCATGGGTGAGGACGACAATAACCCAAACCAAATGCTTCACTCTCATCTCGGACCATCAAAAGAACTTGCGGTGAAGCGTCTGCCAATGCTGCCGCGCCAATTTTCACTCGACAGCGGCCAAGGGCAGCAGGGCGATGGCGGGGCAGGCGGAAGGGAGCGGTTTTGGCACCAGCGTGGTGATACTAAGGCCTTCCCTCACAGAAACCTCAATCACATTTGCTCTCCTGGAAACTGGCACCCGCACATGTTCTGCAGTGAATTTCCATCAAGTGGGAACGCCGAGGAAAGCAGCAGGTTATTGAAAAAGGCAATTTCATGGCAACGATTGCATTTCAGAAATGGATGTGAGGATTTCCCATTTGAGACAAAAGACAAACAGAAGCGCACACAAACAGGTTGGAACGTGTCACCATTACTGGATGAAAGAACAGAGAGAGGCGCCACTTTCTCACCTCACCTCTGCCTGGAAGTCATGCTGAGGGGGAGGAGAGTCACCGATGCCTACTTAACCCGTCAGCTTTACATATTCATAAGGAGGAAGATGGATAACGCCTGACTTTTTTTCCTTCTAATTTGATTTTCCCTCTTTCTGGTCCTCCTCTGCTGTCTCACTCCTCCATCCTTACTCCTCCTCCTCCTCCTCCCCCCCGGGGTGAGGAGCCAGGCCTCCCCCAGTTAGAGGTGAGGCTGATCGACAGCAGACCCCTCTCTGTCACTCCTGTTCGTGTCAGCATTGTGCACCAGCAGGGGGCAACGCAAAGTCTGTCATTTAATCAATGAGTTGCCGATGACACCGACTCATCGGAAACCTAGCAAAACTGGTCATGTGGGACATTTTTAAAGATCTTATAATGAAGAAAATAAAAAATAAATGTGAGGAGTTAGCCTAGGCTGTCATTAGCTGTATGGGTTACGGTTCTGCTCAAGGTTTCCTCCTGTTAAAGGCCGCTTTTTTTTCTTGGGACTGGAGTCTGATCCTCACGGGCGTCCTTCAGCGTCCTCATTCTCCATCTTCCTGCTAACTGATCAGAACAGTGGCCTCACATCAATCAGCACAATTATATATTTCTCACCGTCCATCATTGGGCAGAAGAGGAGGGACGTGCCAGCTTGCTCACAGGCCCTCTGGTGGCGGCTACTATGATAGAACTATGTGGTTAAGGCTTTTGATCCTTCGTAATTTTCTATGCACTGGAATTTATAATCTACATTTCTGGCTCTATTTAATTAATTGGAGAACTTCTGGCAAATCTTCCTTTAGTCATCTTTTTATTCCAATGAAAAGAGTCAAACTAAATGTGTTGGGCACATTTTCCACAGATATCAGTTTAACACTAATTTGGTGTTGAAGGCCTTGTGAGAAGAGGCTGTGGGCTGCACAAAGACACCGTCAGCAGTTGCTTTGTGGTGGGAGCTTTCACATTATTCTGGGTTCTGATGCGAAGTGCTGCGACCATCGCTCAGCATACTTTTGCGTCCCCCAGGCTGGATTATTCCACGACTGTTGGACCATCTGCTTGTTTTGACTCGTGTCCTTTATTCTTCTATGTCCTCTTTAGTGTCTGGCTGCAAAATCAATTATCATCCGGGGAGTACTTAGAGGAAAAGTAGCCATGATTTTCTCTCACAGCGAAAAAACAAACGCTCAGGGAGGGAGGAAGCTATAACATCGGACTCATCACACGCACCCTCGCACTGATATCTTCAGAGACACATCGACAGCAGCACACACACGGACACAGCGAAGGGACCCATAAACACACCTCTGCTGATAATAAAGACCCTTCAGAGAGTTCCTTCAAGTCGTCACAGCATTAATGGAGCTTTGTATCCATACAATGTCTGCTGATGTGTATGTAAAGAGCCAGTATGTTTGAGGGAGTGGATGGTTCCTGTGGGAGCCCCCGTACGTGCCTGCTCGCTGCCATACTCAGGATGGATGACAGCTTCATAGAATAAAGGGAGTCGCCGCTGCACAATGCAGCCAACGTGTTGAATTCACAATGAGGGTTGGATTTACCCACCTCCGTTGCACATCTGAATTAGCATTTTTTAACCGCCTTTCCTACAACATTGCACGTGTGTGAGAGTGAGACTGCTCCATAAATGCTAAAGGTAATAAATCCCAAAAATGTCTGACGTCGGTCCAAGCTTTAGGAGGAGCGTGGGAGAAACAACGGAAAGTTTGGTGTCGGCAGAGCTGTCGTGCCTTCCTGATTCTGTAGGCGTGGCAGGATAGACCACGCTAAAGATGTTTAAAAAGGAAATGAAAGGCGCTGACATGTAAGGTTATATTCAGGAGTTTAAAAAAAAAAAAAACACAAGGTAATTCTGACAATCTGTCAGGGTCCATGCAGAAGAACCTGGAGGCTAGCACCAGGCAGCCTGCAGGATCCTTCCGCGCTCGCTTAATATTCACTACATCAGTGTTCACAGCGGGCAGCACTCACAGCTGACACCTTTGTTTGAAAGTTTGTGGTACCGAGATGCTAAAATTCCCTCTACGCCCGAGAGAGGAGAGGAGAATGATGAGAGGACTTTCATGGCAGAGGCGCAAGAACAACGAGAGATGCTAATTCCGCACCTGCTAGCATTGTGCCCCCAATTCAACCGGTTTCCTGACAACCTCTGCAACAATCAAGCCATAAAACAGATAATTGTCTTGAGCGGGAGCGTCCTCTAAAGGGTTCCGTCTGTCTCGGAGGACAGAACTCACAGTTCCATTCAGACTCACGAAAGAAAGAAAATGACAGGAAAGAAAGAAAAGACAATAACTGCTGAGAATCAGCGTGCGCATCTTTACACGTGCAACTATTCTCAGTGTCAAACAACCGGCCCAGAAAATCAGGATCTTAGCTGGTTTCTGTTGTGACTAGAGCCCAGATTTCTTTCACTAATAAGGATTTAGCTAAGTTTGTCTTGTTCTTCTGTGGTCAGAATTACTGTCCCTACAGAAAGTAAACAGTGGGTCTGTGTGCGGCGTATGCAGCCGCCTGACTGTACAGCAGCAAAAATGTTCCGTGTCTCTCAGCCGCAGCCGCCCGGCGTGGGTTAAAGCTCCAGCCATCTATCTGTGGGCTCTGACAGGAGGGTTTCATGAGTTATTCTTTTTTTTTTTTTTTTTTTCTTCTCATCACTTCCCAAGATCTCTCTGCAAACATATCTGTGGGGAGCAATGAGGTCAGAGCCAGGGTGCCAAACTTAATAAAAAACCAGGGACTATTTTCCGCTGATAGAATAAACATTTGAAACGCGAGCTGCTGGACTGAAATACTGCCATGCTCTTTTGTTAATCAACCTTAATGGTGTGTTTGTACGGTCAACTGCGGTATGACCAACGCGGGCTTCTCGTGCATGAGGATTCAGATGTGGTCCAGCGGAGACAGTCGGCTTGCACGGACACACATCACAGTGGATGGTAAAGCCAAGTCTGAGGCTCCAGTCCTGCTCTTCATCACTCTCCTTCTCTTCCTCTGTGTCAGCCAGGCTTTCACAGCTCAATCTGGCTCACAAAGGCACCCAGGGGATCCAGCTCCCTTATCCTGCTGTCGGCCTCACCCCAAAGTCAGCCACCTTTCCCTCTTTTGTCCTTTCCATCTCCTCTCTCTGCTGGTGGGATAAATCTGGAGAGGGGAGCTGTCACCGCGCTCTGCTTCCGTCCCCTTCCTTCTACTTCCCTGTTTGCTATCTGTAACTGATTCGTGCGCAGACTGACGAGCAACCAATCAATATTCCGTGGAGTTTACGGGAGCTTTGCAAACGTAGAAGCGAAGAGGGAGTCATCTGAAATGTAAACAGGAAGGCATAGATTAACACTGTGAACCCTGAGCGCCGTTTGAAACATTTGCCTGGTTTTCTGCTGCCAGTTTGTCTCAAAGATGATGATGATGATGATGATGATGATGATGTCGTACGTCCCGCCAGCCCTTGTCAGCAGGTTTTTTCCAGTATTTAGCAAGAAGCAGCACATTAAAATGGCAGACAAGTCACAGGAAAAACAATCCTAATCCAACATCAATCTGTGCTGATGCTGAAAAAAAATATTTCTTCTTGACTGGTAGCTTCATGTCCAGCTGCCTGCAAGGACGACCTGATCAGCTGCGACTGTCAGAGCGGGACAAGGCGACTTTATGCATCTCATTGCTGGATTTATTGACTTCTGGATGCAATGGCTCACCCCATCAGCGCAGAGTAATTGCAACAGGCCGCTGTGAGGTTGAATAATTGATACGCTTTTTTTGGAGCTGATGTATGCTGAAAAACCCCGAGTCCCATCAGTGGTTTATCACAGAGTGTGAGAGGAGAGCGCGCGGCCTGACTGCCAATGCTTAGTGCAGTCATAATGATGCTGGATTGGGCCTGTCAGCAGCGGGGAACACTGGGAGCTGGCTCCCATGCTGTCGGCAGCTCAGCTATCAGCTTTAGCCTCGCTCAGGATCAGAGCAATGGTTCCAGGGAAAAGACTCTCCTGAACTCTTAAACTGTTAATCATCTTCCCGTTAGCATGATCAATGCTAACAAGGAACTTGTTAGAGGAGAAGTTTAAAGATAAAGTGCTTGTGGGGAATTTTAACACGATGCTGACGTACTCACTGATATGTCATCCACTAGTTCATGAAATAGAATGTTCAGTAATAAGACCTTTAATCAACTTACATCTACATGTCTAAATTCAGTCCATGTCTGACGGATGCATTTTCTGTTTTTATGATTAATTATGAAGTACTTTTCCATTAGCTGCTATTGAGATTTCAAGCAAACTAAAATGAATACACTTGCAGAATACACTCATTTATATGCAATGTTATGATCAAGGTCAGCTAGCCCTGCTAATGTCTGTTAGCTTTTACGATTCAAGTGTGCCTTTTAAAAGTTATGTTGTGTTATTTTAAAGTCCAGCCAGTTTCTAATCATTTCTTATTTTATAATGCAGCTGTGTGCGTGTGTGTGTGTGCACGTGCGCGCGTGCATGTGTGTGTGTTGGCAGGGCAGCAGTCATTCCTTTTTAATGATGAATATCTTCTTCTAAAAATACGTTTAATAACGTCCCCTCCTGAAACCTCAGAGCACCTTTGACCGCTCAGTAATGGGAATGAGATAGAAGAAGGAAACTGATATTACAGGCGCAAACCAGAACATGGGCGTCTGCGAGCTCGTCCTATAGCCTCTGTGCTATGTGGAATAAAAAGCTAAATAAACTGTAGTCAGGATCATTGTGTCATACGGGGGCACACACAGAGACTTCACCGCTGTCAACAACCATTTCTTTTGTTTTCCAATGAGCCAAATAATCTGTTTTACGTAGTTGCTCAGACTTGGCTCAGAGTCTCAGTCAGCCTGCTGCTCGCCATCTCTCGCTCTCCATCTCTCTTTCTCTTTCTTTCTCTCTCATGCCTACAAGGCCCAAATCCCAACTCCACCCTGACTCACTCACACCGCATCCATTATGTATGGGGCAGAAATTGACGAATAACAGGCTGGAAGCAAAGAAGTAAATCATAAAGTAAAAAGAAAAAAAGGAAGGAAGGAGAGAATAAAAGAGCATTGGTTAAGTCTATATTTGGCATGCTGTAAAGATGCGTTCCAGCATTATAAAAGCACTAATATTAAGCAGGATTATGAAATGTTTGACAGTATATAACAACTTGTAGAATAAGCTTTGTTCATCCAAGAAAGTGACGTGAGTGGAGATTATAACCTGCTCTCTAATAACCAGAGGAGATTTCATGGAGAGGCAGCAACATTTAATCCACAGTGAGGCCCAGACGAAGTCACAAATCCTTCTGTCATGAGATGAATCAATAGGATCTCTGATATGGAGGAGAAAAGTGTGTGTGTTTTCATGGATGAGGCCAACTGGAGCCACTGGGCTGATGTTGCAGCCAGTCTGGGCTGGTCAGCCAGCGAGCCCTCCCTCCGCCCTCCTGGTGCCCTCCGATTGGATCATCCAATCGAGGTGGTGTTCTCTCCGTGCCGGGATCAAGGATGCATGGGTTTCCGGGCACGCTCTGATGAAAGGACCAGCCTTCCTCCTGCGAGATCCTCCATCATGACCCCCACCCTCCCCTCCACCCAGCCAAAGCTCAAGCTATAGGCCAGGAGGGCAAAACCTGAGTATTTGATTCGATCTAGATGCAAAAGATGAAAAAGCCATTTAGAAGATTGTCCATTTCTTCGATGTCAGGAAGTTGCTGATCGTCCCTCTCTGCACCCTCACAGACAGAACCGCTGCCTTTATTGATTTTTAACCAAAAAATAATAACTGATGGTCTTCGGCTGCAAGAATAAAGCCTTTTCCAACAAGTCCTGCTCATTTTAGTGCCACAGAAAGAAATCTTTCAGAATCTCCCCCCTTTCCTCAGCACAAAAATGAGGTGAGAAGGTCTCCTCTGCTCCCTCTTTTATCTGATAAAACACCAGCCACAAGGTTTTCCTCTCTTCACGGAGAAAACATTTTCTTAATATGTTCTCTGCTACACTCTCTCACATTCTCTGTCATCTGCTGTGTCTCTCATTCAGGCGCTTCTTTGTAGACACACACACACACACACACACACACACACACACACTCGAGCGGCTCTTGGTCAGGTTGTTAAGTTCTCCCTTTAATTGAGTTTGTGAGTTCAGATCCCAGACAGTCGAGTTCCATAATTCTGACGGGCCGGCGAGGCTGATGCATCCTTCTACGATGCAAATTCAACCATCTGTCCCTTTGGAGCACCTGACTGTTACGGGCTCGTGACGCCTGGCAGCCGCCAGCCTGCGGCGTCGAAGCTGACGGCACCACTCGGTGACCAAACTGACCAGACGGAACCATCCCGACAGCCTGATGTTGGTTCACTGCCGGGGTCCCGTTTGTGAACAGTCCAGGTCATGTAACTCGGAGCAAACGTTGCAAGAATATTCATCTTAAACACATTTTGAGACGAATAGTCAGTGATTTTTCTGACTTAGAGGAAAAATCCTCACTCTCCGTGGCGTTAGCGCAGAGCTAGCCTATAGCATCAGGGTTTCCTGTAACGTGTGTTTATGTCTCAGCCTTTGGAGTGTCAGAGGTCTGGGTAACTGCTGCCGATAAGGCTGAAGGGAGGAGACGTCTGTGGGCGGAGATGAAGCTGAATCGAGCGGGCTGAAGGCTGAGGCCTCCGGAGCCACATCCAGCAGACATATCTTATCTGCAGTTCCCTCTGAGGAGACCTTCAGCTCTGATCCAGATGCAGGTCGTTAAGAGCACAGAGGGCACCTCTCAATCAAAGCCGCTCGCCTCCTGGATCCTTCCCAGCAGCCTCTGGGGCGCTGATTTATCGGGGATAAATGTCAGCGGCGGTTACGTGTGGCTCGGCAGTCAGCACCGCTGTGTCTGGCTCATCCCGGCAGTCTAAACATTCAAGGCTGGAGGAAGCTTTGTTAGCACGTCCAGATGTTGTCCAGCTTCCAGAAGGCGTATATATACGGCACACACGCACGTGTAATCCACTGAAGGGAGTGTAAACGACATCCTAAATTGGCAGTGGGATGTGAGGAAGACCAAACCGCACAGATGCTGGAGCATCTTTGTAACGCTCCTCAGAGCGCTCTGCCTGTTTCCAAGTGCATGCTGCTTCAGTCGGACTGAGAAAAGCTCTGCTTTCAGCCACCTGGGTAAACAGGTTATTGCCATATCAATCATTTACAGCAGCATCCAGCATTCGGGACCACAGACAATATTGACCAGCGGACTGGCAGAGATGAATGCTTCCATGCCCACTCCTCCAATTCATGAATTTTCTTTTCTAATCACGTTTTTTCCCCCCTCAACTTTTGAAATAACTTTTTTTTTTTTTAGTCTTTGGCTCACTTCCCGTTCAGTCGTTTCTGCCAGATTTTTAATCAAACAAACTCCTGCAGAGCGTTTCCAGTGATTTAAATATGTAGTCGACCTTCTCCTTTGTTTTGGGGCTATAAGTCAAATGATGCGACTGAACCTGTTCGGTACCAGAACCACCAGCTCTGGGATTTCTTATTCCATGTCACTGGTTTTTCCAATGTACAGGTGAATTTCTCTAACGCAGAAGGAAGGAAGGCGATGTTTTAATGATAACTACACCCCCCCCGCCCCCCTGTGGGCAAGATGAGGAAAATCAAGTGAAACCAAGCGTTAAATGCATGAGAGTGGAGATACTATATTATTGATGACCTGTGGCATTGCATGACCACGCACACACACACACACACACACACACACACACACACACACACACTACACACCATTAAAATATACCCACACTTAATAAAAATGGCCACGGTGCTGCTCCCATCAGCACACCCCCCCATCCCCACCCGCCACTGCTCTCGTGTCCTGTATGAAGCCTAAACACAGCAGAGCTGCTACTTATTCTATTTTCAGGGAAAAATGCTGTCCTGTGAACTACGAGCATGGTGGGAATCCGTCAGTACCTCATAGGTCGTTATTCTCCGGGAGGTCTGCAATTGATTACTGTGGAGTGAGGCAGAATTGAATGGAATTAATTTAGTTCAACCCTGGCTTCAGTGACGACGCCCTTCAAGTCTGTACAGCGACAAAAAACAACAACAACAACAACAACAAAAACATAGCTTTGAGTGACTTGTTCTAAATTGGAATGTCAAATTAACATATTGTCATGAAATAGCTGAATGGTTTGAGGCGAGAAAAAGCACCCAAAAAGAAAAGAATCCCATCTCTGCACCAAGGTTTACTGAAGAGAAAGAACGCGATGAGGAAGATGCTGAGCTCAACTGCATCTGGACAGTCTGTTGTTGATGGATTTGAGTGTTTCTACACACAAAGTTCTTAAAGTTTTGCACTGGTCGGTGGCTGCAACAATACTCTTTTATTAACCATGTTCATCCATACAGGTGACTTCCAAGTTGATGCTAGTTCAATTTAGCAACATTCACTCAGCGTATGAGCGCTAAGAGAAGATAAGACAGAATGAGGGATCATCCACAGCTAAATCTGTACCTGGCCAATTTAATTATTGCATTTTTTATTTATCCACCACACATCCAACCAAACTCCCCTTTACAGTAAAATGTCAGTGTTACCGGACTGTATCCGCTCAGAGGAGATGGGTCTTTTAAGGATGCAGCACCAAAGCTGACTTTATCAGGCAGAGCTGGAAAAAACAACATTTTCCGAGCAGCAACTAAGCTGTGAGTTAAACCTCACTCAAAACACCTTCAAGGCCACGACTGTCACCCAGGTGTATATCTAAAGTGCCACCTGCAGCCTCCGTCTCTGCACACTAAAACGGGGATGAAACGATGGAAAAAACACAAAGAGCTGCGATAAAGGGAGCAGATCGGTGATAGCAAATTAGTGGCATTTGCTCTGTGGCAGAATACTGCCTCCCTCTGATTACCTCTAATTAACCTCTATGGAATTGAACCAGTCCCATGTACGCACGCACGCGCACACACGCACACACACACACACACACACACACACACACACACGGGACTTCAGGCTAGTCACACACCAGACCCCGCTCCACGTAGGCAGCCTCATTTCGCAGAACGATGACAAACCTAAATCGTTCTTCTTTGTGCACTGAAGCAGATATTATTTCTATCACCGCAGTCAGAATAAATTGAATATGAAAATCATTATGACCAGGCAGAAGTCCTGAAGATTAAAAATCCTCCACTCAGCACACCAACCTGCAGCACGGAAGGATTCTTCACCACCCGCACCCATCCTTCCACAACTCCAACTGAATACTTGGTTTCCAAAGAGTTGAAATACATTTTTTAGTTTTTTTTTTTTAAATGCAGAACAATTGTGTAAGACAATAAAACACATGACAGCGTCATCATATTCATAGCCACTCATGTTGCATTCACTGCCAGCAGGACATTTCAGCAGTAGTGGACGTATTTCTTCACTTGGCTTAAAGTCTTAAGTGTGATATTTTGTGTGAGCTCTTTCCATGAGTGAATCCTGGTTGGAGTGACTGATTTCAGGCCAGGAAAATATCACGTTATTAATTTCAGCTCTTAATCCTTGTCAGGAACATTGTGTGCAACAGTCCACCTCTCGCTTCCTTTTCTTCTTCTTCTGTTTCTTGTATTTTTTTGAATCGGCCAATAAAGTGCATTATAAATTAATCCACTAATGCCAGTTAAATAATAACAGCAATGGACTTTACTTGCTCCAAGTCATGAATCTGGTACACTAACAAAAATCTTGTTTTGACCTCATTTAGTCTTTATTCAGTCAGCTCAGTGTCCATCTGCATAAATCTGGTTTCACTGACTGTATTTTTTGACACTCTGACTGTAGCTCCCTAAGTGTGGCCAGAAACACCTCACAGTTTTATCACCTACCAGACTGCTCCAGTGCATTTACACTCACACCTCTGCTCTCTCCCTGATGACCGACCCTGACCTCACGCCTGGGACAAGTGCTGACTGCAATCTCAGTATTTTTATTTAAGTCATGGCCTTTTAATTGCGCTCTCAGACCAAAACCTGCTGTGACCCAAAGGAAACGTCTCTAATTAGCACATTTCTGAGGCTCCAGGTTATTTGAACCAGCAGTTATTATTATGGATGCACCACAGATGTGTGACCAGTGGAGAAGAAGAAGAAACACTGATTCTGTCAAACAGGAGGAGACACGCAGAGAACCCGCTCTAAGACAGTCAATCAGCTCCGGGTTTCAAGGACACTGTCAACCATCGCTGTAATTTAGTTTTTCACTGATCACAAACGAATGTGTTGGTAATTGCGTAGAAGCAAAGGGGAGATGTGATCGTTTACCAATCCAGAAATTAGTAAGAGTATATCTGAAATCATCCAGATGGTTGTGTTCTTCCATCCACTCCAACACTAATCACACTGACCCCAGCATGTCCGCACACACGTAAACAAAGGCCTGTGTTTGCCGGCTCCCAGAGCCTGTTTGAATAAGGCAGCCTGTTAAAGTGCCTGATTAAACCTGTATTTGAACAGGAAGAGACAGAAACCTATCAGCACGCAGCAGGGACCGGGGCCACGGCGGCGTGGGTTCGCTCTGGGCCTCTGCACGCAGCCTGGCTCACGCCTGGTCACGGTGACAGACAGACGGGCAGTCGCACCCACGCACACACACACACAGCAGGTTCCTGCCTTCAGCGTGTTTGACCTTCCTGCTGTGGAGCAGCTGGAGGTCAGGGCGGCAAACAGCTGGCAGGCTGGCAAACCGACTTCTTCACTTCGTATGAAACAATATTCATGTTTGGTGTCAATAACACTGGTTGAGCTTATAGCTAATGTCATTTGTGAAACAATTAGCGGATTTATGGCTCCACAGATTTACCACAGATCAGTGCAACGGTACATTTACATCTTATATTTTTATATCACATCTTATATATTCATATCACAAAAAGAGATTCAATGGCTTTGGCCTGCCTTTAAAATCGCCCCTTCCATGGTAGCCTGACTGAAATCCCACTAAGCTGGACTTTAAACTGTCCCAGACGCTCTGCAAACCGGGAAGTTGACTTCTATTCGTAAAAAGCAAGGCAAAAGACGTGAGAAACGGCAGCGCTGGAGGCTAGCCTTCACCCCGGCAGACATGTTTGGGTCGGAGTAGCAAAAACCCCGAGGAAAAAGAAGAAACTTCGTTTAACAGGCAGACGCCCGCCGCTCTTTGATTCCAGCCCATCCATCCGATGGTCATGTGCACCTGCAGCAAAGCTCTGACGTGGAGATTCTGGCGCCGCTGCTTCTTGGAGGTGACTTTGACGTGCGGGGGTTCTTTGAGGTTTCCTATTGTCTGCAGGAGTCCTTGAAAGGAGGCATCTGTATGGATGTGGGGGTTTGGAATGACTTCTCCTTGACTGCCTCTCCTATCTGGCTGTCTAGACAGGCAGCCGAGTCCCTGTGTCCCTAAACTCCTTAGTGCAGCAGAGACAGTCAGTCTGTCTGTGTCAGCTCGGCCGTGCTGCTGTGACCCTTCACATTTACGTGTTCCTATAAGCAGATCCCTCCTCAGCCCCTCACTGTGGACCTGTCCCCCCTGTGACCCTTTCACCTCCATAAACAGTCTCCGTATCAGGTCCCCATAGAGCGCCTGCTGTTTACCCTCCACTGCTGCATTTACTGTTTGTGTCTCTTAACCTGACACTACTCATCTCCCCTGAACCCAGCAGCCCTCTCAAGTAGCCCCGCACTATATTTAGACGTCATTTGGCCAAAATGGGGGAGCTCTGGAAGTCAGTACGCATCTCAGGCTCGTTCAATTTTGATGAGTGGAAAAGCACTCAGCCGGGGGAGTGCTGTTGTTGTTGTTTGCAGCAGCAGCACCTCAATACTTGCAGGTTTGGCTTGTTTGTCTTTGTCTTTAAGCCAAATGATCATTATCGGCTCTCTGGGGCTCTGAAGGCGGAGGACCTAGCTAATGACTGATGGGAATCTCTTTGTTCTGCCCTCGGAATGTTTTGATGCAGGAGCACGGACCAACCGAGTGCTTGATCATGTCACGATTGATTGTCAGTGGGAGAACCCTCGCCACGCGGAGGTAATTTAAGACTCTATCTGATTGTCTGTCTGGGGACACATGGTCACCAGACAGACAATCCTTATAGAATAAAAGTCTTGATTCTGCCTTTTAAAGTCAGTCAGTGAGGGTTTATCGTCTTTGTTGGGGTGCACCTACAGTGACCCCGCAGATCGTTGACATGCACCGGGGACGCACTCATCTGAACAACCTTCTTTCCTCTGACTCGTGACTTGTTTTCGTTTTCAGTCCTACAAAAATGCTCCTGGCGGGGTTGTGTCCCAGGCTCAGCAGGTCTCAAAGGTCAACCTTTGAGTGTGCAGCAGCCCCCTTCACTGATACTCAGTGTTTCAACAATAATGTTGAACATTTTTATGACTGCATCTGTTTTAGCTCCTGCACTCATCCCGCTCCATTCCTGTATTCAAGACCTCCTTCCTTGAGCTGACGCACACTTTAGCGTCGTCTTTAGATCCACCGAATCGACTGTAACCTCAGTAAATGCTTCGACAGCTGAGAGGCATTTGAGAAGGAAGGCAGTCTGTAACCCCAGCATGACTCGGGGCCCCGTCCTCAGAGCCGCGTCCAGCAGGAAGCTGAGAAGCTTTAACATGCAGCCTTCAGCTCAGACTGAAATCAGCAAATGTTTCTTTAGTTGCTGATTGTCCCAGACTTGACGTTGCATCGGTTGATGTAAGACTAAAATGGCCGCTCAAACCGATGGAAACAAAAGGATCCGAGCGTTCTCTGCACACCCGCCCCGCAGTCGCCACCAGCCGCGGGCGAACAGAGGGCGACACTGTGTGCCGTCCACAGCTGTGCCTGCAACGCTGAGAAAGAGCATTTGATGCTGGCTCTGGAAACCACGCACACACTCCTGCCCCTGTGAGTTCAGAAGCAGCTCACGCCCCACTCGTGCCTCTCCCTGCGCTGAATTTCCTCCGCTCCAATGCCACTCCCACCCTAATCCTCCGTTTTCCCAGCGCGTGTTTTCCTCTCCCTCCCTGTGGTCATCACTGCCCATCCCGAGGAATTAGCAGCATCTCTATATTTACTCATCTGCACCCTCCTTCCACCCTGGCAGCCATGTTTTATCTTCAGGACCAGATGACCTATATTCCCAGTCTGGAACCATGCACTGGAGCCTGTCTCTCCTCTCGCCCTCCCGCTGGCCCCAGGCACGCACTGCGGGTGTGGCAACCAGGCTGGATTGGAATGGGCACTGTAGGCACGGACACCCGCTCAAAGCCATCCATCTCAGCTGTGAAGAGCTTGCTAAAGTCGAAAACTCAAAAACAAAACTGCACAGCCCTGAGAAAGAGACAGGGAAGGCGAGCTCACACCAGTGCCGTCATAAATATTTCAGATTTCCTTTCTTTGGGAAGTGTTGCTTCATACCGACTATATCTGAATATAGGTCAAAACAAGCACATGACCCAGTTTACCTGTTTTTTTTTTGTTTTTTTTTAAGCAACATTATCATACCCTTTAATATGATTCAGCTAATTATCACTTGTTATTAAATTCCTGTAGACTTAAACATGCACAGTCGGAGTAGATCAAACAGAGCAGCGCAGAGAATATTCTGCAACTAAGCTAATTTGCTAATCACAAAGGCATCCTGGATTCATTGCTTATTATTAAAGCAGTTTTTGTGCAGTCGTTAATATGCAGTTACATCCCCTCTTATCCAGATTAGTAGGTTGAAATTGCTCCGCGCTGCTGCTGGGATAATGGTGATCCACAGTGATCCCCAATTAACTCTAATACCTTTTGTTCTAAATGCTTTTATCATTCTTATTGATATTTAAAAACAACCAGCTGCATCGTCCTAAGTATGCAGGAGCAAGCGTAAATATAAAGATTGTTGATATTAAATTAAAAAGGGTGCTTTTGTTGTTGGTATGATCTGACCCAGAACTCTGGCACTGCTGGTTTTGGCTTCAACTTCAGCACTGATATGCTCTAATGCTAATTGATAAGCTTAACTTGTTTATCCATATGCTAACCGGGTTTAATAAATTTACCGTTAATCCACAAAAGCCGTTTAGAGGTTTTCTCTTTTGACAGATGCCACTGCACTCCGGCTATTTGTACTTCGGACTAAAAGTGTGTATCCCTACATAACTCTGTCTCCCTGTTTAATCTTCCACCCATCCATTCATCCATCTATCCAAAGGCTTTCCAGCGAGTTTGGCGCTACAGAGGAGAATTTTGTAGACTGGACGCATGACAGCACACAGGACTGCAGGCAGGTTCCATCTCGACGGAAGAACAACTTTGCTAAGTGGAGAACGGTTCCAGATGAAGAGCTAAAATTGCTTCTGCTCAGCCGTGATGTATTCAAAGCCTGTAGGGGAAAAGTGAGTAAAATCTTCAATCAAAAAGGAGATTTCTAAAATTATTTTTTTCGGAACAGTTACAACAAAAAGCCTGGCTGGTGCGTTTACATTAAACGGCGTTAGTGTGCGCGCTGTTCCCTCTGACATGATTTGTGATGCTAATGTTGGTGCCCTCGGAGCAGAGCTGCTGAGTCACAGTCATTGAAAAACCCCTGGAGGACGACCTTTGTGTGGACTGGAGACAGGTGTCTGCCCCTTCCCCCGAGTGACAAGAGCCATGGCCCCAGTATCACGCACACACACACACACACAGCGGTCTCTGCTCCCAGGCAGGCTTCATGAAGAGCTAGAGTGTGTGGGAAAGGTAATTAGCGTGGCCCAGCCCCCTCTGCTGAGACAGGGCCACCTGGGCTTGGAGCGGAGCCGGTGCTGACCCACGCTTGGATCAGTGAAACACTGGCCTAGTTTAACTCTGGTCCCAGAATAGAAACAGTAACGATGTGTGTAGACACGGAACAATGTGTGATTCCTGAAGATTGTTTCGATTATGAGATTAGCATAACAGTTCAACTGTTATTAAAAAGCGCCTTTAGGTTTCGTCTGTTTGCAGCGCTCCTTCATACCGTATAACGATATGAAGTTTTTCTTTCTTTTGTTCCCAGAAAGCTGACCTCACGCTGCTGTTTTTCTCTTCTAAACTAATGGTCTCTGTCAAAAAGCATTCACATGCTTGGAAGGGACACATGTTGTTGTAATTTACTTTTTTGTGTGGCCTCTGACCACGGCTCCACGATTATGGGCCAGAATCCCACAGACTTGATGTTGTGCAGTGAGCTTCAGTTAGTTTGGCAGAGCTTTAAAGACAATGCGATTGTTGGCGTTTGTGGGAACGTCTGAGTGGGCCGACGTTCCGACAACTCCGAATCAAATCTTTGCAGTCAAACCTGCAAATGTTATCAATATTTCAGCAGCTCAAGAGGCTGCTGTGGTTTGTGTTTCTAAACACGACCTGTGCCTCTCTGCACCCTTCCTGGCATGCCTCTGCCAACAGTTTGGTGTGTAGTTGCTGTGATTGTGCTCCAGCTGCTGCGGTGATGCACAACGGTGTTACACGTAACGTGTATGTGAAACGCACGCATCTCCAGAGGCAAGTCTGCCTTTGATGCAGGTGCCAGACGGCTAGTGAGCGGCTATCAGGGACAGCAACACCACAGATACAGACAGATGGTGCTGTACACACACACACACACGCACACGCACGCACACACACACACACACACACACACACAGAAGGCAGGAGATCGTACAAACATGTATCCACATACTCACACACATCCACAGGCACATAACATCTCTGTATCGAGGCAGCAGGTCCAGGGTAATTAAACACAAATCAAACACACACACACGCACACACCAACACAAGGGCCTCTCAGACATCTTAAACGACTCTGGCAATAATTGCATTAGTGCAGTAAGTAAATTAAATGGCTGCATGCAGCAGTGGGACGGGTCACCGGGCTCCGTGTTTAGTCCGCTCCGCTGCTACAGCCCTCCCAGTCCCGGCCATGTTGTCATCTGCTCCGCTGTCACAAACCATTACCTGCAACCGACGACCATCCCCGCGCACGCATGTAGGCGTGCCGCCCCCTGCTTCCATCAGCTCTCGAGCCCTGTGTTCATTTTAACTGTGTAAAGACGCGGTGTTGTTTTCTCTTTCTTCCTGCTGGAGCAGCATTCAGCCTAATGTGGGACACCTGGGAGTACTGGGCCACCTGCCAGGCACTACTCAGGTGTTGGTGAACCAGGTGGAGAAGGTTTAAGCTGCATCTCTGTCAGTGTCAGGAGTCACGTCATGTCAGGGGTCCTTCTGGTCACAAGTTAAGGGGCTTAGCCAGCTGGACGTGAGCAACCTGTTAAACTGCTGATAAGACCTCTCAGCGTGTCACCTGGAGGGCGAGCCCTCTGTGGCCACAGATGTCCCAGATAGAACGCATGAGAGAAAAAGTTTGAATTATGCAACATCCTGCAGACGGCCTGACAGGGGGCAGCGATGTCACGATGAGGCCGATAGGACAAACTGTATGTACATTAAGTGGACCAGAGTCATGTCGATAATTCTGGAGCCCTGACTGATGAGGGACGGGGACAGATCAGCCTTAAATCACTCCTACAAAACCTTCTTCAGTTTGTCGAAATCAAGATGACTTTAGTGCAGCTTACGGCAATATCCTCCACCAGCTGACAGACAGGCCTGAATGAAGATATTGATGTGAAAATGGAGGGTAATGGTCGGATTTAATCAAAGTGAAAGGCAGATTTGGGCTTTGGGTGCAGAGCTCGATGTCATGGTGTGAAAACCGCCCATATTCCAGGAAGAACCCATGCTCAAAGTAAGCTAATGGGTTAGCAGGGTGCATCTCTGCTGTCACACTGGTTAAACCGAGGTCGCCGTGGCAGAGCTGTCCAATCAGATCTGGGCTACACTGTGTCAATGCACATGAGCTGGAAAGAGATCAAATCCAAGAAATCAGCCGTAATTAGCGCCACAGCCTGAGCCGCCTTCCCTCTGAATTATTATGGGACCATCTGACTCCGACGCTTCAGCGCAAACAGCAGAATACATTTCAGAAGGAGGACAGACGCGTTGCACAAAAACGCAGCAAGGCTTCCAATGAGGTCGTTTCCAGGGAAAGTCTAACTTTCACAGTGCACGTGCGTGCAAGCGTAAATGGAAGCTAATGCAGCCGTCGGATCAAAGAGGAGAGGGTTCCAAATACGGCAAGCTCAGCAGGGGAGATCGTATTTCTGGAAAATGATAGCTTTACCAAAAATTTGACTCTCTCCTTGGATTCTCATTTACATTTGTCTTCGGGATTGTCTCCTATAGGGAGATGGGATAATTTATGCCTCTTGTTCCTGGGCTGCCTGCTCCCATTTCCAACTGAATATTCTATTGTAGCATGATTCTCTTCCTCCCGCACTCGTACGTGCGTGCGTGCATGTGTGTGAGTGAGAGAAAGAGAAAGAGAAAGAGAAAGAGAAAGAAATAAAGAGAGAGAGAGAGAGAGAGAGCTTGTGACGCATCTTAGGGTGTCTTAATGCCTGCGGCAAACTGGCACACTCAGCAGATGGGAGAGAGACTGATCCGTCGTTTGTTGACGATGCACTTAAATGCACACGTGTGTGTGCATGTTTGTGTACATGTGTGAATCCAACACCATAAATCCGCTCCAACGAATGGTAAACAAGACAATGCCCAGAGAGAAAGAAAAGGAGAGAGTCTATTCTTTCTTTTCTTCATCATCCTTTTGCTCCATGGAAGTTTTGTAAAGATTTTCTACCAGACTTGTGTGTGTCCTCTCTGTGGGAATAATAACTAACCATAAAAAAGAGATTATTTAAACAAAAATCTGCAGATGAGCACGTTTGTCTTTTCAGCGAGAGTCTCTGTAATGAAAAAAAGGCTGCGCGAGCAGATGTAGAGACCGGCCAATGATAGAGGAACGGTAAGAAATGACTTTGGTGAAGGAGTCGCCCAATCCGGAGGGTGTCCTCTTCGAACACACACACACACACACACACACACACACACAGCTGTAGACCTATCTTCACTTGCCTTTCCATTTCTCATGCTCGTTAGCCCCATTAGCCTCCCAGCCGGACCCTCTGCTCCTCCTGCTGCTCCCTTTGCACCCAAAAACATCAGCGCCTTCCTGAAGCTGCCTCCACGGACTAACGCGCTGGCGTTCCAGCTCTCTGACCCGGTGTCTAACCTGATGGCGGCTACCTGCTCCGCTGGATCAATTACACCGTCTGAATGTTGAACGTACGGCGGATGAGGAGCAGGCAGATGGTCTGGCCTCCAAACGCCGCCCAGCGTGACAGTCAGGGGAGGATGGGCGTGTGAGCTGATGGCAAAGCTCCGTTCTGGTCCACAGAGGAGCCGAGTGGCACAAATCTCAGCCTACAGTAAAGATAACATAGATTATGAATAATTTGCGGAATCTTCGTTACGATCAAAGACATCGACACGACTGTAGTCGGATTCATTAACAGGCGTTTTTAATGCATGTCAGACATTTCCAATCTGCGGTGTGTTAATGAGCCGCCGCATGCTGGGAGCGGAATCCAGGCGCTAAGACGCATTTTAATTCCACACAACTCATCTGTGTTCAGTGAATAAAGCCAGACACGTCCCCTGACAATAACGGCGAGCAGCGCTAAAGCTGGACGTGGCTACAGCAACGCTGCATCATGGCGGACAGTTAGCAGTCATATGTTAGGCTAACAGTTCCAGCCTCTACTGCAGGGGAGTTTGTGGCGAACCCGCCGCTGACATCCACCTTTGCATGAACTGGAACTTCCACGTTTTCCTAAACTGGACTGAATTATTGAAACACACCTCTCCCACACTATTAGCCTCCACTGCGTCCCGGCCTCCACTGCAGCTGTGCAGCACTGCCACCAAAAAACACGCCGGAGACAAACAGCTGATCTCGTCTGTTGATGGCAGCATTTCCGTCCTCCACTGGTGCTGTGCAGAAACAAAAAGAAAGAAAAGAACAGTCAAACTGTTGTTGTCTGCATGCTACAGAAGGTTCAACGCCACCGAGGCTGTGTGAGCTACAGGACAGGAGGTAAAGATGACGACAGCAGAAACCGCAGACGGGAGCTGTTTACTAAAAAACATGCGACCGTTCAGCACTGATTGTTTTTTTCCAAATTGCCGATAAATTGCGCTCAACATCTGCGTCACCTGTTGTGACTCTGCCTGGACCGCGTTCCAAGATAGCGCTCACAGAGGTGATTGACGTGTGTTATTACATGAAGCTGCCTCGGCAGGAGGAGGCCAGGGCTAAAAATATGCAACCGTGGCCTCCAGGAAGGGAGTCGTCTGTATGTTTATGTGCATGTTGAAGCTGCAGCTCCTGATGACAGACGAGCGTAAGGACAGGAGGCACAGGCAGAGTGAACTATTTAACAGTCCATCAGCAGTTAAATAGTGAACTATTTAACAGATCCACTTAGCAGTTTGGGTCGTTATTTTTTAAAGGCAAATGACCTAATCGCACCTTTGACCTGTTCCAAGATGTGATTTAGCCCATTTCTGCTCCTTCCTCAACATCTACAGGCCAGTAAAAACACAAAACATTCTTAAATATCAGTAGCAAACGCTTCCTCCCCCCAAACTAATAAATATAATAAAACTACTTCGACTGTTTCCCCTGTGAATGAAGTGTTGGAAGATGACAGACAGAAGTGTGTTGGGTTTTTTTTTCCCCTGAGGAGTGTCAAGCAAGTATGAACACGGACGACTTTGATAACTTGTTTTGCCTAAAAGGGAGACGTCAAAAATAACGCTGGCCCGACATGACGTTCGTTCCTTGACAGGACTGAAAGAGGATTTATCCAGCAATGTTTCAATCAGGCGCGTGTTGGTGTGTTTGAGCTTGTGTTCCCATAATTAGCGGGAATAAAAGCTCCTCATCAAGCGTTTGGATTCCTAGATGTTTAAAATTACCAGCTAAATGCAGATCATTGGGCTGCGTTGTTCCCTCTTTAGCTCTAATTCCTGGAACTGAGTGGAAACTGTGTTTTCACAGAGCACTCGATCTCGCGTGATTAGAGGATAAAAGAGGGCTAATTCAAACGGTTGACCGAGCTCAGTGTTTACTTCTTCACTCGTACAAAATAACTCTGCGACTCGGTCCCTCTCGCGGCGGCTTTGTTTGCTTTCCTTTCTGCTTCGGTGTGCTGCTTTTCCTGGAGCTCGCTGCCGTCGTGGCCTTCTTCCAGGTCACGTCACTGCTTGAAGATGACGATGAGGGCTGGGTGTCCCTTAACACGCCAACTATCTACAAAAAAACTCAGTCTTTCCTGATGGTTTTGGGGATTTTTGCTAACAAAAAAAAAAGCCCAAAAAGTAGAAAAGCTGAAAGATATGTCCCAAACATTCCAAAGTCCTGTCAGCGTTTCTGTCGTCAGGGAACTGTCCTTAATTGTCTTCACCAGGAATTTTCACTGGTTAATGTGAGAAATTAGTCCTCTTCATACAGCAGCTACATCAGCACTTAGCATTAGTCATTAGCACAAACCCTTTCAAATCTCAGATGAAAACACAGCCAGAGGGGAACAGCTTGTAATATTCATGACCTCGGTGTATTACGTAAAAAATAAAAAGAGCTGCACGGGGGCTGCTGTACCTGCTGCGAAGCAGGAGCCCGTCTAAACTGATTTTATTACTGCAGAAAATTGCACATCTGGACAAAAATCATTTTCTAAATTTTAGATATTTTTGCAAAACACGATTTTCTCGTCAGAGCGACGAGTTGGGCCAGAAGCATCTTTTTATTCCGGAGTTTATTCCAGCATAACTTTAGACTTTCTTTTAAATGATCAGTTTGATTTAAATTTGATTTCTCTATTAAGTAAACACAATTAGGGATGTCATCAAAACTATCATAATAAATAATCTCTCCTGATAAATACCGCTGGATGATCATCGAACAGGGCAGCAATATGGCTGCTGTCTTTCACCCTAATGACGTGCCGTGCAGCGAACCTGCATATGTGCGTGCACGTTTCCAGGAGCGGTGGCCGGTGGCCAACGATGTGCCCAGACTGTTTGTTGGCAGGGAGTGCGTGCGGATAATGGCCCGGCCTAAAGTGGCGCAGTCTTGCGCACACTCTCCGCCATTCCCTCGGACAGCCACTCCAAGCGTGCTCGGCGTCCCCTCTTTTCAGCCCCAAAGAGGTTTTGGCGAGGGGCCAAGCATCACTGAATATTTGAGAGGCTGAGTATGCGTCCATGTGTTTGCGCATGCATTCTGTGTGGGAACGTAGGAAGGGCCGGCTCGCCAAGAGCCATGCTTATTAATGCCCTGCAGAAAAATGCTCTCCTTTCTTTTCTTTCAGTCTGAGTGGTCATTGCTGAGCGAGGAGGAGGAGGAGGAGGAGTGATGGGTAACCGGGCTGCTGGAGGGGAGAACACGATTAAAGCAAGAATATGAGAGGAAGCAGACTAGAGGGCTTCGACACTGCGGAGCTGTCTCCCAGCTGCCCTCGCTGTTAGATTCTGAGAGCGATCGATATACTCAACTCGGAGCCGTGCCACTGTTTGCCTCGCGCTAGCCATGCTAACCACGCACACTCTGCGAGTTGTTTCTGTGTGCACGGCCAGGATTAACCAGAAGATCCCACAGGTTCCACTGCCTGCATACACACACACACACACACACACACACACACACACACACACACGCCTCTCTAACTTTGCAGAAACTGCTGCTGTTCACCTGCTTCGTCTGGAGCTGCAGCGTGTTGTTCTAACGGTTCGACTTACACCCACTAAGCGTCATTACTCTGGATGAGTGTGCTCTCCGAGCGTGCCGCGGTGGCGGCGTAACGAGACACCTGAGGCGAGGCATAAAGAGGCCCGCAGCTCCTGTCAGTGAGATGGAGGGCACAGGGTCCAGGCTAGTTGCAGGATATTTAAGGGCATCATAAAGAGACTCCTGCCTCTTCCATCCCCCTGAAATACGGGACAACAGAGTTTCGTTGTTGTCGTTCCCGCCTCCATCCTCCGTGCATCTCCCCTTCCCTCACATCCACTCTCCAGCATCTTTTCTTCTTCCACTGGGCATGGATGGCGGCGTGCCACCTTGCCCCTGAGGCACTCTCGTCTGATTAAAGAGAAGAGGCCTTTGTGGCCGTGGCAACTGACAGGGTCAGCCCACATGCAGCAAACAATGCCGTATACATTCCCCAAGACAGCGCAAACAGAGAGAGACGCTCCGACGGGACGTGACTGAAAGAACCACGTGAATGCAAACAGAGCCGACGGTGCAGATTGAACCCCCTGAATGAGGGGGTCCTGTTTGATTTAATCCAAGCGATGTGCCCTGAACCTCGCGCACACACAGGGATTTCACAGGCATTACGTGGGACTGCTGTTTGCACTGAAGCTATAGCACAACGGAGAGAGGTAACCCACTGCGGATGCCAAAGGTTTGGATTTTCCCATGATAGCAACCACTCTGACTGGATAGAGGGTGAGTAACCAGGAAGGAATCTGTCCCTTTTCAAAGGCGACTGAAAGGGGAGCTGTGAAATTGTGCGAAATTTCTGTGTGTGTAAACAGAGGATGACGGGGGAAGCAGGGAGCCTGCCTGGGCCAGGCTCGGCCCCGTCCCTGGACTCTTTCTCTGCTTCTCTCATTCACTGGGCCCCTCCTCTCCCTTTCACTGCCGCCTCCTGTCTCAAATTAATTTTCTTTCTGCCTGTCTCCCTCCCCACTGTAAACAAGTTCCACACTGCCAAACATTTTTGCAGGAATTCATTTTAATAAATAATACATGCGCCCATAAAAAAAAACAAAACACAGAAACAAAGCTGACCCTGTTCCATCTGACTATGGCCCCATAAAGAAAAACACTGACATTTTTAAATTTTCCCTATCTAAAAGAAATAAAAAGTCATCATAATACCATACAAAGGAACCTCCCTAAACTTTCTGGCTCGTTGCTAGGTGACGACTTCAGCTCCTGGGAGTACGCAATGTGAACAGGGAGGAGGGTAACTAATGTCTTCACCCAACGACCATAAAGAGAACGCTCTAGTCCTGTTGGGGGAAAAAACATTACGCTATTACCTCAATTTATTCAAACACACTGCAGGCTAAAAAAAAAAAAAGAGCTAACGGTCAACATCTGCCGTGTGATACATCGAAGAGCGCTCGTTCTGACAGAGTCGTGCACATTATTTTATGTTATTGTTCAGCAAAGAAACTGACCTGAGCTTGAACACATTCGCAGTCGTTTCCAGCACAATAAGAGGGGCTGTTTTATTTGTACTGGTGCTGGAACAAGATGTTTACAGCAGCCAAACTAAAGGACGTGGAGAGGAACGGCGGAGTGGCAAAGCGGAGCTGCTGCTGATGTTCATCAGCTCTGACAGGAAACCGAGGTTCAGCCGTGATGCCACATAACAGCACAACAAGGTCTTTCCTGCGTGTGCAGGTACACGGAAGAAGTCCAAAACGCCGCCCGTCCAAGGTACTAAAAAAGGTCCCGATCTAATCCAGACGGCCCTGATGTTTTACCCGCTCGCTTTAAAGCATCTATTTGTGTCAGACGGTTGACAGCCTGATCGATCACCTCGCTAATGTCAGAGCCAAAGGCAAAGTCATCCACTGGCTGGGTAGAAATGGGACTATTTACCACCAGAGAAACAGACTGCCCCCAAACATTGTCATTTCCAGCACAGCTCCGTTCCTGACGCTTCATCTTCCCCTTTCGAATGCATCGATTTCCTCTCAACTAAATATAAATAAGGCAGGGAATGCAGGAATTAGAGCGATTTCTGTGCAAAATTGCATTTGGAGCACTCACAAAAGCCCTGTGAGGCCGGGTGACCCCCGCAGGGCTGCTGCACAAAGAGCAGTCGGACACTTGTTGTTGGAAAACCTTGAACCAAGCTAACCAAGCTGCCTGTGCTGAAATGTTTCCCCGGAGTGCATCTGCCATCACCTGCAACATGCAGAAAGCCTAATATCAATATTTCTCATGGCAAATGTACCCTGAAAATGCATTTGTGCTTAATGGGAAACGTTTCCAAACGGCGCAAAAGCACATTTATTCTGTGTTATTCTTTTTTTTTCTTTTTTTTTTTGTTTATCATCAACAGAAAGTGAAACAAAGAGAAGCCGCTGGAATTTTGATTTTAGTGCTCACGTGTAGTGAGAGTAAAATCTGTTTCATCTGGCAGATTTGGGTGAATTATTTGGTAATCTCTTTCTGGCAGTCTCAGCTAGCACATCTTTTGTCAGGAAAGTCCTCAGATTGGTGGTAATTAGCCTGTCTAATGGGCAGACGACAGTTCTTAGCTATTCATTGTGTGATGTTAAAGCGAGTGTCGCTGAATATCTCTTAAATACATAATTTAGTCACGCCGGAGAGAAATGTGTGTTTTTAAAGCCGACAGTCAGAGGGAACACCATTTATTTTAGAAATGTGTGTGTTTTTGGATCGTGCTCTGATAATGTGCGAACCGGCCGTGCTTGTTTGTCAGAAGTGCGCCTGGATCACCCCAGCGTATGATTGGCTGGTTTAATGCTCTGATCATTCCGCTCACTGAGGGGGCCATCGCGTGGTGGCCGCATCATCTTGACTTTAATCCCGTCTCCTTCTCGGACTTCTGACGTCGTTATTTTCCCCCCCGCTTGTATCCAAAATGTGCTCCCTAAAACATTTTTCCAAAGCGTGCATTAAGAGGCTTAGCAGCAGCAGTGCTTTAGGGGCCAAAAGGTCACTTTTGCAAATTGGGTTCATTAATCTTCCAGTGTATGGCAGCCCCGACGGGACACTCCTCATACACACACACGCACACACAGATTAAAATGGAGGGAGCACTCTTAGATTAGTCTGAAAGAGAAACTGGAGTGATAAAGAGTCTTTAGGCGAAGCTGAGACTCGGCTCTATAAAGTCAGTTTCACTCATATCAGAGAGGCAGTGAGGCTGGGCTGGGGCTGGGGCTGGAGCTGGGGGTGGGGGTGGGCTGGGGCGGTATGAGCCTGGAGATGGGTCTGACTGAGCTGTGATTATATCATCAAAGATGATTAGAGTTAGGCATTCTTCTGGACCAGCCGTGACAGAATCTCTCATTTTGGTCTCTTGACATCCCTGGGCGGGTGCCAACTTGACTCGCAGCGAGGCGCGAGACCCCAGGAACTCCACCATGCCTCCTTATTTGGAGAGCACCTGTGCCTGTACCTGTGCTGTGAAACTGTACACCGCAGGAACTAGAAGCAAGTTCCAGGAACCTTTTTGCCAGTTTAAAGGCCTTAAAATGGAACATTGGACTGTTTTTCAAAGGATCCCAAACAGAACAAAGGCATGGTTCTGATCTTGGCACCATCTGGTTTGCAGCTGTTGTATCTAACATGATTAACCTTCTACCAGTTTAAAGTACTTTCATGTATGTTTTGCAAGCACTGTCTTTAATAAAAGATCATTTTTGCTGCTAGTTTCTTCTTGTAACTGTCAGCACAATAATCATTGACTTGACCCCGAGCACTAACCCGGCAACTGGCCACAAATAGCTGTGCAAATTAGATCCAGCCCTTCTAATAAGACTAATCAAAATTTCATTTGTTCATTTTGTTCTGACAAACTCAGCTCGCAGTCCAGATGGCGTCGCGTGTTTTCAGCCTCTTCTGCTATTGTGATGGTTGTTAACTATTTATGTCTCATAAATGACTTATTATCTCACCTTTTTCCTCTCTTCTTTCTCTGTATGTTACGCTTGCGTGCACGTGCGAGCCACGGAGAGCCAGCTGTGGTCCACTAACCCAGCATAAACACGCGGCGATGCTATTTGACGATGCTCGGCCCGTTTTGCTCACGCCGCCGCTGCGGCCTTCCGTGGAGCTGCTGTCTACCTCAGAGATGGCTGGCTAATGTGTTTTCTGTGTTATAATAAAACGCCAGGGAAGTAGTCATCGCTCACACAATGAAAATGATTCTCACCTAAACATCGTCATTAAGGAGAACCTTAAACGATCTAATGATGCCGAGCTCATAAAGACTTCCTGTGATGATGAGCGGGGGTGCAGATGGGATGGGATGCTGTTCACATCAACACAAACACACAGGCAGGGGCCCGCCATCAGAATTCCTATTTTATATCCTGTCCGCTGGGTGTGTAATGATGCCCTTTATTAGAGTGGGTAATTATCTGACTGAGGTGCCGCTTTATTGGATCTGGGTTCAGATCTGCAGACGACCAGAGGCGAGTGGATGTGAAGTCGCTGAGCGGACGTTCAGAGGATGCTATCAGCATCAAAGGGGAAGGCTGCCATTGTGCAGTCTGACCCTGCTGAATGGCATCCCGTCCACCTGTTACCCTATCCTCCCCCGAGACCCTCGCCGACTCCGCCCCCGTGCCCCCAGGAAATCGACCCTCCGTGTGATTACAGCAGCTTCTCTTCTCAACAGATCCTTTCTGTACAGAGGAAACGACACAACGGCTGCTTCTCTCTGCCAGAAAGACACAAAAGCTTCATCTTTTCTGAACCTTAAATCTATCCCACCTGCTTTCACTGCTCAGTTCTTTTTTACCCATTTTCCTGTTCTGGTTGAAAAATCACTGGGACATTTATTCACTCATTCAACATAAAACAGTGTAAAAGAGACAGGAACACATCACATCAGCCAATGTTTTAAATACAGCCTAAGCACCTTTTTCAACACCAAACACATCAAGACAAGGAGATAATGGTGCCCCCCCCCCCACACCCCTGAACGCTGACTCAGTGCAGCAAACAGCATAGGTCAAAACATGACTGAAAACGGCCCAGAAAGACACAAATTATGTCTTCTTAATATAAAACAGCAAGGTCATAACAGGCTAAGCTAATAGAGACACCAAACTGGTGGCTAGTTAAGCTAACATGTTGTGGCTAATGGATGAGACGATTCTCCCATCTAGGGTGTCACACAAGGGCATCACATCTGACAAAAACAACCTAGAAAAAGCATTTTTGCTCTCCTATAACTGACAATAAATCTACCCGTCTTACACTTTTCTATTCTAAAACAGTTTTTTTGTTGTTTGTTTTTTTTTTTTAATAATGGTATTTTCATTGGTCCAAAGAACAGACCAATCACCACATCCAGATTTGGAGATTTGGGCTTCTTCACGCTGTCATTGAAAGCTCGTTTAAGTGTGACGCCCCCCCCCCCAACAATCTCAGATGTTGCCCCTGTCCAGCTGTGCGCAGTGAGAGCTGGAGTTGGCAGGGGAAGGATGAGGGTGTGAAAGTGTCAGTCAGCCAATCAGCCAGTCAGCCCGGTGCAGCCAGCCAGCTGGTGTCATTGGAGATCTCTCCACTCGGACTGTAAAGGTGACCCCTCGGTGGGGGAGGCAAAGGGTGGGGGGGTAATAGCTGAGCATCTTAAACACGCTCCTTTGCTAAAGTCCTTTAGTTAGAAGAGGAGTTCTCCAAAGACACACGTCCACTCAGCCAGCTTGTAAGGCTGCGTCTGACCGGGCTAATTAAAGCCATCATGCTGACATTAGCAGCAGAACAGAGGTACATATACATACATTTTTGCCCATTGAGCGCTGAGCTATTGTGTCGCTCTAATTCCGGCTGGCAGATCGTTTCGAGGAAAGTCTCCGTGAGTGCATCGTTTAGTTATTTATGCCTTTGAAGTTCATCTCATGCTGGGAAAATGCTGCGTAGTGCTCTGCCGGAGCGCAGAGGTGTTCTACTCCGACTATTTACAGTGCAAATGTAAAATCCAAGCTTCGGCCATCTTTGCCAGGCCGGCGGCGGAATAAGTGGCCTTTTCATCCCATGCAGAGAGGAGAGTTATCCTTTTATCAGCCGCTTAACACCGAAAAGGTCAAACTCTGATTGGGTTGAATGCAAATAACAAAAAGAGGGGCTTCTGAGGTATTAAAATCTGTAAATATGAAAAAGAAGAAGAAGAGAGCGATCAGTAGTAAGGAGGGATCTGCATCGGGCACCACAAACTGTGGCTTTTGGCACATGTTTCCACACGGTTGTGTTGTTTCCTGAACACTGAACTAAAGGTTTGAGTTCATTCTGAGACGTGTTCACTTCC
The DNA here is from genome assembly GCA_015343265.1 of Pao palembangensis. Lineage (NCBI taxonomy): Eukaryota > Metazoa > Chordata > Actinopteri > Tetraodontiformes > Tetraodontidae > Pao > Pao palembangensis. The sequence continues at coordinate 14,633,352 of CM027081.1, forward strand.
CTCAATCCTGCAAAATGATCCTTAATCCACAAGTGTTCCGTGGCATATGTCAGAACAAATACAGGCGGATGTGAGCCCTCGCTAATCCACTCGCACAGATGCAGCCAGCGTGCACGCGGCGAGGCTTCCAGGAACGCATGCGTGTGCGCTCAGTCTGCAAGGTTTCTTCCCGTCTGCTCAATCCACCTCAGTCACATCCTTTCCATCAATCCCTCCTCTGTGCTATCATGAAAGCAGGTCCATTACTGCATATTAGCAGCAGAGCCAGGCAGGGAGATAAGGGAGGCCGCTGATCAAACACGCAGACAAGCCAGCAGTGACAGAAACACACATTCGCTGCTCCGCACTTGGCTTTGATCTCTTGACTCCGCCGAGAGCCAATCAGAGAGGAGAGCCTCTGCCTTTGAACTGAAGCGCGCTCTCTCTCGCTCTCTTGCCTCTCTCTCTCTCTCTCTCTCTCAGTGTGTCTCTGAGTCTCTCTCTCATTCACGACCCTCCCCAGCAGAGGGCCGGCGACAGAGAACCAGACTCAGGTGTGGGCCACACTGATTATTTTAGACCAGAGGGTCTCTGGTGGGCTGACAGAGTCCTATTAGAGGGAAAGGGTCAGCGGCAGTGTCCTCGTAAAGTCTCGCTCCCTCAGACTCTGCCAGAAAGGGCGGAATCAACCAGTTGGGACAGAAAGAGCCGGAGTCTGATACTGTTAGTTCTTGTGCCTGCAGGTCACGAGCAGATGCACAGATAAACCTTGGATAAGCTTTTGCTATCTGCCGTCCCTGCTCTGTTCTGATATCAGGCTCCATTTAGTCCTGGCTCTGGTGCGCGCACACGCACACACGCATACCCGCACAGGGTAGAGCGAGATTGTTTTTGCAGCATAGTAATAACAGATAAGTAGCTGCTGTGTGTCTAAGCTGTCAGCCATGGATCATCTCATTTCCTGACCGGCCAGCCTCAGCCCCGTGTGTATTACAAACAGGCCGGATCATGTGACAGCGGAGGCAGATTACTGGGGAAACTAATTGAGGCTGTTCTGTGTGTTCACTCTGCCAGACAGTGGGGTGACTGTTTGGCCGGTCGGGCTGATACTTGACCCTCCTGCGTCTCAACCCCCCTTTCAACCGCAAAACAGCCATTACAAACAGGGACCCTATGGATGACGGCGAGCGCCGCCAGCCCGCGGTGAACCCGATCGCTGGTGGAAACTCGGGGGGGATTCCCACTATCCTGCAGGGGTGCATTCACACACCTGACTCAACATGTCACCCAGCTGCTGGCCTTTGAAATGATATATATCTGTGATATGGAGATCAGCCTCAAACTCACCACTCTTGGATTCTTCCCTTTTCTCCGTGTCTTGAGAGCAAAGGTCAGAGGTCAGCCTCCACGTTAATATCTACCAGAGACCACAGCCGGAGGGAGATGATCAGAAGCAGCCAGAGGCCACGAGCCCTCATATGGAAGCCACTGTCAGCTAGAGTTTGCTCTGAGAGGAGCAGGATGGCTGTCACACCAGGCTATTATTAAGACACGCCTCCGGGTTAGACGGGGGCTCAAGGGGGGAATAAAGCCATCGGATGTCATCGCTGCTGCTCCATATTACAGAAAACTGAAAGCCCTTCGCAGCTTAACAAACACACACACACATACACACAAGCTGAAGTATGCACATGACTCTGCAGATGTGTTTTTCAGCCTGAGCTCTGCTTCCAGAGGTGGCGATCAAACTCTTGTCGCCGTAAGCCAAAATGACGTCACTCAGGACACGCGGGCTTGTGATTTATGAGCAAAGCATTAAATCAAATTACTGCAGTTGCACATTCTGCAGAATTTTCATGCTGTCGGCTGCCAAAGAAACATGACTGAACACGAAGGAAATATTTACTGTCACAAAACAAGACGTGTTAGGGGTTAGGGTTAGTGTCTACGCAGGATTTAAAGATATTTTTCAGAAACAAATTGAGCTTTTATGCTGTTGAATCAACAATGTATGCTAATGCTACATGAAAGCTCCAATATAATCATTTTATGATTAGCCATTAGCCTCCTGATAAGGGTCAGTGATGCTGAGGACTAGCTTGGAATGGCTAAGTAGTATTTGTTGAAGTGGGAGCTCTAATGATGCTTCCTGAAAGCTACTTGTGGCCAAATGGAACTTTAGCTTTTGTTGACAAAGTTAGATGTACACCGGCAGCATAAGCGACCTCACTGCTGAGAACATCAGCTCGCATTTCCGTGGTCAGCTCATGGCGGGGAGGGGCTGTTCGCCTGCGTCTGCAGCTGTGCTGTTGAGGTTGTGCACTTCAGACGGAGTGGAGCATCTTGAACAAGATCCTCTAAAATCACAGTATGCGGTTATTTATGGTTGAACGTGGTGTGTGTGTGTGTGTGTGTGTGTGTGTGTGTGTGTGTGTGTGTCAGGGGCTTCCAGCCAGTAGGCAACATTTCCAATTCACTCTCACGTTGACTCTCAGAACATAAACAGTCATATAATCCAGCACGTACACACACACACACACACACACACACACACACACACACACACACACGCGCGCGCGCGCACACACAAGAGAAGATCCAGGCCCTGTCCAGTGGAGCAGACGACGGGGGATGGGCTGTGAAAGAGAAGAGGGATTGGATTTCTACTCAGGATTTGGTCCCCGTGCTTTCATGTGCAGCCGGCCCTTGGCCCGACCCAGTTCCAGGCCTGTGCTTGTGCCAAGGCTAGCACAGGCGCCATAGCTGGCTGGACTGATCTGATACTACTTTCACATGTGGGACTCTGAGAGCCACTGTGCTTTTAAAGCTTGGCCACTCAGGCAGCTTCTCAAATGACATCAGCGCTAATAAAGCAATAATCCTGACCGTTGCTGCGTCAGGCCGTCAGCGATGCACCATCAGCGATGCACCGCGTGCAAGACGGGGCGATTTGATCCGGGCTCCTGGGAGCGATCACCTTCTCGAACGGGACTCTAGGGTACAGACAAACGGTGACGGGGCAGTGGTCCATCGCCTGGTGTTCTCACGAGCAGAAACAAACGGGCTGACCTGACCGAATATTAGCTCAGCAGAGCATCCAGCGGCTCCTTTTCAGCTGCTCCTTCAATACAAAGTCCAGACTAAAGTGATACTTCTTACAAAACACAAGTTTGGCTCGCTGCCATTCTGAAACCCGCAGAACTGTTGATGATGATGCGAGACGAGAGCTGGAGGCGGAGTGGACTGGATGACCTGCCCGTGCCAGCGGGACCAACAGTCAAATGCTGTTTGTGGTTCTGCCACCAGGCCTCTGAAGTACTGTACGTGACGGTTGTGTCCCCTATTCTCATATTCTGTCTCCCACTGCCCTGATGTTGACATGCAGGTGGTGTAAAGATCCAGCAGAGATTTGTTCTTACATCCGCAGTCAGAGGACAGAGGACTAGACCCTGAATCCTGCTACATCGACAGAATCACGTCCTCCCTGAGAACCTCTGGAGCTTAGAAGCATTTACCTGCTGGTTTACTGAGCAGCGTTAGCTAACTTACCTCAAAGCTGATAACACTCTTATCAGCTTATTGTGTCTCACTAGGATTTTTTATTTATTTATTTTTTTAATAGTGACGATGCTCCACCTGAAGGCGTGTTCTGTTGACTCAGAGGAGAGAAACCAGAGGTGAGGCGTGGGCGTTCTTCACACATGTCCTGACACACCTGAAGGTTTCTCACAAGCATGTTTGAAAAAAAAAAACAAAACAACGTAGCAGCAACGTAGCAGCACCTGAGTCAAAAGGTGTCACTGCTAATGTGCGCAGTTTGCTACACACCCTTCGCCATGACGGTGAACAGCGTTATCCAAGATCAGAGAGACCCATCAGCCCTTCCATTAGCCTCTCCAAACCTTCACAGATGAAAACACGTCTCGCTATATCGATAATGTAATGGCTCAATCTAATGCTCCGTGTTTTCTCCGTTAGCTGCCCCCCGAGGCTTTTTCATTACACCACTGACGTGACGTGAACGCTTTTAAAGCCAACATGCTTGTGAGTAATTGTGTGTATGTGACACAGCTAATTAGAGCAAATTCACAGGTTCACTTTGATTCATTGTGGAATCAACAGCGACTCTTAACAACATAAAAATAAAAGCCTGTTTTGTCTTGCTGTATCATGGTTAGGTGTCTTAGCATGTCGCTGCATTGAGAAGTGATTTTTTTTCTTGTTGTTGTTGTTATTTACAGCTTGTGGGGTTTTGGTTGCTCAACATTCGACAGGAACAAATTGAGAGTTGTGCCAATTTTACTGGAAACCATCAAGCGTGATAAAGACAGCAGCGCTTTGATGGATTCTCCCGGAGGACCAATCATGTCAGCTAGCTAACGGAACCCTTGTTGTTGTTAAGTGACAGACAGCACTTCTTTCAAACGCATTGATTGGGTTTGTAAATCACTTGCATTTAGATGAAGCTGCCTTCGGGGCACAAAACCACCTGATGTGTTTGATATTACGGCACCTTGTTTTGTGTTTCTTTTTTTCCTTCCTCGCTGCTGCAGAACGTCAGAAGTGAACACTCAAGTGTCCGACAACGCTGACAAACACCCTCGGCTGAAATGAAGCCAGAAGCAGCAGCCTTAATGGAAGAATCATATCCACCCTTGATGTATTATGACCAAACAGCATATGAATCAGGCAGGGAAATAGAGAGTGAGCAGGTCTCCTCCTTCAGCCTTCTGCCAGCCTCCCATCATTCTTTAAGATGATCTACAGCCACACTTTACATCCTGACTTGATATTTCAGCCTCATGCGAGGTGTGTCTCATCAGGGGAAGCTTTTACCATTAATAAGCAGACGTTGTTTACATGAATAATACTGTGAGAGGCAATGAGGTTGAAGCATTTACAGTCGGGCATTCATCTTCTCCACACCAGTAAACATCACCCAGACTCTATTGACGTTAGCTTGGCTGAGGAAACGGCTGCGGTGGATGGATGTCGGACTCGCGCACATCTGGTCATAAAGGGAATGGGAGAAATGAGCGATGAAGGAGAGTAGGAGGGACGTTTGGTTTGATGAATGAAAAATGAGAATTAGGAGGGGGAGGAGCCTGATCTGAGGCGAACCAGGAAGCTCCCCATCAGACCAGTGTGCTGCTAGTCCACAGAGGCAACAGGAGACGGGTTATTCTCTCTGGGAACTGCTGTTTGCGTTTCTTTTAATTAGGCCATTTAACAGCCAACCTGTTGTAAGCCAACAGGTTTACAACAGCCAACCTGTTTACAACACCAGACGATAAGAGGAGCTCACGTGGATCCAGGCTGGAGTATCAGCCAGAGTCCGACCAAAGTGCATTCTGTCAAAGTCATTCTGCTTCCTACCATTAACACAGCTTTACATCCTTAACACACTAAGGTCTCCAACCTAAAGCTCTGTAGCAGACTGCCTATGTGACCAAAGGTTGCTGCTCACTTTCTACCTTTTCTTTTTTTAATGAGCGTGGAGAATCTCAGTAAAGGACCCTCGACACTTCAGTGCATGGCTCAACACATCATGCCGATCCCAGTTGTATTTTCCTCTTTAATTTGTCACTTGTGCACACTACCCATGTGCGCGCTACCCAGGCATATGTGCCTAAACTCAGCCATATGCTGCGTGATGCTAGCATTAATTAGCAAGCCTTGGATGAAGGTTAAAAGATGCATCACTTGACCTTTTCCGAACATCATCAAAGCACGACAATACGAAGGGACTGAGGGTAAACAGAAAGCGACATTAGCATATCCTGGCCGTAACATGAAGGATGTTTGCTGCCGCTGATGCTAAAGCGGTTACTAACAGAGATTTACAGACAGCACTGATGCACCTGTTTGCAAACATTACAAGACACTCATGTGTCCTCTGCTGCTCCAAATTAAATTATGTCCTTGTTTATCTTGTAATAGAGTGAGGCATGGCGGATATTGGAGAATGGAGGAGGGAGGTGTGCAACGGAAGGCTAAATGATTCCTCAGGTAAATTCATTACCAAAAAATAACAAGAGCAGACCCAACACAGCGTTGGTTAGAGATGAGACTGATGAGCATCATGTCCTGACATTAACCGAGTCCCTCATTTTTCTGTGCATTTACGTCAATATAGCAAACAAATAAAGACATCAGAGGAATAAATGAATATTTCTGGTGTCTCTGCAAGTAGATTTGACTGAATTAATGCTAATAATGTTTGGTTATAAATGCTTTTTTGCATTCTGAACTTTTACTTAATGTCCAGATGATTTATGGCACCAACGTCGCGCTTGAGCTCCGGACACAGACGTCACTCTGACGTTATCTGGACTCGTGACTCCACTCCTGCCGTGTGACTGCGCCTGCAAACAGCCTCCTGCAGCTATTTGCAGTAAAAAGATGTCCGGAGACATATAACACACTGCATGGTGTGCTCTCAGACTCCACACTCGAGGAAAAAGCGGCGCAAAACATTCCTTTGTTATATGTCGGCTTTCTGAAACGCACCAGGATGCACCCTGGAGGCCATCTCATATTTCCGCTGTGATTTTGCTGTTTTGCAGTCATCTGCACGCTCAGCAATAAAGAATTAATATTTATGGGAACTTCTGTGCAATACTATGCAGCTGTCTGGATGTATGTGCGATAAGACCACACACATCTCCCCAACAGCCGCACAAAAGCAGGAAGTTAAACAGGAGAGCATGAAAAGAAAACCTCATTTCTAACATATTTACTATTTTACAGGATCACACCACATCTGCTGCGTCATATTCTCCTAAATCAATGATCTGTCGGTGTTTTTTTTCACAATCAAATTCTCAGTTTTAGATCCAGAGGCTTTGTACTTAAAACATGGTTTCAGCTTGTGGGAGTCTTCCAAGAACTGAGAGCATTTCAGTATCGACTTATGACAGCCAGGACGTGTCCTTCCACCCCCCTGGATTATTGGAAGCAGCATTTAGGCTCGCCTCTCTGCCTCCGACCCCACCAGGAAACGAGAGTGGCTTAACTTGTCATCCCTTTAGAGAACGATGTAATTAACAAGCTCTGATGAGCAGCTCAATCTCCACAGACAGGAGGAGATTGGCCTGCTTTTTGCAGGAGGTGTGAGAGCGTGTGTGACAGAGGGAGTGTGTGTGTGTGTGTGTGTGTGTGTGTGTGTGTGTGTGTAATGAGAAACTGAGCTTCTATTTTTTTTTTTTTTTAAACAGTGGTGTGAGGAGCTTTTGGCAGCTCCTCAGAACTTCAGTGGTTCTGTCTGAATGTGATGAGTTCCTTTAAAGCCTGAGAGAGAACTAATTTATATGAGGATTACAGTAAATGTATGGCAAGAAAGCTGTCTGATAGAAGCATATAAGAATCTAATATAATGTATATACTTTTCTTTCTGTGATTTATTCCAAACTGATCTGCCTACACCATGTTATTACCTGTTTATTACATGTCTGTTACGGTGCTCATGGTTATTTGACGCAGCTGTGTTGTTAAATCTTGCCCTAGATGTGATATTTTTCTTTAATAAACTTCTATTAGGTGATCTCATCTTACACGTCTGGAGAAGTGATAGACGGGACGTTGTCGTGGTGTGGAGAGTAAAAACGGACCTACTCCGTTTGCTCCCATCTCCCCTGTGGAGAAATATTACAATCAGATTATCTGTGTTATTTCTGGCTCCACCTGTGACGTTGGCTCCGAGCATCAGAGCAAAGAGCTTTTACATGCAGGAATAGTTCTGTCCGAGTGGTGTATCTGCGATACAGACGCACGGTTACATAAGTCAGACTGTAGGTGCTCACAGTCTGTGGCTCCATCTCCACACAGCACAAAAGTATCTGCCATTTCATAAAGCAAAGACACCTCGTGCAGGTTTTCAGCATGCAAATGAGTTTGTTCGAGTGTCATTATGGGCTGAAGGAGGCCGATGGAGCAGCCTTTTCACGGCATCTGTTAGCAGCTGGAGTGTGGAAGGTTACACACGTGCAATCGTCTCATTTGATTCTAATGATTTTCCTCTGCAAATGGAAGCTCAGCTGCAGCAGTAACGGCTCCAGTTCCGAGAACATGCGCTGCACTGGACGCAAGGTAAATCCAAAGCAAGGCTAGCCTGGCCAGCAAACCATGCTTTTATTTAAAAAAAAAAAAAAAAAAAAAAAAAAAAAAGGAAATAAAAATGTTAGCTTTCTTTTTGGTGGCAGAATTGACAGAGTTTCTCTGGAGCTGTGTTCCTGCATCTGGTCAGTATGATCATATCTTTAATCCAGCCTCATTTGTAATGCAATAAGGAGCCATCCGCCCTGGTTATCCGTCAATATTGAGACAGCGAGAGCACTCAGAGGGAGACAGACCCTTTTATAGGGCCTGATTTAAATTCAGAAGAGGCACTTACGGGGCACCAGTTACGGGCTCTTAACTAACGTATCTTAACCTCACCTTAAATGTCTTTTACTGAGCTGGGATGGAGATGTATCAGCATCCATCTGATTTGGTTTCATCTGGGTTGGAGACCAGCGAGCTGAGGGACAGAAACCTGAGCAAGCGTGGAGCTCCAGGCAGCGAGTGAGGGTCAACTCGAAGATGAATCAACTCAACGTTTATGAACTAGAGCCGGGCAGCTCACCTTTTTTACTATTAGAAATCCAGAACAGAGGGAGTGGAAAAACAACCCACACTGAAAGAAATACTTGCAGTGATGAATTTTTTATGTTATAGTTGGTGGTCCAGATATTTCCATGCTTGTGCGCCATCTAATCGGTGGCTCTTCTGGTGGACATTAGGCTGATGGAACCTGCCTCTAAATATTTTATATCTGTTTGCCTTCCATGATTTGTAGTTTTTGGGAAAGCTGCAGGTCTCAGATCAGTTGTAGACCCAAGAGGCAAGAGCAGAAGTCAGTCTTCTTTCCTTCTTTGCTACATAACGACGGCCCCGCTCAAACCAGGAGGAACCATATTCCAGCCCTCATCTGATGCCGCCTTGCTCACCGCCCTCTCACTGACATCATCGTATCTGGGAGCGGGTTGTGGGACTGAACTTCAGATGCCGTCAGACATTACCGCATACCCCTTATCTCCCCTCTGGAGCAAGCGCTGGGAAGAGCCAACATCTAAAATGATCATCCAGGCTGAATTTAAAAAGCGTGTTTGCGGAGTTATCTGGTTGCTGCAGCATGGATCCACCTGGCCCCGACTCTTCTGCTCCCAGCAGCCTCTTTGTTCGGCCCCGTGCTGAAGAGAGGTCCACAACCCAATCAGGCACTCATTTCTGAGAGTGAGAGCTTCAGGGAAACTAATCAAAAACATCGGATACACGCGGTCTCGCTTTTGTCGTAGTTGTACATCATTTAGACACTGCAGTCTGTTGTTATTGCCATAGTAACGGCTACATTTACTGGGCTCGGCCACAGCCTCCACAGCGTCTCTGATGCATGTGTTAGGAATAGCCTGACATCACTTTGTCTCTGTTGTTACTGGTGATTGAGTGTGTCCAGCTCAGTTTACTGACTTCCAATCGTAGCCCTGATCATTTCCTGGGGGGTGAGGTGAGTAAATCACACTTTTAATAAAACTGTGGGCCTGGCTGAAATTAAACCAAGAATCCCTCAGCTGTGGCTTCATTTGGGTTTTGGATGAAGGCGAACCAATTTAACCACAGCTAAACAGCCCCATCTCTGCCAGCATTGAAAAATGCTGGCAGAGATGGGGGGGTGGGGGGTGGGGGGCCTCCATCATAAAAGCAAAAGAACAATAAACATGGCTCATCCAAAATGAGCCCTTTGTTTGGAAAAACAATGTTGGCAGACAACACCTACAACAATACACTAACAAAAGCAGCGCAGGCAAACAGGAGAGAACGCGTGTGTCCTGTAGTACACGTAACACAGCCGTGCACGGCTCCCGTGGCTCTGTCTGATTACAAGAGGTGATAATGGAGCGAGAAAATGAGCCCATCCAGCAGACCATCTGAAGCTGAAACAAATAAGGGAATATTAGGCAGAGGCAGCAGAGGGCGGGTGTGTGTGTGTGTGTGGGGGGGGGGGGGGTTGGGAAAACAGAGTAGCAACATGAGAGATGGGGAAGGCTGGCGGGTGAGTTACTGTAATATCTGAATGCATGGAACATTTGTGGTGAGCTTTCCAATATCAGTGCTGGGGAAATGTGCATGTTTCTGTCGGTACCCCCTGCTGTGATGTTCGCACAAAGCGTAGACAGGCAGCGCAGCCTGAAACCAGATGGTACAACACATGCACATGCACATGCACACCACCCATCTGCAGGAAGCCGCGGTATCGGCGCATTTTTAGGATTTTCCACGTCTAGAGGTGCACAGGCGGTGGCCGAGGTTCCTGCAGCAGGTGTGAGTCCAGATGCATAATTACCAGGCTGGTTTGGCAGCTGAAAGTCCCCCCGAGGTCGTGGCATCCTCTCTATTAGCCAGGTGCCAATCAGCCTCTGGATTACCTGCCCACGTCCTTGTCCCAACAGCAGAGTGCCCAGAGGACACTAGTCACATTATACAAGCCAGGCCCAGGGCCGAGCAGAGGCAGCCGGGGACGCAAATCAGGAGCTTCGTCTCTCAGGTGACACTGCGCTGCCACTCAGGGCAGATGGGGCTCCAGATAACGCGCCTGCCCCGCACAAGGACGCGACCTTGGGAGGCGTTCCTCCGCTTGCGGAGACAGACTGGCGAACAGGAGTTGATGCACCCAGACTGACGGCAGCCATTAATTGGCTTCTCCATGCAGCGCTGGAGATTCTGTAGGTATTTGTAGCTCAAACTGGATCTGCTGCAGAAACGTCCACTGACAGGTAGAAACAGGTTCCATCTAAATGTCAGCTCCGCGCGGGTCAGACATAACTGCAGTTTGGAAAATGCCACAGCAGGTGTCACCGCCTTTAATTTACTGTGGACTTTCTGTGGCATTTGCTTGAGGTGTGTTAAATATATTTTGTAATATCCATAACATGAAACATTGCAACACTGAAACACTTTTAGTTGAGGACCAGGAGAGCCAGCACATTAGTCCTGCTGAGCACCTGAACTACCAACACGTCCAATCTGACACAACTACTTGAGAAACAAACCATTTGTTCCCAAACTGTAGTTCTGAATGTCTGGGCTCCTGCGGACGTTAAACCGGGCCTCAGCACAACACTGAAAGACTCCTTTGAGACAGCCGGCACGGTGAGCCGGAGTGGGAGGGGACCGAGGGAGGGGGAGAGGGGGAGAGGGGGAGATGGAGCCAGGGCTCACTTAGCTCCTGTTTCCCAGCTTAGACTGATGGTCCCAAAGAGATGAAAGATCCTGAGTGTGTGAAAGCTGCTCCACACAGACATCTCAGACCTGGCTGAGCCAACACAGGACCTATCTTCACTAAAGATTACACAAACATCACTCTTTTTGTGTTCAGCAGTGAAATAACAGCTTGATTGAAAGAAAAAAATCTGCATTTTTGTGTAATAAGTTCAGGTAACATTCCCTCACTAGGGACTCATTACACAAACGCTGGTACAACTCGAAATGTGACTTTGGGCGGCAGTTTTCACTGGGCAAACTCTGCTGAAGGGAGTTAAAAAGCAATCAGGCTAACGTTACCATTGTGATACGAATGCTGCTGTTGCTACGGTTAAATTACGTGAAAGTCTGGTGACTCCAAAAACTGACTGCCTGTAATTTTCAGTGTATTTCATGCAAAACTCAGTCATTCCAATTCAACATCAACAGAGAAAGCTCGGATAATAACGCTGTCTGGTGCTCGGGCAACACCTAATTTCAACATTTCTCATTACAAAGGAGCAGCAGAAAGCATAAAATGTATAAACAAGGAAAAAAAGGGCTGAGATTTTGTGCATTAGCACATCCAGATGCAGATCGTCCAGCCTCTGCTTACAGTTTGACCTTAACCGTGTCCTTGTGTGGGGTTTTCTTTGTTCTTTGTTTCTTTGTTCTTAGATCAGTGAATGCCTGAAACTCCAGTAGGTGGTCGTAACACATGTAACCTTGGGTCAAATTTTCCATTTACTCAGTCACAGAATGGTCACATGACCATCAAAGAGGAAGAGATATACTGTTGGCAGGATGATGGCATAAGTAGAAAGAAATCTCTCCCCACCACTGCCCCCCTTTCTGTCAGCACAAACAACGCTACCTGCTAGCCTGTTAGTCCCCTGTGGGAGCAGATAAATCCATCCTGGGACGTTTTCAAAATGAGGGAAAGCAGGAGTGCAGACCAGGTGACCCCTTTGGCCTCTCTGGCCTACTTTCCATCTGCTTTCCCAGCCAAGAGTTCTTCACAGAGCTGTGCCCATGCTCCCATGATCTTACACCCCGTCTGTCAGCTAGCTGGGACGCGCAGGTTTTGTCCAGGGTTTGAAAGTGTCTTTAATTCTCTCACGGGCCCAAAAGCACTTGGCTGCCTAGTCGTGATCATGTGAAGGAGGGTTTTTGTTCCTCTTTGAAGATACAGATGGGGATTAATGGCGAGCGGCGCCATCGATGTCGGCTGTTAAATTGCTACAGAGAGAGTCGAGGAGGATTTTTTTTTTTTCTAGCAATAAAAATCTTTTTTCGACCTGTCTTCAGTTGGCTGTGCCATAAAAAAAAAATACACAAAAACAGACACTGCGAAATAAACTTTTCCTGCTAATATTCAGACTGCAGCGTGGACCGTGGCGATAATAACGTGGCTAAAATGTTCACGGGTACACGCAATTTATCACCTGCCTCCAGGAAACAGTAATTCTTTGAGTGTCCCACAAGACACCTGCACGAATCGTTAAAAGGATGAGCAGCGTTAAAACAGTCAGTACACTACAGTTAAGATGAGCTACGGTCACAGCTCGGCCGGGCCGTTTATTTGGAGCGCCCCACACCCCCTGAAAAAAAAATAAAATAAAATAAGTATGTTTTTTAAGCCACTGAACTAAACTGGGTCCTGAGGAAGGAGGTTGGAGGCTCTGCTAATTTCTGCTAACTCCATGATGTGTGTAGGTGGTGTCCATGTTTGCCCTTCAGCTTGTCACAGTGGCACCTTTCCCAGTTGACCTCTTAGGTCATCGACCACACGATCAACAGCAATTTTGTGCCTTTCTGACTTAGACAAATCTGATCTGCAGTGGTACAATTTCGGTCAGACTAGACTTGGATCGGCTCATGGACCAGGGCTTTATTTATCACCGTGGTCTGGTGTGCAGCGGGAGCTCAGCCGTCACAGCTCACTGCACCACCCTAATTATGTTATCAGTCAACTGTGGATGTAAATATCCTGGAGACGTTCAGGGCCCAGCAGGAAACACGCGTATCAGACGCTCACAGCCACTCAAAACTCTGTCGGAATCATTCAGCATCAATCATTGGCTATTTCTGCCCCCTGACTAATGTATGTGTGTGTGTGTGTGTGTGTGTGTGTGTGTGTGTGTGTGTGTGTGTGTGAGATCAATATGGCTGTACTTACTGGAGTTGGACAAACAAGAGGAGGAAGAGGAGGGTGCGACCGGCAGATTGATAGTGGGTGAGGAAAAGTGACGATGTATGGAAAGAAAAGCACGTCTGTGGGGATCTAACTCTGATCAGATACGTAACACCCCACCCCTCCCCGTATCTAGGGTTCAGGTAGGGGACTGTTGGATCTTCATCCGCGTTGAAGATGTGAAATGTGGAGCGTGGCTGCAGCCATAAGCCCAGAGCAGCAGAGCCCGCATCTGCGGAATAAATAAACGCAGCCAGCTCGGCTTTGTTTTTCAGTGACGTTCCAGCCGACGCTCTTGTTTTGGCTCGGAGGAGCCGGCTTCCTCGCACGCTGCAGTAATACCTCAGCGCTGGAAGAACTTTCAATATTTCCACCTCTGCTGTTTAATAACAAACAAATGAGGCGGCGGCGTGTCGGATATCACCAGCTATTATCTACTCTCGTCTGGATGTCATCAGGTCAGGGCCCATTTTCATTACACTCAAGTGGCAGAGTTTATAAACCCTGCAAAAAAAAAAAAAAAAGCAGCACACTATACTTTAAGCATGAGCTGGGGCTGTAGACAGCTTCATCTTCAGCTCTTCTCGGCTGTGCCTAAATGTACAAGTGTGCCTTATTGGAGGCAGAGTACTAACCCTGCCCGTGACCCCTCCCTCACCGTGCTGTCTGGCCTAATTGTGGCTGTCACCGCCGCTTCCATTTAGCTCCAGATAAGGAAACGCTGGATAGCGCTACACGCAGACTTAAGTCCCCTCTCACCAAGGGCACATCGGGAAGATAAATGTGTTTACTAATAACTCTTTCACAGCCTCAATTCAGGCTGTTAAATACCTGCTGGCAGGTGAGGCGCTCCCATCAGCACGTGCAGCGAGCAATGCTAACATTTTATGCATGTGCCCAAAATGATGGAAAACAGGCCCCTTAACCCCTCATGTCCTCGTCGTGCATGACGTACACCAAAGTGTACTGTTAAGTCTTGTTTTGATTATGTAAAGAGCCTTACATAAACCTTGAGGCCAGCTAAAAATACAGAGCACAGTGGTCTTTCCCCTATATATAGGCCCACCCATGAATTATTCAACGCGAGTCAAGACAAAAAATAAAGAAATAAAGGACAAAAAATAAAGAAATAAATAAAACTACAAATGTAGGCAACAGCTTCTTTTAAGTGCCCTGCACGCCTGCTGAGATTTGAGATCACCGCCGCTAAGTGGTTGGTGCAAAGTTGTGGTTTTTTTAGCTGTTTAAAATGAAAAAAATCGAAGGAGAGAGGGATAAAAACAGCGCCGCTGATAAGCAGGTTAGCCTAGCGCGGGAGATTAAACACAGATCCCTGTTTTGTTTTCATTTTTCTGTCTAGTTCTCAGCGCTCCTAAATTTTACTTTACTTTTACTGTGAGCGGCCATTTGCGATGGCACTGATACAGGAAGCTCTGGAACAGCTCGGCAGGCCGCTCACCCGGGAGAGTCGAGCGTGCTTTTAAATCTGAGAGCGGATTTTGTTTTTCTGGAGAAAAAAATGGACAACAGCAGAGGTGTGTTTTCAAAATACCCACCTGACCTCACTGAGCGGAGGAAGATTTTCATCAGCTGTTGGCATTTTCTCAGCAATAGCTTTCTTTTATGCAAACATGAGGCTCACACAGACTCTGGAGTATGAATTATTCCAGGTTTATCTGAGCATGTGAGCCTCAAATCAAACATTCAAACTTGTCTTTCTGACACATGCTGGATTTTCATGGGAAGCGTTACAGAAAAGTGTGATAGAGGAGGGGCGTTTTGTTTTCTGAGATGCTTTTGGGAAGCTGTCTGCTGCTGTTGTCTCTAAAGAAGGAACCATTTTTCTTGTTTCTATTTCAAAAGTCTATTTGACATCTCTTAGAAATACATTTATGGATTCATTTCCATATCATTAATTGAAGTAAAAACTGATTGTAGCAGTTTTAATGAGCTTGAAGGAGACAACCAAACATTTCACCTGTGAAACCTCCTTCACCCCGACACAAGCGGACTTTCTGATTGGCTGCTGCAGCTTCAGTTGCGCTGGTGTGTCCAGCTGGGCATCAGGAGGGGCCCCGCTGACTCCACCGGTCAGGTGAGTGATCACAGGCCCGCCTGACAGGTAAATGGGCCCGGATCATTCCGCAACTTTAATTTTGAGCCGGCTCGATGGAAGATTCAAACAGGGCTCATTCTGCGTGTCAGCCGCTAGCGTGACACACAGAGGGGCGCCGAGGGATAAAACGAGCGGGCGACTTCTTGGCCAAACTTGAAAGCCGTCATTCTTGGACCCAGGTGGGTGTGTTTGTCATAGAAGAGTCTGACTCAGACTGAATGAACTGTGTGTGTGTGTGTGTGTGTGTGTGTGTGTGTGTGTGTGTGTGTGTGTGTGTGGGTGAGAGAGAGAGAATGACATGGTGTTTGTGTGCAGGCTAAAATCCTGCCATGATTCTCCACACAACAAAAGATTCTGGGAATAAAGAGAACCTTTTCATTTGGTTTGCGGCGGTGGTGAAAATGCAGCATCCAGGGGGGCAAACCTAGAAAACCAGACAGAGATGTGTTCTCCTCCTGACGGGAGGGACTCTGCAGGTAGTGTTGGCCAGGTCGGGCAGACCTGAATCACACTGCAAATGTAAGCAAGAAGATCCCTTTACTGTCAAAAGTATTATTAAAGGGAATAATATCTGAAATGTGTTTGCTGCTGTATTAAAGTGTTTTTGAGCAAAGGAGACCTTAGGAGGAAGAAAGAAAATACCTTTAGGGAGTGAATGGTTAGCGATTCATTGAAACTTTCCATCTGGATCTCATCACGCTGAGGCATAGCTTCTTTTTACTGCGGTGACTGGACTCACCACTCACTCACACACACACTCACACACATACACACAGTACATTGAGACGTGCAATGACTCACTGCTGACAGGAAAGGGAAGTGGTATGCAACTGAAACATGTAGTATATCGACACCTAAATGTGGCAAAGTTATCCTGAAAAACTTTGTAAAGTCAGGTGAGCGGGGACATTCCTCAGCAGGGCATGGCTTCAGTGTGCACGCTTTCATTCACTCTTCCACTTAAATAAAAGAAAATGAAGGGTTCTCTCTTTGTTGATTTAAGCCTGGCTTTCCTGTCTCCAACTTTATTCATCCTCAGCCAATCTCTTAACTCAATGACCGGAGACTTTTGACGGCAAAGGAACTCAGCGTCACTGCTTTGGTCCAGAAATGTTAGTTCTGAAAATACGAAACCCAGCGTGTGAGTACCACTGTTGTGTGATTGTTCAGAAATGAATCAGTGGGCGTGGCTAATGCAGAAACATCATCCTTCCTGCTGGTGTGAGGATTATACAGCAATGGAGAGTTTCAGGAACAGCTGGGCAGAAACTAATCATGGAAATTGGTAAAACATGTAATATATTGTGGAAAAAAGCAGCCTGAATGTGTTAGCAGAGGAGAGGGCGGATTAGAGTCTTAGTTTAGCTGTTTTTTACCAGAAGTATCCATTGACGGGGCGAGAAAAAAATATCTAAAGTGCAGGTGGAAAACATCGAGACCGGCGGCTCTTTAATCAGCCACTAGACTTCAAACAGAACCCTCTGCCCTCCTATCGATGGGAAGGAAGATAGTTAGGAAAAATCCCACATCAGGTCTGCCAAAAGGACAGCAGTAAAATCAGTTAGGATGCAGAGGAAACGACGGCGTTCTGTGCTGACAGAAATATTATTGTATCCTCCATCAAAGGTTCCTTCCTCTTCCTCCTCACATCCTGCCTCCTATTAATAGAATCACGTTCTCAACCACAGCAAACTTTGGGAAGCCCTTCCTCCCTCTGACGCTGCTCCAGGGTCAGCTTTAGAAGTTTCCTCCAGAGGATGAGGAAGTTCTCTGAGAGGAACTCTCCAGTCTATTTTCACATCACAGCTTTGGGTAGCGTTCATCTGAAGGGTGAGGAGCTGGCTGAGGGGAACTTGAGGGGACTGCTCCTTCGAACTGACTCAGAGGGGGGAGAAATGTAAGGGGAGGTGGGAGAAGGGTCACCTTGTGACAAAGTCACACCAAATTCTAGAGTTTTCATAGGAAGGTGGCTCTGTACTGCATACTGTTGATTTTATCAGCCAGTAAATACCTCCATCCATCCTTTAAATCGGCACTTAAAAGCAATTAGAACTGTGATCAAGGGGGAGGAGGAGCCTATCCCAAGAGTCAATGGGCCAGGAAACAACCCCAGAGGGTTCAGCCGTCCCTGCATTAGGCCCCCAGGCCCAGGGCCCCAGGGGCAAGTTGAGAGCCTTCATGAGTTATGATAGATAGATAGATAGATAGATAGATAGATAGATAGATAGATAGATAGATAGATAGATAGATGTGTTTGTGTAAAAGAGAGCAGGAGGAGGAGGAGTCGAGGCTGTTCACTGAGGCTAAAGCAAACAGTCCATAAAGGCTCCTGCCACTCTCCTATTTCAATGTAAATGAGTCTGACTCTGTTCGGGGGTTAAAGAACTCTCCAGGGGCCCACAACGACCATCAGTGGGGTCACACACGCACACGCATGTGCAAACACACACACAAAACACAAACGCACAGGCCTAAACACACACGCACACACAAATTCTGAAGACGAGAGGCCCAGATAAAGAGCTCAGAGAGCCTGTCAGAGTGTCAGCTCCCATTAGGCAAAAGGCTGCAGTGTGTGTGTGCAGGCAGGCGCACCGCTTTTTACATTTCATTCAACGCACACACACACACACACTCGCACTCCCTCCGTTTTTCACACAAACATCGTCCCAGAGCTGCCCCGCCTGGCTGACATGCTGTTTCAGACAAGACACACAAAAGGCAACGGAACCCGCCTGAAAAGACAGACATCTCCTACATTTCCTCCATCACACACGGCGGGGGAAGAGAGGCGAGCATCAAAAACAACCTCTAAACGCTTTTAGATGAGCAGAGGTGGTAATGATGTGAGAACCAGCATTCTTCCAGGATTTCCGCGCAAACCTCACTCGTAGATCGATTACGGAGAATTTTATTGTTGCCGATTCAACCGAGTTCTTAGGGAGGCGGAGCCAGATGTAACCTTGGTGACCTGCACTGTAAGAGTCGTGGAGGGCACAGCTGCCTCCCTTCACGACCCCGAGCAGGAGGAGAAACAGAACGACGTCACCCAGAGAGGCAGAGAAAAACGAGGTAAATAACCACGTACACGCCTGCACGTCTGCAGCTGTGCGTGCCCCGACTCAGCTGACAGACAGGTGTGTCAGGTGTGCGCGGGCATGCTCGTGCAGCAACATTTACCCTATATAATGAACCATGCAAGTCTCAAACACGCGTTTGCCTTTTCCTTTGCTGCTTTGTCTAAGAGGCTAACAGCTGCTGCTAACAACAGTCATCGGTGCACTCGCGGGGAACTCCAGCCACCACTGGGCATTCAGCCTCCGCTCACACAGGCTCGTCACGCCGCTGACACACCAAACCGTCTGTCTCTGTTTAATCACCTCTCCTGTTCAAACCACAGCCCAGACCCCCCCTGGGCAGCAGACTGATTCATAAGCACTCTAAATCTTTTCAGAGAATACTCATTACCGAGCACCTTTTTTTTTTTTTTTACCCACACACATTTCACCCAGTCTAGGGACTGGCTGTGCATCAGTCATAGTCGTGCATGTACACACAGGCTCAGACTGTCGGGTGGAGAGAAGAACAAATATACAAAATTAAAAAAAGGCTCACACAAACTGCTCATTATGGAATTACTGACGAATACCTGCCGAAGCTGACTGTGCACAGTGTGCTGTATTTAATTACCAGGGTTGCTTCAGGAGAGACTGCTGCCTTGATTTCTCTTATCAATATTGACTCCAAACAAAAACATGGCCTAGAAAGTGTTTATGGTCTTCAAAACCCACCGAGATCAAACAGACCTGGAGTTGTAAATCTGCCAGTGCGGGTCATAAACACTATTTATGATCCTCTTCACATTTTTAACAAGACCTACAAACCTATAGGGTATAGATTGTCTAAATATAGGTAGTCTGAGTCACATTTTGAACCCAGACCCAGAGGAGTGATCATCCTTATAAAACGGCACAATGTGCCGTATTCTATGATCCGAACAAGAGACGCTAGAATGCTAATCCAGATATTTAAACAAACACTGGCGTTGACCCCTTCTCTCCCTGGACATGACTATGTTGCCCCACCATGTTTTCATAGTAGCCCAGAACGGACACAGACGTGCACATGAATTATTAGTTGACATTACTCTTCAGCAGTAATCCATCATGTTTGCAGTAAAACAACCAAATTTCACATTCCAGAACTATTTTCCAAACATCGCTCCGACAATAAACCTCTGAACTGGAAACACTCGTGCACTTATGGGTCAATTTCTTTTCCTCGACAGTCGCCGAAGTTCCATCAACACTTTGAAAAGGGGGCTGAGAGAGTGTTTTCAGCTTCTGTAATCTAGATTCTCTCTGCCTCCAAATCTCACAGACTGGACGTTTCAATGGCTACAACCCAATTCTCCCCTCCTGAAGCAGCGTTTGACACGTCCCTGCTGTCCCTCGCCGGGGCGGTTTCACATACGTACCGCCGGAGCCGTTGTGGCCTCCATTGAACGCTCAGATAAAACAGCCTTAAACCCCACCTGACCTGGCTCAATACCCTTTGTTTCTGCCATTTGCATTTACACACAAGGGCAAACTCTAACAAAAAAGATGGTGTCCACTCAGCTCAGCGAGTAACATGAGCGAGGCTGTTGGAAGAAAGCAGCACGTCAGCAATATTCACCTCTCAGAGAAATGGGAAAGCTCAGGCCGTTGGCCAATAGCGTGACAGCGTCCCACCTTGGCGTGTATACAGTTGCTGTGATCGAACATTACCTTGTAACTTCGAAATCTGTGTTACGGGAGCTATCATAATACCCTGAAAATGGCATGGGCGACAGAAAAATAGAATATGAAAAGTATGATTAGCTGGGATTAGCCTCGGTGCTAATATGAATTATCATCCATGACATCAGATGTAACCTTTGGTAAATGACATTTCTTAATCCACGATACAGCCCATAGGGAGGCAAAATAACCCCCCCCCCCCAAAAAAAAAGAAACACACACACACACACACACACACACACACACACACACGCAGCAACCCAAACTCATGGTTAGCTCACTCTTTGGAGTGATTAGCACACCCACCCAAATATTCATTACTGCACCTTTCATTATCAGCAAACAAAGAATGGAGACTTAACTGTAGACTACCGTGTCTGGGAGATGGAGGAGAAAGAGGAGGAAGGGGAGAGCGGATGAGGAATATGTGGGCAGAAAGGTAAGATTTGATTCCACTGGAGGGACGGGGCTCGCAGGGGAGGGGCTCAGAGGAGACATGCAGGATATCACTTGTCTGTTGCCTCAGGTAGGACAAAAAAGACAGAGCTAAGCTACTTCAGCACTCTATCCACCAAGAAAAGTGCCAAGGAAGGCTTTTTACTCCAGTGGAATCACAATACAGGCTTAAAATTCACAGTCCCTGGTATCTAAAGTGAAATCTTTTTAAAAGGAGTGCGTAGCTTATTATGTTTTTCAGTACAATAGCCCGCGGTGAACACACACACACAACCTTATACTCTATCTTTGTGAGGACCCTAACCCTAACCCTGAGGACTTTCAGAGAGATAATG
This sequence comes from Pao palembangensis, assembly GCA_015343265.1. Classification (NCBI taxonomy): domain Eukaryota; kingdom Metazoa; phylum Chordata; class Actinopteri; order Tetraodontiformes; family Tetraodontidae; genus Pao; species Pao palembangensis. The sequence continues at coordinate 14,654,490 of CM027081.1, forward strand.
CATTACCCAGGTCCTTACCCTATCACTAACCCTAACCCTAACCAAACCCAAACCAAACCTAATTCTAATTAGCCTTAAAACCAAGTCTTATCCCTCAAACAGCAATTTAATTTAAAATTGTGAGGAGCAGCCACAGTGTCCTCTTTTTGCAAATAGAAGGAGCATTCTGGTACAAGTACAAGAACACATACACACACACACTCACACAGTTTATACACACTCACTGGACTCATGTCTTATTGTACTGATTGATGTTATCAACAGATGAGTGGCCACACAGGTCAAGGGTCAAGTCCAGCACTGTTGTTTTGACTCTGAAGCCCTGTGTGTTCGCTCTGCTTCCTCTCTTCTAATCCCCACCAGCTGTGTGTGTGGGTGTGCGCTCACAGATGCACATTTATCCGTGTGAGGCTAACAGAGATATTTTAAAGTGTGCACGCAGCTCCGCGGTGCCGCTAGAATGAAAAGAAGTGATGTTTGCCTCATTTGAATGAGATGTACCCGGGGGAGGTAATGCATGTTATTTTTATTCAATGACAGTGTTCAGGAGGAGGAGTGGAGAAATCTATGGAAATAATCATGCAAACCAACAACAAGGAGAAATCGATCTCATAAAAAACAGAGCACTTAATAGAGTTCCATTAAACTGGCTCTCAGGGCCCGAGAGAAATGGCCACTCCAGCGCAGGGAGGGCACGCAGAGGCCATGCTGTTTTCACCACGCTACCATTTATACGGATAAAGTCATGCGCAGTGTTCAGCCAGTCCTGACAATTGCTTTTTTTTTTTTTTTTTGATACCCGATACCCTTCCTCCCCCGGTGCACCCCCCTACCACCATTCATCAGGAGACACACTTACAGGGCATGTGTGGGAGGGCGGGAAGATGGATGAGTGTGCGAGGGGTCAGACGCCAGGGTTGCACATCTCGACTGTCTCCAAGTGTTTGTGGCGCTTGTGCGTTTCGAGTTCCCCTGATGCAGCTTTTCCAGTGAACTGCACCAACCTCGGGCCCCTCCTCTCTCTGCCCGCCTGTATAGGCTGGTTTATCGCCCTCTGAAAATTGTAACACGTAAGCTTAGCTGCTCTACAGTGATGTTGTGGGAACCTGCTGTGCTGCAACACACACTGAGAGAGCGTCAGCTCATAAATAACAATGGAGGCTTTTACTCTCAGTGTGGATGTTTGGTCCAGCGAACGAGGCGACAGAGCCGCAGGGAGCCTGCTGCTCCAGAGGAGTCCAGCTCCAAGGTGCGAGCCCAGGGTTAGGCAACACGTTTGATTCAATATTTCAGTTGTCCTTTACTGCACGGCATGTGAATCAATATCCTGCGGTGGTTAGCATCAATTTAGTCTCATTCCAAACCTCGCTCAAGGTCAATAAAGGTTAAAGCTGGTTAAAAAAAAAAAAAGAGAGCAAATGTTAAAACAGTTGATATGTGTTGACAGACTGAATTTTCCAAGCCTTTGCTTTTCCTTCATGTGCTGTGGCACAGGTCGGAGTGCAAGGTGGAAATTTGGGGTTGCGTGAGTGCCTTCTTCCGCGCTTGTGCCAAGTTGCTATTTTTGTGCACCTTTTCCCCACCTGACTGGTGCTCTGCCAGCTTAAACCAGGCAACAGAAGGCTATTTCCATTGATTCAGTGGGCAAGAGTGCAAAAATAGAAAAGGGATGCACGGGAGGTAAGTCAAGCATCGTCGAGACGGGGGGGAAAAATGATGGGAATGCAAGTGCATCAGATGGCGAACCGGCCATCGTGGATCCATCCAGACCTCAGAGAAGAAGTGACGACTTCTGTCAATGAAACACCTCAATAGCTGACGACTGGCATGAAACATGCAGGGAAGTATTTGTGAGTTTCGAACCCACAACACAGCTCAGCACTGACGAGGCTGATCACTAACAGTGACGTGTTTCCCAGTTTAACCCCATCTACTCTCCTGGATCCCCTGAGGGCGCGTGTCAGAAAACAGGAGTGGAAGCATGTTGGAGCGGGTCAAACCCCCAAGTGTGGAAGCCTGGAACGTCTTAACCCTGCCGAGGTTGTGTGCAGCTATACGGGCCTTAGAGGGGCTGATGTCCCTGCTGCTGTGTGTTAATTAGGCTAGTGTTAGTGGGACCTGCTATGGCTTGTCTGGTGGTTGACCTGGAGAGAGGGGATTACCTTCCCCAGCTGCTCTCCTAATGCCACCGTCGTTAAAGGGACAGGCCATACTGGCTGCGTCTCTCACTCATCACAGTTTGTTTGTTTGGAATGAAGGAGGGTCAAAACCAACTGCACATGCTGGAGACTATTTCTGATCATACTGGAGCTGCAGCCTCTCTTGTTTCTATGCCACAATCCCAGTGAATACACTCAGGGAAGGGAGAGCTAAACTCAAGAGACAGTCAAGCTGCTTTTTCTTACACCAGAAATCAGGAGGATTTGGAGCAACTCTGTGCTGGAATTAGGATCTAAATTTGGAGGCATGGTTTTAAATTAGCAGCTGCACACTCTACTGTCGGTCTCTCACATTCACTGACAACAGCTTGCATGATAATAAGCTGGACTGCCGCACAGATACTGATGATGCCAGTCTGACCTTTAATCAATTATTGACCTCCATCCACGGCCAGGTGCAGTTTTCCCCGCTGCATCTGCATGTTTTACATCACCCTTCCGGGACATCAAGGTGTTTTTGGAGCTTAAAGTGCCTTAATCTAACGACTGTCTAATGATTCCGTGGGCACGGCCACGGTGGGCAGTTGTGCTTGGTATGAGAAGCATGGTGTGGGTGGGAGCATGGGCATCTGCTGATAATGGGCACAGCCCAGCAAATTCCAGCAGACTGGGCCTACTTGTAACCCAGGTCTGCTATTTCGTGCAAGCAAGGCCATATTCTCTTCTGGAATACACACCAGCATGCACACACACACACACACACACACACACACACACACACCCTGGCCGGTCATCTAGGTAGGATCTACAAGCTGGTGCCATTCCTAAAGGCCAGGAACTTATTTCCTCCAATGATCCTATAGAATCCGCCTAAGGGTCTATTGGACGGTAGTGTCCCACCCCGCCAGTGTGACCTTTACAAGCACCCGCTGAAGCATGAGTACGTTCAAAGAAACCAACATGGATGCTTCGGAACCTGTACACAGATTAAAACTGCACACGAGGCTGTTTATGGCAAATTCAACGCCTGCACCACAATTCAACTGCTAACATTTCAGATCACTTGTGCGCTATAAAACCTGTTTTCTGAAAACTTTAGATTTGTCAGGAAAGAAGCCATTAGCAGCACTTAGAGTGTTTTGCTGACACAAGGTATTTGCTCACTGTGGCCCGCAGAAAAAGTCCTTGGATAAAGGGCTTTTCCCTTAAATCCCAGATAGCCTCCAAACTCTGAGGAGGACTTAACTGGCGACTGACAGCCAGCAAAGGAGGTGGGACGGGGGCTCGGCGCTGGGGCTTATGCCCACTGTGTGGGTCGGGTGAGAGTGTAAGGATACATGTGGCGCTAGCAGTTGTGATTTATGAGCTCCTTTTGGAGCCAGAGCCACAGCAGTCCCGAGCTACCGGGTCCTCCTGGGCCTGAACTGATGGCATCAGAAGTCTGAATGTCACACAGTGACTTCTGTGTGCGTGAATGCAGTTGGCTTGAGCGCCCTTGAATGGTGACGTGCAGCTGCCCTCTTCTGCGTGCTTGACCACGTCCAGCAACGCATCAGGGCGGTAAGGTCGGAAAATGCAGCTAGCACCCAGCTCATGCGGCACACACTCCTACACACAGCTGTCTGCCAAGCAGCCAGAACAACGCACGGCACCTGTCTGCATGTGTGAGCATATCTGTGTGTGTGTGGTGTCAGCCAGACTGCACACAAGAATAGACTTGTGCCTCTGAGCGTGTGAACACAGCAACCTCAGTCTGCGAAATCCCGCTCCGATCTGCTCCGACCCCCCCCCCCGCCCAGAAAAATCACCTCCTTCCCAAAAATACCGTCATTTCTTAAATCTCATTCCCCTCATTACTGGGAACGTGCCAGCTTCTTGGATCATCTGCCGTCTAGCTGGCCGCATTAACAAATGGATTTGTGCAGAAACATTAAGAGATCAATGCTGTACTGAAGGTCACCGCGTGCAGGAGGGGACATTTATTTTCATTATCAGAATGAATAAAACTTTTGCCATTTCTGCCCCCCACCACTGCTGAACCTGCGCCGTCCTGCAGCGTCCAAGCTGCATTGTTGAATAATGGCGCCATCGCTCATTTCCCAGGTGAGACAGAGGACAACTGTGTCACATCCAGGAGCTTTTCCCCCCACCTGAGTGTTGCGATCGCCAGATTAAAACATTTAGACGGCAACCGAAATGGGATCCATAAATAAGGAGCCGGAAATGTCGGCTTGATCATCAGCAGTTCGCACTGATCTGGCAGGTTATCCCCGGCTGCAAATGACCCGCTGCACCGGCTATGAATACGATTAGCTCTCTTATTTTCCTCCCCAGAAAATTACAGTAAACACAATTACATTAAAATGGAATTTGTTTCATATCTTTCTGTGCATTTCCTTAAATAAATGTGGCAGGAGGTCCTCAAAGAAAACCAGATCCTGCAATTTCCCTGAATCCGAGGACGATGGCGAGGCTGCGTTTCGCACTTCCCTCATCTGCAAAATAATCTCTTGAAAAAAAAAAAAAAAAAAAAAAAAAGATGAAGAAGCAATTTGTGCCCAACAGAGCGCAGGTCATTTCACAGCAAATTAAAGATATACATTTCAGTCTGTTGGCTTTAAAACTTTCACTAAGCTTTTCTATTCCTGTTGTAATTTTAAAAATAAATAAAAGTAGCCAAAGATGGTGGACTTTTTAATTTGATATGATGAACTGGTCTTCAAGGTTTAAATTAATATTTATTTATCCACAATTTCCACCTTCGAAAGCTAATGCTAATATGTTAAAACTCTTCTATTGCTCTACAGATGGAAGCACATTACATTTTGGCTCATCGCTCCTGTTGGTTTACTTTCCTCTAAAAACGAGCCCACACAGCATCACTTATATAATCGTACGCAGACGGGGGTTTGGCTGGCGCTTGCCGTCTCCCTTTCATTGATGCAGCTTTGGCGATGGGAAGCCTGTCATTTAAATCACAACATAAAATAACTAACACGCACAAGGACTCGCTATCAAAGCGGAGGGAGAAATATGTCGTTCTCTTCCAGCTAATTAGTATGTCAGATAGCAAACAAATACCAATTACAGAGTTTATTCCTCGACAAAATCATGTCTGTTTAATTTCAGGCGGCAATGGCTGTTTTTGTGTATGGCACATTTCCGATGGTCCCAGCAGCCCTTTTGGTGTTTACTCTGATCCAAAAGGCTGATCCTCAAGAGTGAGAGAGCAGACTTTCACATGGGTGGCCCCGGTGGGTACGGCTGAGGTTGGGATTTAGACACAAGGTCTGAATGTGGGCCTGGAGTTGAGCTTCTCAACAGGACTGTGCAGTCAGGTGACAAATGGTGACCCGTGCCGGCAAGGTGACAGAAATGACCTCTTCATCAATCAGAGGTGGCTGTGGAGGCTCCCCTCTGAGAGGAGGGCCTCTAACAGAGCAGTCAGTGTCCAGGCAGGAACAGCAAGCTTCTCTTCATGTCAGCGCAGTTATTGCTGCATTTAATCTAAGCGCATGAGTTCTGCAGCAAAAGGGCCCGTCACAGAGTCTACACATGTCTCATTTTGTTTCACAGCTGCTCCTTCAACATCTCAGTAAATCTCTGAAGGATCTGCTCCCACTTTTGTCCATGATTTAGACCAAATTAGGAATGGGTCTCATAATTTCACTTTAAATCTGAGAATCGAAAGGTTTAATCTAAGAAGTTTGAATCTTCTTTAATCTTCAACAGATTTGGAAGGCGTAAATCCAAAACATCAAACTGATTAGATTTTAGTGGTCAGGGGTCAAAGCTCACTGTCATTCTGCTCATCCCTTATTTGGGAATGTTGCGTCAAAACCCAAAATTCAGATCAAAAACGAGATCAAAGGAGCATTTGATCAGATAGATCAAAAATGAGATCAAATGAGCATTTGATGTTTAATAATCAAAGGGCAAGAGGTCTGATGTCCATCCAGTGATGGATGGTTTGATGTAAGGCAACATACTGTGTTACACTTACGTAGCTAAATTATACCTAATATTTATACCTTATAAGACATAACCACAGCTCCTGATCAATCAGAATTTAATTCAATTCAGTTTTATTTATATAGCGCCTTGTACAATAAAATTGTCTCTAGGTGCTTGAGGCAGAAACCCAAAGCCGGAACCCCCAGGTAAGCACAGTGGCAAGGAAAAACTCCCTTTAACAGACACAACTGGTAGCAAGCAACTTTGAATTTTTAAGATTTATTTAAGATGAATTAAGATTGTATTTGCTATTGGTTGTACCATCCCTTGGCTGTGTTATCTAATGGTTGTACTATCTGTTCTCTATCGGTAGTAATAATATTGGTACTAATATTTATTTCCTACTTATATAATCGAATGATTGCATTATCTATTGTCTAATGTTTGTACTATCAAGTATTATGCATGCAAATTGGATACAAAAGTGCATGTATGTTCTGTTTATCTTCAAGGTTATCAACCTATTCCTCCTCACTCCATTACTCAATTAAACTGGTGAACAAGAGGAATCGACTTGTCCCTTGCATCTTTCAACGATCCAGCAGTTTTTCAAGTTTGGGTGAGTTGTGGTCACAAAAACACGCACAACTTGACAGTGAAAGTGGAATGTCAGGAATGCATGGCCGCTTTTTACGTTCCTCTTTGTAATTTGGAACCAACCACTTAAGTTTGAGGTTCAAACGTCACGGTAAATGTATGCCGCATGAATTTGATATTATTTCCAGCAAGCTTTGTAATCCAAAATTAGTTACATCTAACAAAGAGGTGGGCAATAAAAACAGCCCTTTGTGATTATAGTAGGTATTTCTTTAGCGGTTACATTTTTAATATCCACATTTTATGGCCTTAACTTCAAGGCTGCGGCCCCACAATGCTGACACACGGCCATCTGCACCAGCATTTCAGGCAATAAATTAAGCAGCAGCGCTAAAGTGCTTTCATTTACCGCAACCTGTGACCGTGCCCTCGTATTCTGCACCCCAGCATCCTCCCACACACACACACAGCGCAGGTCCCCAAGGGAGGAGTTCAGGCTTTGAGGCTAACGCGGGCCTTCTGGCCCCTGTCTAACGCTCACCCTCTTTGCATCACTCCATTCCCCCACATCCATCTTTCCATCTCCCAACATTGACACATTGTGCTTTCCCTCATTCTTCCACCCTAAATTTGGTCTCCAGAACCGTTGTCATGCATCCATCTGCTGCTGTCACACAGTGAATCTGGCTCCCACTCATCGGTTTAGCAGACAATTTGACCACTTTAATCGCTGATTTTACTTTTGAAAAGGTGACTTGTGCAGTTGGGTTGGTAACAGCTCTTGTTAATCCCAGCAATCATCACAATCATCACAGACCTCCACAAGAAAATAGAGGAAATCAATACCGCCCACCTGTCAATACCCACCAATCAACAGACACCCACACATCCATACATTCACCCACCCATCCGGACACTCACAAGGGGGGCTGGGCGCAACCCTTCGACACATTGATCCATCCATTGCCCTCTTCCTCTCCTCAGAGTAATAGAGGGTTGTGCTGAATCAGTCCCCAAGGGATACAGCATCATCCCACAGAGATAACCTAACTGACAGGAAGTAGGAAGGCTGCACCAGGGAGGAGAGTTTGAGGAACTGAAAACATTGAAACAATTCCATTTATTTCCCCAAATGAATTCAGAATTGATTTCTGAGGAAGAAATTGGCAAATTTAGGGAAAATATATTGTTTTCTCAAAGAGAAATTCTAGATATTGAACTAAATAAAGGGTAAAATGTGGCAAAAATGAGGAAGAGGGTGGAACAAGTGGGGACAAAGACATGCAAGAGGTGCCAAACTGGGATCAGGCAGATCAGCAGTGCAAACTTGTGTTTCCTGTGCAAGCATTGAGATGCAGATCCTACTTTCTCACCTCATAATGGGAGCTGTCAAGTGTGTGTGTGTGTGTGTCAGAGATAGATTGCGAGTGGATGGGGAAGTTCATGCTGCACAGATTCTCACACATCTGCTAACCTGCTTCTCTAATGGGGTGCAAATGGAGCTCCATTGTTGAGCCTTGCAGACCTTTAGGTTGATCTAATGTCTTCAGCTTCACATGCATACGGAAACACACACTCCTCACACCAGCATTTACACACACGCGCGAGCAGGAAGCCTCATAGGTAGGCTCCCAGGGAGCCCCAAAAAAACCCTGACAACAGTTCCATGGCATTACTGTCTGCTGTTTATAAATAAATTGCCACAACTGAACTTGTTGGAGTTTAAAACTCTTAAAAAAAAATTTTTCTGGTTTATTTTTATTTTTCGGGATCGTTGGCTTTGAGATGCAAATAAAAATAAATCCTGTTTCAGAACAAGAGTTCCCTCTAGTCCAAACATTTCTGTTTAACTCAGCTGAAATAATTTTAACAGGGCATTCTTGCTGACTTTGAGCTGGGGGTTGGGGGGGGTTAACAGATTGGGGGAGGGGTGGTGTATGGGGGGGTGCAACACGGGGTCACACAGGAGGAGAGCTGAGAGGGAGGAGGGCGAGGGCGAGGGAGTCTCCCCCCCTGAGCTGTAGGAAAGAAAGGAAGGAAGCCAGAGCGAGGCAGAGGAGCGCAGACCAACTGAGGAGAGATGGATGATGGTGGGGGAGGGACTGGGGCGAGAGCGCTGCTCATTGGTAGGCTCCGGGTCTCTCTCTGGATGGATTGACTTAGCACGGGTCAAATTACACCATTTGCCGTGCATTAGTTTGTTTTTCTCATTCGGGAGAAGTTGATTCACTACGACGCGCTCAGAGCATTTTAGGGGCTGATAGGAGCGACATAAGGTGGATATTAAAAAGCGACTCAGATGAGGTGAGTTCCAGCGTGGACGTACTTTGTTGCGACGCGTTACGCAAAATTGGAGAGGTCTTTTACTGGGATACAGTAATTTGTAAACCACGTCGCTATGCTGCGCTGCAATAGTGACTGCTGCAGGACAGAAATAGTTCGGGTCGGGACCGGTTTCACTCTGTCGATTCGGTATTTGATTCGTGCACTGGTCTGCATTTGCTTTTAACACGACACGGTTCCCCGTCCGTCCTGCTCCGTCCGGAGCGTGTCTCTGGTGCTTATAGCAAGCGGTGGAGAGGAGGGTGAAGCAGTTCGGAACTGTTTACTCGCCCCGTTCTTTGTGACACACTTTGTCTTTATCGTTGACGCGCGGTAGAATCCTCCTTCAACTGTAGATTCTCGCCATCAAAGCGCGCATGAAACGTGTTCCGCAGTTCTAGGATACATTTATTTTACTGCTCTGAAAATTTACCACATCGCGCTAATCATTTTACACACCAGCTGTTATTTTCTGTGTGCGCCGAACCGATTTTTGCGCATGAACTCGGTGCGCAGCGGCGCAAAGGACGGCGCGTTGTCAATGTTTATGTCCTTTCCCTCTTGTTTCTAAAGTTAATCGTAGTGAAAAGGGGGCTGGCGCATCCCTGTAAGGAGGAGGAGAGGGGGGTGTGTGGTCGTGGCAGAGCTTTGTACATCAGTCTCCAGAGCAGAGGGCCCGCGGACGGAGGCGCAGCGGCCACGCAAACGTTCGCACGAAATCTGCGCGCAACTGAATGAAAGGTGCAAAACTGGACAAAAGAGAAAAATGGTGAACGGACGGAGCTCGGAATGAGAGGGATTTTACACGCTGGGTGTTTTCTCTTCCATGGATTACTTCTGGAATACAATATTCAGTCGGATTGCCCCGTTCCTGAGTGAAATCGGACACGCAAGGTAGGTCTCCGCGACGGTTTCAAACACGCCGTGGTCTGTATTTAAAGGGAAATTCGGGAACGTTTGATCGCGTTTCTCTATAGACATAATGTGTACGAGGCAGTCGAGTAGAGATGATTTTACAAGCACATCGACGAGCTGACACTGACCGATCGAGTAAAAGATCAGCTACTTGCCCAACAACTACTTTAATGTTTGAGCAATCACGGTCAAGAGTATTTTTACTCCGGGAGGGGGTTTAAGTGCGTTTCTTACAGCCGCTCGTAGTAACCTGCACACGCTGTTGACCGTGTTAAACAAAACGCAGGTGAGGCTGTTAGTTTGGTGTGAAGCTCACCGGCGGCAAACTCTAAATATTTAAATGATTTTATGCATTCCCGATTTCTCTGAGCTCTCCCTAAACCGCGTCAGATATTGCTGAAGTGCTCGTAAAGCTTTTGGAAGCGGAGCAGCGCGACCCTGCGCTTGAGCGCGGAGGCAGCCGAACGCAGCCTGCCTCGCTGCTGTCACTCCACCGCTGTCCCCCGGCTCTTTGTTGTCTTTTGTGTGAGTTCTACGTGCGGAATAAAGCGGGCTGAATAGATTCACCACGGATGAAACCTGAATGCCTTCACGCCCCAGTCCGTACAATGCCTGTATTGGAGTCCGAGGCGCTATGTGCGTAAAAGAGGAGCGGAAGATCCGCACGCAGAACTTGACGCGTTTGTGCGCAAGGAGGACAGCTCATCGAATGCTGAGCTTATCTGAATAATAGGCCTGAACTGGGAGCAAAATCATTGTGCAAGGGTTCCAATAATGTTTAGCAAATTATGTGGCAAAATTGAGATATAGTAATAATCAGACACACTGGCGTGTTTAATTTTTTATTTTTGAAATTCAGCGTGTTCATTTTAAACAGTTTTCTTCCCCTCTCTTTCACTGAAAAAGTTCAGAGAGAGCAACAGAAAACAAACTCTCCAGATTAGATGAAAACCACAAACGTGGTGCTCCGGCCAGCCCAAAAAGATCAGCACCGGCCCTGGGTTCTTCTGACAGCACAGCTGGCAGATGTGCCTCAGTGGTCCTCGGGTCAGAACTCAGCGACCAGAACGATCAGAGTTAACCCCCACTTAAGCCGGCCGTAACCCCGGAACAACTGTCATTAAACCCCGCAGCCCAACAATCGCCATAAACCACAGTTCAAAAATCAGACTTTCCAGCGCTAAATTGTGTGGATCATAAAAGTTTGACCTTGTGTGTCGCGTTTGGAGTCAAGCTATTTGTATTTCAATCACTTTGTTCCCCCCCGAACCCCCGTTCAGAATCCCCCAGAATGGCTTTTACAAATGAAGGTCCACTGACCGGGGGTGAGGCTCAATTGTGTTGACTTGGCCAAAGCCCCCTTTGTTTGCCGGTCACACCTGCAGCTCAGAGGCTTTGTGCTCCACTACAGCAGAACTACTGCTGAGAACAGCCTTTCTCCTGTTTCACTCCTCCCTGCACAAAGGTGCAGAGGAAGAGGGAGGGAAGCTCGGTTTAGGGTGGCACAGCCCTCTCTGCCAAATCTTTGAAGCAACAAGTCCAACCAAGCCCCCAAGAAGTCATCTACTGCTGAATGGCACGCCATCTGGGTTAGCCGGCATTACTGGAGTGGGAAGGGAGCCAGTGCAGGGCGTTGTGTCAGGAAGGAGTAGACTGTGGTGGCTCTAATCACCACGTTGACTCATTTTTCTGTTTGTCCTCTTAGGACATCTTAGTTTTCTCACTGACAGCCGCAGCCAAGACGCGTCTTAACAGTGAGGCCACTCCAACCGTGTGTTTAACGGCGCATGGCAAAATACCTGAAATCAAACCCCCGGCCTATCTGATTCCCCGCACTGTTCGGTTTTCAGCGGTGTGCTGAAAAATGACAATTCCAGCAGCCTTAAGCAGCAGCCACTATTGTTCTGCTCAGATTTCAGGCTCCCCATCATATCCACAAACACTGAAAACAATCAGGCGCTGCTGCTGTTTGCTGTCCTTTTATTAGCCCCGTAACCTCCGAATAGCCTCTGCGGCAGAGCACATCCATCCAGCGGGGACATCTGTAGCTGAATGAAGTGTTATGTTCTGTCATTTCAAAGATGGCGACCCAAAATCTGCAGCTGTAGCTACCAGAACTGGGCTACAAACCGTAATCCATCACACCCCCCCCCTTCCTCATTTTGATGTGGGCCCCAGCCAACAACATCAGCAGGGAAAGTGTACGGTTGTAGGATGCTGAAAAGCCTGTAATAACAGGTAGAGTGAGGCCAGGCTGAATGGTAGTGAGTTGCGTGACTCGCACAGCGTCTCTAGGCTTGTTGAGGCCTATATATGCACACACACACACATTCACACACACTGCAGGGCAGGAACCAGAGCGCGCAAAGGAACAGTCAATAGAAAACACGCTGAGCTCACTAAAGACTGAGAAGTAATTTTAGATCGCTGACCTCTGCCCGTCTCCCGTTTCTGTTTTACATTAAAGTTTCCAAGGAAAGCCTGCAGCTCCGCAGTCACCGCACAAGGAATCATGGGAGGTTTTGTGGCGCTTTTGTGGAGCTTTTGTGATTGGCTGGGGTGTTTTTTCAGAAGAAAAAAAATGACGTGTGTTATGTGAAAGGCAACATATAACCTTTACCTGTGACAGGTGTAATTTACCTGTGAGCAGAGCCACGCTGAGGCTCGGGCCACGGCTTGCCGTCCGCACCGCAGCCAAACAGAACTGAAACCTGGAGCTCGCTTTATTTACCTCTCACAGTGGCTCCTATTTTTACTGTGGTGCATTTAGGAACTATTCCCGTCCCAGGCACTGCAATTTACCGCCGAGCTCTTAATGCAGCATCTCTGCTGTTAACAGCTTGAGAAGATGTTGATGAAAAAAATGCCTGTTCCTGTTGTTAAAAAAAGGCTGCTGTCTGGTTCGGCGAGAAGTACCATCACTTGTTTAGATTAAGATGTTTACCATAAATTTGCAGGTCTGCTCACTAATAACTCTGTATCCAGATGTGTATTTGCATTTGCTTGGTCCGGCTGTGTAATGGTTTGTGCTTGCAGGGAGCTAAAACAGCCTGCACAGCCGCAACAGTTTTTCTAATTTGCCCGAACATGAAACCCATCATTTTGCACGTGAGGTGGAATGACCAAGATAAAGAGAATCTCTGTTTGAGAAGCAGAGTGCTTATTAAATGCGATTACACACTTGATGACTTGTAATGATCATTTCTGGGAAACAAGACCAGCAAAGAATTTTGAACACCTTCACCTACAGCTATCAGGACATTTAGCAGCTAGGGTGCTTGAATATTAACCAGACAGCAGGAAGTGTGTCAGAAATAGAAAGCAAAATCAGCTGAACATTTTTTATCTAAGGGGATCAAAGAACTAGAAAGTCCACGAGGAGATTGAACACAGTCACACGGCGCACTATAGCTCAGTTAGCTCCTGAGTCTGAAAGACGACCATGGCTTCTGATCAGTTAGAAGACGCAACCGCTGGGAAAAACAACTTGAGTGTGATTGATGAGGTGAGATTGTGCCTTCTACTGGTGGTGTTAGTAATATGCAAGTTAAATACTTTGAGTTGATTGACAGATATTGAAGACCTTTTCTGTTTACCTTCAAGGCCATCAACATATTCCAATATTCTGTTTGTCTGTTAGAACCATCAGTCCAAAACCATCTTCAGAGAAAAAGGTCAAAGAAGAAAAGGAATCTAATTCTCCTTTGAATCCTTCAACGGTTGATCAAGCAGTTTTTGTAGTGTGACTAGAGTTGTGGTCATAGAAGAACTACTTGACCACGCAGCAGTCGATTTTTAAGGTCTGGCTAGTATCCAATCCAGACATTTCTGTACTCTCAACGTCCTGTTGGACAACGATGTGCATCATAGTTGATCATAGTTTTATAAAAACGGGAGCACGCTGTGGTACAAACTCTGCTCCCGGCTACAGTGATGTGGCAAAATAGTCCACATTTCACTTTGCTGGCTGCTGATCTGTCATGCTTCCTGTGTGGATCAATCACAGCACTAATGGCCTGGCAGGCGGCGCTCCCAGACTGCACAGGAGCAGGTGTGCTTTGGGGCTAATTGAAAAATGAGTCAATACTACGTCAGAGTGTTTGTGTGTGTGTGTGTGTGTGTGTGTGCGCGCGCACGCTCGCATCACACGCCTTTGCAATACTCCATTTGTAAGAGTGATTTTGTATGTGCAGCCATATGTGTGTGTATCCCAGTGTGCTCCCAGCTAATCCATCCCTCTGCCTGTGTGACGTCTCCCGGTAAATTGTTTATATCCGCTCAGGCTTTGCCCACATGAATAATTTGTTGGCCTTATAAATATTTGAATATGTTCTGATCATTAATATGCACAGACACAGTCTGTCTTAAAGCTCTCCTCCACTTGCTAACATATGTTAAACTGGTGCCACTCCCATAATAAATTATTACTGCTGTCGTTTTGTCGCATCTACACAGGTTCTGTTCACACTGCTGAACCTACTGATGCGGCACAACAAAGTGCCATAAAGATGAGCGACTACAGCGCAATAAAACACGCCAACACAAAAGGAATAGACCACGCAATAAAGGCAAGGGCCTAATAAAAAACCCCCGGAACGCAGGCTTTAACCGGTGATGATGATGTGTGCTGATCAGTGATCAGTGAGCCTGACCTGGGGCAATCCAGGCAGAGCAGAGTCGGGCTGGAGTGCACAGACTGCAGACCTGGTTCTGACAGAGCGGCCTTCCGCTGCATCTAGCACACTCGGAGACACCCCGCCATTCTTTTGGCTGACCTTCCCTTTGACAGCAGATGTAGGAAGGTGGAGGGGAAATGCCATGCCCCGCCACTGAGAGAGGCCATTGTGTGTTTATATTCTCAACAAGAGAACATTTTTTTGTTCAGTTGCATGGCCTGCAGCAGGAGGGCATATATATATCTATATCTATATATATATAACACAAAAGGCGTGTTTTTTGGTGCGTGTGTTTCCAGGTAACATCTCCACCAGTGTGAAACAGGAAGTGTCGTCTGTGAGCAGCCATGGGCCAGAGAGGGGCGCTTCTGCTCAGTGAGCTGCTGCTGCTGCTGACAGCCTCGTGCACGCTCCTCGCAGTCAGCTTCCCCGAGGACAGCGCACCCCTCGACATTGTTGACGCGCACTGTGAGTACGCACACGCAAACGACCCCCGCGGAGACGTTAATGCGGCGTCGCGGGGAAAATGCCGACAAACACGACATTTCGTTGCTCCATCCACATGCGAAATGAATACGCTCTGCACCAGCCGACCTCTACGTGCACACACAGCGTCTTTATCACCAACTTCTGCAGCCTCATGCGTGCGTGTCTTCCCCTGCCCAGTTTCACGGCGGTACCCGGTGTTCAGAGGCCGGCCCTCTGGAAACGAGTCGCAGCATCGCCTTGACTTTCAGCTGATGACCAAGATACAGGACACACTGTTCATTGCTGGCAGGTAAACACACACTCGCACCCCCACCCCCCTCTCCTCTCACACATCCCCCACACCAATCCACTCCATCATCTCTTTGGCAGGTAAACAGTGGTGTAAGGAGAGAAAAAAGCTCTTAGTGTTATTGGATCTGTGGCTTCTAGGCCTGCATCTGACGGACATGGCCGCTATCGATCGTGGAAAAGTGTCTATCGCACCGGCTCGATGCATTGTCAGGGCTTTCTTGGCATCTTTACACATCTTTTTCGTATTTATGGTCATAGCGATTGATTTGGTCGCCAGTGGGTGTATTGTAGCAGGAAATCACTCTGACGTGTGCAGTTTAAACCTCCCACCTTTGGAGACCCTCTAATCACCACCACGTTTGCTATCCTCTTCTCCTGGTGTCACGTTGGGGTCTTCCCATGGTTTTCGGTTTCACCGGATCTGCAGGATGACGTAACTTGTTCTTATTTAATGTTCGAACGCCATCTGCACCATTTCAGGTTTGCACCTCAGGAAAAGTGCTGAACGATGAGGCTAAACCCAGCCTTCATCAACCAGCATTCTCAGTTCGTCAGAGCAGGATTTCAGCTGTTTTGTGCCACTGAGTTGTGTGTTTTTGTCCCATCTGCAGAGATCAGGTGTACCTCGTCAGTCTGAGAGAATCCTACAGGAATGAAATCATACCTTACCGGGTAAGATCCGTGCAACCAGCGCCTCGCTGAGAAACACAAAGCCATTCATCAGTAACTGGACAGGCTGTAAAATGGGAGAGTGGAGGGGGGAGGAATGCGCCTGTCTAATGCTGCATGTTGGATTTTCCAGAAGCTTACATGGCGATCGGGCCAGGCTGACAGAGACATGTGTGCCGTGAAGGGAAAACACCGGGTATGTATTAGAAAGCTGTCACCTTGAATCTGTTTGTTTTATATTCCGCTGGAATGGGCTGGGGCGAGCTGGCTGTCTTTCAAAGTCGCTCTCGGTGTTTTACAGGACGAGTGCCACAACTTCATCAAAGTGCTGGTTCCCAGAAACGATGACTTGGTGTTTATCTGCGGCACTAATGGCTTCAACCCCATGTGCAGATACTATAGGGTCAGTGTCCAGCACCCAGAAACCCTCTGTCTTGTGAAGCATTTATTTTAATTTCATCGTAAAGAGAGCTGACTTGAAGCAGTTTTCTCTGATTCGATGGCGTCCCTCGACGATTCCTCTTTAACGTGTGGGTGATTGCTGTGTTCCCTGCAGCTGGATAACCTCGAGTTTGACGGCGAGGAGATCAGTGGACTGGCAAGATGCCCGTTTGACTCCAAGCAAACCAACGTTGCCCTTTTTGCGGGTAAGGGTAAAGCGTGCACACGCCCACACTGAGCTGCTCTCACTCAAGGAAAAAGTAATGTGTTCCTACATATGCTCTCATTATCACCTCTGCGTCTCCGCCACAGTAAAACTGTGCCTGCGGCGGTAACAAGTCTGCCAATTAAGCCTCGTACACAAAGAGAAACAAGTTTATCCTACAGTTTGGTTTCTTTGTTGTGTTTGTTTCAGAGGGGAAGCTGTATTCTGCAACTGTAGCCGACTTCCAAGCCAGCGATTCTGTCATCTATCGCAGCATGGGTGATGGATCAGCGCTGAGGACCATCAAGTATGACTCCAAGTGGCTGAAAGGTACACACACCCTTCGTCATTAATGACAGCGTATTTGCACTCTCCCCTTGCTTTCTCCGCTGACACAGTACATGTCTACCTGCCAATCAGCTAAAGTGCCTATGGTGCCTTTACACGGTGAATGTATGGCTGTCAGTAGTTTTCTTGCTGAAGTGGGGGGTGTGGGTGGGGGTGGGGGGGCTTGTAGAGCTGCATTCTCCCTTGCCAAGCTCCAACAGGATATGTCCTGCTCTCTCCCAGGCAATCTAGGTCACCCCGGTTGTACACAGCCTTGTGCAAATCCCTGAAATATCCAACATGTACGGCGGCGGTGGCGATGCTGGTGGTGGCGGTGCAGAACCAGACTAAACGTGCTGCCTCTTTCTGTCCCTCAGAACCTCATTTCCTGCACGCCGCAGAGTATGGGAATTATGTCTACTTTTTCTACCGAGAGATTGCGGTGGAGCAGAGCAGTCTGGGCAAGGTAAGGCAATGCACCTGCTGCTTATGATGCAGAACATATTCCAGTACCTGGGGAAAAAGGCTTGCGCCTCCCTTTAAATGGCTGTGCAGTAGTAGTAATAGGGCTTTTTTATGCTTTGACAGTCCTACACATTAGCATACAGGAGCCATCTGAACAGCGTTTGCTAGGAATGCTCTGCTAATGTAAACCCATTACACACCGAGAGGATTTGTCTCTCCGTCTGCTTCTCCCTACAACACACACGCAGAGAGCATTAGCAGGCCGCAGGTTTGAGGCCAGCTCCCGCTCTGAACATGCCTCCTCTCGTCCTTTACTGAGCTGGTGTGGCACGGCCACAGCAAGCCAGCATCCTCCATCAGCCATAGGCCAATAAATATTTCAATCCTGCTAATGCATGAGTGACACCTGGCCTCTGACGGAGGTTAGCGCCGCTAAATTATTAAATCTGTTTGCAAAGCACACACACACACATCTATCTATCTATCTATCTATCTATATACACAGTATATATATATATCTCAAGCCTTTGTCATGCACGCAGTCAAACATGGGAATAAATTCTTTCTTTAGAATGTTTGCTAGCAACCTTCCCAGCACCCAGAGGTTGAAATGTGTGTTAGTCAAGTCATCTGTGGCGAGTCGCTACAGGAAGGAGGAATGCATTATTCAGCGTGTTTAAGTGTTCTGGTGACATCCACTCAGCTGCCTCCCTCTTCTGCCGCTAGGTTGTGTATTCCCGCGTGGCCCGGATTTGCAAGAATGACATCGGCGGATCGCAGCGGGTGCTGGAGAAGCACTGGACATCTTTTGTGAAGGCCAGACTGAATTGTTCGGTGCCGGGGGAGTCGTTCTTCTACTTTGACGTGCTTCAGTCCATCACTGACATCATCAACATTAACGGGGTTCCTTCTGTAGTGGGTGTATTCACCACGCAGATGAACAGGTGAGCCACGTCTGCCGTCAGGAAAAAGGGACGCTTCCTGATAGCAGCCCATCCACACATGTACTTGATGTAGATATATTTCTGCCTCCACAGTATTCCAGGATCAGCGGTCTGTGCTTTCTCCATGGCTGACGTAGAAAAAGTGTTCTGGGGCCGGTTTAAGGAGCAGAAGACTCAGGATTCTGTGTGGACTCCATTTCCAGAGGAGAAGCTGCCCAAACCTCGGTACAGAGCGCTTTCTCTTTTTAATGGCAAGCAGGTGGCACTCGCCTCAGCAGCTGTTTACCTCCTGCATCGTTCTTTCCATTTTGTTAACCCTTGTCTGTCCTGATTAAACCCACTGAAACCAGATATCCTGCACCAGTAGAGGACTCTTTTAAGCCGTGTCCCTGCACACACATTCACCATCTGCTTATGATTCAATAATTAATTGCATAATTAAATGCGCTTTGTATGAAAGCTCTATGCAGTCAGCGCATCGCCTTGTAACCTGGGCCCGAAAGCGAAATTCAGAGTCCATAAAGCGCCTTTTTACTGCAGTAAATCATTGATGGAGGGTAATTATCCATATGTATATTTTACGTTTCCAGCTGAGGCCTTTTTTCGCAATCCTAATAGGCACCTGCGTCTCACCCCCCCCTGCACTTCCCATCCGTTGCAACGTTGTTATTACTCCCTGGTGTGTGCTATTATGGACTGATCTTTGACCTTTTGCCCTCTATGTGTGTCTGTGCCCCCCTCCATTCTAGACCTGGTTCTTGTGCGGGTCACAGTCCAGCTGCGTCCTTTAAGAGCTCCATCGAGTTCCCGGACGACACCCTGCAGTTTATCAAGTCCCACCCCCTCATGGACACAGCTGTGCCTTCTCTGGGAGACGAGCCCTGGTTTACCAAGACCCGCGTCAGGTAAGGAGAAACACATTCAACTAAGATACAATCGTTAGGGTTAGGGTTAGGGTTCCGCTCTCTGTGGAATTACAAGCATCATTCCAAGATTTTTGAATAAATGAATAAAGCTTTGTATAATGAAGAATCCAAGATGTGAACCTTTTAGTGTGGCGTTAAAATGGTGTTATATTGTCATGTGCCCCCCGCTGCCCCCCCACCTCCTGCTGGGAGTAACACCATCCTCTCTGCTGCGTATAAAAGGTACAGACTGACGGCGCTGGCTGTGGACAATGAAGCCGGACCTCACAAGAACCACACTGTGGTGTTTATCGGAGCAGAGTCAGGGGTCGTCCTCAAGGTTTTAGCAAAGACCCCCTCCGTGTCCCTGGATGACAGCCTGCTTCTGGAGGAGATAGATGTCTTCAACAGGGCAAAGTAGGGCCACATTTTGTTCACCCCCATTATTTTGCCTGCTTATATTCCTCCCGAGCTCATGTGTGAAGGTGAACATGCATGCTGCTGTGAGTCAGAGGAGAAAATCCTGTTCGACTCTGAAAGGGCTGAATGTGGCCCGTGGATTAAATCTACTGAGACTGGCGCGGTAGCCACTTATCAGCTCTGATCAGGTTTCTCACTTCCATTTCCAGGTGTCTGTCTGACCGGGAGGACGACAAGCGTGTCCTCTCTCTGCATGTGGACAAGGAAGCGCACAGCCTCTATGTGGCTTTTTCGAGCTGCGTCGTCCGCATTCCCCTGAGCCGCTGCGAGAGGCATTCCTCCTGCCATAAGTAAGTCACGTAGCAGTGAAACATGCTGTGTACAGCTGGTCATAGGTTTGTGATTTTATGGTTTTGTGTTTCGGTAATCTTAACCTCTTTCCCGTTAGCCTGGTGGTTAATGGTTAACTGGTCATGAATGATTGTCCTGCACCATCAGATCATTTTAACCGTTTATTTTTACTTGGCCACCAGGTCCTGTATTGCATTGAGGGATCCATACTGTGGCTGGAAGCCTCACGGAGCCTGTGAGAGGATACAGCCGGGCATCTCGTGAGTTTAACCGCGATATCAAATGCAAACCATGTTAATTTAGAAAATGAGATCTGGAGTGTTTTCCAACCCTTGACTGATTTCAATCTCTTTTTTTCCACTATCTTGTAGGGCAGAATATGAGCAGGATGTTGAATCGGGAAACACCACCCACCTGGGAGACTGTCATGGTACGAATCTCATCTCCCTGTCAGGCCACTGGTTCAGAGAGACACACAGACACACATCTCTGCACACCATGAGCTCAAACACTCACACCAGTAACCGCTCCAGTAACTCCCCCCACATGAGTCTATGTGCAGTATTAACACACATCTGCATACAGTACATGGCCTCTTGTAACTTGTGCCATCTGTGAGGCAGAACCACGGACATGTACAATTACAGGTCATGCTCAGTCTGTGCAAATGGCAGAGACCGTAAATTAGATTGCAGAAAAGGAGCCTTTACCGATCCAGTCTGTAAACACGTGCCGTCATCTGTACCGACTGAACATGACCCAGGCTAAGCTTCAGTTCTGATCAGAACCAGAGGGGTTTTGGATGGTTCCAGTCAATGGACGACACTACACACGAGTGCTTTATATCTTAATGCTAAATTAATCGTACTGCACTCTTGGTGTCTCTTATGGATTTTACATTTTTCGTCTGAATTCCTTTTATGCTGATTTCCTTGTTCTTTGAATTCTTTTAGCGTTTTGGGGCTCTACATCAGCGCCAGATTACAAATCATTTGGCGACCCCACCTCTGGTTAGTTTGATCTTTTACTCAAATGGTTTCCTTTCTTGGGTTCAGCACCTCCAACCCTGTCTCACCACCGTCCCTGCCATTTATTTCTCACTGAGCATCTCTTGAATGCTAATGCACCTCCCCTCACCTCATCCTCATAATCACAAACAACAGATTCACTAGGCGACATCGATGACGACTTCCTTTTTCTCCCCAATTATCATCACGGCCCACTTTTTCTTGCATGCCCATCAACCATCCCTCGGAGTCCTTACTGTCGTCTACCAGCTCATCTTTGAACCTTAGTAGCCTCTCCTTACACCGCCTTTAAAATCTTAACAAAACCACAAATGTGATTGCTGTGTAAATGTGAACATATCATTGTGCTCAAACGTTTATTTTTTTTATTTTTTACTACTTTGTGACAAACCATAAAGACTGCCTACTAACTGGGTGGATAACAGAATGCTTTACCCACGTTAATAATTTGTTTGTCATCACAGACATGGAGTTTTCATCAGCGCCAGTCACTGTCCAAGCAAACGGTCCCATACACCCCCCAGTACTCATACCCACTCAAAGCCCCAGCTCTGGACCTGGTCCAGATCACTACGGCTCAGGCTTTGTGTTGCAGGATGATCCAGCCACTTCCAACACTTTAAACTCTATTCCAGGGGGCCAAGAGGGTAAGGCCCGCAGGAAGGCAGCCTGCATGCTGCATCGATCCTGGTCTGCTAGCTGCTAGCGGTCAAGTCTCATTAAATTACGTTAAAGTGAATCAACACATAGTCGCACATGCATATTACTCACTGCCACATTATAGCAGGCTGTTTAGTTTGATTTTCCTTTTTCACACACTTTTATTCATAATTACTACACAAATTATATATAATTTAAAATGCTGTTTCTTTTTCCTTTGTGTTTGACTTTTATTTAAATTACTTATAGCTAGTTATCGCCTTACACGTTTTTCACCTTACGTTTCTTTCCTTTCTCTTCTTCAAACTTTAGCTAGTCTTTCTCTGCCAGTACTGTTTTTTTTTAACACCAGCTCTAAAAACAATTCTCGTAACAACCCTCATTGGTCAATCACTGACTGGGCCTCCTTCGCCACATCTTTAATGTGGCCGCATGGTGGATGACTAACTTTTAATGTCTGTGGTTACTAACAAACTTCCTGAAGGGCAGATCTGAACACTGAGAGCAACGCCTCTCTCTCCCCTGTTCTACCCTCCACTGGTTGATCTGCCTTTAGCTCTCTGTAGTTTTTAACTCTAACCCTTTGACAAAAGGCCTCTACTGGGACGTGGATCAACTAACGTGGAGCTTGTAGATGGTGAAATGGTTGTCGGTACCTAACAGCGCTTCTCTGCATTTAATTGCTCTTGTGTCAGTATTTACGGAGTTGGCTGCCTGTCTTCATGGGGCTGTGATCTAGCAGAAACTCGTGCATGAGTGCAGTCACACACATACATGCAGAGTTCTGTCGTAGAATGGTAATGTTTCACTGAAGGTCGAGTCTTTTCACGAGGAGGTTAATCAGTGCCTTCATGCTTTTGTAGGTGTGTGGGATAACCAAGCAGGTGAGACCAACCAGATGGTCCACATGAACATCCTCATCACCTGCGTATTTGCCGCATTTCTGATGGGTGCTCTGCTAGCTGGACTGATCGTTTTCTGCTATCGTGACTCGGTCTTGCGTAAGCCGAGACACGTGCATAAGGATACCGAGTCGGCTCCATCCTGCTCTGACTCCACTGGCAGCTTTGTTAAGCTCAATGGCCTCTTTGACAGCCCCGTAAAGGTACAGCTGTAATAACACAATGCGATAACAGAAAAGTGACTGAAAACTGAAAATATTAATTATTTATTTTCCTATAGGAGTACCAAACCAACATTGATACTCCCAAGCTGTACACCAATCTGCTGACCAACAGCAAAGACCTGAACACACCGAACAGCGACACCAAGACCATGATCCTGCGGGACGGCTGTCAGCCCCCTGAGCTAGCTGCACTGCCGACACCCGAATCTACTCCTGTGCTCCAGCAGAAGGGGCTGCAGCCCATCAAGAACCAGTGGGAGCGGGCTCAAGGAAAAGTCAGTGGACCTCGTAAAGAGTCCAACACATCAGCCAAGAGTCCTCAGTTCCTGCCTACCCCTGCTCTTCTGAACCCCAAGTCCCACCAAGGTCACATTGCCTTGGGACACTCCCACATCCCCAGCGCAGTTGTTCTACCCAATGCAACACACGAGCTTTCTAACATGGACAGTGGAAGTGACACTCTACCACATTCGTCTGAAAAGAAGCTGAAGAATCCAGATGCTAAGGGAAGCAGAAAAGACCCAAAGAGGTCTGTGGATGCCAGAAATACACTTAATGATCTTTTAAAACACCTCAATGACTCTGTGGCTAATCCAAAGGCTATATTTCAAGAGGAACCAGGGCCACGCCCAAGGCAACACCTGACACTGGAGCCCATGGATGAGCTCACTGAAATACCCCCTGTGGTGCCCAGCCGTGAGGCTTCCCTCTATTCTCCCTCATCCTCCTTGCCAAGGCACAGCCCCACAAAGAGGGTGGATGTGCCTCTGCCCACCACTCCCACAACCCCCACAGGAAGCTTGAGTATGGGGGGCACCCTGGAGAGGCAAAGAGGGGGGTATCAACTCCATCGGAGTGCATCTCACAGGCATTCGTTATCCACTTCACAAAATGGAGTAACTATGGGGGTGTCTGTGTCTCGCCAACACAGTATGAACAGAGGGGGATGCATGCCCCCAACACCCCCCTCCAGAATCGACTCTCACGGCGGAGTGATGGGGACAGGAATGCACTCGCCCCACTCCTCTATATCCCGACAGAACAGCTACAATGGGCACTGTTCGCTGCCTCGCACAGGGCTTAAACGGACCCCTTCGCTAAAGCCAGATGTGCCCCCTAAGCCCAACGGCTTTTCACCACAGACTTCGCAGATGCGTGTCGTCAATAAGTACAATTATTAACAGAGTCTGGACACTCCTGAGTGACCTCTGGGATTCAGCGGTAGAGCTTTTAGCCCAGCGGGAAGGGGAGGGAGGGCCATGAATGGGGTAAGACCTCATGTGTGTTTGTGTACTGATTCGAGGTGTGCTCTCCCTTTAAATTATATGCACATTTGCTCACACTTAAAAGGGAAAATGACACATGGCCAAAGATAATTTGGGGCTCTTGGCTCCCTTGCCTCCATTGCTCTCCTTCGTCCTGGTAGCAGCAGCATATGAACAGTGGACACGGTCCTTCGACCGTTCCATGTTATCTGCTTTTGGATACAACCTGCTCCAATGTTGGCTACAATGTTTAGGACACAAGCTGGGGCAGCATCTGTATCTGTGGTACCAGTTCGGAAGCTTCGGAATACTTGAAGAATGGATCTTTTTTGGCACTGCGCTTGAGCACTGTCTTCCCACTAATGTGAACTGAATAAAGACAAGATGGACATCTTGTGTCCTGTACTGAGGTGGCTGAAGGTACAGGGATAATAAACAGTCTGTGACCACAACCAACCGAAACAAGCAGCAAGTGAACAAAGAGTACACGAACAAGTGAGCGTGCGGTGGTTAGTCTTGGCGTCGAGTGCCAAAGGATGCACCTTAAAACGTGTGACATCAGTCACTCTCGTCATTACTATCTCTTTTCTCCTGTCCTCTGAACCCATTTGAACTGATCCCAGATTCTATTTTTGTGTCACTCAGCAGTTTTACTCTTAGTGATTTGGGTGAAGTGGGGAAAACTGGGACAGGGACTCCTAAAGAACATATTTGCAGTGCACGTGCTGCTAAGGTTTTTGACGTACAGTGGGTGTTTTCATATGACGTTCCCTCTGCCAGATCTCAACTTGCCTCCCTCTGGTTCTGCAGCTCTGCTTCTGGGTGTCCGCCTGTGTGCATTATAATACATCGTGATAGAGGTCAAGTTGTTTTTAGCAGCCAAAAGCACTGTTACAACTGATTTATGGAGAAAAGAAAAATCATCTCCAGGACTGAACTTTCTTCTTACATTACCTCCCAACCATTTTGAGAATTACGCTGATGGATAAAGAGACTTCTGGCTTTATGTAGCAATGCCATTGGGACAAACATTCAATTTGTCATCTGAAATTATGAATTTATTTTGAACAGAATGCTTTGACAACATTTCACTGTGTTATTTAAGAGTTTACCGTATGATTATTTGCCCCAGGTACAAACGAGGGCGCTTTTCTTTTAAATTTGGGTTTCTTAAGAACAATTCAGTGTATTAAAAAGGTGTTTTAAACTGACTCTGGAACAACACAAGGATGCTCCGCCTGGCTCATCCGTGCCGGTTCTGCAGCCCACGTTCCCCGTGTATCTTTCCTGCAAGTGGCCAGTGTACAATCAACGCACCGTTTACCAATGTGTCCAAACGAGTCATGCTGGGAATGACAAGATTCTGTAAATATAGCTGAACATTATTAATAAGCGTAAATATTTTTAGGCCAGTGAACCCGAATCTGTGTATAGTGTGCCTTATTCACAAAATAAACCAGTATGTAATATTAAAAAATAAATTGGCCCAGTAAACTATGGTTTTGTCAGACACTACAGAATCCATTTTTATACAATCAGTTACAGAAATTGTTTTTTTTTTTGGAGGGGGGTTAATCACAACCTAATCCAAACCAAAGCCAAGTGATGTGTAAAGCAATTTGCACTTCAGCTTGGTTATGCTTAATGTACAATAGAGTCACAACAAAAATCTGATCAGAGAGTTGAAAAGGGGGTCATTTGCAACCCAGTGGTGCCATGCAGTGAATGTATTCTCCCGACAGCGGGATGTAGGGTGGTTAGACCTCGTACTGAGGAGCATTCGCCTCAGTGTAGGCCCAGGCCACGGCGTATTAACGCGGCGTATTAACACACATACTGTAAGTCGTCTGTTGGCACGGGTGGAAGTCAGGCAGAATCCATAATTCCTCTGGTATGCAGAGGCAGGAACTGCTTCTAATGTCCAGTAAGGATAATGGAGAGAGCATTTCTCTTTGCGGTGTTATTTGGGTGAAATCTGTAATCCTACGCGAGTGTCAGTTGCCTGTTTTAGCCCAAAGCCTCGTTTTGTTTACAAGTGATGATTGTATGTAAAGACCGGTGTTTGGGCTCTTTTTTATTCAACACACCGACATCACAGACATACTCGACATAAACTGCTCAACTGCCTTGTACATTGCAATATTAACTCGGTCTTACTGTTGCAATCAAAATGTAAGCCTTTTGCATTTCAGTCTGAGCTCAGCGTGCGCAGATAAACCAGATTTGTCATGTATTTTTGTTTAAATACTGTGCAACGTGGCGAAGTAAAGCCAACTGTATATATGGTCTCCAGAGTATTCAAACATGTAGATATGTTGTAAAGTTGTACTGTGAATGTGTAAATAATAATGGTCATCATTTCATTCTTTTTTGTTGATTTTTTTTTTTTTTTTTTTTGTAACACGGCATGTATAGTTGAAATAAAACAATACTGCACAGGAGGAAGCTTTATTATCTTTTTTCCATGAAGTCAGATTGAGTTTTATGGGTCATCTCCTCGGGTCACATGTTTCTGATGTGAGACAGCGTGATGAGGAGCTGCAGGGAGATGTCTTTGGTACTCCCAAGGTGAGCCGACACCGAGCAGGCCGCCAGAGAGGAAAATTCAATCATTAAACAGCGAGCTGACACAGCTCATGCTATGGTAATCCAACTCTTCCAGAGCCAGAAGTGATTTGGAGTGATTCCATTATTTTCCAGCTAAATTCTTGACTTGGGGAGTCAGTTATTTCAAACAAAAATAGAAATTATGTAATTTAAAGGCCTGAGCTCTGAGATATTAATGCATTTTCATCCACTGAGCAACTGTTTTCTAACCTCTACTTTAAAGCATGCACTTAAACTATTAAAACCACCACAAAACCTCGAAATTATGACACTACAGTACTAGTTGTAGAGGTAATTACAAGGCATTCCATTGTGTTCCTATTTTGATTTACACGCAAATTAAAAAGTGTTTGCAAAATCAGCGCTCTGTGCTATTTTTGGAGCAGGGTTGTTTTGAAGTTTCGGACCAGTGAAGGGACGACCACAACAGACAGCGTGTGGGAAAATGTCCAAAATAGCATGTTCCCATCAGCACCAAACTACTGCTCAAAGCACAAAGTTCTCAGCTGTCAATGAGCTGTGAAGGAATGTACACATCAGCCTACGCTCTTCGATGCTCGGCATAAACACACAGGAAACGATGTAGAATAGAATAGAATGGCAACAACAAAGACTAAAGGAGTGGATTTTCAATCTCTTTCATGTGTTCACATGTTGTTTATGTCTCAGTGGATAATTGCACATGCGGTCATGTGCTGTAGTTTTCAACAAACACGACATTGGGAATGCAGATGTCCAAACTGATCCACATCACACACAGTACACGGCGGCTTAGCAGCACAAAAAAAACACGAAGGCTTATCATCCATATAAATCCTAGCGGACATATCACTGCCTCAGTCACCTCTCCACAGCTGTTGTCCTCCAAATTCTAACTGTGGGTTCATACATAGGTGTAGTTTGTAATTGCAAACTTTCTGCAGTTTTAAGACAGCCACTGAGGAAAGTCAAGTGCTCAGTTCGGAGAACAAAGTGATCTAAACATAAAGAGGGGCCGATGGGCAAAGGCCTTGCTTTTTTTCACAGACTTGGCAGTCTGTGGTTCGTCACCGCCATCAGAATGTTGACACGAGTGCGCCTTCATTTGCTTTCAGCAGGACGCCCTGAAAACTCACACCTCCTAGCAACTCAGCCCTCACTCACTCTCTCTCTCTCACACACACACACACACACACACACACACACAAGGGAAACATTCTATCCTTCGGGGCTCTGAGGGGGTTGGGGTGTGATTTGGTTAGCAATAAGGGGACAACAAAGAGGCGCCTCTTGCTATTCTGATGTACATCCCATCCTCTCAATTTATCAGATGGTCTCTTTGAATTAGTGGAGGCAAATCAAACACAGCGAGTGATTCTGTAGCCGTTTCATTCACTTGTCCCTCCGCCTGGCCACACTTTAGTCTCATTACCAGCGCTGACTGTTCCAGCACAAAAAGCAGGCGTTTTTTTCCCCAGTCGAGTTGCAGACACGCCTGTGTGTATGTGTGATTGTGTTTATTCCTGAGAGAACAGCGACAGCAGATGCTAAAAAAAAGGTCTCAGTTAAATATAAGTGGAGCACTACAAGGTCACTCATTTAGATGCATGAAGATGAAAGTAAATTGCTTTAGTTGAAAGTACAGATTAAATTGTGCTTTAGAACTCCACCGCTTGTAAAGGGGGAAACACGCACACACGCGTGCACACACTCCATTTGGGTCCATTTTTCTGCTCTGCCTGCAGCACTTCTTTAGAAAATCAAGGAGGACTATTAGACTAAAATCATCCATCTGTACTACTTCCTGTTCCTTGTTTCCCTTAAAAGTCAGAAGGTGAAACTGCCAACTACATTTATACGACCAAAAGGTGCTGAGAGAATTTCTTTGTGTGCTTTAGCAAGTGTATGTGCTCCCTCTCTCGCTGCATTCAGGTGCCTGGGTAATAGGCCATTTGAAAGTGGAGTCAAATGACAGTGTAGTGGCCAAAATTCCTCAAAAAAAAAAAAAAAGTTGTTGAGGTTTCTACTGTAGAAACTGTTCAGTCAGGAAACATCATGATGCCATAATCCATGCACCAACTACCCTTCCTCTGACAGCTGCTTAATGGCACCCACCGCTTTAAAAAGTTACTTTCAGTAGGAGAGTAAGACCAGGGAAGGGAACAGGATTGTTAAATGTGAAGAATGAAACTGCAGATGGGAAACTGGGAGGTTTTTTTTAAAGTAATGCCTCTGAATAGATAGAGTGCTGTGAGGAAAACTGCTTAAAGTGAGACGGGTGAGCAGAGCGACTGCAGATCCATTGGTATGTTAAATAATGGCTGCTAAGAGGTCCGTGTGGGGAGAAGCTATTGTGTTCCCAGATAGCCTCCAGAAAAATGTCTGCATCTGCACTGCACCTGTGATTTATCATGAGACATTATTAAATGGGAATTTGAAATGGGATCCATATGAAAAGATTCAAGTTGGAGCTGCTCAGCTGATGTGTGCATTATTTATAACGGCCATTCTGTAGCAATCGACACTGCTGAAGAGGTCGTGTAAGGTTTGAGCACAACAGCGTTAATACAAATAGGTGCCTATGGTCTGTGAAGGGATTAGCACCGACAGCTTACATATTATGCGTAAAGTTGCTTAATTAATGTCAAATTTAAATGTTATCATGGTAGAGAATGTAAAATTGGCTTCAGCGAATGCAACAAGATGGTGTGAAGCTTCTTAGAAAGGTCACCACATAAAGAAAAGCAAGGCAGGCAGCACAACGCCACCCTAATGAGGAGCCCCTCTTCATGCTGCCTGTTTTTACAAAGAACAAACTGGGATAATGCTGCCCCAGCGTGCCATTACAGACATCATGCCAGCATCTTACAAGCTAATGTGACAGCTGTGACCGTGCTGGTGTGTTGTGGCGTATTATAAATGCATCCAGCGTCAGTATTTCAGTTCATCTGAAGAACATAAGGAACAACGAAATGATTCAGTCGTTGAGCCTGAACTATAGTTTTAACACTTCTACCGGTTCAAACTACTCTCGCTTTGGTTTTTGGAAGGACAAATTCAATTTCCAGGTTGTTTCAGTTACTGTTTTGTTTTGTCATTTGCTCTGACATAATTGAACTAAAACAATTAAAACTTGTTAATTCCACCCACCTTTCTCCTGCAGGCATGTGCAGTGAGGCAAATGCTAGGAGGAAAAGAATTAAATGTCTTAAATAAGAATACAGATAAGTGTGTTTGGATGGTCAAGTAGCTGCTTGATCAGCATTTTCTGCTTAGAGCAAGTCAGGGAAGATGGAGACTGGCTAGGGAGGCCACCAAGGCACCCACAACCACCCTGAGTGAGTTAAAGCTTCATCAGCTCAGATGGGAAGGACTCCACTTCCAGCAACTGTTGCCCAGCAATTACATCATGTGGAGAGAAAGTATGTCACGTCTGGGGTACACCAAAGACGTGGGAGTCTCAGAAAGCTATCGAGACCAAAAGTTAGTTAAGAACCGGACCTGGCCTGGACCCATGTCATCTCACAGCTGTCAACTCCCAGTCGCAAAGAGTTTTAAAGCAGTATAAACCTTTGAGCACCCATTTCTTTAGTTGGGTTGTTCAGTAATACGGTGCATAACACCAACAAAGTGAAACAGGCCTGCGAGATAGCAAACAGCAAAGAAGAAATGGGATTAATATGAGTGTTGTCCTTTAGCAAGCACAGACCGTGTAGCAAGGAAAAGGAAAGGAACGGAAGGAAAGATCCTTATCTGTAAAAGTTCATCTGCACAGCAGGGTGCACGTGTGTGTCACAGGGAGCGATGGGGGAGTCTGCGAAGGGGGTGGTTGGGGCTGGCGAGCTGCAACAAGCCCATCAAATGAGCAGTCATTTACTGAGACAGTAAACCCCCGCAAGCAAATCACATTCACACTTCTGTGGTCTAGGGTGGTATAATGCTCCATTTACTCTGTCTAAGCAGAAACCAACAACTTAATTTCTCTCAGAAACCAACAACTTAGTTTCTCTCTTCCTCCTCACTCCATCCAGCCACCACAGGGCAGCTCTTCTGGGAGCCTCGCTGCTGAACCAGAGAATTATTCCAATCACTTTTATGACTAAAGCTTAACCTGCTATTACGGTACTTTGTCATTGGGAAATCACATCTTCCCAGACACTCCCTGAATACACACCCTGACACACACACACACTCACACACACACATCCTGACCCCGAGGGGTGATGACAGCAAACGTCGCGGCGCACCACACCCCCATCACCTACTTGTCTCTGGGAAAAATGAGTATCCAAATTTTTGGTCAGATGATCAAAAAAAAAAAGAAAAAAAAAGAAGTTTTGGACACATAATCAACATTCTAATAATGACCTGACCATTTGATTTGTAGCATATATCCAAATAAAGCTCGGATTCATCGTTAATGGAGGGAATAAAGCGGGTCGTCATATAGAGCCCTGTGACCAGAGGGAGCAGCTAGTTCAGCTTTAGTTTGATGTTGCCCAAGTTAGCGCTCTTGCACTTCCACAAATGAATTCTCCAAACAGAACAATGGCCTTAACATCTGTACACATCAGCAGAGACAGACTCCACCAGCAGGCTGCTGTCTCAGCTCCACAGCCATCTTCAGCCAACAATGTTTGCAATTAAAAAAAACAAATCAACGCTGCCTCACACAGGGCCCCGATCGATACGTCTCCCTGAGCCGATGAGTCCTCTCTGACGCGTCCCGTCCTGACTCAACACCGTCTCCACTCTCAGAGAGGAGGCAGGACTCAAGGACGGGGGCTGCAAGGAGGAAGAGGAGCGAGGGGGGAGAGGATGGCACAGAAAGGAGAGAAGAGCTGAATGCCAAGATGTTGCACAACAAGCCTTTAGTCTTTCCAACAGGCAGAATTATCATTCAGGGAAAAAAAGAAAAAAAAAAAACACCATCCAAGACCATGCCCTTACAGAAAAGAGCGTAACGCCACCCCCGGCTCACATACCCACACAAACCTGCAAGTACGAGTGTACATATCACAAACACACAGTTAAACTGACACCACTGCACATTACAGATGTGATTTCAAAATAACATCCCCAATTTACGATAGAACAAACACACAGTCTTTACTGAAGTTGGTGATATTCTCTTTATGATTATGATACATATTGTTCATAACCTTTTAACTGGCCTCAAGACCAAATTGGATTCTTTTTTTATCCAGCACTAGCAACTTTCAGAAAACTTTTCCATGTTCCATCAAGAGCTTTCAGAATCTACTTCACGTGGAGAAAATGGCTGAAACCTTCAGTACTTGGCAGTCAGCCCTTGAGTACCGCTCTTGTAATTGTGACTCGAAGTAGTAGCCTTAGCTAAGCGGCTGCGCGCTGCATGATGTGGAAAGTTAAAAGGCTGCCGTCTGGCCTAGGAGCACTTCAAAAGGCCCAGTGTGGTTTGAACTGCGGCACAAGCGGCGAGCATGCGCGCACATGCAAACAGACGTGGGCAGCCGGTGGCTTGTGCATTGCAAAGATGCACGTGTGTTTGTGTGTGCCGGATGAGGGAAGGCCTATTAAAAAGCCGCCTGAGGAGAGGGCTTTTAGCTGGGAATCTGTGGGGGCCAGAGAGGAGGGCAGAGCCATTGTGTGTCACAGTCCCATCCTGAGAGGTGGAATTAGAACCTTTCTCCTCTGCTCGGCTGGAAGATTCCATACCACCGCGACCCCATCTTTAATTAGAGCTGAACTACAGCTATGACACAGAGAGCCGAATTAACAGCAAGGAAAAAATTATTGTAAAAAAAATAATTCTTAAAAAGAAATAATAATAAATGGTTGGGTTGGTGATGAGATTTTATTGAAAGCCTAAAGTGACATCAGTTTGACTTTAAAATTGATGATCATCCCTGGTGTGTGATCACCCGGCCTACTGCAGGCCAGTGACTGTACCAAACCGGCTTGGTTTGGTGTTCAGGTCCAGTCCACCTACGTGCCAGAATTATAGAAAATTGATATTTTTTCTATAAGGTTTGCTCATGATATACATGCAAATGATGATACCGTTCACTAAAGCACTCTTTTGAAAAGTCTTGCAGGGAAAAAAAAACTCAACAAAACAAGCATGCGGGGGGATCAGGAGCGATCTAAAATGACACTGGTTCGAATCTCAGGACTCGTGTTTACGCATTAACAGACAGTCGCTTATCCGACAGGAAGAGGGGCAGAATGGATGTTACCTCCACCTGCTGTCGTTGTTAGCCTACGGGAGCGCAGCAGCTTTTACCAGGCTTCTAATTGGTTGATCAGGTTACAGTTGGAGCTCTATCGCCATCTGCTGGCTTGGCTTTGGTTCAAACGCCATTTGTGGTCATTCTGAGCAGAGGGAGATTTTTCTTGTCAAATGATGCTGGTGGAGAAAAATGAGCAGGATCTCCATTCACCAGCTGGTTCACATGTGGACTGGACTCCAGTCTTTCCAGACAAGGCCAGCAGCTGCCCAGTCTGCCAACAGCCCAATCCAAAGAAGTCAGCAAGTATGAATGGCTGGTAATGAATGATGATGAGAAGGATAAACACAGGCTGGTTGTGCTCTCCACTGAGCTTCCATCCATTTATGCTTGTAAGGTTACATTTATGTTCAGTAGTTTGATTGTATAGCAGGTAAACAATGTGTCAGCTTTATCCCGAAGCTCATTCTGCTTCAAAGTTAATGCTGTTAAGGGCTGCTGTCAAAACTGATCATCTTTGAAGAGACATCCACCCTACGCAGACTAATTATACCCAAGCAAAAACCGTCATAAGATATCACAAGACACTCTTTTGCTTTTTCTTTGCGTCTCTCGCTCTCACTCTCTCTCACACACACACACGCTTAGCATGAAATGTGTGCTGACCTGGCTTTATTTTGGCTTTCTCTCTCATGTGTGTCTTAATCTTACTGTCTGCTCTTTTCCACCTGATTAGTCTGATCACTCATATCTGACAGGTGTGTTTCATAACTGCTCACACGCACGCATACACGCACACGCAAATACACACACACAACCAGGCACAAATGGGCGATCTCTCTGTCCGGGTAAGATAATGATGCATTATTCAGTTATTCACGAGGAAAATATCCCACCATAGCCCGCAGTTACGACTGTTACACTTCACTTCACATGGCCAGCAACCAAGTGCTCATGTGAGTCAATCTCACACACACAAACGCACATTAAAGCCATTTGCTGTATCTGAGTCCGTCAGGAAAAAGGTTTTCTTCACCAAAATATGCATAATGAGCCAGCCCATACTCTCCAAGGGGATTTCGACACACTGAGATAAAGAGGCGTGAACTCAGGAAGCAAGAAATGCATGCAAATAGGTGTGAGCATGGGGTAGAAGCTAGGTCCCCCACACAATCGCTCCAACTATGTTGTTCTTCACCTGCTGAGATCTAAAGCAATAATCATAAACCATGAAGAACCACGGCTGCTATTTCAGTGCAGGGCACCTCGCTGACTGATTGACTGCCTCAGGCTGCAGATAAGAGTCAGGAGTGGTGTGTGTGTGCGTGTGCGTGTGTGTGAGGGAGTGAGGTTAGGAAGCGTGTTCAGCCCCTCTTCTCCGCTGCACCTCTTTCTAACTGATTTTGTATTCAGAGAAGTTCCTCGATGACCACCCTGCTGTTAGCGCAGTTGTCCTCGTCAAAGTTGATTTAGCTGATCTTTCCGTGACTGAACTCTGGGCCCATTCTGTTTTGTGAGCTGTAAATTACTTGCCTTTACCAAGAGACAGAGATGGAAAAGTGTGGATGCGGCTCTTTTATCATCTGTGTCAACGTTGTCTCACTATATTGCCATGCAAAGGCAAAACTAGACAACTACACCACTGGTCAAAACGGATCGAAATCTAGACAACGGAGAGAGACAGCGGTTACCGTGTATTTATTGTTCCTGTGTTGATTTTAATAGGCAACAAAATTTGAGAAAAATGAGGAGCAACGGGGCGTAAAACCACCAAAGGCTTGCAGAGCAAAGCACTGACCTTCCAACAATCACAAAAAGACAAAAGATGCTTAGAAAGGCTAAAAACAGCACAAAGATGCAGTAATGGAGGAGAATATTCAGAGGCATTAGGACAGGGACCGTGACCCCTACACCCTCACTCATCAAACCTCATATGCTGACCTCCATCTACAGCATTAAGATGATAACCTTCGCTAGACATCGAGCATTTCTGCTGTGCAGGGACCCCGTGGTGTCGAAAGAAAAAAATAAATCTGAGACAGAGCTTTTTCACGAATCTGCCATGAGGGAGTTTCTGAGAAGGCCGAGGAGCTCGTCATTCTCTGGGTGAAAGCTACAGTAGCAGATAATAGCTGGTGCCTCCTCACAGCCCTGGTCTCTGTGGTAAATCACTTTAAAACAGCACTCCAGGACATGCCACTTAAGTACTTCTGAGCCTGGCCACGTCCTTATGAGTACAGATAGTTTCTGCCACAGCGCTGAAAAAGAGATGAAGAAGCTGCCCGCAGGTGTCTCCGATTTTAACAATCTGATTGTCTCTGCAGCCTAAAACTTCAGGAAAGCTCATGTGGAGGTGGTGAGGACTGGAAATATTCTTTCAAAAAATGGAGGAAACCACAAAGAAAGCAGCAGATCTTTTGGATGTGGGAGGGATTCAAATGAGGAGCGGCTCAAGGTGAACGTGGACAGTTTGACACCCTCACGAGGACGATGCTTCCTGATCCCGTGACTCTGCTCAGGCCGCAGCTCAGCCTCCGTTTCAACCAGCTCTCCCACTGCCTGGACAAAGGAGGAGCCACTGGGATGTAACTCACGCCTGCACATCAGGACAAAGACCTTTTGTCCACCTTTTGTCTGGTCTTACAAAGGAAGACTCGCTGTGCGCGTGTGCCAGCGAGGACTGAAAAACACCACCTGAACATTTCAATGAGACTGGAGGACAATTCACTCTTCTGTCACTGCAACAAAGTTTGATGCAGTGGGAACTTTATGGCCAAATGTATCATTTTCATATGACTGCTGTAAATGTTAAGGTCAGCAGGAACCAGTGTGATGGCCACAGAAGCATGCACCCGTAAACACAGCCAAAACTTTTCTCTAAATGTCGTGGGTTCCAACCAGATACCTTTTAAACACATCAAACCCTCCGGAGAGTCGTGGCATAAAGATCAGACGCAGATGCTATGCTGATCTTTACAATCTCAACAAACTCATCTTCATAAGAAACAACCTCAGCTTGTTAGCAGTTTTGCCGTAGCCAAAACCGAGTGCGGGCCAAGCCCAGGACTTTATAGTCTTATAAACCAAGGTCCAATACTCAACTTTTCCATCATGAGATGAGATGTTGCTACATTTCAGTTTCTACAGGCGGTGCGAAAACCACAAGCAGAAAAGCTGTCACACTGGAAACAGTCATCACGTGAGCTCTGACTGTAAGGCAACAGTGTCCATCGCTGATTACAGTCTCTGGTCAAAGAGCAGAAAAACAGGAATTGACCTTCTCTATGGTCAGATGTGATCAAAAAGGAAGTTAAACTCTTTTGTACTTGGTTGTAAGCACTTTTGATCCAATTCAGCCATTTTGTTCCTTTTTTGAAAACCCACAACCAAGCCAGAAACGGCCCATTGGCTGATTGCTCTGCTCCCTTCCTACATGCAGCCTGTATGTTCATTCACACTTAATTCCGTCTTTCATTTTCTTACAGCGGGCCATTCCTCGACCCCGTCGTGCACCCTCTGTCATCTGGCACGCTCGCTCTGTTGGCAGTCATCTCGCCGCTCTCCGATAAAACGTGATTTTCTGCATCTTCGCAGTTACCCCTGGCGTAATCACTGTGAAATCAGAGCGCCACGGACTACGCTGAGATTTGTTTTTCCATGGCATCTGTGACTTCAAATGTTACCATTATTTCCTCCTGCTTAAAATGAAATCTGATCCCATCGCACCTTGGCCTCGGAAGAACACGACACCGGAGCATTGAACATTATTAGACGGCTTGAAATGAGATTGGTCTGTATGTTACCCCGAGGAGCTCCCTTCAACACAACAATCTTCCCCAGAAAATCTATGATTAATAAATCATTATCCCTAACATCTAAATTGCCCACCAGTCTGAAGCAGTGCTCCAGCCGTCCTCCGCTCCCAACCATACCCATATCACCCGCTCCCTTTATTCTCTCTCTTTCCCATCTACATATTTATTACCTCACAGTGTGAAAGCATCTGTTGTATGGTACAGTCTCAGCCAAGCCCAGGCTGTCATGGCCGCCTGGCAGAGAAACATGCTGTATGGCAAAATGCAGGCTACACTGTTGGCTTCCATGAG
Organism: Pao palembangensis; assembly: GCA_015343265.1. Lineage (NCBI taxonomy): Eukaryota > Metazoa > Chordata > Actinopteri > Tetraodontiformes > Tetraodontidae > Pao > Pao palembangensis. The sequence continues at coordinate 14,691,600 of CM027081.1, forward strand.
GTACAACTATGTATCAGGTACTTTAAACATCTGGTTTAACATCTATTTTTCACAAGCTAGCAAGCAGAAACTCCATAAAAGCTAGACAAAAAAGGTAGTAACAAAGAGAAGGAGATGTTTAGATTAAGTTAAAGTTTCTGAGCTTCATTCTCAGCAGAAACACTGACATCTAGCGGCCGAGCGGACAAACGCGCCAATCATGTCAACACCAGAGACACACGTTAATCCACTAGCTTGGTTTCCATCCATCCATTTTCTGCTCAAAACACAAAAACACTTATTCCTAATCAGAGTTTGAAGGGAAAGCTGGAGAGGAAGGGGAAGCTGACTGTCATGGAGGAAGAAGACCCTGGACAGATCACAAGTCCAACGCAGGACACACACACACACACACATACGAACACACACAGAAACACATGAACACACACGAACACACTCCAATCAACCTACTGTGCATGTTTTTGGGAGCAAAATGTGTAATAATTTGTGTGAATCTTACACGCTGGGGTGCCAAGACAAAATCTTTCTAAATCTCGTCTAAATATTCACTGAGCCAACCTCTCATTTCAGACTCTTTCAGTAACTCTTTCCAACTTTGGTTTCAGGCTGCAGTTCTGTGAAATTGCAGCCAGGCTTTAGCCGTGTCCCAGCTCTGACCTTTACTGTACAAAAATGAGGACAAACCTTGGAGTGACGTTTGTTAGCAGACCAAATGGCAGCCACAGCTTGTGGACAAACCGTGTAGGGAAGCCCAAGCAGGCATGTGACAGATGGCGGGGAGTGGACGGGTGACTGCTGGACAATGTGTGCTGCAGCCAGGACAGCGCGATCATGACACAGAATGGAATCAGGAAGAGCTCCGCAGAAGCTGTATCACTTCACACACACGGAAACCTACACAAACACAACCGCACGCCCGGCAGAGCAGAGCAAATTCCCCACTCCCAGGAAGAGACAAGTGTGGACACAGCTGCCTGCAGCCAGTACTGACTGACGCAGAATTAATATTCCAGGTTTTAACAACTCGTTCTTACCTGCGCTCTTCCCTGCACAAACACCTCCTCTCTCCAGAACGCCTTCTTGGCTTCTCTTTGTCCTACCAGTTCTGCAATTAAGAAAATGGGTCATTAAATAATTGCCACAGGCAAGAGGGCTCATGAGGAGTTAATCAGACGGGATGGATGGACTGCTGGGAGACACAGAGACACACACTTGCATACACAGACGGCGCATTTAGAACGTATTGACATTTCTGAAAAGTGAGCCTGCAGTCAGACGGGCGTGAGCAGAATGACAGAAAATGGCAGGAGCTGATGAAGAGCATTGATTTGGTAGTCACGCCGGGCAGAGAGGCAGCTTGAAAACTTCAGCTGAAACCTTGCTTCAGGTCATCGGTATTCCCAACGGGACCACAGAATATCTCCCTGTGATGGCATAATCCACTGACAAGGTATTTAATCGGGAGGAAAACCCGCAAAGGCTGGGAGTTATCCCAGCTAAAGTGGTCTGATAAGTGTGGGACCGGCCCGACCCGGACAGCCAGAAGACAGAAGCCAATTTTAAATGCAGACGTGTGCCTGCAACACCTTCCTCTGGAAGCATGGAGCATGTCTTTATCTCTCTCCAGCCTCCTGCCTCACCCAGGTGTGTGTGTGTGTGTGTAATAGATGATAGTTTGGGGTAGCTCTGAGTAAATTACACACAAACGTTGGGAATGTTTGGGATCTACAGGAGCAGAATACCAAATGTGTCCTGCCCCAACACAGCAGCTGTTACTACCCTCTGAATGAATCCGTCTGAGGCCATTTGTGGATCTGTTTCTCAGCAGTTTATTGTGTTAGTATGACGGTTTCAACTGTCTCAACTGTCCAAAAGCAGAATGTTCAAACTGTTCAGAAGCCCAAAAGGCTCAATTTGGCTTCACAAACTCAACAATAAAAGGAGAAGTGTAGATAAAAAAGTGATTCTCACAATTTATTATGAAAGTAATTGACTAATGAACTGCTCAAACCCAGACTAATTAAACCTGATCAATGAGCCGACATTTAGAAATTAACGATTGAAAATTGTCCCTGATAGTCCAGGTTGTCTCACTTTTAGCTTTAAAAAAAAAAAAAAAAAATCAATAAAGATCATCAACTGCTTTTAACTGAATACTCCATCAGCAGATGGTAAAACTCTGCAGACCAGCACCAAAAATGGACCTGGAGATGCACAGAAACTCAAAACTGGAGCACACCATTTGCTTTATTTGACTCTTGAATTGTGTGGCATATAAACAGATAAACACGTGACATCACTTCCTTCCCGTCCCGCCAGGACGCCTTTCTGCCGTCACCATTTCCTCTTTTCGCTTTAATGCCAGCACAGACGTCAAAGGCCTGGACAGCACGGAAACCGACAACAGGATGACAGTAGTTTTGTCCAAAGCGCCCGACAATCTGTGATCTGGGTGGCAGTAGGAGGAAGGAGGAGGGCAGGCAGGAGCGCGGCCCTGGGGCCTGGAACCGGGGGAAGGCCACCGTGTAGTGTAAATACACATGGAGACTTCCTGATGAGAGGACGCCTGCAGCTAAAAGACAGTAAAGGCCGCTGGCTTCATGACTCATGTTCACTCATGATTCCATATCAACAGTGGAAGATGTGGGGGACTGAGCAGGGTTTGGCTGGGCTGCTGACTAATGCACGGCTGCAAAGTCAGACGGTGAGAGCAGAGTCAAGGAGGGAATTCTTTATTCTGTACTCTCCAAATTAAATCTTTTGTTATTGCCCTTTTCTAATCAAACGTCTTACCCTAAGAAGATAATTACTCAGTCTGGGACAGCAATACCCAGATTGGCTGTTATTTTTTTCTGCAGTTTGCTGGGCAAATTGAAATTATTAGACATGATCTACATGTTTTTTTTACTGTAAATCACACTATATACAAGCTTGTGCTTACAGTGAAGATCTTAATCAAAATTGCTCTTCATCCACCAGGTAAAATCATTTTTGTTAATCTATCCATCTTCTGTGACTCAACATTGTGCCTTTATTTTGAGCCAGAGGAAGCAGAGCTGTGTTCCGTTGTACTTTCTGTATTCAGCAATGGTGGAAAATCTCTAATGCTAAAACAATAAATTTCTAAAAAGACGGGACTAAATTACATTATACTGCATTTTATTACTGCAGCAGTTAAGATGGTCAGGTTTGAATTTACTGTAAACAGAGACTCTGTCCAGCAGGTGGTGCTGTGGAGGCGAACACGAGGCCCCTTTTAAATACAGCTCTGGAAAAAATTAAGAGACCACTTCAATTTTTTTCTGAAATCAGCATCTCTACACGTTTACATTTTTATTTGAAATTTGGAAAAAATGTTGGCAGTAGTTTAAAGAATGAAACTAAAATGTTTATTTTACTCAAACACATACCTATAAATAGTGAAAATCAGAAAACTGCTCATTTTGCAGTGGTCTCTTAGTTTTTTTCCAGAGCTGTATAAGCCTGCAGGATTGTGCACTACGGAAATATTCACAGTGATGAGACTGTGCAGGAGCGGAAAAACCCTGGCTCCACTGCAGAAGTTAATTCTGCTCTCAGATTTTTAATCTTGAGATCCAAAGGTCAAGTGCAGTATAAGAATCTGGCCACAGCCTAGTTTGCCATGAAATGAAAACCTTCTGACTCAATTTTCTTTCTAACAAGGGCAATAAATCAGAGGAGCACCACCGCTGTGTGGAGCGTGCCTTTCACCCCGCGCCTGCCAGTTGTTCTCCATCTGGCCCTCCACTTAGCTCTCCATTGGATCTTTGTCTTGCTCCGGTACCGCTATAACCATCTAGGCTGATCATTTAAACGGCTCAGGGCCACAAGTTCCACACTGTAATAAGCTCACTAAAATTGCCCAAATGTGCCTGAACATAACACCTGAAAGAGCTCAGCTGGAACACAAAACGGAACCTTTATAGATTTGTCTTTCCACCATAAACATAAATACTTAACAAGAGAAATTGCGCAATTACAGTGTCAGATTGGGAAAAGGAAGGACTCTTACTGTCATGGATAAACTGCTCAATGGTCTTCTGAGAATTGAAGAGGTTATGTAATTTTATTACAGACTTTACTCTAGATACCCTGGGTCAAAATGTTCCATTCTGCTGTCATATGTTCTGTAACCGTCCTCGAGTGGGTCGTAGATTACACATCACATCCTGATAGGATTCTTATCCAGATGATTCCTGACACGTGCCTGCCCCCAAACCCCCAACCTCCCACCTGTGTAATCAGCTTTGTTCCTGTAACTCTGAAAGCAACACACACACACAAACACACACACGATGGGCATCATTTTGAGGGCTTTATTGCATCCTAGCAACATCAATGTGATTTAGTAAAGAACATAAAATCCAATTTTTACAAGACAATCAAAGACTCTTTGAATCTGTGAATGATTGACAGTAGTACCATGATCACTGTTACACAGGGGCGTGCTTTAACTTTGATTACACCAGACATAAAGATTTAACCACGAGACAGTTGAGAGGTAGAAAATCTGGAAGACCTGTTCAGGGACATTTGTTTTTACAGGACAAACCAAAGATTCTTCATACATTCAAATTACATGGAGAGACAAAAATACAGAAAGATATTTTTTTGTACAACCAGTGCAAAGAAACATGACTTAATCATATTAAACTGAGAAGCTGTTTGGGTGAATATTATCTGTGACATCACAGTTTCTCTGATTAAAATCAGCTGCAGCTTAAGGGTGTGTTCATAAGGGTGTGTTTTGTACAGCCAGACGCCCCCCCACCCCAAAAAAAAGAAAACAGAAACAAACCTGCTGCTCCTCTGCTAAAATTGGACTGATTAAAATGCCGTCATTGATAGGACACCAGGGGCAGCTGTACTTTGACAAGAAAGCTTGTTGTGAAAGGAAATTTGGCCCCAATTTTAAAGAAAAAAAAAAAACAGAGACGCTCCTGCACTTCCTGTTTCCAGTCTCGATTCATTTGCTATGCAAAGCAGCAATTTCACCCGGCGTGCGCTCATCTCATCTCACTCAGCAGAAATTGTTCTTATCATTAAATAAGGTAACTTCATTAGCCGACCCAGGAATTACAGGCCCCTAAACAGACAAGGGAATTTCATCCACTGATTTTATGCTGAAAATACAGTATATTGTACCGTTTCTGAATTGCAACATCAACACTGTTTTCACACACGAGAAAACAAAGAATCAGTGTTTAAACCGTTTCTGTGGTTTAATATATCCCAGAAATAACTGATTCCAAGCAGGGAGCTTGAACACATCCTTGTTTGTTGCTGTTTTGTTTCCGTTGCTGCTGCTCAACCTCTCACGGCACCTGAGTCGCCCTCAAAGGCCCTGTTGTCATAGCGATGTTGCAGTCTCTCTGGGTCGGGATTCCCCGGGTCAGTGAGCGGGACGTCATACATGGCTTCTCCCCCCGCCACTGTGATGATAGCGGTATCTGGTGGCGGCTGGGCAGAAATGGTCTCTTTGGACTCGTCCTCCACCCCCAGGGCCTTCAGGATGTCGCACTTGCACATGGGGCAGGTTCTCTTCTCCAGCAGCCAAGGCTCGATGCAGGTTTTGTGGAAGATGTGGTCACATGTCAGCACTGTCACAACGTCCCCCATCCTGTAGGACTCGATGCACACGGCGCACATGTGAGACTCAGAGTTAGCCTCTTCGTCATCTCTTGTGAGCGTGCGCACCTGTAAACATCTGATGGCCTTTTTGGCCTTGGACTTAAGCCTCCGCTCGTTGCGTCGATGCCTTCTCAGCCTGTAGAGGCGACTCGCTGACAGAAATATGAAGTAGGTGACCGAGGCCGCTGTCACGATGAAGAAGGCGATGGACAGGAGGTAGAGCCAGTACGTGTCGACCCAGGGGCCGTGCGGTTTTCCTGGCTCAATCGCCATCTCCACCTCAGTCCCGTTCCTCAACAACTTAACAACTTCCATACCTTGACTGTTGCCAATCATGATAGCCACAATGTCCACTGCCTCTGGGTGGAACATGTGGCTGGTGCTGTTGCCGGTGCCATCGGCGTTGAACACCACCACGCCAGCTGCCCCTTGGCGCTTGGCTGCGTTGATCTTCTCACTGAAGGTGCAGTTGCCTCTTTTAACCAGAGCTATCCAGGGAATGGAGTTATTGTGGCTGTAGATTAGACCCGAGCCACAGCCTTCCAGGCCTCCAATGGGCAGCACGACGCTGCCAGAGGTCTCTTTCAGGTCAGAATTGCGACCATACACTCCACATTCACAGGATTTCTGTACGGTGTGGTCGTCACCCACTTTAGTGTATCTCATTTCCACAACAGCTGTCCAAAACACGAAGGCAGCTGAAGAGTGAACAAGTCCTGACAAACACAGCCACAGCAGCAGACAGCGCTGTCCCTTCTTACCCATGGTAACGCTCGTCTTGAAACAACAGGAAGCCCTCTATTAGCTCTGTTAGCCTCTTCAAACGTCCTTTCTCTGCCTTATTTCCTGGTTTGTTCGAGGATCAGCGGTCTGGATACAACTGCGGTTCCACCCAACCTGCTGTAAGCTGATATGAGCCTGTGGTAACAAAACACGAGCTCTGCCGTCAGCCACTCACCTCTCGTTATCTTCCTGAACCTTGAACACTCCTCGCAGAGGGCAGGGTGCTGGCATTCAACAACAGAGCTGTGCTTTTTTTTTTCCCCTCCTGAACCGAGAAACGTTCTAGAGACGTGACAAAGCAAATTGTATGTTCACAGTTCAAGAGCACGAAATGATCTTATGAGACAGAAACAAAGCTTCTGGCTTTTCCCTTGTGTAATGGTGAGCAAAGAAAACAGGTATTTCTAGTCCAGCTTCATTCCTTCCTCTATTTGTGCCACTTACATCATTGTTATGAAAACCAAACAGACGAGTATTACTGCCGGTTTGACAACTGAGACGGCACGAGGCTTAGTCTACTTTACCCTGTGTCCTCTTACAAGTAAAAGTACCCACAGCAGGGATAGATAGGCTTCCAACGACAACCAACATGGAGAGCTTATTATTATCAAGCTGTCTTTCCCTTTTCAAAAACACACGGACACACGCTCGGTAAATAATTGCTTCTCTGCTTCCAATGTCAGCAGCTCACAGATGTTGATAACAAGAACAATGGCTGTGCTGTGGCAGGTGAATGAATGAAACTCAAATAATGGCACAATAGAAAGTAAGATCCCAGAAATGTTAATATATTAACTCTAGAATTGCTCTCACTCCACATTGGTGTGAACGTTTGAGCCACAAATACAAAAGTTCCAGCAATTCATGTCCAACACTGCCATCTAGTGGTTGAGACGGCCTCAACACGCAGAACAAGTCTAAATAAATATGAAAATAACAGTAAGAGAAACAAACACAAAAATAAGAACATATGAAATAATGTGAAACACAAAAAAAGTAAAATATTTCAAACTCAATATAAAAATGACTCGGGTGCTTAAGGTCGTAATAGTACAACAAAAATGATATCATGACGTATTTGAGTGATATTCGTTAATAACGCTATTCAACACCTCCGTCTGACTGAGACTCTCAGCTCTTCATGTTGTGATATGTTCTGTCTGTTTAGAACTTTCAAGTTGCACATTTCTCTATTTGCACATTTTTCATGTTGCACATTTTGCTGGAGTACTTTAATCTTGCTGCTGTAACAATGTCATTTCCCATGGGAAAAATAAAGTACAGTACTTCTATTCTATTCTATTCCATTATGTTTACTATACACAAAGTCAGGTATTGACGTAAACAAACATGATGCTAAAACATGATATTTGTTTGTAGCACATGTCTGGTGGGATGTTATGCTTGATGAAATTAAGGGCAAACCAAACAGCTCTTAATAGTATCAAACCGTGATAATCCAAGAGAATTAAAAACCACGATTAAACCACCAAGAGGCGCCATTTTCTCACAGTTTAGAGTTTGAATTGAACCACTTCTCCCACACACTAACCTGTTGCTAGTTCAACTAAAGTTCATTAACCGACTGAGCAACGTGGTTTGGTTTAAACTGTCCATCCATGATCGATCGTATATGATTTAAAGTAGCAATAATAAATAAATGAAATACCTGTTTCGACGCTTCACGCCCGGTGGGGTCCGCTCCTCCAGCCAGAGGGTCCTGGAAATGTTTCCAGGTTCAGAGGTTAAAATCGAAGAACATGTCCAAACATGACTCCCTATCACTCCGCGCACACTCGTGCAGGTTTTTAAAACCTTACGGGTTTAATTGTTTAAGCTATTACCAGAATATTTGCGGTATGAGTGGCTCTTTTAATGTCGTATAAATCTGAGTGATTTGGGAATGGGTTTATTATTAACTGTATAAAAATGAACGAGGGCTATTTAATTAATAGGGATACGCGGATGAAGAAAAGACAGGTGAAAACTGTTAGTCTTTTCACTTTGCATTAATTAAGTCGTTATGTTTATATTTGATATGGACTGATTGATGGTTTAAAATGTAAGAACTGGCTGCTCAAGAATTACAGAGTGGAATATTACAAGATTTTAAGCGTGATATTGTCAAATTCTCTCTTCCGTTTAGGTTATAAATTAGACATTTTGATTGGTGGCCTTCAAAGTTTCAACTCTCCACATAAAGCTGCTGTTGACTTTAGAGACATTTTTGAGATTTAAAATGTTGAATATTGTATTCAAATTTTATAGTTTTTTTTAAGGTATTTTATTTAAAAACCAAATCCGATATAACCATAAACTAATTTGTTTGTTTATTTGTAATTCGTGTACACAGTATGGCACTTTGAAATGTTCTCCTGCCAGAATCGTCTAATACAGACCATTAAAACCCCAAATCAAAGGTTGAAAGGACTTAATTTTCTCTTTCTTTACGCTTTTCTGGATCAAAATTAAAACACCAGCACGGTGTCGTTTTAAATGCATCTATATTCGTGATTCCTCTCGTGTTTTCATTGAGTTAATAGATAAATAGCAACACTTTGTAAGTATTTGCATTAAAGACATAGTCTGGCTGATAAAGCAGATTTTTTTTTTTTTTCTTTTAAAGAACAGCCGTGTTTATCCTCCGGGCTGCTGCAGCGTGCATGTTCGAGTCAGCTGGAATGACTGGAAACTCGTGATCTTCCATTCTTGGGGCCAGGCATTAAAAGATGATTTGCCCCCAGATAATCTCCCTCTCTGCGGCCCGCAGTGGACTGGATGGCGCTGTGAGGCTGCTCGGCCTGACAAAACTTAGGATTCCTGACTGGTAGTTCTCACGGTGATCATGAACAAGGCTGCAGCTCCGCAGAGGAAGAAGAGAAAAGACTTCATCCCTTATTTCCTGGGTTTTGTGATCTTTCTGTATTGCACCGTCCAGCTGGTGTCATTCTCAGCCAAAGCAGCGCAGCAGAAGCACCGTGACAGGCTGCGCAGAGCTCTGGGTAAGTCATCCATCAGAGAGGGTCTTTTAGCCTGACCTCCTCCCGATCGCGATGCAGATTGTATGGAATAATGTCACGGTGGGTTTGTGATTTACTCACTGGGGGTTAGTTTGTATTAGTTATTATCGTGTCCAATCTGGCATGAAAATTGCATCTGGCGCGGGCGCGCGCGCGTGTGTGTGTTGCAGAGAATGAGACGGACTGCGTCTCTCCTCAGTCCTCAGAGTTCCCCGACGGCTTTTTCACGGTGCAGGAGAGGAAGGATGGAGGCTTGGTCATTTACTTCATGATCATCTTCTACATGCTGCTGGCCGTCTCCATCGTCTGCGACGATTACTTTCTGCCATCTTTGGAGGTGATCAGTGAACGTAAGTGTCGTGCGCGGCTGTCACACTGACGCTCTTACAGGTGTGCGTAAGAGTGGCCCACTGATTCAAAATCTGGTTTATGTTTTTATTTGGAACAGCACATAGCAAAATATAAAAGAAGTGTTTTAGAATTTAATATCTGGGGGCTTTTATGTGGACAAAAGATAAATTGTCCTGATCCAGATGAGGGCTGAGATCTGTTTCTCTAACTCTAAAAGGAATGGGAATGTGGATTAGTGGACTCTATAATGAGCATTAAAACCGACCGACCTGCAGCTCAGGTAGCTGAACTATTCGGATCTGGTTTGAGGATCCGAATTCTGGAGCGTCAAAGAAATGACCCCTGCATCACACCCGTACCAGTACTGGACCAGTTTTTTTATGTTGTATACAATATTTCAAATGCTAAAAACATTATGAAACAAAATCAAATTCCAGCTGGTGGATCAGTAACACAGCAGAACATAAATCCAGGCAGTCAGTGTTGTAAAACAATGCAAGCCTGCAGTAAAGTGGCCTTTATCCACTCGCGCTTTTGTTGATTGGTCATGGTGAGAGGATTTTATTTGTGTAATTTTGTCCTCTGTTCCATGCCTCTTTGTCCTCTGCCAGGTCTGGGGCTGTCTCAGGACGTGGCAGGAGCCACGTTTATGGCAGCGGGGAGCTCTGCACCTGAACTTGTCACAGCCTTTCTGGGTAACTGGAACAATAACAGTTACACTTAGGCTAAGACTTTCCTGTTTTCCCATCCCGGTCGTGTCTAATGTGCTTAACGCTCACGTTAGGTGTGTTTGTGACGAAGGGAGACATCGGCATCAGCACCATAGTGGGCTCGGCGGTCTACAACCTGTTGGGAATCTGTGCTGCATGTGGACTGTTGGCCACTGTGGTACCTTCTGGCACCTTTTTGACACCTCATCTGCATCAGAACAGAAATGCAGAGAAATTACATGAACCTATTTGTTTCTGTGTCCATTCTTAGGCAGGGCGCCTCACCTGCTGGCCTCTGTTCAGGGACTGCCTGGCATATAGCGTCAGTGTCGCCGCTGTTATTGCCATCATTTATGACAACAAAGTGTACTGGTGGGTGCTTATTAACTCAGCGTGACCTCTTGACCTTCTTTGCCCTGATGCAAATTATGTGGATTATAATGTGGAAATTATTGGCAGGGAAGAGCAATAAACACCCCTAAAACTCTACAACAGCATGACATTCTTAAATTAAATTAAATTTAAATCGGTGTTCTGTGATAAATCTTTTAAAAGCAGGTGAGGTTAGATATTACAGCCAGCTGGACCATTTCTATTGAGACCCAAAAAGGCTAGGTTGTATTTCTTCCTCTCAGGTATGATGCTGCCTGTCTCCTCCTGGTCTACATGGTGTACATCGTGGTTCTGTGCTTCGACCTCCGCATCAGTGAGTTTGTGCTGAGGAGGTTGAGCCCCTGCTGCACCTGCCTGGCTAAAGGCTCCGAGAAGGAGAGGCAGCCTCTGATGGGCTGGAGCGACGACACCATCCTGCGGGTCCACAGCCGCTCCAGGACCGACAGCGGGATCTTCCAGGACGAGTCCAGCTTCTCTCACCTGTCCCTCAGCCTGCACGGCCTCAACGAGATTCCTGAAGGTAGAAAAGGAACCTGTGTAGCGCCGCTTTTCTCTCTGTCTGAGCAGCTGTTCATCTACGGGCGCTCTCGTGTCGTCAGCAGAGCAGAAAAGCGTGTTTGCGGTGCCGGAGAGCGACCTGAAACGGATCCTCTGGGTTTTGTCTCTGCCCATCATCACTCTGCTCTTTCTGACCACCCCTGACTGCAGGAGAAGCTTCTGGAAGAACTGGTTCATGGTAACCTTCTTCATGTCGGCCGTGTGGATCTCGGCTTTCACGTACATACTCGTGTGGATGGTCACTGTTGTCGGTAAGATTGTTGGTGGTCTTACACAGCACCATCCTGGGTGTATTACAATGTACTCTCGACCATGTCCCTCAGAGGCTTCCATACATTTTGGATTTCCTTCAGCTCTTGAGTGGAGTTGCAGGTGAACCTCAGCACGCCATGGGGTCTCCCTGGTGGATCACAAGTGTTTAAAACTTGTGAGAAGCTAAAAAAAAAAAATGTCTCAGTTGTAGAGTAGAATCACATGTTGGTCTGCTGGGTCATTCCTGGGATGCCTTTGTTCTGGAAACCCAAGAGTGAGGCTGTTGTAGCTGCAGTGGGCCGTGTGCCGACCAGTCAGTCGCGGCGGGATTACAGGACACAGTCATGTGAGCGCTGCGAGTAGAGCCAGAAAGTACCCCAGGCACCGGTCTGAGAACATCCCCCCCCACTCTGAACAGCTGAGACATTAACTTTAAAACTGACCTGTGATCACAGACAGTAAGGTCGGCTTGATCATGTGACCGTGACATTTCCACTGGAGTATAATGAGATTATTATTCTGAAGCTATCACATAGGCTCACATGGACACAGTTCAGTCTTATGAAAGCACAAGCAGGCAGCGACTGTACACCGTATCCGTGGCAACGCGATACGAGTGAGAGAAACGATCAAAGTTACATCTGATGATGCAGTAGCGATACAACCAGTGAATCACAAAATGAATAACGTAATTTGTTGGTGCCTCTACAGGAGAGACTCTCAGCATCCCTGACACCGTCATGGGGCTCACGCTGCTGGCTGCCGGGACCAGTATCCCCGACACTGTGGCCAGTGTGATGGTGGCCAGAGAAGGTAAACATCTGTCATTAGCTTTTAAACAGTGGAATTTTGTGCGCGACGCCCGGCAAATGTGCCATTTCCTGTCCGTCAGGGAAGTCCGACATGGCCATGTCCAACATAGTGGGCTCCAATGTCTTTGACATGCTGTGCCTGGGCCTGCCCTGGTTCATCAAGACCGCCTTCGTGGACACCAACAACCCCGTAGATGTCAACAGCTCCGGACTGGTCTTCATTTCCAGCACGCTGCTCCTTTCAATCGTCTTCCTCTTTGTAGCCATTCACCTTAACAGGTGGAAGTTGGACTGGAAGCTGGGAATAGTATGTCTGATCTGCTACATCCTTTTTGCAACTTTATCAATCCTGTATGAACTGGGGATTATTGGGAACAATCCCATAAGACTGTGTGGTGAGTGAAGCTATGACCTCTGGGAATAAGAGACACCCAAAGCCACAGACTTAAAGGCCGCTGCACAGCAACAGGGACGGTGGGTGCTGGTCAAATCTCGCTCTATAAAAGAATACTTACTGTATGTATTTCACAGAAATGAGCCAAAGACCTCTCTTATCAGACATCTTTCACAATAAAGAACCGCGCAGTGCCTAAAGAGCCATAAAGATGTTCCGGGAATGAGTGGGGTTCAACTACAACTTGAATTCATGAGTAATAAAATGTGTCATATCCAATTATGTGTTCCCCTTCCTCCTGTTCTCAGTTAATATGAAAGTCATTAAACAGGTTTATACTCTTAAAGATCATCAGGTGGCTCTTCTACTTAGAAAAGATCTAAATCTGCGGTACACTACGGTCTACGGTACTGTCGACTGCTGATAAACTGCGGTTTAAACAACAATTAACAGCATCTAGACTTTGGAAGGAGGAGATTTTACAATGACCGAGTTTAAAAATTAAAAAGTTTATTTGTTCAAATAAACCGGCAGACAACTCCAAAAAGGGTTTACAAAACATGGTAAAAGAGCTACGTAAACTAAGAAAAAAGTGGAAACGGGGAGATATGATTTAACCGTGTTTTTAAAACAAAACAAAAGCTCACTGACTGGCGGCTGAATGTGGAAGTGCATTTACAGGACTTCTAACCACAGCTTTAGGCGTTCCGGTCGATGCGGACGTCTACCTCTCGGCCGTTTATCTTGGATCCATTCATCAACCTGCAGGCCTTCTCGGCGCTCTCTGGAGAGTCAAACCTCACAGTACCGCAGCCCTTTGACTTGCCATTCTCCATCTTGATCTCTGCAAACATCACCTGCCCTGCAGTCAGTAAGAATGAGCATTTATTTATCGAGTGTTCAGTGGCAGACATGGCGAGACTAGAGCCGTTTCTAGATGCTTAAATGCACAGAAACAGTAATATTTCCAGAAGACATACCACAGTGACTGAACTTCTCTTTCAGCTTCTGCCACGTGAGATCGTAGGAAAGCTGCAATACACACACACGAAAAAAAAAAAAAATTACATTTGATACTTGAAACTCTTACCAAATGAGACATACCAGACAATGAAAATAATATGTAGAAATGCTTTTATTTAGCAAAGGCTTACATTCCGCACAAAGATCTGACATCCTGCTTTGGAACCAGAGCCCCTATCCAACATGGTCCCACCCATGTGTCCATAACCACCGAAGCTGCGGTTCATGTCGATTCCAGACATGCCCATACGATCGAAGCTGGAGCCCATTCGGTCCATTGACATGTTGCCCATCCCACCACCTGCAAAACACACACACTTAGTTTAAGATTTGATTGGTCAAAATAAGCACCAGATCCCCCACAGGAACAGCATTGATTTACATGAGCTCAAAACAAACAGTATATTTCATGTACCTAATGCGGAGCCCATGTGGCCCATACCACTACCCATGCCTCCCCCGAAACCCCCACCTGAGCACAGAGAAAACAAGTCGTGTTAGACAAGCATCAATGTCCATTTCCACTTCATGTAGAGAGCGATAGTTGAGTCAATTCTGTTATTCAGCGGTGACAGAATGCAGGTTAATCTCAGTACGACTCACCCATTCCAAAGGAATCTCCAAATCCTCGATTCATCGGCATGTCGTTGTGACCAAAGTCGCGGTCCATTCCCCCCATTCCAGACCTGTACATGTCTGAAGACAAAAGAAAGGTCACTTCAGACCAACCTGAGCAGCAGTGAGAGCAGAAACTCACCTCTGACCTTACCTGACATCCGTCCTCCCATGTCTCTTCCTCCAAAGCCTCCCATGTTGCCCATGTTATCCATGCTGCCAAAACTCCCGCCACTCATTCCTGTCAACAACAGCACTGGCCTTTAATGTGTCATCGCTCCACAAGACATCTGGAAGTCAGCAAAAGCCATACCTCCTCCAAGCCTGTTCATTCCTCCATAACCTGGAGCATCCATGCCTGCGGCAAAAAAGTCTGTCAGGAATCTTGGGTTTAATGACTGGAAAGCCACTTTTGTCTTTTTTTTTTTTTTGACACATATGGATACAACGGTCAGGTCAAATGACGGACGGAAGAAATGCTAGCAAACACACGCTGGTGGAATGGTTTACACATTAACTGGATGAAGCCTGCACGCAGTAACTACCTGTTACCCTGTTAGCTAGAAGAGTTGAAAAATGCATCTGAATATCTACATCAGGTCAGTCAGGTTGTGCATGGCAGCTTGACGCCATGCACAACCTGACTGAACAGAATTCCTCTCCAGAGTTTTCATGACAAATGTGACCGTGTCCACCTGACTGACCTCCAGAGCCCATACCTCCTCCGCTGCTAAGACGGTTGGCATTTATAGGCTGTCCTCCTGGCCCCAGTCCCATTCCAATTCCACCTAATCCTCCTGCATACATAACACAGCAGAAGGCTTAGTGAATGCAGACCAGAACTGCTTCAAACATAAATCAATAATCAACATTTTCCACAGGATTTCACAGACGCGATCATTCTCTCAGGCCACGAGGACCCGAGGGAGTGAGTTTAACGTGATGACAGGCTGAAAGATTACAAAATGAGCACGTCGTAGAAAATATAATGACAAAACATAATCATCTTTGGCTATGTGCCCTGTAGTTTCACAGATCTGACTGGCTTACAACCACAACTCTCTGCATTCAATATTAATACGTTACTTTCCAACCTTTTGAAAGTTGGAAATGTCTGGAAAGAGATCAGCATAGGGCAAAAAAAGATTATTTGTTAACCCATTTTCTTTGTTTGACATTCGCACTGAGTCACTGCGGTGAGACTTCCGCACACAATAAACCAGTCATGTCAGAGGGACCGACAGATCTATAAAAAACACTGTTCACATTTTATCCCAACTCTTCGTTAGCCAGTACTCCGGAGAGTAAACGTCTACTTCAACAACTGACAACGATGCTCACTGGGCAACTGGGGGCTCTTTTCTACTTGACGGAAATCATCAGGGGGAATAGACTTCTCATCCTGTAAAGGCACACAGTGAAGTACACGTTAACATACATCTACACATCACCTCCACTATTAAATAAAATGACAGATAAATGTGGCCTACCATCTTAACGTGCATCTGCCGGTCAAAAAGCATCTGTCCATTCAACATAGCTGGGTGGGTTGTTAAGAAGGGCACATTTGTAAAGCGTTTGTGCTTTGAGTTGTCTTGTCCACCTCAGTAATTAAATCTGAAGGATACAGATGGCTTGCACAGCCTCCAGTGGTTGCTCAAAGGTCACCGTCCCCATTCCACGGCTCTTGCCATCTTTATCCTCCTTAACGTCTGCTCGTTTGACCGCTCCAGCCATGGCAAACACCTCTTTTAATTTCTTCCAGCCCACCTTGAAATCCAACTATTAAAAAAAATAAATAAACAAACATCAATTATGATGAGAATCAGGAGGACTTTTTCCATGCACAGGAATGATTCTACATCCTCACATTGGCCACAAATACTGTGTTGCCCAGGCGCCCAGCTTGCAGCGCATGGATGACTTCGGGAGGGATGTTGGGGTTGTTGGCAATGGATGGAGGAATATTCATTCCACCATAACCCATGTCCTGACCGCGACCTCCCTGCTGCCCTCCTCCCATCCTCTGCAGCACACGTCGAGCATGTTCTCCATCAGGATCCTGAAATAACCACACAACAATTAGCTTTGAAATTGTCCAAAGACAACAGAAGAGTAAGTAAAAGAAAGAAGGTATAATAACAATAAATCTACAATTATCCTGCAGTGTGTTTACACATTGGTTCTCACCTCCTTAATGTTCAGAGGCCTTCCACTCAGGTCATGCTTATTCATAGTTTCTATTGCCTTCTTCACAAAGTCCTCATCCTTGAACTCCACCACACTGTTCAATCAACAAAACAAAGGCATCAGATGAAGATTGAGTTCACACTACAAAAGTGTTAGAACAAAAAAACTTTATTGGTTTGAAGAAGCATCATTTCTTACCCACAGCCCTGAGCAGAGAAGAATCGCAGGAGCCCAAATAGCACCACATTCACAGACGAAGGAGTGAACAAGATTCAGTTAGAGTCGAGACAACACACTGCTATTTTAACTCATCAGAGTAAATGCTGAGTATGTTTGCAGTATTTTGTCCACTGGTTTGAGCCAGCAGCTTTTGGAAATAACTACTAAAAGTAGCAAATATTTTTAAAATTATGTTATCAGAGTTTGTGAAACTATTTTACCAATATTTGTGTCAAACAAAGGCTGAACAACAATATATAGACTTTTGCATTGTAACGGAACATAAATATTGTATTGGTTTGAACTGGATGTAGATAAAAAAAAATAAAAAAAAACATGTAGAGTTATATTTGAGATTAACAAAGTCTAACATTGCAATTTAAAAAAAAAAATCCTCTTTGCATTAATCAAATTTAGCGTTAAAAACAATGTGAAGAGACATTACAAATCTTTGAAGGCTTATTTGGTTCCTTTGAAGAGAGAGCTGTGCCATACACCACAATTGTAAAGTAGGATTTGGAGACATGGGGGTCAATCAAAAAGACAAATCACACAACCCACATTTTCCTTTGGAAAATGGCCAAACGAACAAACTTTGACACCAATTGAGATGACAACACCAAAAGCAAAAGTGCTATTTGGTAAAATCATTAGGCTACTTTTCCAAAAATCAACAGGACATCTCCCTTTCAAATGAATATCAATCTTAATCCATCTATCGGGGTCTAAACAGAACCTCCAGTTCAGTGACTTGGTAAGACCCAAAAGATCAGAACCTAAAAGAAGCACTTATTATAGAGAGCCTGCTGAGGGCTTTTAAAACCTCGTGCAGCAAATGGCCACATCACTTACCCTTGACTTTCCTTCTGCATCCTTAAAGAGCTCCACGTATGTAACCTCACCAACTACATGAGACATACAAAGGAAAAATACCAAAGAACAAAGGGATTTAAGTCACCAAGTCTTCAAGTCGCCGCTGGCCTTGGCAATGCCGCTACAGATGGAAATGTCCCATTAATGATCAACAGTCAGCCCAGACCAACATCCCACCAGACAACACCATGGGCAGTGACTGAGCACCCAAAGACCAAGGCCAGACAGAAACACTGCTACATTAAACCTGGGAAATTCAAAAGACTTCAACATGATCAGTTTGTCAACAGATTCCATTCATAGCAGGTGAACATTTTGGTGAACTGTCCGTTAACGTCAAAAGACCCACATAAAAACATTAAGTTACAGCATTAACATGTGAGATTCTTAGAATTAAGATTCACCTTGCAACAGATGCAACAAAATCATTCAGCAAATCGATTCTACTAATAGCTTGAGGTTACGGTTTGAAGCTGACAATGCCGTAAAACAAGTAACAATGTAGCTAAGATCATATTCCTTTACTCAGAGACATATCAGCACAAACGATATTTATGTCCATCCAAAATAATAAACTCCAGTGACCTAAAATTATATCACACTATTTTGGTTCCTTACTATGTGCACTAGATGCACCCAGAAGTGCTACAAACTAATGTCTACTGATAGAAGTATGATACTCCAATTAGTACATACTTAGTACAACATACACTGAATCAAGAACTTCTAACAAGCTGAGAAGAAAGACATAACAGAATACATCACCCCAATCATTCGTGACATTACCTTTTTCACGCATTAGATCTTTAATTGCCTGCCATTTCATATCATAAGGGATATTGCTGATGAACACTCTGTTTCTATGAGCAGGTTTCTTTTCTCCACCATGTTTGTCCTTGTATGGATGGTAGCGGCCTCCTCTTCTGCTGCCAGTTGACTTTTCTTTACCTTCATGCTTTTCTTTGGTGGGTTTAGTTTCATCGGCATCCCTACAAAAAGGTACAAAGGTGGACGTCAATTCAAAACAATAAAGGAAACTCATTTCTAAAAGATAAATTAGTGGTGATAGCATTATTAGCCCTATGTGCTCACGAGGTTCATTACACGGCAAGTACAACATCTGCCTTGGCGTAAAAAGCACCCCCTAGTGTTTTTTTCGATTGATCCCAGCATCAAATGCTTTTCGCAGTAAGGAGATGGTACTAGTATGTGTTACCAGCGTTTCATACACGTGACGCTTCCCTAGTAAAGGTTAACGGAAGAGTGCAGCATAATAGGGAATAAAACCGTAATCACTTAACCTCCTCCGCCAAGAGTTACTGAATCCAAGCAGTCGGGGGTAAAGGCAGGTTAGCAAAATCTGAATTTCTGCTGTTGGCGTTTGCACCATATGCACAATGATAAGCGCTAGCCAACAGCGTCCCGAACGTAAACAACAATGAAAGTGAAAATATTAAATAAAACGCACCACTGTCACAGAATATGTGCCAAGCATAATGTATTGCTACGTGTTCTAATTTGGGCTTCAAGTACCTAGAAATATAGATTACAAGATAACAATGGCTCAGCGTGCAGGAGTCCATTTTAGCTAAGTAAGCTAGCAGATAGCTCAAGAACAATATCGTTGCACCATTTTTACTTACGGTTTCACACCATTGGGTGTTTCCTCGGCTGTATCTTCGGTTTCAGATTTAACAGATGCGGTATATTCTTCTTGTTTCAACTCCTCTTCAAAAGTCAGAAACTCTGCCATGTTGAGATATATTTTTGAGCGATAGATTCAAAATGTAAGTGGCGCTACGCAGTACAAATTGTGCTAAAAAGGATACCTATCTTCTTCGCTCTTTTTGTAGACAATACTGATTTTGTAATATAGCGCCCCCTATCAAGCTGGAGACGACAAAACAAGAGTCAGGAGATTTGCGCCTTCAACGCGAGACTTTAACGGATGTTGCTGGGCAGTTTGTGTAAATGCAGTATAACAGAAATGTTAAGAATATACTGTATATATTTAAAAAAACAAGATACGATATATGAATTCCTTAATATATTTCTAGATATAGGAACTAGATGAATAATTTCACTTCATATAGTGGGCTTCATTTTCATCTTTAATTGTGTAAAAATATTATCTGCAATTCTACAACTAAAGAAAACCCCTTTAGTTAATGTTTTAATCGATATATTTAAAACAAAATTTAAAATAATTAGTACAAAAAATTTCATCTCACAAACTTAATATGTCATGGTGATGAATAAGTGTGATTGACATTCCAAGTTTAATATTTCAATTAGATTCAATTCATTTTTATTTATATAGTGCCTTTTACAATAAAATTGTCTCTAGGAATATTTGTGGATTATTTTAAAATAAGAATTGACATAATAAAACAACTGTCACTCCAGTGTCCAGCTTGGAAGGACCCTAACGCCTAATGACTGGCCTTTTGCCCTTTATATTTTAGGAATCATTTTCATTTCTGTATTTTGGGAATTTATTTTGATGAATTATTATACAGTAGTTATTATAAGAAATAAAGCAAAAAACAAAATAAAAAAATACATCCAATTTTTTTTAAGTCTAATTTATATGGACTCTGAGTTGTAGTCCTGAGGAACCCAGTAATCGCTGCAGCCTGTTGTCTACTGTGGCAGTTTAACTGCATCTCTCTTTGTACTATTTTTTCAAAGATCTGATTATTACACAAGAGGATCATGAGGAAATAACTAACACTGATGAAAGTTCATACAGCTGCCATTTTACTATTCTCAGTATCAGTGTGATTTCTGACCTGTAGGCTGTCTGGCTGAGATAAAATCGTCACAGTCCTTACCCTTAGATCCCAGAGTTGGACTGCCTCAGCACTTCTCTTTTAAACCTTAAAATAGCACATCCGCAATCTTTGGCTCAGCACTGTGTTGCTTATAATGAAACAGCAAGGCCCCAAACTAAGTCTTTATTTTGATATCAATTTTTCTGTAGCGTGACCTCACCGCTAATGGTGCAGTGTCACAGTTTGCAGTGACTGTGTCTTTTTCATCTGACCTTGTCTTTAAAATTTACATGAGGGCACCGAGGCGAAGTCTGAAGGTGTTGTTTTTCTGTACAGCGTGACAACATGTCCTTATCTCACCTATAAGAAACTGTGTATTTATAAGACAAAATGCTCAGTCAGCTCCTATTCACTAGTCAGAAATGCACTGTAATTTCACTGTAACTTTTCATGAGAAACCCCTTTTGTAAACTCAATATAGTCTGGAGTTTCTGACACCTTTCACTTTTTTTGTATGGGGGCTTTATTTTTTTTTATTTTATCTTATCTTATCTTAACCCGACTGTCATCTTTAGCTGCAAATTACAAGCTCTCCAAGTTCCACCTTCCCTGACACCTAACTGTCATTGGTGGATTGCAGAAACATGCAAACTAAGCATCAACCAATTGTTGCATTTATGTAATAAATGTGCAGCATACACAAGGTCAAAACTTGACTTTTCACAGAGTGAGACGTTAATCAGTGACACCAGATCAGCAGCATCAAAAGTTGCAACTGAGCCAAGGAAAAGGAAAAGCGGCAAGAAAGGCACTGCAGTGGGCTTAAAAGTAAAATTAGGGATGTTTGGAGTCTCCCAGGAAATTACTCAGCTCTTTTGCCATCCAAAAAAAAAAGCTACATCTTGACATGGCTCCTGCGTAACCACTGACAATGACCATCCCCCGACACTGTTTTTTTAAAAAGAGCTTGTAGACATTTTCAGCGCATAACAACGACAGATGGTCCGACGCTTCACTGCTGCATTATGCTCCAGTGGCCAATCTGATGACCTGCTGTTTGTTTTTATACTCCTCCTCAGGCTTCTCTGCTGAGGCAAAAAAAAAAAAAACCTCTGAAGCAAACTCGGAGGATACGGCTGCGCTGTACCAAAAATACCTTTGCAGGAGAATTTACTGGCCAGGAGCAGCGAGAGGCAGCATTCCTCCTCCTGCCCTAGCTGTGGTATTCCTGTCACATTTTGGGGGGATTCATTTATATCAAACCCAAAAAAAGCCTGGGTGGTAAGTGAATAGATGGGTAGTAGAAACAGAGGAGGCACATTTTGACTGCTGCATCCATCCCAGTGCTGCTGAGAGGGGCGCTGTGCGGGGGAATGTTGTGAATGACTGAGGCAGCAGAGCAGCTGAGTGAAACTAACAAGTGGTTGCCATGCAGCAGGAGCAAGTGTGCGTGCTTCTGGAGGGAGAGATAGAGAAACAGAATGATAATGAGTAGGAGGCAGCAAGTAAGGGAGCATGAGGAGAGGAGCCGTATCTCTGAGAAGAGACACATATCACAGCTCGATCCAGCCTCCGCCTCGCTTCTTCCCTGCTCTCCAGATCTCCGGCTTCACTGAGAGGGTAGCACTGCACAACCAGGATGCTGGCAATGGGCAGATTCATGGATACATGTCAGAAGCGTGCAGGAACAAGGAATCGCACACAGGAAACGGCAGCAACAGGTCTGTAAGGATGGAACGATAATGAAGGTGAGGCACCTGCTTTTACTGCCCTGAGGCGAGCTCAGCTGAGGATATGTCAATGCAGTCCCTGTGTTTTAGCCTTACCTCACTCCCTCCCTCTCTCCTCCATCTCTCTTGTACTTGTGCAGTGTCCTCCCCACCACTGCACGTCCCTCTCCCATGTCTGTCTCTTTCCATTCTAGCTGGTCGTTGCGCGTACCCTCCCTCTCTCATGTGAACCCCCTCCTCTCTATCCACTTGCTTGAACCACCTGCTGCTTGCATTCACATGAAACATCCTTGGACGAGGGGGCTCACGCATCCACGAGCAGGGCAGCGTGGTGAACATGTTTGCTCGATCAATTCCACTTTCTGGGCTGATGGAGTCAGGCTGGCTGGCAGATATCCGCTCGCATGCAACAGGTAGAGAACCCTTTGCTTTCAGATGAAACATACATAACACTGCAGCTTCAACGGGAGGCCATGCTTTCAGGGGCACCTTTGTGCTTTGCTGATGTTTCACAGCTGCCTATGCACTGCGGCACAATGCAATTCCGACCTGACTTAACGCAATGTAGCCCTGACATTGACTCATATCCCTGAACCCATTTTCCTGCAGTCGCCCTCACTCTTCTGTTGCTATTTCTCTGCAAAATTCCCAGAAGAGCAGAGTGAAACAAAGAGAAAGATCAAAGTCTCTGGACAACTGTTTGATATCGCGTTCATCTAAGGCTATTTATAGCTGTCTCATCAAGGGCCATCGCAGTAGTTTCTCTTGTCCACAACCTGCTCCTTTATTTCCTGCATCCATGCGTGCAGGCTCATGCACGCATGGATGCAGGTGTAATTATATTTGAATAAGTTGATGAAATGTCTCCGCAGTGCTCCGGATAGAGGGCAGCACTGACATGAAGCTGTCATGTCTGTGTCCAGGTAACATGCAGGCTTCTAAACGCCTGAGCCCATCAGAGGAGAGATGAGGCACCTAGCTGTTGTTTTACCATGTGCAGCATCCACTACAACCACTCCCTTGCTGCCATGAGCGGAAACGACATGATGGCGCACTCGCTGACTCTGGAGCAGAAGACGGCCTTTGCCTTCGTGGGGATGCTACTGGTGTTCCTGGGGCTGCTGATAGTCAGGTGCTTCAGGATCCTGCTGGACCCCTACAGCAGCATGCCTTCATCAAACTGGGCTGATGGCATCGAGGGCCTGGAGAAAGGGACGTTTGAGTACGCCCTGACCTAACACAGGGACAAACACGTCCGGGGACGTCCTCGCAAACAGAACTGCCTGTAGACGCACACACGCATACACACTAACACATACAAGCCACAGCCTTGCACAACCATCAACACACCATCGAGACATCTCTCTGTGACTTACTGAACCAAGAGTCTGAAGTTGTGTGTACGGCACGTGCACTGCCAGAGCGGGTGCAGAGCCTCTCTACCGTGCGTCACCGTGGTGCACGTCCGAGGTTGTACGTGTCTGATGGAGATGCTTTGTCATGGTCTCCGCTCTTCTGCCAGGGAGCGTGCAGTTGGGCTCATGGACTGAGGCTCCCTTCAGCCCACCTCTAAAAGTGAAGCGCCTGTAACGGATAAGAGGAGGGATGGGGTGAGGAGGAGGGACGCAGCCAGAATATACAGATGTAGTTTGAAGACTCAGGGACACGATTCCTTATGGGGAAAACAGAGATCGCACCTCTGTGCAGCAGGAATGTATATAGCTGGAAACAGGGTAATTATGTCAAGCTAATGCTTTCCGAACAAAACAAATCCAGTCTGTGCACTGCTGCTGCCGCTGCCGCTACCACCGCTGTCATGCGTACAGATTGGTCCTTTCTGTGGCACAAAAGGCAATCTAAAAAAAAAAAAAGTCAACTGTGATTTACATTACCTGTTACTCTTCCTAAACAATGCAAAAATGACTCTCAGAGTCTGCGCCGCCGCCTGTCTCCGAGCGATGGTACGCTGAATGAAGGTAACATCACCTGTTTACGTGTTTTTCTGTCTCCAAGGACACGTGACCGCGCTGATTCATGGCCGGTTGTTCTGCCCGTTTTAATGTTCTGTCTAAATCAGAATGTCTGTAGGAACTGGGGATGAAATGCCGAGGAGGACTTTTTTTAAGGATAAGGATAAACTCTCACTATCTGCCTCCAGAGGAAAAGATGAAAACAAGGGTGGGGTGACTTTCAAACACTGCACCATCTTTCTCAGCTGCCCTCATCTTGTCCCTCTATTCCAAAACAAAGAGCCGGGCAGTCCCAAACAGATGTTCTCTACTATGGCAGACTGGTTAGGGTTAGGGTCGTGAGTGTTTCTCTGCTAATTTCTACCGGTCTCCGGTTTCTCCTTAGTGCTGTGAATCTGCCTTACTGTGACCTTCGATGGGTTTATGTGCCTTCATCTAGAACCATCAGAGCACCTGTCTGTGTGAATGCGTGTGCACGCCCGTGTGGCACTCCATGACGACAGATAAAGTAGTTCATCTCCTGACTTGTTGCTTGCTCAGCTGGTGGTAGAAATCTTTTTTGTCACTGATATAGATTTGATTCAATGACATGAAAATAAACAGAATTTCTTCACCTTGCGGTCAAATCTGGTCTTTGCCGTTGAACCTGGTCAGGTGATGATAAACGGAGTTTCGTGTTATGAGAGCTAGTCCACAGCGATGTTGAACCTGGATCATATCCTCTTTGCACACATCACCTGCCAGGCATGCGATCATTATTTCTGTCACCTATTATACAGACATCCTTATCTTAACCCTGTTTTGCACTGAGCTGTCCACTGTTCCTTTTCAGCCTACTAACCTCAGAAGAAAAAGTAACCCAGGTTAAGGAGGACTATAGATCTATCAAATTTTAACGAATGTGCCTGTTCTGCCTGGCATTTTCATAGCTTGGGCAACAGTTTACTGAAACGTTCTTTGATATGATCAAAGAAAGCGACAGCGCATCAATGCTCACAAAGAGAAGCGTCACGGGGAAACTGAGAGTTGTTTGCACACATACAGTATTATTTCAAGATTCAAGGAACTTTGTTGGCCGTGTGCACGTGCATATTTCAACTCAAACAGATTCTAGGAATATTTCAGATAATTTCAAACTGAATTTGTGTCCGGAGGTGGGATGGTTAATTTGTTATTTTAAATTAAACCTAGTTTACAGAACTCTCATTATACATTTGCCCATCGAGTCAACGAGTGCTTAACTTTAGCTGGTTATCAATCATCAGTTTTAATGCTATTGGTCTGCTCTGTTCTCGATTTATTGTGATAAGACCACAAGATAAAAGCTGTTCTTTACCGCTATGTTATATTGTGAATGAATTGTTGCATCACGTGTCACATGATTTAAAAAAAAAAAAAAATCTAAAGTACAGTGGAAATGGTTTTTCCTCTCCCGGACAAATATAGCTTTTCTTGAGAAATATTCTGCTACTGAGTGAAATAATCTGACCCAAAGTCTGTCTGATGTCACGGCTCTTGTGTAAAATGTAAAGACTGGATTTTAGACTTAGACGAGTACATGTTCCATCAATGGACAGGTCAATAATTACCCTGACTTACATTAATATTTCATAACAGTTGAGAGGCAATGATTATAAAATATTGCGTTTAATAATTTACCGATATTTGAAGAAGAACGTCATTAGTTTAACACATTCAGTTCTTCCATTTCAAATTATTTCTAATGCAAATGATAAATAATCAATGAATAAACAGTAACATTGCTGATCATATAACTATTTCAAAATAACGCAGCATAAACCTTTGCAGATTGGTTTAAGATACAGTGTGAACCAGAACCAGATCTAGATTTTTTTTTTTAAAAAGAGAGAAAACTTAAAATAAGGTTATTATAAAGCACCTGTTCTGAAAGAAAATGTGGGTTTAAAGCTAATATGCCCAGCTTTGCTTTAATACTAGATGCATAATAATTTAATATTTCTGTTTCTTTGGAATAGCCGTGCAAGATTTTTTTAATCGCTTCTGCAATTTGGACAAAATCAGAACCTTTGTTTTTACGGTACGCCACCAGTGCTGCCAGCAGCCAGCTCCCCAGTCTGACTTTCCCAAAATAACAACCATCATCATCAGAAATCACGCACCTTTTCCATATGGACAATTTTCACCCTCTCAACGCTGCTTTTTAACAACTTTCAACAAAGTTCCCCCAACTGATTTGATTCCTTCCTTTTGCATCTTCCCTTTATAACGCGTGCGTTCGTTTTATTTTTCAAGGTCAGGCGTCCATTTATTAGCCCTTTTTTTGCCAGTGCATAAATCACAGTGGTGTGCCAGCAATAAGGAAGTTTACCTGCTAAGAGGTCTTTTAAAGGCACTTGAAAAGTCATGCGGCTGTAGAAAAGTGCCTCGGGCATATTCCTGTAATTCATGGTGTTACATTAACTCTCATTTCGCTCATGAATATGGCCATTTGATCTGCGATACCACAAACTCATTTGACAAAGGAGCATTAAATACTTGAACCATAACGTCTGCATCAACTCCTGCTATATGTTTCAACATCTAATCCATGAAGGGGTTCCCTACTGCCACTGACCCAGGAGCGTATACCTGTGTATACCTGCATAAACTTAAAAAAATTCCACCACAGTTATATACATCACAAAATGTCCTTGAAACTTTTCCTTCCCGGTTATATGGGAGTCAAACCCCCAACTTGTTTCCCAGCAATACCTTCACAGAGCCCAGAGTTCTGAGGAAACTCTTTCCACCCTCCCATAAACTGTGGACACAGAACAGCATGTGGTGCATTTCGGACAATAATATTAGTAATCAATTCAAGCCGCTCCAGCAAGGAGAAGCTTTATCTCTCATATGGTGTTTATGATTTGGTTAATCGTTAAGCAACGTCTTTGTGTCCCCTGCACAGAGCAAGGACATACCTGACACCCCTGTGTCAATGCTCTGAGGGTTGATCCAAGGAATCAGCCAATAGCTGCCAGTCGGTATATGACCCTGACAGGCAGGGCATAAAAGCAGGCAATCAGAGTCACAACCAGTTTACAAACGACGGTCGGAGGATCGGAGATCTCTATACAGCTAGCCTAGTCGATACCTCAGAAACAAGGATACGCTCACCTGCTGTTTTGGTGTTTTAGCATATCGCTGGATGATCAGCTTTTGTGATGGATAAATATAAGTCTAACAGGCACGAGCACATCAATGCTGCGTACGATGCCAATCTGGACGAGCCTCCCCTCTACGAGGAGGCCAGCCGGGCGGTGCGGCCCTCGATGGTCAGCGCCTTCGGTCACGACACTCTGGATCGGGTGCCCAACATCGACTTCTATCGTAATGCAGGCAGCGTGAGCGGCCACAGGGCTGTGCGTCCGTCCCTGCAGGAGCTGCACGATGTGTTTCAGAAGGTGAGTGAGCTCTCTTTGTCCTTTACTTCACCTTCTGCAGAATATTACACCCGATTTGGCGTCAGCGTTTCAAATTCAACTGTCTACCTCTGAGCAATCAGGTCAAAGACATTTTTTTACAGTCACTCCAACATCACCATCGGAAGTTTAGAGAGTAATTAAGCCACCTCGTAAAAATGTATGAAACTAAAACAGACCCATAAAATTCTCTATTAAAATTTCTAAAACAAAACATCCTTGACACAGTTCACAGGCCACTATACCACACCTAAAAACAACAAAGGTCATTTTATAGGTTGAACTCGATTGCCAATAAAAAAAGCGTGAAAAAGTGTGAATTTTTTTTCTTCCAGTAAAGGATGATGAAAGACTCCTGGACGCGCTCCCTAAATCAAGCGCCAGCTGGGACAGTCTTTTCATCCACGTATTCATCTTCATACAGAGTTCAGTTTAGCTCAGCTCTGTTCTCGGACACCTTCCTCTTTGGTTATCAAAGACAGACACAGATGTGCAATGTCCTGGCAAAACACTTCATCCATCTCCATCTCAGGCAGAGTCAAGCCGCTTCCAAAAACCAGTCCACTCTTACAGCCTCCACTTGAGTGCTAGACCACCATGAAGTGATAACTGAGAACCTAAACTGACCTGTCCTCGTCTAGATCACCTAGTACATTTTGCCTAAAGCCAAAGGCCAAACACACGTCACTTTTGCCCCAAACAGTACATCAGTGTATTTCCTATTCTTAACAGGGTGGACGCATCTCTGTGCCCGACACTGTGGAAGACGACAGCGAGGGGAGCATTGGAACCCGCTCAGATGATCTGGAATCTGCAGTTCCCATTGACAACAATAAAGAAGCAGTAAAGTTTGGCTGGATCAGGGGCGTCTTGGTGAGTTGTGCTGGGATATGTCGTGTTTTTGCATAATTCTGGTTGCCGTCGTGGGTAACTGCAGCCCGCTGAGAGCGACTGTGGGGCCGAGCGTGACTTTCACTGGCTGGCACAGAGACCAGAAAAGCTGTTTAGAGCCATATACTGAGACATGAAAGATGCTTTAAAGATCTACAAGCATGCATCCTGTTAACACTGCAGTGTGTCTTGTTTTTCCAGGTACGATGCATGCTGAATATCTGGGGTGTGATGCTCTTCATCCGCCTGTCCTGGGTTTTTGGTCAGGCAGGCTGGGGTGAGTGAGATACACACAGGACTTCACAATGCTTCACATGTGATACAGTCTTCTCTTTATTTACTTAAATAGCTTATTCTGTCTTTTTTAGAATGTATGGCCCTTGCATATACACTGAAAACAATCATTCTATTAAATATAATTTTTTGATCACGTTTTTAGAAGAATAGCATATTTAACTACTGCGTAATAACGCTGAATTTTAAAAAATCCTTGATATGACATTGAGAATATTATCTAGTCAGATAAACAGAAACTATGATATAAAGACAGTAATAATTAATGATGAATTGTCTGCTTGTTTTATTATTTACAATGAGACCTGCACCAGATGATGAAAGCCTGCAATTGAAGAAAAGCGGATGCTAGTTAATGAAAAAGGATCTTTAGCCTCCACTTATTAGAGCACTGAATTGAGTGGGGGCAGATTTGGATAAATTAGTAGTTCTGTGGTGCTAAAACGATTAAAACTTCCAATTTCTAAATTAAAGCTCATAACAAGAGGAAAGCTTTAAGAAAGCTGACCATTCCTCTTTCAGAGCACCATACGCGTTCTCACTTCTTCTAGGACTGTCTACTTGCACACAATTCCTTAATTTCCCAAGTGAAAATCAAGGATTTTCAAGATGCCGTCCATGTGCGTTACAGGTTTGGGGATTGTGATCATCCTTCTCAGTTGTGTGGTCACCACCATCACGTGTCTGTCCATGTCGGCCATCTGCACAAACGGCGTCGTCAGAGGAGGTAAGACGGGATAGACGCCAGCCTTTTGAACCTCATTCAGAATTCATGGCCAGAGTCACTGCAGCAGTTTTAGTCTGTGATAACAGCAAAAAGGTTTTTATGGACACAAAGGAAGTTGATAAAGACATCAAAGCAATCAATGAAATCATTATATGGGCACTAATAATCCACTGCTGCATGTGCTATCCTCAGGAGGAGCCTACTACTTGATATCTCGCAGTTTGGGACCAGAGTTTGGCGGGTCCATCGGGCTCATTTTCGCCTTCGCCAATGCAGTGGCTGTGGCCATGTACGTGGTGGGATTCGCCGAGACCGTGGTCGATCTGCTGAAGGTGTGTCACCCCAGGACCACACAGTGATGGCTGTAACACTTTTTACTGTTTTACTCATTCTTGCCTTTGTATTGGACACAGGAGCATTCCGCTATCATGGTGGATCCATTAAATGACATCAGGATCATTGGATGTATAACTGTGGTGTTGCTGTTGGGCATCTCAGTGGCCGGAATGGAATGGGAAGCCAAAGTGAGGGCCACACCGTTCATTCGACATTTCTGAACCCCAGCAAAGGTTAAATGCAATCAAACGTACTGTTTTTGCTCTCCACAGGCCCAGCTCATTCTGCTGGTTATCTTGCTGGTAGCCATAGTGAACGTGTTCGTAGGAACGGTCATTCCTGCCACAGATGAGCAGAAAGCCAAAGGAATCTTCAATTACAACTGTAAGCGTTGTCCCAAGGCGTTAAATTCCAAAAGGTTAAAGATGAAAACATCCTCAGACTCAATGCCTTGTCTTTCTTCTTCAAAGCCAAAATCTTTTTAGAGAACTTCACGCCCGATTTCCGCGGCGAGTCGTTCTTCTCCGTGTTTTCCATATTCTTTCCCGCTGCAACTGGTATCCTGGCCGGAGCCAACATCTCTGGAGACCTGAAGGTAGATTTTGAATTCATCACATCACAGTAACTCTTGTTCCCTCAATGTAATTTTATTTGCATTTCTTCTTTCACAGGACCCCCAGGGAGCCATCCCTAAAGGGACCTTGCTGGCTATCCTGATAACTGGTCTTACCTATCTGGGTGTTGCCATCTGTGTTGGTAAGTGCAGAAATCCAAGGTGAAACTCAGTGAAGTCTGTCGTTTTGTCCTGACACTTGAACCCCCTGCCTTTCTGTGTGCAACCGCTCAGCTGCGTGTTCTGTCCGTGACGCCACTGGCAACATCACTGATCTAATCACTGCTGGAGTTCCGTGTACGGGTCCGGCTATGGCTGCCTGTGAGCTCGGCTACAACTTCTCTTCGTGTGCGGTAGAACCATGCCTCTTCGGTCTAAACAACAACAATCAGGTACACAGATGTTAAAGGTTAAAGAAGAGCAAGAGTCCCTCTCCATATCTGACGCTCTTCCTCTTCCATGTCAGATGATGACATTTGTGTCCGGGTTCGGGCCCCTCATCATTGCTGGTACGTTCTCAGCCACCCTTTCTTCCGCTCTGGCCTCCCTCGTCAGTGCTCCCAAAGTCTTCCAGGCCCTGTGTAAGGACAACCTCTACAAAGCTCTACACTTCTTTGCCAAGGGATATGGCAAGAACAACGAACCAATCCGCGGATACATCCTCACTTTCATCATTTCCGTGGCCTTCATTGTCATTGGTCAGTTCAGCCGCCTGTTCTGTCAGGTCATTCTTCTTATGCACTTTAGTCTTTTCTAACCTTCATTTGATCATTGATAGGTGATCTCAACACCATCGCACCAATCATTTCAAACTTCTTCCTGGCATCTTATGCTCTCATCAATTTCTCCTGCTTCCATGCATCCTACGCCAAGTCTCCAGGTGGGTCTTCAACATCAAAGTTTGCTGCCAGACTTTTCCACCCACAGACACATATTCCAACAGAAAAAGCAGGATGTCCATCTGATCTTTCCTGTTTTCAGGATGGAGACCTGCGTATAAGTACTACAACATGTGGCTCTCTTTGTTGGGCGCACTGCTCTGCTGTGTGGTCATGTTTATTATCAACTGGTGGGCAGCTCTTCTCACATACGGAATCGAACTCCTCCTCTACATTTATGTCACTGTCAAGAAGCCAGGTGAGCTGTGTGCCGACATTCTTGCGTTTAGAAGTGCAGCGATGATGCCGCCGACCTGATTTTCACCCGGTTGTTTCCAGATGTGAACTGGGGTTCCTCCAAGCAGGCAGTGACCTTCGTGAGTGCGGTCAGCAACGCCCTGTCTCTGTCAGGTGTCGAGGATCACGTCAAGAACTTCAGGTAGACGTCTACAGCGCATTCACTCTGGGCACAATTCCAAATGAGCTCATACGAATCCATCTCGCAAACGCTATCTTCTGATTTTGGGACGTTCTCTTGTTTGTCAGGCCTCAGATCTTGGCAATGACGGGTTCAGTACGGGACAGACCAGCTCTTCTGGATCTGGCAAACTGCTTCACAAAGAACTTTGGCCTCTGTCTCAGCTGTGAAGTGTTTGTGGTGAGGTTCACCTGAAAGTTCAGTCACCCTCCACTTTCCATTTCAGTCAAGTTTGGTCAAATCACACACGGGACCTTTTATGGCTCTAAAGCAATCATGCTCACAAGCGCAACTTTATGGTTTCACCTCTCAGGGTCCGAGGTCTGAAGCCCTGGAAGAAATAAACGCTGTTATTGAGAAGAACCAGCTCTGGCTTAGGAAGATCAAACGGAAGGCATTTTATACAGCCGTGGCCTGCGTGGACTTCAGGGCAGGAGCCGAGAGCCTGCTGCAGGTCAGCATGGACAGCATTCAAAAAAGAGGAAATCCACATTCATATTTAACTTTAGATATGTTTTTATCTTTTTATTTCATACAATAATGTGCAGCTTTGGATCAGAGAATTATCAGAAAATGAGACTGTCATAGAAACTTTATGGAATGAAAAAATATTTATCTGTTCCGGTGTGGGTTGTTTTTTTTTACATTCTTATGGAGCAAACGATAATTTTACAGCAGATCGGAAATTAATCAAACAGAGAACCTTGTGTTACTCCACAAGAAATAACACTTTGTACTACAGATTACTCATGTCTTTATATTGATATATGATATCTGAAAAACTGCAGTAGCTGTAGCAACATTTTTACCCGTCACATTTACTAATAATATTCAGTGAGTTCAGTCAGATCGATAGACTTTGGTTCAGGACAAAAACAGGTTTTATTGTCCCATTTCTCAAGCACAGTATCTATTGCTGTGTTGTGACTCTGGCTTAGATCTATTTTAAGGATCTGGCCAGGACGTTAGTGCAGTGAGAAGACAGGTAATGAGGAGTAGAAAAACAATCTTATGGCTGCAGCTATCACGCTGCTGAGATAAAACACTGGTTCATTGTCAGGACTTCTCACTTCAAACAATGAAGCAGATTAGAAGCTATAATTGATTAACACAATAGTGGTTGCATCCCTGCAGACAATGTAAGGTATGCTGTGTGATCTGCTCATAATTCCTTGTAATAAAACAGAAACGTGTTTCCCTCTGGTGTGGTTGATTAGTGAGGTGTTGTTTTTTTATGGTTCTGCACAGGTGTCTGGTCTTGGCCGTATGAGGCCAAATACGTTACTGATGGGCTTTAAGAGCAACTGGAGGAACTCCAGCACAGAGATGGTGCAGTGTTATGTGGGAATAATGCAGTAAGTCACACACAGCAACCACACAGTGATGCAGACCATAAAGAAACGTTCTCCGCCACTGTTCTCCTCACTTCTTTTCCTTTCTGACAGTGATGCCTTTGACTTTGAGTATGGAATCCTCATACTGAGGATGAACCACGGACTCGACATGTCGCACATCGTCAAGGCAGAAGGTCGGCACTGAAAACGTTTTTGATGAAACATGAAAATTTGCATTTCGCTAGATAATTAATCTGAGTTCAACTAGCAAGACAACAACAAAGATGTGGAGTGAGTGAACTTTTATTCATCAAGCCTCCATGCAGCTGGCTGCAATAAAGCAGCTGATAGTACAGGGTACTTTGTTCTGTAGATTAGAATTCATAAAGGTCAGATAACAGATAACATGCTGTAATGACGTCCGTGTTTCAGCGCTGTAGGAAATTGTGTAAAATGACAGGGTTTTTATGAAAAACTGAGGAGCTTCTTCTGTCTTCCAGAGGAGATGCTGAAGGCAGCAAAGGAGCAGCAGGTTCTGGAAAATGATAAGATGCCAAATGGAGACAAATCGAAAGGACTGTTCAGGAAGTCCAAGAAACCTTCTCAGGCAGTGCTCATGACCAGAGGTATCTCTCCCTACACCTCATTTTCTTACATACGTCACAGAGGCCTTTGTCTAAGCTTTCCTCAGCACCAAAAGATGAGGATGAGCTTGAAACTGTCTGCATCTCTGCAGTGAAAAGGTCTTTAGAAAATTACAGACCTCCAGAGCAGCCCTTTACCAGGCTGGAGAAGGTTCCTCAATCTGTCGGAACTGCTGGAACATTAAATCACAGATATGGTTGTCCCTGCTGATGTAAATGCTTAAATCAGTTGTTCCTGCTGATGTAAATGTCGATTGGCGGGCTCCGCCATCCAACACAACTCTTCACGCCAGCCCTGAGAATCACTTTCTCTGGCTTCTCGTTTCTCGTACCTTCCCCTCCTTTGCCAGTGTCGGTGTGTGGCCCTCCGCCCCCACAGATTGGCAAGATGAATGAGAAGCTGATGGAGGCCAGTGTTCAGTTCAAGAACAAACAGCCTAAAGGCACCATCGATGTGTGGTGGATGTTTGACGACGGAGGTAAGCACCGGACACCAACAGCAGAACCACCTGGGTGAAAATGGCAACAAAACACAAGAATCTACTTGAAGGCTCAATGCGTAGTTATTTTTTATGTGTAATAGAGATGTTGTTTATGTTTGTTTTGCTCTCTTTCAGGTCTTACCCTGCTGCTCCCGTACATCCTCACTACCAGGAAGAAGTGGAAAGACTGTACCCTGAGGATCTTCATCGCAGGACAACCCGAACGCAGCGAGCTGGATAAAGAGGAGTGAGTGGAAATGAAAAAATTTGTCACTTTAGACCTGCTAGGATCAGTTGTAGGTTAGGGTTAAAGGTCAAATGTAATTTATTTCATTTCTGCAATATAGCAATAACTACAACAACTAACAAAATGAACATCCAAGCTAATTGTATGATTATGTGTCCGACAGGATGAGGTCTCTGCTGCATAAGTTCAGAATCAACTGCACTGACATCATTGTCATTGATGATATTCACATGCCGCCCTCTTCTGAGAGGTAAATTATTTATCCTTTCACTAAAACAGCAGTTACACTGCAGTGGTGCAGATGTATGGATGCCAGATGATCCAAATAAAGTGTAATAAAAGTCTCACTCTCCACATCCTGACTATTTTTATCTTTTTTCCCACCAGCTTAAAGAAGTTTGATGAAATGATCGAGCCTTTCCGTCTGCACGAGTCCAGAGACTCAGCGCAGGTTGAAGCCAGGCGTAAAGAGCAGCCATTTAAAATCACTGATGAGGAGCTGAGCACATTTAAAGAAAAGGTAAATGATTTAAAACTATATATTCCTCTTTGTTGGTCTGGAGTTGCTAATTTACGCTGCTGTTTCACAGACCAACCTCCAGATCCGACTGAACGAGCTGCTTCGGGCAAACTCCAGCACGGCCAACTTGATCTTTGTGTAAGGGTGACCTGCTTTAGCCTTGCAGGCCTAACTAACCAGCCTCTAACGTGCTCTCTGTACCTACAATCCCCCACAGGAGCCTGCCCATCGCCCGCAAAGAATCTCTCTCTGATTATCTCTATATGGCCTGGCTGGACATCCTGACACGAGATCTTCCACCAACCCTACTCATCAGAGGAAACCACAAGAGCGTGCTCACGTTCTACTCCTGAGCTCCTGGCTGGTTAAAGAACAGTTGAGTAGTTTGGTCATGGATCAGTGTTCCAAACTTCTGAGCTGTTCTTTAGTTAAAATATTAAAGAGGATGTTCACCTGACCAAGTGCCATGACATGCAAATATGCCTACAGAAAGTAAAATAAAACATTTTGTAGCAGATTAACCTGGATAATATTTTATTATTTGCCTGTATTTATCGATTTAGGAGGTTTTGGCCATTTAATGATTATTCGTGGCACATTGCGCTTAATGTGTATCATGTTGGCGTGCTCTAGAGTGAAAAGCTCTATAGGTGTGCTGAATTCAGTTTTCCTGCGAGGAAAATACATGCGTGTTTTCAAAAGTAGAGAAAAGAGTGTATATGCAGGTATTTAAGGATTAAATGTCAAAAAAATGAATAATTTTGATAAATCATGTATTCATGTCTTAATCAACCAATGAACAAAGGCAGACACACAAGGTGCAAAGCTGCTTTCATTAGTTACGCTAAAGGATTTTGTTGCTTGATGCTGTAATATAAATGTATATAGTAGCTGTCTTAAATTCCTAGCATATGTATTGCAAGCAAAAATGAATTTTGATTTTGCTAAATGATTCCAATTGGTGCAAGGGCTTTATTCATTGTTCAATTTTTTTTGGCCCACTCTGTGTAAAATATAGCCATAAAAAGCCTCCATATGTTTAAATATTTGAATGTTTTTTTATTGTATCTCTCACTGATATTTGTGGAAAATTAAGGAGCCAAATAAATTATACAAAGACAAATTATGATGTACATTTTAGTTTTTTAAAGCATTGTAATTTTCTGAGATGAGAAATAAATAAAATCAAAACTTTTATCATACTTGTCTGTCATTTATTCGGATAAATGTGTTGGAGGAGTACTTTCATGTTATCAGCTTTAAAATGTAAAGCTGTATCTTAGAAAATGAATAGAAAGAGAAGAAATAAAGCATATAGGCGGACATGACTTTATAACTAGTAAAATTATAACTAGTAAACACATTTAGATCAGTGTTGTTTCTACCAAATCCTTTTTCTTCAATTCCAGCAGTGCAAATAACATTTAGACATTATCCAAATAAGTCATTGATGATAATAAGTCTATATTTAAGATTAACATAAGGGATTTGTTCTAGACCTTCTAGACATTAATGCCTCTCTTTTTAATGTTGATATAATTTCACAACATGCATATTCAAGTGGACTTTCTATGCTTTTGCATAGGTTGTTGACATAAATTACATAATGCGCAGCACATTAATTTAGATCACACATCTGAACAATTTCAATAAACACTGGAAAACAATCCATCGGCTGGATTAATTTTTATGAAACAGCAACTACAATGCAATATCCAATGAATTCATTATGTAGAAATCACACTTCCCATCGCCTTAATTCGTATTAAATAAAAAATACTGTTTGTTTGCGTCTCGGACCTACTGGATCACTTCACTTAGCATAAAGTGCAGTTTAGGCTCGTGCAATCAGAAGACAGCGCCAGCGCCCTCGAGCGGTTACTTCGCTCTTGCAGTCGACGTTAGCTAACGCAATGTCAAGAGTCGCGCTAACGCTAACGGAGCTACGGTTCAGGGTTTCTGCCGCTTTTGACTCTGTGCCCATTTTTTTAGGGAGCAAATTTCACATGCAGACCGCTTTTCAAAACAAAGGCAAGCAAGATACCAGAACAGAATGGATAACGTTACTGTCAGCAACACACCTAGTGCCGATTGACCGTTTGTAGCCTGCTAAACATTGCTCTTGGGCTTACTCTAAGACATTATTATGACACATTGAAAGGCGTTTTTAAATTGTTATGCAATGCGTAAGTAAGACGACGATAATCGCCCTCATTTTCCTCTGTTTTTTTCTAGGATTTTGTATTAGTTATGTTTGATTTTTATCGGATGTTACGTATGTTGAACCTGTCACGTGGTGTATACGTAC
Organism: Pao palembangensis; assembly: GCA_015343265.1. Classification (NCBI taxonomy): domain Eukaryota; kingdom Metazoa; phylum Chordata; class Actinopteri; order Tetraodontiformes; family Tetraodontidae; genus Pao; species Pao palembangensis. The sequence continues at coordinate 14,729,114 of CM027081.1, forward strand.
ATTGGGGGAGGAGCTAATAAGTTCTACTTCCTACCCGGGAAACGGCTTTTAAAAACCCGGGAAGAATCTGCAGTAGATGCTGAGGGAGTATTAGAATTGCATTTGTGATAGTTTGTGCTCCAGCTAAAAATTTTAGTTATAACTTAGATTTTGCAAAGTTTGTTTTTTCCCGCCTTTATTTTAATTTCATCATTTTGTCAAAATGCGCATTGTAGATGTTGCAGGGGGGGTAGACGTGTCGCCTTCCAAGAGAACAAGGACAGAAACAGCAGCAGCCGAAGAAAGACCTGTTCTGAGGTTTGCTAAACTTTCTGAACATGCCATTACTCCTACCAGAGGCTCAGCTAAAGCAGCGGGTTATGATCTCTACAGGTTGGTTGTACTATATATATTTTATTTTTTTATCTTCTTACGTGCATGTAATTGATTCTGCCTGCATGATTTCAGCACAACCTGAACATTTTCTGTAGTACTAATATAAGAGAGCTTGTAATATGATTAACATTATATTTAAAAAATCTTGCTAGAACATCTTGTCCTTAAGCAGCAGCTAATACTACAAGCTACCATTTTGTAAAAGCAATTAATATATGTTACATTAACGTTTATTATTTTCTTTGAAACAGTGCTTATGATTATGCTATTGGTCCTTCGGATAAGGCCATTGTGAAGACAGACATCCAGATAGCAGTTCCACATGGATGCTATGGGAGAGTGGGTGAGTGATTCTTGACAATGCTGCAGCTTTAGCTTTACCAGTTTTGCAGTGTTACTTAGTTCACGCTTAAATAATAATAAAAAAAATAAAATAAAAAAGTTAAGTTTCTCTCTCTCCTCTTCAGCACCAAGATCTGGATTAGCAGCCAGATACTTCATAGATGTTGGCGGTGAGTGTCTGTCTGCCTACTCAGAAACTGAGAGCGGGAAATACTCAGACTTGTCGGCTAATGTTCCTGTTTGATCTGCACAGCTGGAGTTGTAGATGAAGACTATAGAGGAAATGTGGGGGTTGTACTCTTCAACTTCAGCAAGGAGACATTTCACGGTGAGCACTGTAATTAATAATGTGTCACATTAATCAAAAGTAAAAGGGTGCATCTGAGAAGGGTGATGAATTATGTCATCTATTAAATAAATGTATCAAAGATGATGTCTACATTTTTAATTTAATTTCTGATCTTCGTCTGTCCAGTGAAAAAGGGTGACAGAGTTGCTCAACTGGTGTGTGAGAAGATCTGTTACCCAGACCTGCAGGAGCAAATGGTAAATTTGGTTACTGCCGATGCGGAAACATTTTACTTTTAAAGGGCACATGAGTCCATTTTCATAAAACATGTGAGATATTCAGCCTTTGTTTTCTTTTTAAAGTAATCTTTAAGTAATCTAACTTTGTGCTTTTAGACGCTTGATGAAACGGAACGTGGTGCTGGAGGTTTTGGATCCACTGGATGCAACTAAGTGTTACGAAATAGTTTCGTGTACATGTTGGCGTTAAAATCTGTGTTATTAAAGTTATGTTTTGGTTTTCTAATTTGGACTTGCACGTGTTTTCTCTAAATACAACCTAAAATGCAGGCCTATCTAATCTCCACAAGGGGGCAGTGGAAGGCAAGAATTGCATGGAGGCAAAACAGCCGGGATTCATCAAACAATCAGGTCATGGAATTATCACTTTCATACACGGGTATTTCAATCTAGATCAAGGGAAACCAGCAGTGAGTACATACACCAAAATGTTTTATTGTGAATTTACAACTAAACCCTCACTGATGTGAACAGAACACGGACTGGTGTCAGGTTGTTCCGCGCCAACGCAGCACTGATTGTACATGTGTGAGAATGTGTGGCCACAGAGACCTCAGTGCATAATCATGAAGGCCCAGGTTTGGCATCATCAATGTGTGTCGTGTGTGCAGGTGTGTGTATGTATACACAGTTTACAAAGGAAGTAGTTGGTCATAATAAGCACCATTACAAACCCCTCTATTCCAGGGGCTTCCTCTAGTTTACAAATGCTTCATAGATTAAAAGTGGCATCGATTATTACAGTATAAACAATTTACATGTAGTATAGAGAGCGGACAGGCTAAGAAGCTAGCTGTTACTGTTGCAAAGACGGAATCTTCAGAATGTCCACTGGCGCTTGTATCTTGCTGACTACAGAGTTTGGCAGAGTAGTATAGTGCATTCAGGAGTCTATGTGGTTGTGTTGCTAGCACCAGTAAATAAGAACTATTCTAGTCAGTAGGAAAGATGGAAAAGCATAGTTTAAATATGCAGTAGGAATCATTCAAGCTCAGACATGGCTACAGCTCAATAGTCCACAGTGGGTTCTTTTCCTCACCTGTACTTCATCTATATCGTTCATCTTCACACCATTTAAAATAAAAATGTGGGGAAGGGCAACTTTATTTTCACCTTGACGGGTTTGTTCTGTTAATATACCTGAGGGGAGGAAATGAATTGATTTCAGACTATTGAGGCCCACCCTTTTCATTCACCTAAGTGGAGCTCTGTAAAACCCCACCTTTCGAGCTTCCTGCAGACATGTGCCTCTTTGACGGCACCTGATTCCACATATCATACAACATGGAAAAGCCTTCACTTAAAAAAAACATTCACGCCTCTAATGGTGCCATACACACATCTGAACTTCGGCGTATCGAGATGCCTTTCATTTCCTTTTCCACATAATTTGTATCTATGATATGTAGAATCATCTTTGGCAAGCAAATGGTTAATCCCACCCACACACACACACACACACACACACCACCCCCCCCGCCCCAACCTTCTTGTCTCTTTGGTGACAAACTGTTCTCCCTGGGCGAGCAAGTAGAAGTTGCCACAAACCACTGATCCAGAGTCAGCGATGTTTTGGCGGCCGTGTGCCCGACCCTGGATTAGCAGCTGCCAGCAACATCTGCCTGTTTCAGTCATGTGACGGTTAATGGAGGATGATCTGCACCCTCATCCTCAAGATTTCTCCCAGCTGTCCTGTGAGGTAGTCTTTATCGTGTTGGTCCTCCATCTCTGACAGCTCCTTCTTCCTGTAGAGCGGCATGCTGCTGATCTGAAGCAAATATGCCCCTGGGGGGAGGGATTTCTTTTTGCTCAGGTGCAGGTAGCTGACCCCGTCCCTCTGGTTGATCTTGAAGTAGCCTTCGTCATTCCCATGATCGATGCTGTAGCGCACGTGGTCGCTGAGGGTGGATAAGGCCGGGGTGAACTCCAGGATGTGGTCGCGGTTGCTCAGATCGCTGAGGTTCAGGTGGAACTGGAGGGTGTCTTCGATGTCCACGCTGGCCAGGCTGACCTCCTCCGTCAGCTGCAGGAAACAGGCGGCACAAAATATGCCCAGTTTAGTCTTTGCTGTCCATACTTCCTACCTAGTAATACCTGATCTTTGTACAGAATCTAAAACAGTAGTCTGGGGGCGGGGCTTATTTCTTTCCTGTATCCAATTACCAAAGAGATTTTTTCCTTGCAGGAAGTGTTTGTCATCTGTAATAATTAAGGGTCTGATTCATGCAGACAGATTACCTGCACGTCCTCGTCATGTGTGGAGTTTGCGCTGCGACGCCTGCGTCCCTTCTTGGGATAGCCGTTGATCTTACACTCGTAGCAGGCTTCAGGAGACAGAGAGTTATCATCCGCTTCTCCTTCCTGTCCAGGACCACCAGAGCTGCTACCAAAGCCCAGACCCGTGACACAGTGCCTGTGGGACCAGGACAAACCTGTTTATCAAGCTGGAACCTCTGAGGGGCAGCTTTCACGTGTCCCGTCACCCACGTACCCTTGCCCGGCGCGGTAGTACCCGGGCGGACATCCACAGAGGTAACCCCCGTCTGTGTTGGAGCAGCCGAACTTGCAGGGGTTCTGGCTGGTGGAGCACTCGTTGATGTCCGCGCATCCCCTGCCGCCCTGCTCGTAGTTGAAGCCGGTGGGGCAAAGGCAGCGGAAGCTCCCCAGGGTGTTGTGACACGACGCTCCCCCGCAGATCTGAGCATTCAGGCACTCGTTCTCATCTGGGCGACAGGAAGTGGAGCACATGAAAACAACAAAAGGTCATTCCAGTAACTTAACTGACCCGAACTGACTTGAAGACTCTGACTTCAGTCATATTTGAATGGGGGCTTTTTTTTTTCCCCAACATGAAATCAACCCCTGAGTCTTTTTAGGCTGGAGAGCAGGATGTAGTTTGAGCTGTGCTTTTCTTTTCTCATGGCCTCACTACGCTCAGGGAAAGGTTAAACTATAAGGGGAAATGAGAACCACTTTAGATGTATTTGTATTAGAAAAGTGTCAGGAAAGAGGTGAACGGGGAGGACAATAACTCGTTAATAAAAGGGCTCCAGGCTGGAATGTAGCCTGGAATATCTGGACTGCCAGGTACATACTTTGGCAGCCGACACGTCAGGATGCCTCAAAGGGAAAGAATTTCGATATTTGCTAACAAAAACAACAGCGGAGCTCCTCACCCACACACTGGTTCCACTGGTAGTGCTGCAGGTAGCCCTGCGGACAGCTGCACCGGTAGCCACCCACCAGGTTCTGACAGCCGTGCTGGCACCTGTGGTTGCTGTCACACTCGTCCATGTCTGTCAGGGGTGAATATACAGCCATTCATTCTTACTGTAGGAGAGCGTTTCTGCACTAGATCAGCAAACAAGCAGGCTATCGTTAAAGTTCGGTTGCTGGCCGACCTTCACAGGTTTGAGCGTTGGGATCTAAGGAGAATCCACGCTGGCAGTCGCAGCTGAAGCTCCCCGGCGTGTTCTGGCAGACGCCGTTGCTGCCACACAGATTGGGGTCTGTTGCGCATTCGTTGTTGTCTGCAAAGAGAAAAGGATCCCTTCGGTTAAAGAGGTGGATCTGGCCACGGACAAGCCGTGAGTCGTGAAGCTTAATTTAAATGGTTTTCACGGTTAGAGGTGGTGGACTGAGGCACTTTCTGTCACCCACGTACAATGCAGTCCTCCACTCTTTCCGTCAGCAATCCAAACGTTCACACCGTTTGACGAGACCTGGTGACCCATTAACATGTGACCCAACACACAAAGGGGAAGCACCCAGACTGAAACTAGGTGAACGACCCTGCCAACGACTCTCAGGTGACCACCCAGGTCACTAACATGCCGATGGTCCACAGGGCTATATTTTCAAGCTCTGCCCCAGCAAGCTTAGAACTGAAGAAGCTCTCTGGAGAGAGGGCGAAACGTCTTCAAGGAAACCTCACAGTCCAGTTGACACAGAGAGAAACCTATGACCTGGATGAGTGAGAATCTACACAGTCATTTTTCACAGTTACTTGAGCCTTTAATCAAAATTATCTTATGAGGTTGTGACTGAAATGGACACAAAGTAGAAGAAAATCAAGGATATTCGGTTACTTATCAATGAAAATTGCGGCAGGGAAGAATCCCGAATGTCGCTTGTTCGTGTCTGATGACATGCTAACACCTATAACTGCCATTGCACTTTTAATGCTTCCAAACTAAAGTTTCGCTTCATCAAGGGGGCCGTTTTATGGTCTGGAAAAAAGAGAATGGCTTGTGGTCGTCATGGTGAGCCACTGTAAAGTTCCATAACAGAGCTGACGCGAGCAAACTAGTCAAGCCTAGTAAGACGAGTGTGATATCAGCCAAATGTGTCCCGTTTGAGGTTGTTACTCACCAATGCAGGCGGTGTGATGCTGGGTGAAGCCAGGAGGACACTTGCAGGTGAAGCCACCGATGGTGTTCACGCACAAGAACTGACAGTTATGCTGTTTGGTCGAGCATTCATCCAGATCTAAAAAAGAAAAGTCAGATCGTGTCAGTGCAGAGGAAATGTGTTCGGAAAAGTATAGAGGACTCTTCAGATGAGTTCCTGAACCTGCGTGAGGCAAATGCTTGTGGTGCTGTCTGCACTCGGACTGAAATTCCAGTCCTTGTACAGTCACTGACCCACAATTGAACCGCATTTGACGCAGACTGATGGAAAACTAAAGCTGTGATATATAAAAACGAAAGAAATGGCCAGTGCGCACACACTGTTCTGGACTCCTAAACAAGCCTGATAAACAGAGATACACAAAGAGGGGCATGTACAGTGAGGCGTGTGTTTTGGAACACGCGCTGGGACACACCAGTCCAAATGGAATGTCACAGGACAGTGAGCAGAGGTTCTGGAACAGGGCCGAGGTCCGCGACCTGGAAATTAAGTCGAGCGATAACTTCGACTTCAGTTTTTCTTCAGGGAAATCTTCACAGCATCCCAGTTCTCGACAAGAGCAGCCCCTCCCCCAGTCCGCTAAAATCAGCTGGTCTGCTGTTGCTTGAGACGTCTGCGTGTTAGGTGTGTGTGCGTGTGAGACCTTTGCAGCTCTTTCCATCCTCCTGCAGGATGTATCCGCGAGGGCAGGAGCAGAGGTAGCCTCCCTCCGTGTTCTTACAGATGAAGTTGCAAGGTTTGGGTGCCTGAATGCACTCATCCACATCTGGAAAGAAAGGGTGAGACACAGAGGGTGAGAGGCGCAGTTTGATCCCGCTGCCAGAAGTTCCAGGAGGGGAAACCGCCGAGACAGACAGACAGACAGACAGACAGGCTCGGGCGGAATTTTTCAAGCGAGTGTGTGGGATGTCCGCCCACGTTGTCTGGGCAGACGGCGGGAACGGGAGGACAGGAAGAGGGTCCTGTGAAGCGCAGGTGCTGTGGCCTTACCCACGCAAACTGTGCCGGTGATGTCGGTGGTGTAGCCGGGTTTGCAGGTGCAGCTGTAGGAACCCGGCATGTTGAGGCACTGACCGTTCTTGCACAGGTTTCCCATCACACGACACTCGTCAATGTCTGGATGGAAACCAGAGAAAGTGAGTGCCAGATAAACGGCCCCAGAGGGAAAAACCCTGCCTGCCAAGAGATTACTGAATCACCGCCGTAACGGTGGCCTCAGGGAAATATGGTTGCATGTATTTGACACTGCTGGGTCAAACACAAATGTATTTTAAAGCAATTTCTTCAGCATTTACACTTTACACACAGCGGTTTGATCGGTAGGGAATAAATCCTGGTGATACCTGTGCCGTCGGTGGTGAACCCAGGACCAAGAGGGCACATCTTCTTATACTGTGTGGTCCCAGGGAGGGGGCAGAGCTCACAGTTGGTGCCCCATCCTCTGCCGCCATCACAGCAGCACTCAGCCTTGGTCACCAAGTTCCTGTTACTGGAGGACATCTGACACAGCGTGGTCAGAACTTCAGCGAAGCAGAAGCCTTCACGGTTATCTAAAGGGTGGAGCAGCCAGACAGAGAAAAAACAAGATGACAAACACATAAAAAGCAGCCTGGGCCACACCACCCAGATAGGAGCTGGCCTGTAAAAGTCAGACTGCTTTATCAGTGCTGTCTGAAAGATAAATGTGAGGTTTACAAAATCAGCCCAGGTCTTTCTCACAGATTTCAGCGCATCACTTCTATCTGCAAGCCTATTTTTAGAAAAGGGAGGAAGGCGTGAAAGGATTTCCTTGCTGCTATCTTTGACAAATGAGATGGGTTGGTTATATTCCCATAACTAAGCAGGAATGTGTAGATAAGGGAAAGAATGAAAAAAATGTGATCTGAAACCACCTCCTTACCGATACATTCGGTCTGTGTGGGGTTAGCAAGGAATCCTTGGTCACATTTGCAGCGGTAGCTTCCCACTGTGTTCTCACAGCGGCCGTTCTTGCAGATGCCCGGTTTCACCACGCACTCATTCAGATCTGCACAAGCGCGAAAAAAGTGGAACACACAAATATGGAAAATCATGTAGATCTGCATAAACGACTTGACTTGACTTCATAAAAAACAACAGTATGTTGTATTCTTCTACATCCATTGGGGCTGACTCTTGGCTGGCTTTGCATTTTTGTTTTGGGGACTTTGGGGAGAGGTGAAGGAGGCAACAGGAGGGCAACCACCCAGCAGCAAGACCTGTGTCTGTCCCTTTGTGCAAGGAGGAACAGAAGCAGCGCTACAGAAGCCCTACAAAATGACCTCCAGCTGGCCGTCGGTGGGCGTGTTTTGGCCCAAACTGAATCCGCCTTCATGAGGGTGGCATGATGACATGATGTCAGACACTGACTTGTTCTAACATTATTTTATTTTCAGTGAATTACACTTTGAAATCAGTGAAGGCTTTTAACTGAAATATTGAATTCATCATGATCTTCTACGTGTGATTGACGTGTCCCCTTTAAGGTTTTAACAGTGTGTGTGAGACTCTTACCCATGCAGCCATCTCCACTGGGCTGGCGTGTGTATCCAGGGGAACAGATGCACATGTATGTACCAATCAGGTTCTTGCAGGACATGCCTCTGCTGGCACAGTCATCTATACCGTCTTCACACTCATTCTGGTCTGGGGAGCAAAAGGGACACTGAGTTTAAGAGTCGCAGGTGTGACCAATGCGGACGTGCATGTGTGCTCATGAAGCGCTTCCACCAGTGACGTGACGCAGACATCTGCCAGGTACAGCCCCTGACACTCACAAGCCTGTATGGGAGAGCTGGGGTCTGTTTGGAGCTGTAATGTAAACAGGGATGCTATGGACAGTTCTGTCACTGTGATTCCCTCCAAATATAACCGTTGCTACGCTTCCAGATCTGTCGGAGAGAGCTGCTGTAAACACTGACAGTATCCACCAACCATTGTAGCTTCAGCAGAGGTGCAGAACTCAAAGAGAGAGAGCTTGTTATGCAACTTTATGGAGATACACGTCATGTCTGTGCGGTGCTTTGTTTATTTTCTGCCTATGTTTTCCAGTAAACAGATGGAGCCAGAGTCACTCAGCCGCCGTACCTCTACACATCCTCCTGTCCTCGCGCAGCACGTAGCCTGTGGGACACTTGCACTCGTACGAGCCCACCACGTTGACACAGCGGAAGGCACACAGCAGAGGATTCTGGGCGCACTCGTTGATGTCTGCAGACGCAGCAGAGTGAAGCAGGGCGCAGGGCAAACCACCAACTGGGAAAATGCAGTTAGAAATTTCCCATACCTTCACAGGTCATCATGGAGCCAGGCTCAAAGCCATCATCACATGCACACTCGAAGCCACCGATGACATTGGTGCATGTGCCGTTGCCGCAGGGATTGCCAATGCTGCACTCATTAGTGTCTGTCGAAGAGTCACACAAATAGAGTACATTTACATTCCTCTACGAGTTGATCTAATTAGGAGTATCACGCTAAGGAGAGACTGATATAGCAAAGCTCTGGCTGAACTGGCCTTCACATGTGACACCACTGATGTCCAACTGGTATCCCATGGGACATTCACACCGGAAAGAGCCATCTGTGTTGATGCATTGGCCGTTATTGCAAGGGTCATTGAGGCACTCATCAACATCTGCAAAAGAAAACCAACATGAAGATAAATTACCACCAGTCTGGCACCGAAGCAGAGCTGTGAGCATTCAGTGTTAACAACCTTTTGGTTGGTCATCTCGTCCCTGCTGATAGCCCTCTTTACGACAGAGATGAGGATAGGCCTCTGGAAACATGCACAAAAGAAAAATACCGTTACATGGGACACAACCGTGGTATTGGAGTGTTTCCGTCCTCTCTGAGATAGGGAACACGCTTACCCTCTCCCTTGCTGGGGCAAATTTCGCAGGGGTCTCCCCAGCCTTGACCTGGCATTCCAGTACAGCAGCACACCTCCTTGGTTGTGTTCTGAGGCTTCGGAGCCTGGCAGCGCCCATTTTCAAATTTGGTATAACAGTAGTTCACACGGAAATCTGCCAATCCACACACATTGATGACAAAATGCATTCTCGAAATAAACTCTAATAAAAAAATGAATAAACATCTCTGTCATCTGTGTTTGTCAGAATCCTCCAAGTCTCCCTCCGATTCTCTTGTCTCTCTGCTTCCTCCTAAACCAGGCAGACATTTACTGGAAAGGTAATGAGAAGCACATGCTCCAGTTGTCCCTGCTAGCATCGTTCTTCACCCAACCCAACATAAATAAGCTTTCCTCCATACATCACATACACGTGCGCACACACACACCTGGTCCTAGAGGCAGAAAGCGCACACACAAACAGCTGGTGCTTGTGAGGAAACACGTTATTGTTCACCATTAAAACATGTCAGTCGGTCAACGACAGACAAGCTGGTGCACGGCTGATTTGCAGCCATTTCAAATCTGCTTCTGAACTGGGTTAAATGGCCATTCAGCCAGCGTTAATCACTGATCCAAAAGTGCTGCTGCTCCGCTCAGGCCAGTCTTTAGAAACGGAAACTCAGTGGTGTTGGGTGAGAGGGGGAAAAACAGCCTTTTGCATCACACCTAATTACCAATACCCCCGTGTTTAGACTCCGGCTGGAGCACAGGAAAACACAGCCCTACTGAAGTAATTTCACCCAGGCACCAGTTACCCTCCGGTCTCCACATGCTGGAGCTCTATATTTAAAAATATCTTTTATTGGGAGGAAGAAAATTAAAAATAAAGACATGATATATATTAAGCAACTAGAAACTAGAAAAAAATATTTTAAATGTGAGAATGTACAAAGGCTCCTCAATGGTTTTCATCACTGTGATGTTCTTCATTCTGTTCACGTTGATCATGTTAAAGGTTCTCTCAGCAGGAAAGAATTCTGTCATGGCCAAGAAATGTCTTTTATTACCCATCATGTTCGACTCCGCCCTGCCTCCTCTTCCCATGTCCTAAACCTCACTTGTGATGCTGGGAAAGTAAAACAAAGATCAATCTGCCTCGCTGAACTGATGATGTCATCACACGAGTGTTTGGATGGGGGGAACTCCCTAACAGAGCGCTGTGCACACCCTCACCCAACCCAAAACCCACATATGTGCATAAGTGCACTGGAACACGCGTGAGGAAATGGAAAAGCGATATGTTCAGAACAACCCTTGGCCATGCAGCGGCAGCAGCACCAGAACCAGCTGGATCGCAGCCAAGTCTAACCGAGCGCTGCTCCGTCTCCACCAGCACTCACACACACTCCACCACCATTACCTATACATCTGCGTCCGGAGGCAGAGATCTGGTAGCCCTCAGGACACAAGCAGGTGAAGCTTCCCTCGGTGTTGGAGCAGGTTCCAAACGTGCAGATCTCAGGCAGCTGGGAGCACTCGTCAATATCTGACGCGTGGAGGGGAAAGACGTCAACCATTTCAGAGAACGCCAATCAGAATCTGTTCCATCACAATTCTGTCCTGCTGCTCTTCAAGTGCTCCCAAAGTTGATGACACATTAATATTCACGGGTGGTTAATCAGAAACAGACCTATTATCTGGACTAGCCGATGTGTCGCATGTTCACTCATCACATCTGCTTCTGTTACCGATGCTGAGAATTCAGCACTTTTTCGCCTACATGCTTCCAAGAACAGAGCACACTGCAGGAATGTGTTGAAGTCTGCTGAACATCTCTTCATCAGCCCCAGTGGATAAACAATCAAGAGCGTTCTGGCTCCGGCCCACTCCCACATGTGAAAGGGAGAAGGGAGGTAATTTGTAGCAACAAGGCAGTTTGGGCGATGGAGAAGTGCACCAGCACACTTCAGCAGGCTTTTATCACTCCATCAAAAGAAACTGAAATGAAATATAAATCTAAGAGGTCTTGAAAAAACATGGCAGCAGTCACTTAGGAGTAACAGCCATTTTATGTAGCGTGCCTCCATTTTCAGGAACGAATACAGTTGAATAAGTTGTTGTTGAAGCATCTCTTCTGCAGAGATCGTGCTTTATCTGTCATTCTCTAACTCGTCTTAATTGGCCACGACCCTACCTTCACACGTTTCCTCGTGGAGGTAATAGCCCGGTGGGCAGATGCATCTGTACGACCCATCCAGGTTCAGACAAGTTCCTGCGCCGCATGTGCTGGGATTTACCGCACATTCGTTAATATCTGAGTCAAAAACAAACAACAGAAGGTAAATGATGCAGATCAGCCTTAAATGAGTGTACGAAATACTAGAGCGCTTCCTTACCTGCACACACACGTCCGTCCGGGGTGAGCTCGTAGCCGTCGTTACACTCGCAGAGGAAGTTGCCTATAGTGTTCACACACTGCCCGTTTCGACACAAGCCCCTCTGAACGGCACACTCGTCCACATCTGACCAACACACAAATACATAAGGCTACGTGCAACGTTCCTACTTTGACTCCCACGATCACGGGCGCACGCACCAATGCAGTCGCTGTTGTGCGAGTTCTGAAATCCGGGGTAGCACAAACAGTTGTAGGAGCCCACCGTGTTCTTGCAGGTCCCGTTGCCACACGGCTGCTTTTCACACTCGTCCACGTCTGAAACCAAGGAGCATGGTTGCCGTTCCGGATCAGAGCCGTGTCAAGGTCAGAAACAAGAGGCGTGAATCAGAGAGTCTTACCAACACACATGGACTGGTCCCGCGTCACTTTGAAGCCGTTGGGGCAGATGCAGCGATAGCTCCCCAGGGTGTCGATGCACTGACCAGGGTTACAAACGCCAGGGTTCTCTATGCATTCATTACGATCTGAAAAGGTACAAAACAAAAAAAACAACAACTTCTCACTCTCTTGTGCAGGCACTAAAGTAACGTTTCTAAAACTGAGAACAGAAACATAGCAGAAGTGAGTGATCTTGATGTCCAGATATCCAACACTGTTGCCTACCCAGGCTATCGGCAAAGGCAGATCACTTTTGATTCAATTCAAAAAAGCTTTATTGGTCCCTGGAGCATCATTCTAAGGGAGACTTTGAAACATGTGGAAAATACACAACTTACTTTCTAAAACATCAAGAGGAAACAGCTTTGTGCCTGGTTGAATGTCTAACGCCTTGGCAGCTGCTGGCCAGGACTTTAAACATGGAAAATATCTTAAAATCTGTCAGATGATAACAACTAAACTGTTTATTTAAATATTATTTTATTACCATCTACACAACTGTTGCTAGCATAAGAAACAAACATTAACAGGCTTGTAGACATTGCTTTAGAGGTAGAGCTGCTCCTCTCCTCTCCTCAAAAACCATCCAACAAAAGTTCCTTCTCGATAGCGAGCCCGAAAAGTGAAAAAAAAACAAAACCTTGCCATTGTGCCGCATCTGGTGCTTTAAATTTGGCTTCTGTCTCTGCTGTTCAAGTAAATTAATTAGAATGAGTTTGAAAGAGAAAACAGAGAAGACCCACAAACACAGTTTTTCAAGCTGGATTTTCTCTAAGGTTGCTCCATGTTTGCACCAACTTTGTGTAATCTCCCCCCAGGTCATCGGGGCTTAACTGAACCCGTTACCACCGACAGCGTGTGCTGTCACTTCTTCCTGGGCCATGGGTGCTCGCCATCGGGGCCTTACCGAGACACTGTCCAGTGGGGGTGAAGCGGTATCCAGGCTTACAGTCGCAGCGGAAGCTGCCCGGCAGGTTCAGACAAGCTGCGTTCTGTTGGCACACGGGTCCATTCTGGCATTCATCGATGTCTAAACATCGAGAGAGAGAGAAAGATTGAAAAACTGGTGAAATAAAATCCATTACGGCATCACAGCCAGGCCTCACCTTCGCAAATCAGCAGCTTGTCGTTGTAGATGAAGCCGATCGGGCACTCGCACCGGAAACTACCGATCATGTTGATGCACAGCCCGTTCTCGCACACTCCCGGGATTTCCCTGCACTCGTCAATGTCTGATGGAAACGTGGAATCAGCAGAGGTCAAAGCAAACATCGACCTGCGAAGGGGAAAACCTTACCGATCACGCGCCCTGTGGTGATGTCGATGTAATATCCTGGCCTCTCGCTGCCGCACAGGAAGGCAAAATCCTCTGAGCAGACAGAGGGAAGCAGTTAACACAGGATTTTTGGCGTTTACGGCGTTTGCTAACGTTAGTGGGCATAGAGGCTTCACCGGTGCTGGGAACAGGACACTGTTCGCAGGGTTTATTCCAGGCACGGCCAATGTTGTAGGAGCAGCAGCACATCTTTTTGGTCATGTTGAAGGTCAGCTCTCCGTCACACGTCTTGTTGTCGGAGTAAAAGTTCCTGTAGCAATAGCTCTTCCTCATGTCTGCCAGGGAGAGAAAAAAGGACGTCTAACCCAAACCTGACGCTGCAGCACGGTTGAGGCGGCAGCAGCGTGACCTACCCATGCAGTTGTTGCCTCCGTTGACCTGCATGTAATCCACGGGGCAGATGCAGGTGTAGTTCCCGATGGTGTTGTAGCAGTTTCCGGGCCCGCAGATGCCGGGTCGCTCGCACTCATTGACATCTGCAGACAGAGCGGGACGAACAGAAGTCGCTTATTTGTGATCTGAGATCCAAACGTGTGCAGCTCTTCTGTCTGCACCTCGTCTTTCTTGATAATCTCAATTATAGAATTTCATCTAGATATCTTCAAGATGTCAAAAACAGGAATTCCAGTAGCTGAATATCAGCTGATTCTGGATATATGGCGAAATGGTCACCGTGACAGCGGTTTGGTGCCGTCTACCTGAGCATTTCAATCCCACAGACTAATTCAGATTGTTTTCAGAGAGTCTGGCAGCACATCCAAACAATCCTCTTAAATCAAGTGCAGCTCTTCAGACCTGCCCAGGACCTCTGCACCTGCACAGCCGCCTCAGTTTCTGCTGCAGGCGAGCTCTTCTGCATTCATCCATCACAGCACAACTCCTGGGAGCTGAGACCCATGACCTGAGAAATGACTTGGCACGTCTGGGATGTTCTGCTTCCCTGTGTTTGACGTGTTTGGATGATATATTGCAGAGTTTCATTCAACAACCTGACCGCTGCTGTGGTTAACTCTTGCTCTTAAGATGCAGATGAGCATTTAAACAGCACCATTTCTTGTGATCCTTGCGCTATAATCATGTTCATATAAAACACACTTTCTTTCTCATGGCAAAAGAAAAGTGATTAATATGACAAAATTGAATTTAACAGGGCCTGGTTGATCGACCATCAGCCAATTTGGGTTTTTGTTGTCAAAGATTTCCTCTACCAAACAACAAAACATCATGTTTGTTCCTCCTGTCTCAAGCCGCTAATTGACTAAATATTCAGCAAATATTCAGTCCTGGTTTTCATAAGTCGGATGCTCTCTTTTGTTCTGCCGGCCGAGGAACACATGCTAATTAAAATGCCTCCAGCCACATGTCATTGCTTAACGCTCCTCTCCTCTCTGTTCCAGCTTTGCCGTTATAAACACCCATCTCATGTATGTGTTCATCCCTCCCTCCACCATTTTTGGTCTGTCTCAGGGGGAGACAGATCAGTGCCCTTCCCTCAGAAGGGGGGCTGGCCACATCAGAACCCCCGCTCCTCAGAGCATCTCATCCTAACTGAAACACAGAAAACCAGAGAAGAGACTTCATTTTTGTGGGCAAGGCCTGTTTGTTGTTGTCTTTTTGAAGTCAGAGAGTCTTTCCTGTCTTCCCATGTGTCTTTAGGGCTCAACTTCATGGTTGTTTGTTCCTGATACCTTCACACACTCTGGTGTCCGTGTTCAGAGCGTAGCCTCTGGGACATTCGCACTGGAAGCTGCCAAAGGTGTTGATGCACTTTCCTCCCTGGCACAAACCCGGCAGCTCCTGGCATTCGTTGATGTCTGCTGACAGAGGGTGGACATGTTTACTGCGTGTGTGTGTGTGTGTTGGTGGTGTGTGTGCACAAGCATATCTGACCTTCTAAGATTACAGTGATGGGGTTTGGTCTGAAGCCCTCTCCTCCTGGACACAGAGTCTTGTACTCAGCTGTAACAAAAAAAAAAAAAAAAGCAGCAGTTCATCACACTGACCAGCAACAACACACCCATAAATCACAATGAAATCTGTTTTACTGCCAGATTTGAACCTTTTTTCTGGACTGAAAATGCCGAGATGCATATTTGGTGAGCACCCGGTAGAGCCGGAGATGACTGCATCTACTCAGACTTACAAACTGAAAAAAATACGTTTTTGTTTTTGTCCTAGACCCGTGCATTTCATTGAGCTGAACGGATGAGTCATTCCCCGTGATGATTGAAATCATCTGCAGGCAATTTCAGCTAAGTTGCACAAAACCACCTCATCTTTACGAGAGGAGCAGGCAGACTTTTCAGACCCAGTTCTTTCATAATGCATTTAATGCTAAAAAAAAACTATAAACTATTGTAGCCCCTTTAGATTTATGCATGATGTTGCAGCTAAAGCCAAAAAAGGTTGCTCACCACTTTTAGAGGACAGTCGGCAACACACACTTTATGATAGCCGCGTTCATATTGAGAGGTGGTGGACTCACTGGAGTTGACAGAGGGGCACGGTTCACATGGACTCCCCCAGCCCTTGCCCTGCGAACAGCAGCAGGACGCCTTGGCAACACCAACTCCGATCTCGTTGGAGCATTCCAAGCTCTCCGAGGCATCTCCGCGGGAACGGACGTCCAGGAAACAGCTCCCAGAGCGAGTGTCTGCGCACGTGCACACGTGTCAGACGCATGTCCGGAGCGCAGGTTGATAAAACCAACAATATGCGGTGGGGTCTTACCGACGCAGCCCACCCCTGTGGGGTTGAGCTCAAAGTCCGAAGGGCACTGGCATAAGTAACTTCCAGGGATGTTAACACAGATCCCATTGATGCAGAAGGTTGGGTCTGCACATTCATTCACATCTGATGAACAAATACATGCTTGGTCAGTAAATATCCACCTTCTCCCCTAACTGCTAGCTTTATTTACACTGTAATTTGGTGTTTCCATGTCTCACCTGTGCAGTTGCCTCCACTTCTATCAAGTTCATAACCAGGATTGCATTCACACCTGAACAGTCCTGGGATGTTGTGGCAGCGTCCATTGACACAGATGTCAGCAAAGGTACATTCGTCTATGTCTGTAGGAGGGAGGGAGAGAGAGAGAGAGAGAGACAGAGAGAGAGAGACCCAGCTGTGAGGGATTAGTGGATCATGGGATCATGGTGGAAAATTGGCAGTAAGCAATAGGAAGTGAAGGCCGCTCACCTCTGCTAAAGAATGACAGTTCTGGGACAAAATAAAGTGGCCAGACAGACACACACATACACTGCGAGAAGAGCAGCTTATGAAATTGTGCTCTTCCACATCATTAGACACATGTCCAGGCCCGGCTGAGTTGAGACCCAGAGCTGGACTGGTTATTTCAGGATGTTTGACACGTCAGTCTGCTCACTGGGCTGAGACCAGTCAGGCCTTATCGCTGCACAAAAGTCACATTCATCTGCTGCGGTCACGTGTCCGCACTCCTCAATAGCTCACCAAGACAAGATGCTAACAATCAAGAGAAAAATGCACATCTGTGATGTGGGAGGAATTAAAGAATACCGACCTCTTAAGTGGTCGAGGGATCCTTTTATTTGTGTTTAAAAGAGTTTGATTAATAGTTACAAGTTTGTTTTGTAAAAGTGTTTGAGAATTCTTAACATTCAGATCTCTGAACATTTTTTGTGTGCCGTATCAAGTGGAGTAGCTGGAGCTTCCTCGGAGGCTAGCTGTGAGCGAGCTGCTCTATAGAAATATAAAGTGACAGTGGTGCATGTGGAACGAGTATGTGTGCAAATGCTACACGGTTACACACTTGTAGCCCGTCGCCGTGCCAAGTCTAACATGCGCTCCCCTGGCTGTCTTACCATCGCAGGCCTTCCCGTCAGCTGTGGGGATGAAGCCCATGTCGCATTCGCAGCGGTAGCCTCCCGGCAGGTTCAGGCAGTGGCCGCTCTCACACAGGTTGCTGTTCTCCGCGCACTCGTCGCTGTCTGCGGTCACACACAGTCACACACACAGTCAGAGACAGTCAGGCGCCAAACTCCTCCGCACGTACGTCAGTTTGAACATGCGTGAGTGACCTGAGCAGTAGAAACCATCTCCGGAGAATCCGTCTTTGCAGGTGCAGCGGTATGAACCCATGGTGTTGTGACACTCAGCGTTGTTGCTGCACTTGTGCGTCCCATTTGAGCACTCATCCAGATCTGAAACACAAAATGTACGAGTCCTGCAGGTTGCTACCACATTATGCATGAAATGACTCCATTTCTTTGAGCTTAATGAGTCTTATACAAGATATATTCTATGTTTTATACCCGTTCATTAGGACTAACTGGTGGAAATACCTGTACACCTCAGGCCATCACCGATCCATCCTGGAGCACAGTCGCATTTGAAGCTTCCAGCTGTGTTGGTGCAGGTAGCATGTCTGTCGCAGTTATGGGCTCCAATTTCACACTCGTTTATATCTGAGAGAAAAAAGAAATTTGCCATTTAAAAAAAGCAAATACTTTTTGATGGTCTAATGATGCTGGCGCTGGTTCTGCTGGGGTTTTGGCTTTGTGGAGCGAGTTGGTTGGAGACAGCAGCAGGAGATGACAGAACAGAGTCTTTCTGGGTCACTGTCTTCATCCACGAAGAGCCGAATTTCAGAGTAGGAAACGCCGGGAAACTCTCATGATCTCCAATGCTAATAGCCTTCCTGCAGAGGTTTAATGAGCAGAGCTGGTCTCTGGAAATTCTCTGTTCGAGTTTGAACAGAAACCTTGAACAAAGGGGCTTAAAAGTGAGACTGATATCCTAATTCTGAGTTGCTAATGGTGAGGTTATTTTAGGCAATCGCATCAGCCCTCAGGTCTGGTTTTCTCACCACACATATCAGATTTGGGGATGTAATCCTTCCCAAATATAATATCTAATAAAATGTCATGCAGCCACCAGCCAACTCACATTCCTTCATGGCAAAACCATTAAAACTAAACTCAAAGTCTCCCAGTAGATGAAATATTGTGATACCTCGTAGATACAACAATGTGGTTATAAAAAATGTGACTATTGAGTCAAACTGGCTGCAATTAAAGTTCTATAAAGCCGCTTGCACCCAGGGTGTAACAATTAAACATCTGGAAACAGATGTTGTTGTCCCTTGAACCCGACTGCAGCTCTGAAGCTCTTCCTCAGGCAGATCTGACAACAACCCAGGACCTCTGAAATAGTCAGCGAGGAGCTAAAACGATGTTCATGTGAGTCATAAAGAGCACGGACGGACACAGCACCTGAGCGCAGAGGACTGAGCAAACGTATGCAAGCGTGTGTGTGTGTGTGTGTCTGTGAGGGTTGTAATTCCCAACACTGTCAATTAGAGCTTAGTGCTGCTGGTTTACAGTCTTCCTGGGGAGGGGGTATGGTATATTTACCCTACATTTGATGACAGGGTTAATATGAAGGCTGGCAGCAAACAAATCTTCCTTGATTACAGGCGAAATTGGAAATCACCCTCCCTCCCAGTCTTTGATGACAGAAGGGATCTCAACGAATGCACACATGCTCAACAGTCAGCTCAGAGCGTAGAATATCTGCCTCATGCTTGCTAACATTAGCTACTGCTGGCTAACAACTGGTCCAACAAAGCAAAGCAGAACTACAGCATTAGTTTGGAGGCCAGAAAGCTGCCAGGTTTTATCATGCAGGCTAAAAGTAAAAAAGATTAAAAGGGCTGAGATCCTGGCCAACAGGAGAAAACTGACTATTTTGTCTTGAAGCTAAAACATCTTAGAGTCAACATGCTCAACCCATCGCCCTGTCTTTAAAACCGGGGCGCTCCCAGCCTCATAACGTCCCCCAGTCGATCTCCGCCCAGCCCAAACTTTCCAGTACACACGCAAAGACCAAGAAGTGCAAAAGTGTCCACACAAACGCTGACACCCTGACTTCTCAGCGCCGTGGAGCAAATAGGAAATCATTTTTGCCGGAGCTTCATCTGCAGCTGCTTCAGATTTAGGCTCGAAGGCACCACTCGCTCTTTAACAGTCGCTCACGCGAGGACGCTCGGTCGGCAAATACCGATGTGGTCACACCGTACAGTTCAAAAGACAAATGCATAAGAAATCAGCTGTCATTTGAATTTAGAGAGACAGGTTTTGCGTCGGAACGGCCAGAGATTTTCACTTGTGTATAACAACACATCCTGCTAGCCTGAGAGAAACTAATGTCTTCATTTCCTGGAATTCTGGGGCAGGAATTCCAAACCTGTGAATCATTCCCTGTTACTTTAGTTTTGAAAAACATGAAGAATACTATATGGACATTTTATTGAGTTTGGAATGAGCAGGTTTTTGCGTGTGCACGTGTAAGATTTGTATGACATCCTCTCCTTTTTGACTGGGCCAGAGAATACCGCTGGCCATTTTCAAGCGGCCAGATGTGGCTTAAATCAGAGCTCACAGACAAGTCCAAACTTAGCAAAAGCCTCCGACCAGACTTTATATTTATGTGCTCTGGAGTTGTTTCATGTGATGACGTGCTGCAGACTCTTTCCAACCATCACGCGGTGTTTACCTGACCGTAATGAAAGAGAAACAAAGGGATAAACAATGGCGCAACGTGACGGCTACGTCCTCTGGGTGACGGCGATCGCACCGCTCCCGCCGCTAATGGATGTCAGCACGCGCTGTACGACCTTTGCGAGCGTGTTTCTCCTCAAGTCAGACAGGGGCTCTTGAATAAGGATGAGTCATGTCGGAGCTGCTTCTGGTTAGTCAAACATTCTTCTCGTAGCCTCTCATTTCTCACCTCTTGCTATGTGACTCTGGTCGAGCACAGAAATATTCTACCCTCACCTGTTTGGGCTCAGGTTTACCTGTGCAGCCCGTCGTTCCCTTGCGCACAGAGTAGCCCATGTCACAGTGGCATATGAAGGAGCCTTTGGTGTTCTCGCAGTTGCCACTCAGACAGATGTTTGGGTTCAGTTCACACTCATCCACATCTAGAAGCAGAAAGAGCAAAAACGTCACGGCTAAAAGCAACTTAAAAAATGAAAACTGAATTAGCTGCCCAATACGTGTCGGTGAGGTTACATAATAAGCTTTAATCAGGCTTTACGATCTGTTTACTTGAAATAAACAGAGTGTGTGGACACATTTAAGGGCCTGACATCATTGTTGTGAGTGTTTTACTTTCAGGAGAAGCAGACTAAATGTCACCTATCACTTCCTGCTCCATTCAACATTCGTAGCCTTATAAATCTACGAGATTTATTTAAGACCCGTCACACACAGACTCACTGATCTGAGCCGGTAAGGCTCATTCACATGACTCATGTCTTGGAAACGCTGACCAGTACGTAGTTCCACTAAAACTCAGTGAGCTGGATCTAATGAGCGTGGAGTGTGATGCACATTCGTTACCCAGGCAGGTCTTCATATCGTCGGAGGACATGAAGCCGTCAAAGCAAAGGCACTGGTACATCCCAGGGGTGTTGGTGCACTGGCCTCCATCACAGATGTCCGGGCTCTCCAGACATTCATCAATATCTGAGGACGCAAGAAAGACCTGATGAGAACAACACTGACACGCCGACAATTAACACACAACAATCTAGGTCCAATATGGCTCCGTCTTCCGCAGAACCTGCCCACAAGGTTTCCGGAACAGCCAAAGTTAGTTTAACATGTCAGACACTGTTCCACAGATGGAGGGTGAGGGAGCGTGTTGAAGAGCTTCTCACCAGTGCAGCTTCTCAGATCAGGCAACAGCGCATATCCGCTGTGGCAGCTGCACTCGTAGCTACCCTCCGAGTTGGTGCAGAAGGTCTCACAGCCGCCGTTCTCGATGGTGCACTCGTCGATGTCTGAAGGAGGACCAAAAACGCCGTGTTTTAGGCTTTAGATGACCCCAGCAAAAACGAGCATAAATGAATGGCTCCTGCCGAGTACACACCGACACATTCCACTCTGCTCTCAGTGGACTTGTAACCCGTGTCACAGGAGCACTGGTAGCGGCCGATCATGTTGATACACTGACCGTTCCTGCACAGCCTGTCGCTCAACTCACACTCATTGATATCTGCAAAATGATAAAGCAAAGATGAATATTTCAAAGACAATTTACAGGAGAAAAGAACACCAAAAACACACATATCTATGGCTGATATCCAGTCTGTTAACTATTTAATCCAGGGCTGGACGAAGATAAAAGGTCAGGACGGAACTATTAATCCAAAATATCTTTAACAGGTTACAGGGTCTCAGGATGACCACTAAGATTATCCCTGAGCTTGATCAGGCTTGATTAGACACGTTTAGGAAGTAAATTTGCTTTCCAGATTTAAACTCTTGATTGTGCCAAATCTCTGATCTACTAATGTCGTCATCTGTCTGTGTGTCAATGCCGTCATTAATGGCTGCCAACGTGGCAGGTGTCTCACGATGACTGGACAGTTAAACAGAGCATCTGATCTCACCAAAAACACAGAATTAAGCTGATTTCTAATCTGATTCATAGCTAAAGTTTATTATTGTTACTATAATCCTAAAGCATGTTCCTTCTGCAGAGATAATGAAGGCCTTGACCTGGTGAGGGTTTCATTGTTTTTAAAACAGAGCTTTAGAAATAAATAACTGAGCTTGAAGCCCGGTGATCGGGTCACCGAGTGCTTCAAACATATGATGTCATCAGCATGAGACTTGGTGTTTGCTCATTTGTATCAAGACTTCACATAAATAAAGCAAAAGCTGCTTTAAAGATACAAACTTCCTAATATTACCAGTTACCACAAAACTGACAAAGATAAAGGAAGTCGAGACAACAGCATCACTCACCCAGGCAGGCTGACCCATCGGGGGCGATCTCGTGTCCCACGGGGCAAACGCACTGGAAGCTGCCATCAGTGTTGACACACTCACCTCCACGGCACAGCAGAGGGTTCCTTTCACACTCGTCAATGTCTGACACACAAGCGCATGTGTTTCAATAGTCAGTCTTACGGTTCCCCCTCATCACAACACATTTAGACCCAAAGGTCAGATTAAAAGTTCTTTAAAATAAAGATTTGGGCTGTGGTTGGATGACATTGACCAAAATTAGAGCTAAAAATTAGCTCAAGCTTATTTTCTGTTAGCCTGCTAGCCGAGTCGGCTCCTAACTGCGTCCTCGCCCACATTATTTCCAGCCTAGCTCTAAAATTTGCGAAGCCAAATGAGGATCCTTGGTGAGCTGCGGCCAACAAAAGTATTACTACTGCACCAATTTGTGTTTACAGCCTCTGCCATGAATTCAATCAAACGTCCAGCACAGAAATAGAGCTCTAAGTGTTTTTACAGATGGCTGCTCATTATGACATGTAGCTGCACATAAAAATAATGATGCTGGTTGAAATTAAGCAATATATGTACCTGACTTGTAAGTCAAGAATGCAATAAAGGGCAATTATGTTTGAGCCTTTATGGAGCAGTTGTGCACAGCGATTGTAACTTCCCCCTGCTCACAGACCTTTATTGGTTGGCAGTGCTCAGACGCTGCCACTGCGGCAGCATGCAACTATAAACGCATGTTGCTGTGTGAGGGCTGGACTCACCCATGCAGTTTTTCATCATCATGAAGCCGCTCTCATAACCTTCAAAGCACTCGCACTCGAAATCTCCAGGCGTGTTGACACACCTGCCCGGCCCGCATATATCCAGGGAGATGCGGCACTCGTCGATGTCTGCAGGAAAGAAATGTAGCAAAAACCGCTGATCACAAACATTCTGAGTGCTTAAAACAAGTTTTAAAAACGATAAACAGATTATTATGAAGAGATTTGAATTCAGCTGCAGTGTTACGTAATGCAGGTTTTGCAAACAGACAGCAGCAGGAGACAGCAGTAAAACAAAGCTATGCAATTTAAAATGTTGTGCAATCAAAGAATAAACCCCCAAAATGTTTAACAAACGGTTACTACACAAAAAGAGACTATAAAGTGGGATTTAGAGGTGAATTTAAGAATTAACTCTTCAAGGGGATTCCAGAGTCGGCCTGATCCCTTTGGAAGTAAATCCACATTTTGAAACTCTTAAACACGCTGGGTTGAGGTCTCACTGGCTTTAAAAGGTCCCAAATTACATTTACCTACGTGAGGATTCTAAAAATGATTTCAGAGTAAAGCCCCAAACTTGGCATTTAAGCCTGGAATGGTGTCTTCCCGTTTTAAGAGGGCAATAATGTAGCTAACCAGGGCGATGGGACAGGCTCCAACAAGTCCAAAGCAGCCAGACTCCCATTAGACCCACTGAAGTGAATGAAAGCGAAGGATTTACATTACTGTAATTAGTGCTGGCAGAGAGATTCTAAAAGGAAAAAGGTCTGCAGTTGTAAGAGTTTGAACAGAGCTGATGTTCCAGCGACTCTCATTGCTTATATTACTACTTACAGCAACATACAGTAGCTGCTTCAAAAGTATCATCATTAACGTGTTACACTTACTATCAATTATAAAACACTCTAAAATATAAAATGTGCCTTCAAAAATGACCTGATATTAAATTTCCAGTGACGTAAAAGTGAGAAATGTGCCTTGAGTTCGTGTGAGGATATAGAATACTGGCAAAGTGAGGACATTTTTTTAGGATACAAGTGCATTTTTTGGTCCTCACAACTCCAAAAGGCTGTTTGAAAGTCAAGATGTGCGTGCATGTGTGTGTGTATAAGTTTTATAATTTAACTCATAACCAACTTGACAAACAAAGTAACACCCACCGGTGCAGTTTCTCTCATCGGCGTCCAGAGCATAGCCGTTGTCACAGCGACAGCGGAAACTGCCGATGGTGTTTCTGCATCGTCCGTTTGAGCAGAGAGTGTTTATCATCCTGCACTCGTTTATGTCTGCGATAAAAGAGAGCAGATGAGAACCAGCAGCTGACAGAACCCCGGGCCCGTTCCTGCCCGGCGGAGGCGGTACCTTTGAGGAAGGGTCTGCCGTTGAGGAAGTCGCCCCTGTGAGAGAAGCCTGGGCCACGGGGGCAGAGCTGGTCGTACTCAGGGGTGCCTCTCTCGGGGCATTCGTCACATTCTGGGCCCCAGGCCATGCCCACAGAGCAGCAGCAGGCATCCACGCGGTGCCTCCCTGAGATGGGGGCCCCACAGCGCTCGTCCTCGTGAGTCAGGTAACAGTGCTCCGTACGCAGATCTGCAAACCACAGAACACCAATATTGGCACCGACAGGCAGGCAACAAGGATTTTTAATAGAAACAGTACGCACCGATGCACATCCTGCCACTGACATCAACGGTCATTCCAGGGGGGCACTGGCAGAAGAAGGAGCCCGGCGTGTTGATGCATTTCCCGTTGATGCACACTCCAGGAAAGACTTGACACTCGTCGACGTCTGGTATCAGCGACGAAGAGGGAGTTTGACATCACTGCAGCGACGGGTTGCGTCTGACTGACAGGATCTTCGTGACACCATGGCGGACTTACCTTCACAGAGGTTCCCTCGGACTCTGGCGAAGCCTTTACTGCAGATTGGATCTGAAAGAGTAGCGCACACAAGGCCGGGTTCACGCAGTGGGATGGGATGGGTTGCGACGCAGCAAAGAGAGAACAATAATCACCTTTTTCACATTTGCTACAGGGGCTGTTCCAGGCTTCCCCCAGGGTGGCACAGCAGTGTGACTTCAGCGTGGCCCCGTTGATGTTGACCTCACAGCGGTTATTGATAATCTTGAGCCAGCAGGTGCTCTTGATCGTCTCTGTGTTTTGTAGCGAGACATTGTTCGTAGTTTTAACTCATATTTTTCTTGAATTAAGAAAGCTTTAGCCAGTAAATGTACTTATTTGTGAGTAGAAACAGGTAAATTCTGATTCACCTATGCACTCCAGGCCAGAGCTGTCCAGAGAGCTGCCCATAGAACACAAACACACAAACGACCCCTGGCTGTTCCTGCACTCTCCATTAATGCAGGGGTTGGACTGACACTCGTCCACGTCTGGCGAGACACAAACAAACACTTGTCGGTCTGAGATGGCAGGCGTGGAAGCGTGCAGCAGACAGAGGGAACCAGCCACTCACCCTCGCAGACGTCCGTCTTGGGATTGAAGGAATATCCCTTGGGGCACTGGCAGGTGAAGCTGCCTGGCGTGTTCCTGCACAGACCGTTCTCGCACAGTAGCCTGTTTATCAGGCACTCGTCAATATCTGAGGGGAAGCACAAACACGGCAACATGCTGAAGGGGTTTTCTTTTTATTTTCAGAGAGCAGGTTGGAGAGAGGCCCCCCCACCGATGCAGCTTTTGCCCGACAGGTCCACCTCGTAGCCTTCGTTGCAGGTGCATTTGTACGTCCTCAGCATGTTCTCACACACGCCGTTCTGGCAGATGTCGGGGTCGAGAGCGCACTCGTTGATATCTGCGAAGGCCAAGAAGAGAAGGGTCCCGAATAGTAACATCATTTCATTTAGACGACTTTGTTTGGTCTCTGCTGCGCCATGTTTCATAGCAACAGAACACAGATGATGTTTGTTACCTCTTCCGTCGCCGGTCGTGCCGATGCTGTTGGGGCAAAGAGCGAGGAACTCGGCTGCAGGGAAACACAAAAAAGGAAGTTCACCAAACTCTCAAAGCTAACAGCACCATGTCATTGTGCATTTGCACACTTTTTCATCAAGTGGAACTGTGTTGTCCTTAATGCGGAGCACCTCGGGAGTCGACATGGGAATAATCAGGACGAATGAAACGTGACTTCAGGGTGTGTGTTGGTGTGTTTGGACTTTCTCTGTAACTATGAATCGCTCTCTTTAATGACACAGTAGTGACTCCTTCCAGCTGTTGCATCAGTGTATCTAACTGCGACAGGTGTGTTTTGTTGTGTGTGTGTTATTTAAATATCCGTACCGGAATTTTGCGGTGGGCATGGCTGGCAGGGTTCTCCGTAGGCGTACTCTGTGCTGGCACAGCAGCATTCTGACTTGGTCACCGCTCCAAACAAAGGCCTAACGCACTGCCCTCTCTTGTAGCCACCGTAACAGGAACTGCGCATGTGAGTGTCTGTTTTGGACAAAAGCAGAGGAGGCTGATAGGAGAAGCCCAGAAGAGATATTTGACAAAAGTTCCATGGAGACAGTCAACAACAACACCGTCAAAACAAATGGTTGCTCTTTTGGCATTATCAGCCGAGGATTTGAAACATTCTCCTTAGATAATATCATCCTGAGGAACAGCATTTTAACAGTTCTCACACAATAAACAAAGACGTGTTATTTGTGGAGGCATGGGGATGAAAATAAAAGCATAAACAGATGGCTTCCCACAGGAGGAAGGCAGAATACGTTCATCAGTACTGATCGCTCCTCAGAAACTAAAAGTTATGGTTGAATCAGCTGTCCTGGAATCCTCTCTCTGCATGCGCATTGTTGGGGAGATGACTGTGTTGACCAATCAGTGGACTGCAAAGTGTCAGTCTACAGACAGGAACACGTTTAGGAAGCGCACGTCCCAATTTGGTGGTGTTAGCATCACTCTACAAAACGCTCACTCACCGACACAGACGCGTCCGTCCAGGCCCACCGCCATCCCGGCCATGCACTCGCAGCGGAAAGACCCCTCCGTGTTGATGCAACGACCATTCATGCACATTCCCGGGGTCTCGCATTCATCGATGTCTGCGGCAGAGACAGAGTGACATCATTGCTTCATGATAAATGAGAGCGGAGAGGCAAGGATCAATTAAAGTAAACCAACTTCCTGTCGAAGCAGCACTTATTAAAATCCTAAAGTACTAAATTCATTAAACAATGCAGCTACACATTTTCACTTTAATGACCTCAGCTAAGAAAACATTCTTTTTCTTTCCCTTCATCCCATCAGCGTATTACAATAATTATCATAATGAGCATAAACAGTGATATAGAATGGACAAGGGCGTGCGCACCCGTGTGTGTGTGTGTGTGTGTGTGTGTTCATGTGTGTGCGTTCTGTCTGGGTGTGTTGGACAGGGAGATGATGAAGCCCCGGGGCCCCTTTAGACCACACATTTCATTAATGACTGCATACAGCACCTCACCCACACCCTGCTCTCTTATTTATTTTGCACTGATTTAAACAGGTGGGTGTTTCTGAGCTCAAATGTCTGCATCTGAAGCCATATGGAGCGAGATGGGTCCTGCTCATGTGCCAAGAAATACTCTTCGTTATACATTCCAACGCTTTCAATTCTGTCTGAAGTTGCAGTTAAGGCTCCACACAGGACCTCATTAGTTCATGATGGATGAGTCACATTTTGAAGTTTGCGTCAGTGGTTCAGCCCAGCGCCTGATGTGACATATTCATCCCAATATCATTTCACATTAGAGCAAGGTCCTCTGCCTAAATCTGAAACAGGCAGGCCCTTGAATGCCTACATTTCCAGCTGGTCTGCTGAGGGATTTTTCCCAGGAATTTAAGGGGTTTTTTTTCTGGCTTGTGTGCTCAGACTCGTATAAACGAACAACCAAAATGAGAATTAGCTACTTTCCATCGCAGCCCAAAATACAGGTCAAGCAGAAGCAGAAGAATGTAGAAAAAAGGGCAGTGGTTTATCGGAGCTATGAATTTAATAACGTTTGGTCCGTCTGAAAAACTCACCTACACACATACGCCCGCTGCTGTCCAGCAGGAATCCAGGTTTACAGATGCATTTGAAGCTGCCGTCTTCGTTGATACACAGTCCATTAAGGCACATGTTCCTGATCAGACACTCGTCCTGGTCTGGAGATCCAACAGGAACATTTGTTAGATGGAGAAATGCAGTTTAAGCTGACCCTGCACTGAATGAACTACCTTCTGGTTTCTGCTACTCTGCTGCCATCTAATAAGCACTGCAAACTGGCAAGAACTTGGTGCATTCAAGGACACATACACTTTACAGAATTGGTATTTTGCTGCCAAACCATTGCTTGGTAGGCTGTCAGAAAATGTTGGACGAACATGCTGCTTTCGAGCAGAGAGCAGTTTTGTTTCGGGTCTGTGACCTTCAACAGAAAACCAATTCAGTTTATGTCTAACTGAGATGGCTGACACTAGATCAGTTAGTAGCTTAAAAAAAAAGCCACACCCACTAATAAAACACAAATAACATGAGAAAACAGGCAGTTTTCATTGGTTTTGTCAGAGAAGCAGATCCTGGGAATTTGTCCCCAAAAAGCTTTGTGGTGCCAGAGCCTTCACAAAGCGAAAGGAGTCGACAAGAAAACCTGCCGCTACGTTGCTACTCACAATGTTTTTTAGGTGCGACCTGGATGTTATTTATCCATCCATCCATCCATTTTCGGTACCTGCTTTATCCACCTTTTGGGTTGCAGGGGGGTGTTATTTATTTCAAACCTTAATACTGAATTACATTTATAAAACTACTCAAGTTCTCAATAATAATTTATTCTAATTCTTTAAATATTTACCGTCAATTAGCTTTATTAATTCTGCAGGCATTCAGACCCCTGAATCCAGCCAAATTAAATGGAAACGAATTGATGCTTTCATGGTAAGAAGTAAATATTAATGATGCTTGGACCATTAAAAAAATGAATGATTACAATGTTAAATATAAATATTTGTAGTAAAGCAGCTGAAACACGCAAAACCACCAGTGAGATCATTAAAAATGTTGTCAAATTCTAAAGCTTCCAGGAGGCAGCATTAAATCACTGCTGCAACAGATTTACGGACTGTAAACATGGACACGTCCTCTGCCTGTAAGAGAAGGCCACTGACTATGATTTTCCTTTATGAATACCACGAAAGCGGGTGTGTTGACAAACCTTGACAGTTCTTCCCATCTGCTGAAATCTCAAATCCAGCATTGCAGACACAATGGAAGCTGCCTTCAGTGTTTACACAGCGGCCATTGTTGCAGATGCGACCGTTTGCCACACACTCATCCAGATCTGCCAGAGACAATCATTGTAAACAAGTACATTCTCTAAGTCACTGTATGTGTGTGTGTGTGTGTGTGTGTGTGTGTGTGTGTGGGAAGGGGGCGGGGGTGAAACCTCGACACTCTGTCCTGGTTGCAGTGCTCTGGAATCCAGCAGGACACTGACAGATGTACGACCCAGGGGTGTTCACACACTCTCCATGTGCGCATGGATTTCTTTCACATTCATCATCATCTGGAAAGCAAACAAAAAGAGCTCAGACACGTTCATCAGCTTCATGTGCCTCCAGTTAAGTGCTCACAAAAAAAAGAAAAAGAACTTACCAAAACACTCTCCTCTCCCATTCAGCCTGTATCCCATGTTGCACTCGCAGCGATATCCGATCTCTCCGGGCATGGGGACACACCTGCCATTCTGACAGAGGTTGCGGTAGGCCTGGCACATGTTGGTGATGTTCTGGGTAAAGGGACCTGAGCAGAATAAATAGCAAAATACAGGGATTATTTCTGTGTGTTGTCTTTTTCCTAGCTATGAGACGTTCGGTCAAGAAAATGCATTGACACAGAATGTTCAATCAAAGCAGTACAGGGGAAAAACAAGATCTCAAATGGCTGCAAAAATAGGCCACACACAACATTAGCTCTTTGTAAAGGATTGGCGGCTCCACCAAAAGTGGAATAAACTCTTTCCACTCCTTTGGAAAATAATTCCGGAAATGTTTTTGGAAGTTTTGGCACATGGTAAATGTGACATGTTAATGCCGGGCCTGTGAACAATGGCTGAATGTTTTCTTTTAAATATTGTCTGTGTATGCTGCAAATGATTATGCAGATGAAACAAGTAGCTCTAAAGCAGGAGACAATCTAATCAGCTTCTTGCTAGCAGCTAAAGATGTGGTTCAAGATGTGGAGTTATCACAGGCAGATGGCGGAAACCCACCTGGAGGAGGCTGCAAAGGTAGGTGTCCTGGATACTGTCCTGGGATTTGACCAGGGAACTGACCGGGAAACTGACCTGGTACTTGGCCAGGGATCTGTCCTGGGATCTGACCCGGGACTTGGCCTGGAATTGGAATGGGAATTTGACCAGGAATGACTCCAGGCACCTGTCCCGGGATCGTCCCAGGAGTCTGACCGGGATACTGGACTGGGTAAATTCCCGGTAGTTCTGGGCCACCCGGGACACGACCAGGTATCAGGACACCATCAGTTCCATCTGGAAGCTGGATGCACAGTTTCCGGTACTCATCTAAAATGTGGACACGAGGGGGGGAAAAAAAAAAACAATGTTAGTTCCCAGTTTAGACATCAAAAAAGACATTAAGCACCATACGAGAGCCCCACCTGTCCCAGGGATGGGGCACATCTCTGGCAAGGACCCATCAGCCCAGCAGCGTCCACTGTCGCAGCAACACTGTATTTTGCTCATCAGCTGCGCGTTTTGATTGGCACAGCGGCCATTCAGCACACTAGTGTAGCAGTACCCGCTACGAATATCTGAGGAAGGACACAAAACAACACAGCAGGAAGTGAAAAGAACCATGCTGGGCTCAACCTGTCATGCTGAGCAACATGACTGGAGAGAAAACGCAAAGTTACAGAGTTACTTCAGGTTTTTTCATCATTTGGAAGACAGCAGGCCGCCGCTTCCTATTTATGAGAACTGTTCCTCCATCTCCCAGTTTCTGGCACCCTGCACCAGCATGACTAACAGTCACGTTCCATATATGCACGATATCTTGTTTCGGTGCCAGACGCTCTAAAGTGTTCACATGGGAACCTGACAGGCTGGTCCGGTGAGTGGTTGAAAAAGATGTCAAGAAAGAGAAACATGGGGAAAAGAAACTACTTTAACATTCATTGCTTAAAAACAACCTCTCCGCTGGGAGACGTATGGCTTATGTACGTGTGTGGGAATCTCTGTGAAGTACTTTCTGTGCAGGATGCATGTTTTCTCACTTCTCACATGTCTGTGACTGTTGCGATCTACAGAGAGTTAAGGGACTAGTTTACTGACCTAAATACTATCAGCTGGAACACTGGACACATTTCAGTTTTCTCAACTCACAGGGTGAGGCGAAAGGGGGAGCAACCGGAGCAGGGTGGAAAAAAAACAATCGAAAAACAAGGGCAGTTCTTTTCTTTTTGCACGTCTTTGCTCCTTTATTTAGGGAACAAGAGAGGGCACATGGATGAACATCCCTGCTGGACTCACCTATACACCTGGATCCATCCAAAGAGGTGAAATATCCCTGAGGACACTTGCAGAAGTAGCTGCCAATAGTGTTGGAGCACTCGCCCACGCCACAGATACCTGGTACATTGGAACACTCATCCAGGTCTGCACAGAGGAGAACACTAATGAATCCCCGCCTCAAAGCACTTAAAGTGCTCAGTGTTTACGCAAGTTGATGAAAATGTGCGAATTCAAATGACGTAACTAGAGTCGATTTTAACAATAATGCTAAGCTATTGTCGGGAGATACTGGATCTCTCTCTGCGGCTGCAGATCTTTTTACAAAATGTCTCTTACATAGTCCAGACGTTTTCCGGCAATTATTCCTGATCCCCATATTTTACCCTGCGAACCAACGCCACAAAATCCCACACAGTCTGTTTTACTAGGCCTGGAAATTGTCACATTGGTACATTAAGGAGCCTATAATTTATCACTAATTGTGTCTTTTTACAAGCAGAATTATTTTCAAGATGGTTTAGCAAGAAACAGCTGCCATTGTAATCAATTTTATTGAGTTTTTTTCCCCCCAAACATTCAGCCCTAATAAGTAGAATATGATGTCTTCAGGTTGGATTCTTACCGTCACATTTCTGTGAGAGCTCGCTGAACCTGTGCCCGGCGGGGCATTTACATTCAAAGGAGCCTACGGTGTTGATACAGTTGCCGCCTTGACAAATGCCGGGTATGGCCTGGCACTCGTCCACATCTGTGCATGCAAAGAATTCAAACACAGGAAGGAGACAAACAAGTTTGTCTAATGTACAAAACAGAATCAGTGCAAACAGTAAGTGGGAAGAATAACAGAACTGCACATGTGGGTGGGTGTTAAACTGGGATTTAGTGAAATAAATTCAGTTTAGAGGTGAATTCTTCCAAGAGTCTGAAAGCAGAGGCCGTCTGCAGAGTACTGCATGTTCTTCAGGGTTCTGGCTCAGCTCTGCCTCCCCTGCAGAGGTTCTGATGTTGTTGGGTCTGGAGCAGACAGGCCGAGGGCCGCCTTTACCAGAAATGTGCGCTCCCACGTGGCACTGGCGTTGACCCGTGTTACTGACTCTGACAGTACCGCCACAGCAGGTGTCTGCGGGCATTCCACACACAAGCAGGAGGCACTGCCACCCACCCCAGTTTAACCCAATTAGAAGTAATTCTCCAGAGATGGGATGATGGGTAGAGATGAGGGGATGGTGGAGTCAAACACAGAGACGGAAGGGGTTAAAACAGAGAAGACAGAAGCAGGACTTTGCACCAAAAGGGAAAGGGGAGGGACAGCGACAGGAAGAGAAGCCAAAACCAGAAGAAGAAACTCTGAGGGACCAGACTTTACCTTGGCAGGCTCCAGTGCGGTGGTTTGGTATGAACCCTCTTCTGCAGGGATTAGGCTGGGCTGGGCACATCTCACAGGGGTGACCCCATGCCCGTCCCACCGTGGCACAGCACAGGGTCTTTGTGCACACAATGCCAGTGAGCTGCCCTTGACACATCTGGTTATCCACGGAGGCGAAGCAGGGTCCGGTACGGTAGTCTGGAACACAAGCAGTTTTTGTTTTTTCATTTCTGTGAAAGATGAATCTTAGCAAATATAAAGGCAAAGCTGGAAAAGCCTCAGCCCTGAAGCTGACTCTGTTGTCAAGGCGTACGCAAGCGCTCGAAGCAAATTTGCACAGAATCTATGATCACGTTACAGGATGTGCTGCAGAGTGAAGAGAGAACATATGTCTGTTTCTGGTATTTTAATCCAGCTGGCTCTGGGCTGGATCGTATACGCATGCAAGGAGGGAGGTAGAGTAGTTGGAAGGAAACTAAGACGAAACTACTAATTAATAACAGTTTACACATCCATAGTCAGAAAATCATACATTTGTGCAGAAATTGTTCCAGAAAAAAGCTGTATGTTTATTTCAACCACCTAGATTACTCATATACAATGCAGCCATACGTTTTCTGGCTTTTCTCGCTTTTTATCATGTTGCAGGTCTAAGCTGAAGTACATAAGGATTCTCTAAACCTTCATTCTGTGTCAGGAGGTTTGCTTTTTAGAACCTTAAGTGCAGACCTGTGCCTCCACAAAACCTTGTACCTGAGCTCTTGATGAAGTTCTTTTGACAACTTACTTGGTTTTTACTCACAGGATCAGCTATGAGACCTTATATAAACCAACAAGTCACGTTTAATGAATTAAATTAGCACAGCTGAACTCCAATCAAGCTGCAGAAACACCTCAGAGATGATCCATTCACTGTAGATAGATTGTTTTTTACTGTACTTTTACTTTTACTGTACTTTTACTGCACTTATTTACTGTAATATTAAATGTTGATATTGTCTATATTCCCTAAATAATGCTGGACAGCTGGATTATTTGACATTCCCATAAGCAATCAACTAATGTTCAGTAAGTAAATATTTTTGTCATTCCCAACATTTTTAGCAGCATAATTCTGCACAGCCTCGTTGGTGTGGTCTGTCATTTCTAAAGTAGATTAGGTGGATCTGGAAAACCCTTTCAAGGATCTTATATTCACATCACCGCATGTTGTGTGTTTAAAGGGATAGTTCGCCTCCCCAAAAAATGGAAACTTATTTTTTTATTTGCCACTCTGCAATAGAAAATGTGGCTCCCTCATAGGAGGAATGCTGCAGATGTTCTGGCTGCAAACAAGCTGTACATGAAGTTACCAGCTGCCACTTCAAATCGAATTTGAATTTCAAGGCTTATGGGATGGGCGTGATTCATTTTTCTGCTATAAACGAGATAAGTGGATTTTCATTTTTCGAGCGAATGACTGAGACGCAGACATCATTATTACACGAGTTTTTGGAGCTTTTAAACAATTACAGGGGGCCTGATGGTAATCTTGTGGGGGTGGGGGGGTGTCATCGTCATCTGAGGCCGAGGGAGGATGATTAACAGGGTGTGTCCCTGGAGCTCATGAGGTGATTTCCACACTAGCTGCAGCAGCAACAATTAAAAAGTAAACTGTTTATGACACACATGAGCTCAAGATTGTGACGAAAGTGTTTCCACTGAGAATCCTTTCAACCTGCTTTAATCCAAATTCCCTTGGTCGCACCACTGTCTTGCATCCATCACTCCGACCACTCTCATAACAACATTCCTGAGTTTCACACCTCCTAACTTTGCAGCTCCCCACAGACAGAACAAACTCACAGGACCTTATCAGATGAAGGATTGGAAGATGGCAAAGCAGAGATAGAGACGGGCGGAAAGACCAATGGGTGAAAACCGTCCCTCCCAAAAGAATCTGACTGCCGTCCAACAGCAGAAATCATTTCCACATTTCACGAGAGACAACAGACTGCAGAAGGAAAAGAGAGGGCCCGGTTCCAGCAGTGCAGTCGCTTAAAACAAACGAGACATTGTGCATTTCCCGTGTGGACCGGGGCCCGGCCCAGACCCATCACGTGCATCGGCGGCCTCCACGGACTTTCTGCCTCTGGCACCAGTTCTCTGTGAAACAGAACTGGGTCATCACTCTCTCTCATTCTCACTCCCTCCTCTCCGACTCGACCGGACGGTTCTTCATTTTCCCCTCCTTTGAAAGCCTCATAAATAAATATACTGCTCATAAATTACATTTAAAAACAAGTTTCCGCCTACATTTGAGCTTGGATGTACGGGGGGGGGTATGGACGGTTTGACACCCGAAGGACAAATTCCCATTTATCTCCTAAAAGCAGAGTTTTCATGTGCGCTCCCACTTTCAGGGGTGGGCTTTCAGAAATGATTTGGCACATCACAAATATAATGAAAACCAATCTGAGGCAAATATTCTTCTTGCAAAAAAAATATTGTGGTAACATGAAACCTTCAGTGCACCAGGAATGGACTCCATGTTTTTTCATATACTTTGTTGGAAAATATAAATGAATATCCAATGAAAATGACCTTTTTGACCTCTTACTGTTGCTTCTTCTTTACAAACGTCTTGACTCAGAGCCTGTCCTCTGTGCAGTAGAAGCTAAGTAATCAATCCTGACAATCTGCAGGGGGCGGGGCCAAAAAAACAGACATGGAAGACTCGTGACACACGCAGGCATCTCAGCTTGTTTACGGCAACATATATTTATATTGTTCCCGTTCCTGGAGGCTCAGGAGTTCCTGCTGTCTCTGCAGCTACTGAGAGGAATCTGCACGTTCTGCCCATACATGCGTGGGCTCTCGGCGGGTGCTCCGATTTCCCCCACAACCAAAATATCCTGCTAACTTCCAGTCAGCAGCTTTTACCATGAAACCGACTTAAGATGAGGATCTGGTCACCAGGTGCCACACGGCAGCTGCCCACCGCTCCAGCGCAGAGGCCAGATTTCTGTCTCTGTGATCACGAGGAAGAAAAGAGTGGAACGTCTTAGTGGAATGTTTCATGCAGCCTCGAGGATGTGCAGAATCCCCGCAACAGCCAGTCAAGCTCAGCGCTGAAACAACAAACAGTCATTTTCCAGATATCCGTCTGCCTAAAGCCATTACATCCATTAAAAAAGGCCAAGGAATGCATCATATATTGTAAACAGAAGTACACGAGCCTTGGAATGTTTTCGCATGCCCCCCATCTTAGCTGAAAACTGGCTGTAATGACCTCGGGTTTACGTGTTATTATTGCTGGGCTGCCACATATAATTACCGGACAAAGTGCATGCCTACTGTATTAGCGGCGGTGGAGAAAGAGCAGCAAACACACAAATATCTCGCATGAGCTGAAGCAGATGTGGCGATGTAGGTTTAACAATACAGCTGAGGTCAACGGGGAGAGGAAAAACAGCTGTAGGGTGAGAGTGGTGTCATTTCATCTGTCATCTTTCTGTCTCCCCGTGAACTACATACAGCTGGGGGATCCACCCATGTCTTGTACATCTGGGAGCAATCGCACGTGTTCCTACACAACAGGCACTGGGAAGCACGCGCACACCAGACACACACACACACACACACACACACACACACACACACACACACAATGCTTCATCTGCAGTCTAGCCAGAGATGATCTCAAAACAGAGCAGAAATGTTGCTCTAGCTTTTGTTTGATCGCTCTTGGAAACACGTGCGCTTCTGTGGATGTTTGTGTGGACATGGTTCGGTTTGACCTTCTTTAGCAACTGATTTCATGTCTGTGCAGGGGCTACTTTTGGAACACAATAGAAACTGGACTTCCTCGGTGACCGAAAATGTGGACGAGCTTCCGTGGAAGCCTGACGGGAAGTAGGTCAGAAGGTTTTTCTGGACAAAAACTTGTACTTCTACACACTCTGGCTTGGTGCGACATGCTTTAAGGCGTAGCTAGTTGTGCACGTACTGCTGCCACGCATGTGTTCTGGGGTGCTATGTCTGGGTGGGGCCTTCTCTGGTGACTACATTTCTTCATTCTCCCAGAAAGTCTAACTAAGTGTGTAACTTGTGTTCGGGGGCCAGTTTTTCACCACCGCTCCCAAATGACCTCGCTGGCGTCACACCTAAATCTTGACTTAATTGTCGCGCAGCTAAATGACTCCTCAGCACAAGCCCTGCGTGCAGTCAGCTGTGGAGAAGCTGGGTCCCATCAACCCCGCATTCCGGCCCAAATCGCATTTGTACCCAACAAAGAACACGTTGATTCTCTGGGCTGCATTTTTACTGCCCTCAGCTGTGACCGGCGCTGAGAGCACCGTCAGCAGACCAGTAGTCACTTTTGGCTGGCTCTGCTGGAATGACGCATCCACGTTCAGTCTCAGTGGCACCAGGGTCTCTTCCCGTCCCCGAACGCAGCCGCTTTTTCCCAGCGGTCGGATCACGTGTTAGCGGAAAACCCCGTGATAAGATCAGGCCATAACGGGGCACGGATCTGTGCATTACATTAACAGCACCGTCGGGCCGTGCACGTGTGCACGGGTGAGTTTACACACGCACTTACAAGTGCTTGAGACTGTCAGCGCACATACGCCTCCCTTTCATACGATGGATCCAAGCCAAGGGGATTCCAGCCAAAGTAACAAA
Source organism: Pao palembangensis (assembly GCA_015343265.1). Lineage (NCBI taxonomy): Eukaryota > Metazoa > Chordata > Actinopteri > Tetraodontiformes > Tetraodontidae > Pao > Pao palembangensis. The sequence continues at coordinate 14,766,963 of CM027081.1, forward strand.
ATGAAAAATGTCTTTCTCCCATTTTCACTAGCGCTCTCAGCTTCCTTTGCTTCGCTAAGGAACCCGGTTGTTTTCAGTACTGTCGATCTGTGCACAAATATCAATAAAACATAGCCCACAGGTGAATGGGAAATTTCCTGGTCTTTCAGTCTTTCAGTCAAAGGTCATCAAGTTCTTTCACCGTTCAGGAGTCCTGCTTTAGTTTTATATTCATCTTTTCCCAGACTCAACAGTTGTTCAGCCAGACCAGCCATGCCGATAGCAACATTTATTCATTAATCTTGAAAATTCTAAACAGCTGGTCCTGAAAGAGAAGAAGAGCTGAGCCCAGAACTGCTGCACACATCTTACCTACCAGCTCTGTCATCACCACAGCAACATCTCCACCCAAAGCCAAACCCCCTGACTTTGACATGCTAGTTTGAGATTTTACCTGAATAATTAAGGTCAGTGGATGAAAAGGAGGTGTTTTTTTTGGAAGAAGGGAGCGCCTTTACTGAGTTAAAAGCTGTAAATACAACCAGTCTAGCTGTCAGTTGGTGAATTCATAAATCCCTCATTTCTCAGTGAAAAACAAACCTCTACAAGAGAAAAAAGAGCTTCATCTGACTTTGTCTGGTCAGGCTTCCGCAGGAAACTGTGGGAACTGACATGTCGGAGAACGTTTTGGCAAATAAAGCTGGTTTATAAAGTAAAATGTCCGTTTAGCTGAAACCAAACCTTCCCACAGACCCAACTGGGGGGCATCATCACTAATTAGGAGCTCTGCACCAGATCCAAATATTAGTTTAAAAGGTCACTCTGCTGACCTCTTACGGTCGTCTTTGACACAGACCCCCCGCAGGATCCCAAAGCACACACGCTTGCTTTTGCATGCACATGTTTCAGCCACAAACAAACAGCGGGCTCCTCCTGGGTTGCGTGCGCTTGTATACTTTTGAGCCACATGTGCCAGAGACCAACCACAGGAGGTCTCAGAGGTCTTTGGTTAATAGAGACTTTAGCCTCCCCTGAGCATCATTTCAGAACAGATGTGGGGGGGGGGAAAAAACGTCATTTCTGAGCTCAGCTTTGACATGTAAATGTTCCACAACAAACCGCATTCCTGGAGCCAATGGCATGACTCAGCAGGAATCACTTGTCCTTAGTCATAAAAACAGCACCAATCCAGCATCTGGCCACATTTTTCACCAAAAAGCAGCATGTGTGGCGTCGAAAGCCAGCCTTCCTCAGCAGGAAGAGCAGTGACAGAGAGTGTGATGTAAATCCTGCAGTGTGGCACTCGTTACCTCTCTCGCACTGGGCGCCAGTGAATCCGTAAGGACACACACATCTGTTCGGAGCCACACATCGTCCTCCGTTGAGACAGCCATTCTCACAGACAGCTACAGAGCAGAGGAGAACGAAAACAAATAAAGACACTGTCATGGAAACGCTAATGTCAGTTAAAACAATTAAAATGATGTTTCTGGAGTATACAACTTGACTTTCATGTTTATAGTCTCGGTCATTGTTTGTAATGGTTAGGATAACACCGCAGTTGGTAAATTAATAGCAGAGATCTGGAAACGCTGTATGGTCATGTGGTAAAAGAATCAGGCAGCCACGTTCAGGTTAGCCGATCAGATGGTCATTACACTTTTAGAGGCGCAAAAAACTGAGTTTTAACAATACTGCATATCTCTGAAAGTATTTAGCGTTTATGTTAATACCAGTAGATATCCAATACAACACACCCACAGTAGCATACAGCTGCGCTAATGGACTTCTAAATGCTAACGCTAACACTGCAATTTATTAAAGCCAAGGGTTGATTTTCTTTTTTTTTTTTTGGTTAAAGTTTCATGTCTTTGATGATGATGTCAAAGTCGGACTTTCTTACGTTGCCCGCAGTGTTTCCCGACGTAGCCCTTCTGACACAGGCAGTGGTCTTCTGCGCACGTTCCCCCGTTCATGCAGCGGATATTACAGTTCTGGACTGTGGGGGAGAGCGACACGGACACATTTACTTCACAGAACACATGCAGGGTAGATTAGCTTAACAGCAACATCAACAGATAATTCCTGAAAGTCATAATCAGATATAATTTCCAAGAAAATGTATAGGCTTGTCTAAAGATCACATTGGATTGGAATGCCGAGAGCCGGAATGAGGACATGAGATGTTGACTGTGGACATCTTCCAGAACACACACGCATGCAACATGAACAACTGACACACACAGCCACCCGTGAGAGCGATCACTATTTGTGAAAACACAATTGCAACATAGGTGGCTAGGGGCACATTTTGGGGCTGTTTTGAAGTGCTTCTTTGGTGCTGTGTCTCCTATTTTCTCAGCAATGCTAATTAGCGATGAGCACTTAAGTTGAGGAAAAACAAAATAATCAAAGGGGGAAAACATTTGGGGAAACCAGACTGGATGTTTTCTGGCATCTGTTTTACTTTATTTTCATTGGTAAATGTTTAATATTATCCGACCCAACCCTGTGCATATTCAAGAGTCAAAAGGGTGCTTGTGACCGACCTGACTTGGATCCACAGGACAGGGCGGTCTGGCCGGTGGGACAGGTGCACATGTTGGGCCTGGAGCAGAAACCGTCTCCACATGAACTTCGGCAGATTGCTGCAAAGGAGAAGAGGGCGCTGAGTGAAGCAACATAAAAACACGCGCTGTCAGGTGGAAGACGGGCCAGTGCTTACTTTATGGCGCCAGGATTTGGCCGGCGCATGAGAGAAAATTCATGTTACATGTCTGCTGCTTGTCAGCCTGTCTGCTCCAGGTTTTGAATTTCAAACCTCACACTGAATTCTGATCTACAATATTTCAAACCTCAAACAGACCACAGTCAAAATATGGCCACATCCTCCTTTTAACTCTCATCATGGTTAAGCTGTAGGAGCCCACTCTGAAACATCTCCCAGCTATTTTCTTCTCTGTCGTTACCATAAATGTGCACCAGTGTGTTTTTTGGTGCCGGCTGTTTCTGCCCAGTTATTCTCTTTCCCACAGACTGTTGTTGGCATGGTCTGCTGCCCCCAGTTCCCATCAGGTAGAGTCCAGCCGTTGACCCCTACTCCCTGAACCCCACTGCTAAACAATGTCATTAGAGCCGCAACAGGCATCCGGCCAGCCGAGCAGCCAGACTGCACTCACAAAACTCTGCAGCCTGTCAGACCTTCCTGTCTATCGAAGGGGAAGGAGGGAGAGAGCAAGAGACAGACAGACAGACAGAAACAGAGAGAGGGTGTGAAATAGATGCTTAAAATTCAGAAAAAAGCATTTTTCTGTAAAACCAGATAAATGCCTGACGATATAGAGGAATATACTACAGTTTGCAAACTTCCAAGACAAAAACAGTATCTGACCTTTCTTTGGACTGTTTATGTTTGACATGTTTACCTTCAGCGTGTTAAACAGGACAGACAGGCTGAAAAACCTGAAAAAGTGGAAAATTAAAATCATGTAGAAATGAACTCATCTACCGTCACCTGCAAAGGGACCCAGGAGAGGAAATGGCAGAAGAGTGAGATCATAGTTTCACAAATGACGCTCTGAGCTGAAAATTTTTGCTTTGACCGACTGAGTTTGAGTTATCGTGGAAAGACAAACCAGGAAGGATTCGACATTGCCTTAACTTGATGGCCTGTTTGAATTCAGCATGTTTTAAAATGAACAAATGAGGCACTTAAACTCCAGCTGAACTGGAATTCAGGAATGCCGTGGTGCAAGAATATTCCCCCTCTTGTCACCCTGAATCCAATTTGTGAACTCATGGAGGTTGTATATGTGTCCCAGCTGAAGCTATACTGTACTTAATGAGCTTTCAGGACAGTTGTGTTGCTTTGACGCTTGCTTATATCCAAAGAAATACTCGAGCAAAGTACACTTCAGAACCTGTATGCTAGTTTTGAGCTGGTGTAGTTAGCGATAGCCTGTTAGCTGTCAATATTATCAACTTTACTTAATTATCCGAACAGCACAGCACTGTTTTTAGTTTGGCGTCAGACACGATAAAAGTTAGATGCTCATAAATATAAGTGGGTGAATTAGTTTGTTGTCATATCTTACTGTTCAGGTCTGGTCTGGTTACTCCAAGTTTCCATTAGCGTTGCTTTCCAACACAGCAGGAAATATAAGGAAATTCAGTCTAACGGGGACTCGGGGGTGGATGATAAATTGGTTATTGTGTTATGCTATCACACGTGAATTTAAAGGAGCGGAAAATTGTTGCTACTCACGAACAATGCACTGATTTCCACCAGTAAGAGTCTTCCAGCCTGGGCAGCAGTAGGCATTGTTCCTGGAGCCGCATACATTTGGTCTGCAGAGAACACACAAGAAGTTCAGAAAAGAGCGGAACCCAGCCTAAGAACACTCCCAGCTCAGGTCTTTTATACGCTTCTTATAATTATAGATTTGCCTTTGTGCTCCATAGAGTAACAGGCCGTAGAAGTTCTCACACTGCATATCAAGATCTCACGTACTATACTATGTTCTATGTTCTCATCTCTTGACCTGATCCCTCCTGCAGGAGCTGCCTTGAGGAAGCTTCAGCAGGGATCCAGATGTGTGGAAACAGGGTCAAATTTAGACCGCATCCATCAAAATTCCAGCAACGTTTGCTGGAATTTACCAGGCAGCCACTTTCCAAATTAAGCAGAAAGTCTTTCAGCTCTTTTCTGCCATTAGTAGCCATGTTGAATTTTATTTTTTTCTTTTAAAAAGTAATTGAAACATGATAGAAGACAAGCGTTGAAGAAAGGCCTCTGCTCTGTGCTGGTATTTCCAGAAATTAGATGCACCTGTGAAAAGTATTTGTCTTCACCATCCTGCCCCCTACAGGCCAGATATGGAAATGTGAATTTACACCCAAAACACACAATACACACACACACACACACACACACACACACACACCAGGGCCAGTGTATTGAAATCAAAGTTATATGTTAACCTACAGGCTGCTCAACACAAATGTCTGTGGAGAACTTTTATTCAGATGTCCACTGTGTGACCTAAATCAGCAGCCTTGATCTCCCTCTCCCTCTCTCTTCTCCCCCTCCTCTCTCTCTGTCTTATTCACACATGCACAGAACCTCTCCAGCAGTGACCCACTGTGTACAGCTGCAGATGTGATTTATCCACAACTGGGGTGTGGTGTTTTTTGGCCTGAAAGGAGATTAGGCTGTAGTCTCTCTCTCTCTCTCTCTCTCTCTCTCTCTCTCTCACTCTCTCAGCCATGACCAATGGCCTCCTTTGTTGGGATGTAATTTATTATTGCAGTCAGCAGGAATGTGATATCCTTGCCAGTATTATAATTACTAAACTTTCCTCCAAACTTCCCATCACACACAGCGCCACTCACAGCTCGCGCACGTGTTTTCTGACCTTCAGTGACATTCAAGCATCAACAGGTTAAAGATGAGAAAGGAAGACACCTGCTGCAAGCCAAAAACACACATCAAGCACACAGAAAGCTGATTATTTGGGTAAAAAAAGAGTACTTATGAAAGTGTATCTTTACCCTCGGAGTACGTCGGCCCCTCCTCTTCTCTTGGCCCTGCTGGCCCGGGGGTCGATCGGTTTGGTGATCAGCTCGCTGCCTTCGGTGTCCCCCACCTCTGCAGCGTCTCTGAGCTCGGCACGGAGCGACAGCACGGTGACCAGAGCTACGGCCAACTGCAGCAGCCGTCCTCTACACTTACTGCCCGGCATATCCACCCCTCGAGTGTGCAACTCCAGTGCTGGATACAGTTTCAAAAAAAAAAAAAAAAAAAAAAAAATACTTCTCAGACCCCCAGACCCGTCGACCTCTGCAGTCTGGAGTCAAAGATGCAGGGGAAAAAGCGGAGAAAACGAAGAAAAAACTATCAAAACAAAGTAAAGGAGCCACAGAGGAGAGCGTAGGAGATGCTGCGCACAGAAGGAAAACAAAAGAGAAACACTTGACACGTGACTTTTATCACCACTAACGCAAATAAAAGCAGGGGGAAAAGTTGCAACGTGAAAATCACGTGAAAACTGCGCATTACCTTGTCTCCCAAAGAGGAGATTGGCCTCAGACCCAACAGAGGATTACTGCACTTCTGCTTGCAGGTATTGAAGAATAAACCCTTAGACGCGGAGGAGGAGAGAAAATTAAAAAAAAAAAAAAAAAAAAGTTAGGCCAAACTTTCGCTGGTGGTTGTAATTAAATGCGCATCGTAACTTTTGCGGTCGGCTCGTGTGCCTCCAGCTCAGACTCGACTCGGCGCAGATAAATTAGCGGAGCTGATGGATTCCGGCGTCTCTCTCTCTCTCTCTCTCTCTCTCTCTCCCTCTCTCTCTCTCTCTCCCCCTCCCTCAGCGTAGAACTCTTTCCTCATCACTGCCCTGCTCAACTTTCCTAAAAAAAAAAAAATAAATAAAAAAAGCTTTTCGCTTTCTCCTCCTGTTCTCGCGATATTTGGTATCGCCGGATACCTTGACCTAAAAATTGATTAGTGTGTTAACTACTTGTATCTCCCCTTTTATTTGCGCCTGTCAACATGTTACAGTTGTTGTCATGCGGCTGCTGCCACAGCATAACGTGTTATTCTTTTCTTGCAAAACGTCAGAAACTTTCCGCACAACTATAGAAATGAAATATGAACTGCTTTCTTTCGGATTGTGCTCTATAAATATTTACACTGTGCGTGCTGGATGTTTCGAGGAATTTTGTCCGGTGAAGTGATTTTTCACACACGCAGATCCAAGTTTGCAGCCCCACCCAGCAAACAGAGTATGCGGAGTCTACTCTGGCAACTGCAGCATCACCCTAAAACACAAAAAAGCGAAGAAAAATAAAAACCACCAGCGCCCCCTGGCTATTCTGCTGCAGAGACTCTGATTTACCACCTTGTTTGTTTTCAAAGTTTGAAGGTTTAGGGGAAAAAAAAAATCTCTTTGACCGCAACTGTCAGATGAATGTTTAAGGACGCATTAAACCCATGGAAGATAATTTATTAGCCCGTGAGCCAAGTCTGACGCTCTCTTTGGCCTTGCTGACATCTCAACCTGGATGTCTGCCCATCAAGCCAATCTCCTCCTCAACAAAACCGCATCATTTTCTCTCGTCTTCAAAGTCTTGCCCTTTGCGAGGCCTCTCCATCACTGCTGACACCATGTTGACGGAGCAGTCTGCTAAGAGTCGTTATCTGCCTCAACGCAGCCAAGTGTCCGGCGGCAGCAAGAGCCCGACCACAGTGTAATCCTGATCTTCCACCACTTTGTTCCTTTCTTTCAAAGCCTCCACTTTATCCCTTTCAGGGTCGCCATTTTGGCGACTGCAGCTGATTCTTAAACGGTGTCCAAACACACCCAAACCCGCCAACAAGCCACCGAAATATTACAGGCCTCTTGTCCTATAGTTGCCCCCTTAAACAACTCAGTCAAAGTCTGTGAAAACCCGCCGTGACCTTGCGGATACAGTTTGAAATGTGGATGTTTAATCTCTGAAAACATCATTCCTGCATGGATGAAAGTCCGGCTTGGAGCTAACGTAAGCTCTTTCGGACAAGTTTTGCCGACATATGCTGCGGTTTTAATGTTTTACTCTGTCGAGTGCACTGGCCTTGACCTCCCATTCTTGAATAAACCGGCCTGCCATCGCCAGTCCTCAGAAATATATCAAGCTCAAAACTTCTTTTGCAAACAGCTGAACCTGCACAATAAATGGACATGAAGAACGTTCCACCATCAACATGTATGACTCACACGTGTCTTATTCCTCATCGAAACGCCATTTGCAGCCACATCCTCAGCCTTCAAACTATGGAAATTCTTCTATAATGGAACTACTGGTGATAAACCAGTATACATGACCCAAGCCCTGGACTCATCACATAAATTAGTGACTTCTGTGGCTCATCTGAGGAGAAGGTCTGTGGGAGAGGCTGCTGATGACGGTGGCCTCAGGTTTCTCCGGGGCGGCTCGGATTGTTCCTGAGGGGTAAGCGAGCCAGGTGGGCACCAGGAGCCAAAGCAGCTTGAACGGGAAAAACCACTGAACACACACACACACACACACACACACACACACACACACACACACACGTAGCGGTGATGGTCTTCAGCTTGTGCTTCTCGTCAGTGAGAGGAAGTGTGGGAGAAAAATGGAGTCAGGCGGTGTAGAGTTGCCCTCTGCTTCTCGACAAACTGACGGTGTCATTTACAGTTAGACGCCACCTCCCTTCCTCCGTCCTCCACCACCTACACACATCACCCCCGTCCCCTTCATCAGTTCATCTCCCAACTGTCCGTAACGGAGCGTGGGCTTCGCTTTAGGCAATGTTTACTCCTCTGCAGCAGAAATGGCACAGCTACAAAGCCTTGAACAGCAGGACTTCCACAGAGGGAAGATAAACGTTTTTACAGTGTAGTCTGAGTGTTTCTCTGGACGATTTCAACAGTGACGCAGGTACGCCCCCGACACACTGTCAGATCACCCGACCAAAAAGTCACTCTGATTCTTGTTGAACACCAACAGTTTTCCTCCTGCAACAAGACTGACGTTGCTGTCCTGAGGCACCTTTTAATAGTAGCTTAGACTGAGATTCTCTCTCTCACTCTCTCTGTGCTCTGAGCAGTAACTGCAGACTTTCTCACACTGTGTGTTGTCTTTGGCTCCAGCAGTCACGGTTCATTTCCTTTTGTCTTTTGCAGCAAGACTGCTGCCAGTATTCAAGGCAAATATTTCAAGAAAATGAGTTGCAGCAGAAACAAGTTTCCCTATTTCTGCCTGTCCTATTTTTCTGTCTCTGTATCTAACAATCTCTCTCTCTCACACACACACACACACACGTGTACTTCAATCTTTGTGAGGACATTTATAGACTTGACATTACCCAGCTCCCTTCACCAACCCTAGCCATCCCAACAGATGTTCTAACACTATCCTAAACACGCCTCTATCCTCGTCATTAAAAGCATGTCTTAACCCACAAACAGTCCCTTTAAAGTTGTGGGGACCAGCAAAAATGGCTCCATTTCGCAGGAGTCTCCCCTGACTCTAGGGTGGGGCCCCAGTGACCTCCAGGCTGGGAAACGAGCCCAGACATCCAAGAGGCACTCAGAGTCGCCATATGAGGAGTTCCGCGAGCCTGAGGCGGACCCAGGACATGCTGGAAGGGGTACGGTTCCCACCTAGCCCCAGAACGCCTGGTTGTTCTCCAGGAGAAGCTGGAGGAGGAAGCTGGGAGCAGATGGTCAGGGCTTCTTTACTGACCCCGCCCCATGACCTAGACCAGAATCACCGCAGGTGTCCAGGGAGCAGAGTAATCGCTGCAATTCTCACCCCGGTTGATCTTGGAGCGCACTCCTCGAAGTCGGGCGTCACTACTTATGACATAGACGTTGCGTCAGATTGCCCCAGAGCTCTTAAAAAAAAATGCTTGGAAAGCTCCTGGCCTCCCGTATCTTTGGTGTTATCCTCTGTCAATAGTTTGTATTCATCAGAACATCTGGGGTTCATACAGAACGATGAACAAATCTGCAAACAAAGTACAAACAGAAGAGCATTGAAAACAAAGAGCTAATAGTCTACGGTCACCTGTGGTTTGAAGCATGGGGGTGGGGGGCTCAATTCTACTCTTTAATTTAATTTAGTGTGGTTTTGTTGCTGTAGTGTGTGTCCCAGCAACTCTGTCTTTATCTACCAGAACAGCTTCATCCTCAAAACTGAAGGTGTGGTGGGACCTGCAGTCGTCCACGCTACAGTTAAAGGCGTCATTAGGTGTAGGCAGGTTCATTTGTAAACCTTTTAAGCTGCACAATAGACGTCCTAGTCAAACTCTGTGAAGACAATTGGCACGTAAGCAGCCAGACAGCGAGATTCAAGCATCCCAGCCGCCCCCTGGCGGTAGCATCTGGTAGCGGTAGGAAGTCAATCCTCTTCGTTGTGGGTGGGAAGTTGATATCGCTGTGTTTCTTTTATCCCTTCAGAGCAAACTGTGGCAGCAAAAGACCCCTTCACCACTCACATCTGGACATCACCAGTCTCTTTTATCACAAAAATAAGCAGCGGTGGGGAGAAATGCATCACTGTATATGTTATTGTATTTAATGATGCTGCAGACCAGCTCCACCTCTGCATCATTCCCCAGGAGTATTCTGTTGTATCTTAATAAAATAGTTGGAGTCCATGTTATTCCGTCCCCACCTTGTGTCTGAGCATGCAGATTTATTCAGGGTCTGTCCCTCGAAGGTCACAGTGGATAGTATTTTTGGCAAAAGGCCAGTAATGTGTGATTTATGCATTTATGCATAGTTAGTGTCCCCCAACACACACACACATACACACACACAAACACACACACACACACACAAATCTAACCTTCTTGGGGATGGAAAACATTCTCCATTGACTTCTCCCACCAGTGGTTTGCCGCCAGCATCTGTAAGAGACGCTCAGCACAGATGTGGAGCCCCGTAAACACACTCACTGTAGATAGATGCTAATACATAAACATGTTCAAAGTATGCTCCATTGTTCTGTAGCGCAACAGTGCAGACACACACACTTCCTGTCCCACGTGACCTTCAGTTTACAGTATGTGTGTGTGAAAACAAGAGAATACTAACAGCTCTGCAAGACTCCACTTCATTTCAAAAACTATTCTGAGCTAAAATATATGCTAATAATCCAGTAACGGTGATCAAATGCTGCAGACTTATATAGCAGCTAGCTTTAAATGTAATTAAAGTCTTGTTTGATCATTTAAAGTCATGGAGAATTGCAGTAATTAAAGAAGATTAACTGTGCTTTTTAAGGGTTTCCCAGGACCACAAATATAAATGTCAGCATGACAAAGATTCACTGAATCATCCCAAATGGTGTTTTCTTGATTCCAAGTTTTGATTTTATCCTCCGCTGCAGATCCAAGGGAGAAGCGTGAGCTGCCGGCCAAAGCGTGAGGAATCAGCAGAGGAATGGAGACTGAAAAGAGACCAACAATGGAAGAAAAGCCGGGATTTAGAGTTGGCCAGCAGAAAAGATTCAAGTCTCCCACATCTGTCTGCTGCCTCGTGCAAGGATCCTGGAATCCCCCACCCCCTCATCATCATCATGTCACACACATTCAGAGGGGGGAGAGGAGGGGGAGAGAGAGAGAGACTCCATCACTTTAGCTGAATCTCATAGATTTACACATATGCTAATCTGGTCTACATCATGCTAGTACTGCAGTTTGTACCTGTAGCTTTTTAGGTCCAATCAGGTTCTTGTCAACAAGAACAAACTATTTAAAGATGAGACGTGAACACACAGAGGAGCTAATGGTCTGAAGAAGAACCGAGCTCATTCCAGAGAAGTTAAAGATGAAGAAAAAGTAGTGAAAAATGAGGGTTTGAGGGAATAAAAATCACTTCAGTGTGTGTGTGTGTGTGTGTGTGTGCGTGCATGTGTGTTTATGTTTCCACTCAGAGAACCCTGCCAACACATGCCCATCGGAGCTTCAGAACCGATCCAATCCTGCTAAGCTAGAGGACTAAAGGTCTGCTGGTATAAGGAGGTAAAATGATTGCAGTGCTGAGGTATGGTGTGAGTCAATCTCACACACACACACACACGACTTCTGGAGCTTTGGAGCTTGCTTAACTAGTGGAAATGCAGGAGCAGGCAGAGAAAGCAGCCCGTTGCTCTGTTTTGTGCCTGTTCTGTGCTAGCCCGTCCACTCACGTGTCTCCTTGTCTGCGGCGTCTCTGGAGGAGGATGGAGCTACATTTTGGTGTGCAGATAAGTGCTGCAGCACAGCTCAGTCTGTGGCCAAGTCTCCTTTTGTTTCCTCCCAGATCTGAACTCTGTGTGTCACTGATAACACTGAAACAAAGAACAATTTTCTGCTCATGTGTGCTTTTTATGATGTTAATTGTTCTATAAAGGTTCTTTGGGATCTGGAAACATTTTGTCATCTGACCTCTTTGTGTGGATGCACTGCCTGTAGCTCAATCCATCTCTTATTTTGATTTTCTATTTTTCTAATCCAAACATCCTGGTATCAGAGGGGTCAGAGGTCAAATAAGACCCCATGAAACCACCTACCAACTTTCCACCCTCGTTGATAAGATAGAAATAAGAGGTTTCTTTTAAAAAAAAAAAAAGTCACTCCAACAGCAGGGAAATCTTGTGTTGAGGCAGCACAGATGACAGCGTGGTGAGTTCCACGTGACGCAGAAAAACATCCGGAAGAATAAAAGCAGGAAGCGCAACACTTACAGCAGTGTTTGTGCGACTGTATGAGAGCTTGTGGAGAGTTTTTATGCAAGGGAAACTTTTAGTTTGTGTTTGAGTCTAATCCAATCAGGTATAACTCAGGTAACATTTAAGGGGTGAAAAGTAGGAATGCGCAGAGAGGTTCTCTGACACAGAGAGAGAGAGAGAGAGAAAGTACAGAAGGGATTGTGTTGTGCGAACAATCATGTGAGGTCAGTAATCACATGTGACAGAATTATCTCCACGGAAAGACCTGAAGTGTTGTTTTTCTTCAGATAACCTATCAGGGTCTATCTTTCTCTTGTATCAGTCGTTGCTGGAGTTGACTTTTCTCTCCATCGGCTGCTACTTCTCCTCTGATCTCAGCACAGCCATGCAGCTACTCTGACTGTGATGTGTGTGGGTGAGACTCTCCGAGTATCCATGAGGAAGACCAGGACATTCGTTTACTGCGTAAACCCATGTAGCCTTGAGGGAAACAACACGTAGAAGAACCCGGGCTGAAATCAAACTTACAACCTTCCTGCTTTCCTGCTTTCCTGGACTGTTTTGTAGGCCAGACCTTTTGAGTGACGAATAGTCTTTTGTAGCGGTGTAGTTGCGCCCTCTTGTGGTCGTGTAGCATATCATTTTAATTAGAACTTGATACGGATGCGTTCGTTTGTTGAGTAGGACTGTAATAAATTCACCTTGTTGGAATTAAACCAGTTGGGGGTTTTTTATACATAAATGTAGATTTATTAATAAATTCTTTTGTATTTTGCATTGAAGATGTCACAAACAGCAGGTATGTAGAGTCTTGGAAATGGCAAGATGAACCAATTAAATGAACACACGGCGCCTGTAAATATAATTATTGGAAAAGTGATATAAAAAGTTGAAATCTGAAAGTTCATGATCACGATTTGTGCTTCGAATTTTAAACTATTCAGAGAATTTAAGATGTTCTGCGGGCAGAAGCTGGATCAAATGAATGCACAAGTCTTTAAATGTGCATGTGAAATTGAAGTGATACACGGTGATGATGTCATTTGGTACCTGAAGTCTCTCATTGGGACGTTAAACTGTGCTTTTTGCACACGTCTCTGCTGAAAAGCTTCATGTACGTGAGCTGTCGACATGTTCGTTGTCTGGGTTGCGTGTGGTGGCCGATGCTCGCAGAAGCTGGGCCTGCTCAGTGATGGTGCGCTGTGCCCCCCTGCAGAGCTCCGAGCATGTACTGACCAGAAGGAGAGCTGCTCTCACAGACAGTCTCCGGCACAGGTGAGCGGGGCCTCCGGCCCGTTTAGACCTAAACTGTTCCACACAGAGAGAGAGAGAGAGAGAGAGAGAGAGAGAGAGAGAGAGAGAGAGGGTTGGGGCTGGATGCTGAGTAGAGAGGACACGCGGCACAAGCGCAACATATCAATAAACCAATAAAGGTTTAAAGAAGATGATTATTTACACTTGTAAATGCAATTATTTGCTTAATTTGAGGTGTGAGTAAAAGTTCTGTTACAAAACAACCCTGGTCCTGGATCAGCTCCTCAGCAGCAACCTGAGATTTACCAGAGTCTGATGAAGATGAACACAATTCCAAAATTATTATATATTTACCTAAGATCTGGCATGAAGACCTCAATATTTGTTATAAATAAATTGGTTGATTAGCCAATTTATTATATGATTAAACGTTAAATGTCTTTTATGACTGATTCTAATTAATTCACTGAGGTCAAACAAATCGGAATAAATTATATTGCAAATCTCGTCGTCGTAGCCAACAACTGAAAATTAAAAAAAATGAACTTTTTCGTGCTCGCCGCAGACACGCTGATGTATTGGCGTCATCTTACCTGCAGGTGGGGCTGAAGTTCTTAACGTGAGGCAGTTTTCATACAGAAAAACCTGCAACAGCAAATGAGTCATCAGATCTCTGCGCGCACACGCGTGAGCGTGTGGATAACACTCTGGACCAGTGAGGCGTTCAGGTGCTCACACACAGGGCGAGCTTTTACGGTTTTACCTTCTGAATGCCGACACTGAGTCTGTTTTTGTCTTCTGTGAGCTGCAGGTGCTCCAACCGACCAGCAGACGGCGTCTTTCCCGGGATCAGATTGTAGTAGTCAGAACTCTGGCTGACTTCACCCTCCAGCTTGGCCTTTTGGTCTGTGTTTGTTTCCTCTGGAGGTCTTTTGTGACACGTTGTCACCACGGACCTGAATGTAAACACAATTTAACAAATCATATTGTCAGGAAATGCTGAATGAAATGTAAGCCCAAATCTTGGCCAGTAGAGAGCGAGGCCTCTGATTAAATGGTTTGACATTTATCACAGCTAGCAGGCAGTGCAGTGTGTTGTGTTCAAAGACTGGACCTGGTGTTGGGAGAAAGGAGTGTTGGTGTGTGGTTGTGAAAACGAGTCTCAAATGCCCAACCAATGCTGCTGATGACCTCGCTGGCTCGACCCCGGGGACACTGGAGGATGTGACAAGCTGGGGGCGGGGGTAGAAAGAGAGGGGGAGGCAGAGAAGAAGAGAGAGAGGCATTTCCAGGACATTTGCTGTAAAACAATTAAGGCCAGTCAAATGATGCTGAAACTGACCTCTCAAATTGAAAATGTCTTTCGCAACATAAGCGATGTAATCGGCCATGTCCTGGAAACAAAGAGAAACACGAGGAAAGAGAAAAAACATGACTGAGAGTTCAGCTACAACCTATATGCCCAAGATGCTAAAGATGCTAGAATACAGAGTTTAAGTTAGTGTCAAAAGTCAGTGCTGCACATTTGAAATGCTTTCTGCCGCTCTGGGTTTTGAGAGTCATTCTCAGATTATCCTGATAATTATCGTCTGGATCAATCATGAACCTACTGGGTCTCCCCCTGAGGCAAACGAAATGGTCTGTATGGGATGGCGGACGATCTTCTAAGGAAGGGAAGAGACAGGAAAACATTTGAGAACGCCTGAGATGGTTCTCACACGTTACAAAGGATTTAAGTTCTAACCTGTAAAGATGAGGCGGCGATCAGGCTCAGGCTGTCGGTGGAGACGGCGAGGATGACTCTGATCCCAGAAAACTGCAGGTTGGTTTCACCCAAAGCAGCAGAGAGCCGTCTAGATCCGGGCTGCAGCGCACGCACACACGCACGCACGCACACACACACACACACACTTATTCGTACCACCTCTGTGTTGCGTTTGAGTCCATCCACGTGTTCAGGGCAGTTTGTGTTCTTTACCATTTTCATCTTCACTGCTGCCTTTAGTGACGTCCTCTCACATAGTCTGATGATCGCCTCTCTGCTCACACACACACACACACACACACACTGCAAATATATCCACATACAGATCTAAACACTACATTACCAGAGTAAATATGTGATCACTGCACCCTGGTGTCATGTGACTGGTATTTGAGATGTGAAAGGAAGGAAATTAAGCTGCTATAATTAAATATAAGCATGTTATATATTATTATGATGTAACTAAACATAAATTAAATGCAATAAGTCGAGTCATAGCTAACAGTATTTAAACAACTAGACCTGGGCGGGATGGGGAACGTCTTCCATAAGCTATTATTATAGATCACATATGGCCAACTTGGCCAGAGGTCGCCCAGGTCACGGTGCTCCTCCAGAATCGTCTCCAGTATCTTCCAGACGTCTGCTGCCTTCAACTCCACTCAAGAATTCCACGATTTCGGATGTAAGGGAGGAAATTCAGCTTAATTGGATTTCAGAGCCCATCAGTTAACGTCTCTGCTGAGAACAGAGGTATGTGTGTGCAGCAGCACTCGAGGCATCCTGTCCGAGGATGTTGATACCAAATGAGAAGAAAGCCCCAATTTATGAAACATTATATATTTAATCTCATTTTCTCCTTAATTTTTTTTAAAGAAGACACACATGGCCGCAGTGTAAATGGCTGTGTGTGTGCATGTGTTTTACCTAGTCAGTTGTATTCTTGTATCGGAGTCCAGGGTTCTCATGGACTTGGTCACCTCCACGTTGCCAAGGTACTAAAACCACAACAGAACCCACAAACACAACCTCATGTCTATCCTGTTTCTCCTCATCAGAAAGATTATTGAATACTGAATCCAGAGGTCGGTGTTAAGGAACCATCTGGATGATAAACAAGTACAGATTATGACATTTGCAGAATCACAGACTGCATCAGGAGGGTTTTAATTGCGGGAACTGCAAATATATATATATTATAAAAAGCTTGCTGTGTTGTTTTTAATTCTTTTGTGGTGGAACTGTTTTGGCTGTCAAATAAACCAGTCGGCCAGATAATCTGGCTGCACAGAAAACAAGCAGGACTCATTGCACATGAGTAGCAAATCAGCCAGATTTTACAAAAACAAAAAAAACAGAAAAAAGCTAAATTAAAACCGTAAATGTTAGATTTGGGCTCTTTGAGCGTATATTCGTTACTCAGAATGATGACTAATATCTTTAGGTCAGCGTACAACACGCTGCTGCTGAATAACCTGTACGGACACACGTGGTTTTAGGACAGATGCTGCTGTTCATGCACGCACACTCGTAAGCGTGCACACAGAACTCAGTAGCAGAGAGTCAGGATGAGTCACTGCTGCCTACACAGGGGGGAGGGCGATGAACGTACCAAAACCAGCGTGGTGCACACTGTACACGTGAGTCATGTGGTGACACGTACCTTGATGTTGTGGTGAACTGGTCCGCTGGCCGTTTGCACGGCTGTGCGGTCACCTGCTGCGGTCTTTAGGGAGCAGAGGCCGTCTCTGTGCTGGGAGCAGGGGCAGCCGAACTTCGACGGGAGGCTGGTCATCCGGTGCAGGGTGATGGATCTTTTTGTGCCGCTCAGGGCAGAGAGACCCCCGGACAGGGGCTCAGTGGAGCAAGGTGGGTTACAGAGTTTGTGACTGGACCTCCAGTCCCAGTCCGTTTCCTTATGGTCTCCACGCGTGGTCTGGTCCCTGGTTGTCTGTCCCCTCGGGCCACTTTGAGGTGCAGTGCTCCCCATGCTGGGGATGAAGCTGCTCAGCCTGGAGCCCTCATGGTGATCAGGCGTCCCTGGGTCCAACAGGGCAAAGTCAGAGTCCATGCAGAGGTCCCTCCTGAGGGTTAAGATGCTTTGAGGCCGGTCCTCCAAAGAAGCCAGTGAGTCATTGCGCAGACAGCTGTATTTGGTACGCCGGAGCATGCCTGCAGAGAGGAAGAAAGTTCTGCCTACACGCACATCCAAGTCATTCACAATTTCCAGGATTATGCCTTTGATGACAGAAGTGCAGCGATACCTGAGAAACCTAAAGTCTTCTCCGTGATTAAAATCAGGGCAGGTGTGCTCGCTTGTAATCAGAGAGCTGCAACAGCAGAAAAAAATCAGATAAAGAGGAGTTAGACAACTCGGTTTTTACAGGCATACATTTGATTTTTCAGATTTGAGACAGAAAATAAGGCATGAATTGATGTGAATCTTCTATCTTTCAGCATGGTCATAATGATGGAATGAACCTACCAGTATGGGGCTCCCCCGGACGAGCCAGGTCCAGTCTGTTCATGCTGGACGATGTCCCGTCATCCCTGTACGCGCTTCGCCTCCACGTCCTCCTCAGCTTTCTTGCGTCCTTTATTTCTGCCCAAGGCACATTTGGTCTGTGCAGCTTTCATGAATGAACGTTTTTTTTAATTTTTTATGAATGAAACTCTTTTTTTCCATTGCGGATGAACGTGAGAGAACCACAGGGAGAGACCGCCAAAGCTCCCCCCCCCCTCACCGCTCATAAACTACCGGCCAATCACAGACAAGAAGGGTGACTCATGCTGAAGGTGCATGCACAGAGAAGAAGAGCCAGCACGGTGGACGTCGCATACCTTTGGTTCAGATCAGTTGTTTGCATACTGCAGTCACTCTGGAATGAGAGGTTATTTAAAAATTTCACAGTATGTGTATATATAGAGATATATCTATATACAGCTCTGGAAAAAATTAAGAGACCACGTCAATTTTTTCTGAAATCAGCATCTCTACACGTTTACATTTCTTTTGGAATTTGGAAGAAATGTTGGCAGTAGTTTAAAGAATGAAACTAAAATGTTTATTTTACTCCAACACATACCTATAAATAGTGAAAATCAGAAAACTGATCATTTTGCAGTGGTCTCATTGTTTTTCCAGAGCTATATATCTCTATCTATATATATGAAATGCGAAAGCAGTTACTTATTTAAATCTGTAAATTGTAAATGATAAAATTGCAGTTTGACACTTTACAAAATAAACCTTTTTAAAAAAATAATCAGCGAGATCCGACCCTAATTAAAGTTTAACTGAGCTTCGTCTCCATCTAGTGGACAATCGGCGTCGTTACGCCACAACGTCGTAACGATTTCGTAACCAAAATCCTAAAACTAATTTTCACATTAGTCATTTTCATTTGTTTTAGTTGTGCAACACTTTTACAAGTGAGATGTGGCTAAACCCATATACTTTACATAAACAATATTTTAATGATGTTAATAATCATCCATAAAGGGTAAAGATAACAGGATTATGAGAAACAGTCTTAACAACATTACTAATAAAGTACAGTCTGAAGGAGACACTCCAAATATCCATACGACGAGGAGCACGTTGAAAAAAAAAAAACAAAAACCTTCATTGAACCGATTTTTTTTTTGCTGTTCATTTTAGTTACAAGACATTTACCAATACATATTTACATAGTGCAAACACACACACACGCACACACACACGCGCGCAGCTTGCAGTCTGTTAACACACTTTAAACACTTTGATGGAAGTCGTAGCAACAACAAAGTTTACACACAGCGTACCTTATTCTCAAACAGGAAATAGCTTCATGATCTCAAGTATGATATCAAGTCCGTCAGCTCTGGGCTTCACATTGCAAACAGCCCGACAATGCATAAAAACAAAAATGAAAAAAGAAAAAAAAGCATCACTAATCGGCTGGCTGAAATCTCACTGTGTTACGATCAACTTTCCAACTGTTAAAATGTTAAAACTATCAAATGGCTTCAAGGTCATGATTGTTTTTATTTAATACGACAGACTGACTCTTTTATACAGGTTTATATACAGGGGTCTGTGGCGCGTGACTGCATGACTGTGGTGACTTCCAGTCCCGCCTGGGAGCTGCTCTGCTGCAGCTGGAGCTGGCTGCCTGCTAAAGATAAGAGCTCTGGGAGGAACTTCAGTTAGAAGTCAACACATCAAATTAATAACAATGTGGAAAAGCAGTCAACATCTGCTTTTCCAATCCATTAATTTACCAAGACCTGCTGTTATGAACACAATAGCAAACTGTTCCAAATGAATGATTTAATGGTGACAAGTTAATCTGCTGATTACAGAAGATGAGACTGGCTGAAAGTGGGTCGAGTCCAGTCAGAGAGAAAGCTCCCTGTGACCGCAAAACCAATATGACAGAGCAGTACACGCTGCTGCTACACAGATTTAATATACACAAAACTTATTCTGCTTCTTAGAATTTGTTATCTGGATGCAGACGGGCCTTGCTTTTTGTTTTTTCCCCACTGAAGACGGATTCGAGCTGTCTCGTTGGAAAGACGGAACCCCTGACACTTTCATATTTTAGGAGAGGAAAACATCGACTCAACCAACAAAGACAAGGAAAAGCGCATCTCATTCACACGTGGAGCAGTCAGACAAAACAAAAAATTACAAAGATAAAGCTCATCAACTCCTTAAACTTAACACGAAATACAATATGTGCATGCAGGACACACAGCGTCACACGAATACTCGCTCCGAGCTCTTTGTAATGTGTAAACCACAAACAGTTCAACTCAGCACTTGTCAGTGGCCCTCATAAACATCCCTGACTGTAAAAATAACAGGAGGGAGAAAAATGGATTCAAGTGATGCAGGTTACCGTGTGGGCAGAACTGAGGGCGTCGCTTTCGTTGAAAGGGCGTTTTAGTCAGAGGTTTGGCTGTAGATTCCTATGACAGCGTTTTACCGCAAAAGTAACCTGTGAGTTAAAAACAAAAAAACTACATCTGTTACTAAAATATAATCAAAATTAAAGTTGTAGATTTTACAGATGAATTCATTTCAACATGTTGGAGAATGTGTTTGCTTTGAACAAGCCTATTAAGTGTCCTGGCTGCTGTCTGGTGTGTGTTTTGGTCAGAGGGTTTTGGGGTACCTGAGATTATGTGTGGTTGTCAGGGGTTACAGAGACAGAAGCTGCTGTGAAAACAGGTGAATGATGAGTGCAACAGGGCAAATGAATACATGTGAGATGATCATCCAGGAAGCTTTGCTTCCACTTTCTCTGTGCATGACACTGATGCCTCTGTGACATCTGCCGAGTCCAAGTCCTCAACATCACTCTGCCCTCTGTCATCATCATCGTCATCATCTTCTTCTTCCTCCTCCTCTTCTTCTGTGCTATCCTGGCTCTTTCCCAGCTGTAGGTTCTCCAGGGTCTTAGACACCCATGATTCAATGCGGCTGCTGTGGGTGGGCTCCACAGAAATAGACTTGGGAGTGTAGTCCTCCTCCTCCTCTTCCTCCTCCTCTGCCTCCTCTAACATGCCAGGCACCAAGGTGGAAGTGGTGGATGTGATGGAGGAGTTCAGGGGGCCCCTGCAGCTCCCGTCCAAAGAGCCCGTCTCTGTGCTCTGCTGCGAGGCCAGCTCCAGGCGATCGTCCACCCGGACCTCTTCCCTCTCCCCTGTGCCCTGCGTGGGAGGTGCTGTCCTGGGCTGGGCAGCAGTGGAGCCAGACGGAGCGCTGCCAGAGCTGGCTGCCAAACCATCACTGTCCTTCTGGTTGGCTGATCGTGCAGGTCGACTCGGTTCAGTTTCTAAGGGCTCCGAGGCATCTGACGTCTCAACCATACTCCTCCAGTTGGTCTCTGAAAGAGTGAGTTGGTTGGTTACTCTCACTTTTCTCATCTCAGCAACAACGTAGAGGGAGAAACAAGGCCAAAAGTAACAAACTGACATTCCTAAAGCTTACCGTACTCCTTTTCGTTGACCTCTGAGATAGGTTCTGAGAAAATGGAGCAAAAAGAAACAGCAGAGGCAGCAGAATGGTTCCGATAATGACCCATTTGGTGTGGGACCTTCTTTTCATTTTTCAGGGCTTCCTCAGTCTGCTCCTGCTCCAGGGCTGACACCATGTCTTTGTAGGCCTTCCTGGCTTCTTCAGTAAGAGACACCAGTTGGTTGAAGAGACTCTGAAAGAGAAAGAGTGATTATATATAAAAAAAAAAGTTAAGTGAGGAACAGTCCTTAAGCTTCTCTTTCGAGGATGACATTGTCTAACCTCAGCTCCAGAATAGTTAAAAATGCCAACCACGCTGACAGGCACCAGTTTGTTGACGCATCGGCCAAGAGCCTTTCTGCCCAAAGCGAACACAAACGGAATCTCCTGTTCTCGAGCCATGGCGATGACATTATACAAAGCTTCATCCAAACCACCTGAAGCAAAATAAACAAGTGTTTCCCACCACCCATGGTGTCGTCAGATTATAACTTATAGACTTTTTTTAAGACACAGTCAGTCTAATAAAACTGTCGATTCTATTCACAAAATAAATAATTAAAAAAACACTCAAATACTAACAACACAAAGACATTCACCTTTGGCCTGGATCTTCTCGCAGTTAGGGGAGATGATGACGCATTTGATGGTTTGTAGCTTCATGTGCTTGGTGACCTCTCGGAGCCCCATGACCAGGCGCCGTTTGGATTTAGCCTTTGTGGGATCCTTCTGGTAGACTCGCTCTTGGAAACGGACCAGTTCCTGCAGGAGCAGAGTGACGCTCTCATCGATCTCCTTACTCAGCACCTGGTTACAGTACCTGTACAGGTAAAAATAAGGGATGAGGGGGGTTTTAAAAAAAAAAAAAAAATCTCACCTTATCATTCACTGACAATCAAAAATTTGTTTATTAGTTTATACATATTCTTTAAAGAGTTTATGAAACTGTTCTGAGAACACAGATCCCCGACAACGCTTTCCGTCGGCAGAGCGCTCAGCCCATGAGTGAATATTCTTTATAAAGTGAACGAACGCTTCTTCTGCTTGCCAATTATGCATATGTCGGTTTACTTGTCTGTGAACTAACCCCTCTGAATCAGCCCATCACACTTCCCACGAGCTGCTTTGTGGTTTGGTGAAACAACAATCGGAAGTTTGACGTGAAGTGGCCTGAGGGACGAGCGTGCAGGAGTTCAGAGCTGAGAGGAGGAGCTTGGTCGCTGAAGTCTTTGGATGCTTTAAATGCATCTGCCAGACAAGGGTGGGCTGGGACAATAGGACCACAGCTGAGGATACAGCTGGACAAAGCATGGTCTGTGATCGCAGGCATACATTTTGGCAGAGAGGGGACAATGTGCTCAGCGTCAGCGCTTCACTCTACAGGGCGGCTCACAAACGCCACTCTGTCAACGGGAACCAGCACTGGGTTTTCTGATGCTGGGGGTTCCAACATCGTCCACCCATACCAACATTCTTGATTCTCACATGTGGGACAAGTGTACCCGCTTACTCTCTGAAGCGACGGCTGTGGATCTTGGTAATGGCGTTGGAAGCCATGGGACTCCCGATGCCAGAGCTGGCTGGAGAACCCTGGGATACCGGGGTGATGCTGTAGGGAGAGTTCTGACTGGCTGGCGAGAGAGATGTATCACTCGGCACACTCAGACCGTTTTCTGTGATTAAAAGGGAGTTTAAAAAATGTCAAGATTCATCACGGGTCAAATACATGTGTTTTCGCTTAATAATAAAACAGCCTCACCATCTTGTGAAGAGGGTTCCTGCGTCAGATCATCTGAAAAATGCAGACATTCTTCCCTGCTCTCCTCCTGGCCTGAAGACTCCGAGTCCACACTTGTTTTACCTTTCTTTCCCTCGCGTTCCTTTAAGATAATCTAAGGGAAAATGTAGAAAGCCAATTTAACTCTTCCCCAATTGCTATGGAGCGGCTATATCATCTCGCTCCATCATCTTCCACCATTAACCTTCTTGAGGGCTGTTGGCCGTTTCACTTTGGGGATCTCTCTCTCCTTCCCTCTCTTAACGCGAGGCGCGGAGGAATCCAGAGGATTATGTGGGGCTGAATACGGCTCCTGCTGAACTTTCAACATGGATGACATGCTGATAGAAGCAGATCCATGGAACGGAGATGCCGTTCCGACTGCACAGGAGTTAGCAGGAAGTATTTTAGTATAAGAAAGACAATGAGCTTATTTGCGCACTAGCACGGTCTGACAGAATAGATGAATACCTACCTGCGAAAGACAAAGGTTTGGTATTGTTAAGCTGACGGGCCTTCATGGCTTGTTGCTGTTTCTCTAAAGCTGCCAACATGTCTCCCAAGTCCAGCTCCACCACGGATGTTTTACTCTTCTTCCCTGCTGTCTTAGTAAACGTCTCCTGTCGGGTGTGGAAAGGTAAAATTGGGTGACACAACACAAAAACATGCAAACAATGTGTAAAACTATATATCATAAACTCAACTTAATTAATCTGTATACATAATGAATGTGTGTACTTGTAATTTCTTCTGTTCCATGCTGATTTCAGAATACTCCTGTGCTGTGGCCAAAGCTGCAGCCAAGGCTTTCTTCCTCTGGCTCTTGGCTCGCTTGGGAACAGAGGTGGTAATAGGAATGGGTGTCTGCACGATGTTGATAGGGGAATTCTCTGGTAAGTTTTCCAGCTGTGATGCACACAGACAAAAAAAATAATTCAGTCATTGAAGTTTGGCAAAATAAATGAACTCCAAACACAAAATATGGAACTTTGAGGAAAATTGTAATCTACAATGATGAAAATGTAATCTACAGTGATGTACATAAACTGTACGATGGTAGGTGTGCTCTCTCAGACAGAACCTTTCCGTACCACGTGTTTGGGCAATTTAGGCTGGATGTGTGTTTGCATGGAGTTAGATTCTGGTTTAGGGTTGCGCTGGACGTTCCTTCCATTGGCTAAATCTGGGAACTCATCTTCATCCTGATAAAGTGACAAAACATAGACACTCTGTATTTAAAAAAAAAAAAAAAAACTGAGAAAAATCATGATATCATTTAATTTGCTTTTCTCACTTCAAAGTAGAGGGGCTCGGGGGTGACGACTGCTGGCTGTAGCCTTTGTTCTGATGGCCCGTGCCCTGTATAACCATTGTGGAAATCCTAAAAGGCAGAAATCTTTATTTAGCCTTTGAGAACTATCAAGTGTTAAGGGAGTTCAAACTACTCTGCTTCACTATTTTCGGTGATAACAGTAAAAAGTGCAGTTTTGTTATTTTCAAAATGCAATAAATTTGGTCTTGCACTTATTTGGACCCAGTTCTGATTCTGTTAGTAAACAGTGGCAACTGTAGTGGGGAAAAGTATTACTCTTGCTGTACAGTAGGATCGACCGCGCCTGGTGGTTTTACCTGTGAGAAGTTCCTCTGCTCAGGATTCTTCCTCAGGCCAGCTCGATAAAACTGACCATTCCTGTCTCCCCAAGGTTTTTGGGGGGGTCGGGAGGTTACGTTTACCCATGTGCCTGCTAGAAAATTTAAAAGAAATTCAGAAAAACAAAACAAGGGAAAGCATAATAACCATGAAATTGCAATGTATAATATTTAATGGTTGTGAACCCAGACCATGCAGATCTATGGAATAGCCATCAAACTCACCTGTCATCACACCAGCATCTACTCCCTATAAAAAAAAAAAAAAAAAAACAACAAAAAAAAAGAGCACAGATCAGTGAGCTGTACCAAGTATAAAACAGTAAATGCTATTAATACTGAAGGAAATAACACCAATTCCAAGCTGTTTACTTGTTTAAATGCAGCCTTGCCCCTCACAGCAGAAGAACAAAAACCACTGAATAAAGCACAGCACATCCTGTAAATCACCACAAATTAGGTCTGGAGCTGAAGGTTAGCAGAAGACCTACCGAGGATCCTGCTGTATTCTCTGTTCGCTGTGTTGCCCCCGAAGCCTGGTTGTGTTTGGGGCTACAGTAGCCGCTATCACTATCGATGTCTGCCTCAGTGGCGCCCTGCTCGCTGTAGATTTCACCTGAATTAGATGCTCGTCGTCTCTTTGTTCGATTCTTCCACAGGAGGGGGCTCACCCGCTCAACAGCGTTCCGTCCTGACACCTCGCCAGGAAAATCTGAGCAGAAAATTTCATCAAAATAAGACCAAAACTAAATACATCAATTTGACAAACCTCAGGAAAAATCACTAAAAATGTTAAAAACTGCAAAGTTCTCTTTCATGTCACATTTGAGTTAATTCACTTTTATGAAAACACATGATGACTGATGACATTAAAACTAGCAAACACGTAAACCTCTCCAACAGGACATTCTGCATTCCTGGTCTTTTACATAAACATTTTCAGAAAGGACCTGTAAGATGACACTTTGCTTTTACCATCACTGTGTCCTGCTTCCTCCTCCACAGGAAAGATTCCTGACAGCAAAAGCATCTTATAACAACAAAGCCTGGAATGTTTTTGACTTCATGTTCTAGTTACATGGCTAAAAAAAGGTCACTGGCAACACAAAGATGTCTATGCTGTACAGTGTCAGGAGGAATGCAAGGAACTGTACACTAGGGAAACAAAACAGCCCCTCCATAAACGAATGGCCCAACACAGACATGCCACCTCTTCAGGACAGGGCTCAGCAGTACACCTACACCCAAAAGACAGTGGACACTCCTTTGAGGACAGTCAAGTACGTGTGCTGGCCAGAGAAGATCGCTGGTTTGAGAGGGGTGTCAAGGAAGCCATCCACGTCAAGTTGGAAAAACCATCTTTAAACAGAGGTGGTGGACTGAGGCACTTTCTGTCACCCACGTACAATGCAGTCCTCCACTCTTTTTGTCAACAATCCAAACGTTCACACCGTTTGACGAGACCTGGTGACCCATTAACATGTGACCCAACACACAAAGGGGAAGCACCCAGACTGAAACTAGGTGAACGACCCTGCCAACGACTCTCAGGTGACCACCCAGGTCACTAACATGCCGATGGTCCACAGGGCTATATTTTCAAGCTCTGCCCCAGCAAGCTTAGAACTGAAGAAGCTCTCTGGAGAGAGGGCGAAACGTCTTCAAGGAAACCTCACAGTCCAGTTGCACATAGAGATCTAACTTTGGATAACTATGACCTGGATGAGTGAGAATCTACACAGACATCCAATAGGAGGCTTTTAATAATAAAAAAAAGCATTCTATTATAGTTGCAAACTTCTTACCAGTCTGTTGTGCTGCATCCACCAGCATGACTGTCTTGGTCCTTCCATCAGGGCCGAAGGTACAAACCTCCTTCTGCACAGCTACACTCCTGGTTGGAGGCCGGCGACCCCTTGGAGACTGACAAAGTCCCAACTGCTGCTGGAAAAAATAAGTAAAAGTTTCACCTGCATTATCACTTCACAAAATATAAACAACAAGTGATATTCTGGTAAAACACCATACTGCATCCATAATTATGCTGTACCTTTGAGAGAACATTAGGTCGGACCATGCCCCTCCCCCTCTGACTGGCCATCCCGTATGGCGGCCCCACGGGCAGTGGTCTTTCACTGACATCTGCAGAGACGGGACTGACCACTCCAGCTTGCATGGGCCCTGCATAAGCACCAGGGAAGGGCTGGTAGAAGCCCATCACGGGTGGGCAGGGAGCAGGCATAATCTGGTAGTAAGCATAGTCATTTGAGACAGGAGGCTGGGGGGAGGACAAGATGGGGTAGGCCAAGTATGATCCACCAGGGCTGGGGTTAGGCTGCTGCCAGCGCAGCTCCCCTCCATTATACATAGGATGTTGCCTAAAATGCACCAGAAAAGTGATATTAAATTAAAAGAAACCCTGAGGGGCAGTCATTTGGAAAGAAAACATGAAAAACTAAATATAGCCTAAACTTAGCAGCACTCCAAAAACTTCACTAGAAACTCCATTAAGGTATCGTGTCAAATTGTTTACGTGTATGTGTGTATACTGTATGTGTGTGTGTGTGTGTGTGTGTGTGTGTGTGTGTGTGTGGTGGACAGAACTGTTGATTACGATCTAGATGACATTTTCACAGCCAACTGACTGCAGAGAGCATTTCCTTGCATTCAAATAGGGGATGGAAGGAAACAAAAGAACGGATGTGTGCAGGATGCAGCAGATCACTTTGGACAAAGAAAGAGCCACTAAAACATAAACTGTGGTTCCACGCTCACTCTAGAGGCTCCCCAAGTGTTTCCATTCATAATAAAACCACTGGTTTTTGATGAATATGCTGTTTAAGGGATCTGATTCTGATCTCTTCTTTCAAATAACATTAAAGAGGTGGTGTTTGAAGATTTGCGAAGAACTGATTGTTCTGGGCACCACAAATTGGGGACACGGGATCTCCCAGAATGCAATAGGAAAAAGCAATGTCTGACTGCCAAAATGATCAACAACTATGATAGTTGGGGCGATGAGAATCAAGCAGTCAGAAGGTCACTGGTTCAGTCCTGGAACACTACCTGTTCGGTTGGTTCTCCTGGACAAAAGGGTAGCAGGTGATGAGGTAGCTGGGTATGGGAGTGGTTTCCACCCCTCCACTGACCCCACCTGCCTCTCCAGAAAGACTCATGCCCACTAGAGATCCTTCAAGACCTTTTCTCTGCGGGATAAACGGTTCCACTTCAGCTGAAAGCTTCACATCCTGCAGACACAGAAGAAGAGTGATGACGATCACACTGGTCAGCAGCAGCCTGAACAGTTGCTCAGTTATGTAATCCCATTTCATGCCAGTGTTTTAGTAAGCCAGAGTATTTGGTTCCGTGCATGCTAGTTCAACAGAGTCATAAACTGCTTCTACACATTCATTAGGAAATCATAAGGCAACATATTGTGCCACTGAGATTGCGCCGTGTAGCTGCAGACTTTTGATTTACTTGATGGAATTCACACCCTAGAACTCAACTTGATTCATTTCACTGCGGTCCATGGGCTACAGCTCTCATTAAAATTCAACTCAAAACATAACTAGATTTTTTTAAACTAATCATTGTTGCCCATAAAGGCAGGAATACAGGCCAAAAGAGGTCCCAAAAACATGAGGAACAAGACAAATAATGGAAGGATAAGAATGACCCTGTTAGCACTGATGTTATCAATGTTGATCCATTCACACTAGATCTATGTCAAAAATGACATATTTTCAAATGAGAAAGTAAAGCATAATCACTTTAGCCACACCACTCACACTTCTTGCACATTTCATTTTAAAATCAATGGTCTTGTTAACAGGCAAAGTCTACACCCAGGGTTGCAATAAAATAATGTGCCATTCTACACAGAATGACACGGGGTGACAGAGTTCAGAACACAAAGAATCCTCCTCACAGTGATCATGATGCATGAATAGACCCATCAGTGCAGCCAGCTGCTGTCACAGTCATCCTATTGTCACCCACAGTTAAAGTTATCTCCGACTTTAGGTAATTTAAGTTAAAAAAAAAATAATAATAATAAAAAAAAAATCAAGCCTCAGATAATGAAGGGGATTCTACAGCCATAACTAGATATCATAAACCTGGAATTGGCAGGTGAAAAGCTGCTGAATATTAAGAGAAATGGAGTAAGCAAACCTGATTGATTGTTCTGTATAGTTAACAGGGTGTTGTAGGATTAAGTTTGAAAGGATAAAGTAGGAACAGTGCTACAGGATAAGCCAATTATACTGCCAGCCTAAGTGCACAGGGGAAAACATTCAACAGAAAAAGCCAACTAAAAAGAAACCTGTAAGGCAAAATGGTTGGCCAGGGTCAGCCTGTTGATTCCACCAGTGAAATTCTGAGTGAGAATAGCCGTAATTGTGAACAAGGCAATGAGGTCAGACCCAGATGTGGCGATGACAGAACTAAAGGGAGATTAGACGGGGAGGTTAGTGTAAGCATTTATTAAAGCTTTCAACCACATGTTTTAGGCCTTTCTGGACAGCTTGAGATAAAATGCTTTTAACCACAAAACGTCATCATTTACTTCCCAGTCATACAGGTTGATCAAAGGTTTGTCAGCAGGTCTCGGAACAAAATCTCAACTTTCTGCATAGCAAACCGTGTCAGAGGAATGCCGAACATGCAGAAGAACCAGACCTACCGCCGATGCCTACCCTTCTCCGCCTCTTCTGCTTGCAAACACACACCGAAAACAATTCGTTATTATTAGACTCTACAAGGATGTGAAGGAACAATTCGTTTATAATGCAGTCGGCCAAAGTTATCTCTGGTATTGACATAATCAGAAGCGACGTCAAACGATAACCGAGATATCTAGTTTAGCCAAAATCACATTTCATAGATGTGCTATTTCAATAACGTTGGCTTTATCTTCAGGCAACACTGTTTTTTTATAATGACGAAAAACCCATTGAAATACAACCTTTGCGTACGGAGACGAAGGAAAAAAATGTTATTCTGGTTATAAAGTGCGACCACAATTAGCTGGCTAAGTGTTAGCTTACTAGCCAAACTACACTGGAGCTTCAATGATCAAAACAGTAACACAGGTCGCACTTTGCGTGTGTCAAAGAACACATACAATAGCTATTTAAAGCTCAAAAAGGCATTATCACTCAACAGCGATATTTTCCTGCCGTGACGAAGAGCCCATTGTCGGGCCCTACAATGATATACCGTTAGCTTTTCTTTCACGGGCTAACCGTGTAGCAAGACCAACAAAATAGACCCATAAACAGATATTACCTTGTTGTCACTGGCGTCCATGTCAGTCGACAACACCACCACACTACCTGACCACAATGTGGATGTCAAGAGGTCGGCCTTTTTAATTTCTTCATTCTAGACCGTAATGATTGAAAGCCTAAATAAACACACACCCTATTCTTTGAATCCGCTAAGCGCTGCTCGACGCCGCTGCGTCAGCTAGCCGTGTGCTCCGCCGACTCTCTCAGCTTTGGTGTTCAGGCTGCTGTCAGCGGAGCTGGGAAATGGGAGTCACCTGGAACGGATACCGTCGAGGACCAAAAGGAGTTTTTGTCGCTAGTAAAAATACCCCGACTTATGACGACCTGCACACAGTGTACATGTCATTTAAGGGTTTCACCCACGGGAGTAATGAAAGGCAGCCATATATTTTGCGCTTAGAGATTTTACTACCACCAAGAAAGCAGATTCAGAAAATACAGCGCACACATTTTCATACACATTTGGACTTTTATTGAAGCATTTGTATGTTGCACATGAAAAGAAAGAGCAAAGAACAAATACAAAATACATTTTGTATTTTCCCCGTCATCAGTACAACAAAACAGCGGACATTTGATGACATTCTCAGAATCTGTGCAGTGTGTCACTTCATCGGATTTGCTCGAAGCACGGTAAGCATACATAAATGTATTCAAACATGCCAATTTGTCTCTTCATTTTATGTGCCATCATGTGAGCTTGCTCACAATTGCTTGGTTGAGTGTGTTCAGCTGATTTGTCCATTTGTCTAAAGCTGTGTAGCGAGCCCCTCCTCTCTTCTGGTAGTCCAGTTCTAGGAGCTGGTTGACCTGGTCAATACGGCCATGGATCGTGCTGGGGAGAAGAGAAGGCATAACAAGAATAGTGTTTGCATGATCCTGCGTAGATATAAAAGCAAACAAGATCCCAGTGAACACAACACGACATAAATGAAGGTGTCAGCCAAGTTTGACCATCAGGTTTTACGTCACTACCGCCACATGAGCAACGCTGAGACGGTTCTACAGCAACTTTAAGTGTCGACTTTAACCTCGTTTTTTACCTTTTGAAATTGCGCTGCCACGCAAGTTGCAGTGAGATTTCTATTTTGGTGTGAAATGCACCTTTAGGTACCGAAACCACCCCCATCTCAAAAGGAAGTCATGCAAAATATGAGAAACTGTTTGCAGACAGGGTAAAGTCTGTGCAGACTTTTCACCAGATAAATGAACTTACTTATCCAAAATGCACTGCACCAGCAAACTCTCCACATCACACACGTCAATGTTGAGTTCCTGAAAAGCAAGCAGATGAGAGGCAGAATTCAACAAACGACAGCTTTCAATTACATTTCATGTCCTGCATGTATGGTCTTACCTTTGAAATAAAAGGGATGTGTATTCTTGTATACGGTTTTATGAGTTTGATAAGTACTTGAGTTCTAATGTTCCTCAGGAGCTCTGCAACAACAACAACATGGTCACGTTTGGCTGAAAAAGACAGATCCTTCCGATGGACTGAAATCACATTCACCACTCACCCTCTATGTGCTCTCGAATGAAGGGGTCATCCATTATGTTACTGTGATTTGTTTTCAATATTTTCTCAAATTCAGTAATGTCATTGTTCTGGTAAGCACTGGAAGGAAAAAACAGACGATGCTGAAGCGCTACAGAGAGCGTGGCCCGGTGACTCATGCTGAAACAGCCAAACACAGTAACATCTTGTTACTGTGTTTGACTGTTTCAGCATGTAATATATTACAATCTGGGTTTTAAACATCATCACAGAGGCCTGAATCACTCTAAACGCAGGAGCCCGACTGCTCTTAGTATCCTTACACTACTGCCAAGATGATAGTATAAAAATGAGTAGATGTTATTAAAGAAAATAAAAGAGGCTTACCTTACTAAATTTGTCATCGCAAGAATTTCCGGGTCATTCTTGTAAGGTTTGGCCTTTAAGGGGGAAGAAATATGCGGGAATTAATTAAAAAAAAAAAAAAATTAAATGAAGAAGCCCAAAAAAAAAAAATCAGGAAATATGATTCAAAAGTACTGCTATTAATTACCTCCTGAGAGTCAAAAGGGTTTATTCCTGATTTCATCAACATGTTGGCCAGGACCAGGTACTTCAGGCACGTGGTTCGTCTTGGGCTTCCAGACTCGTCGTAGT
This sequence comes from Pao palembangensis, assembly GCA_015343265.1. NCBI lineage: Eukaryota > Metazoa > Chordata > Actinopteri > Tetraodontiformes > Tetraodontidae > Pao > Pao palembangensis. Next base: position 14,799,087 of record CM027081.1, read on the forward strand.
TTTTGAAGGCCTCAAAAAAGTCCGTGTGAGCTTTCTCGAACTCCCCCTCCCTTAAATGCATCTTTCCACCACATTCTGATGCAGAGAAAAGTGGTAAAATGCACTCCACAGCTAGACACGTACACACCTGTCACGTGTTCTATAGATGACAGGTGTACCACCTTACCTCTGATAACTCCCATTATTAGTGGGTGAGGGATGGCGGATTTAATGTGAAGTGACTGCTCATACAGAGCTTTCAATTTCTTGTTGTTTTTTTGCGCTGTGTACATCTGTATCTCCAGGGCATAGATTTCTAACAGCTGGGTGCCCTTCTTCAGGTCATCCTCTCCATCATCTGTCTGGGAATGCAAAAACAGAACACAAGTTTAGACATCAAATGTATGATGCCTATAGAAAACAATTAAAAATGGACAATTACTTGACAGGACTGGTGAAGCTGTCGAAGGATCTTTTGCAGTTTTCCATATTCTTCTCTCTCCAAGTACAGTTTTCCTAACTGCAGAGTAAGAAAAAAAGAAAACAGGTCTGAGCACATGTTGGAAACTAAAAAAAACTAAATTCATCGTAATTGAAGAGCATCTTTATACCTTGGTGTTTGTTTTAAACCACAATCTGTCATTTTTTGCATCTTTCAAAGCCTCCAATGTGGTTTCATAAAACTCCTGGAGTAAGTCCATCTTTTAGAACAGGAAAAATAAATATTCAGTTAAAAAGGACTTAAAAACACACTTTCAGATTGCTCAATTTATTTAACAGCTGCATTCATACCTGTTTGGAGGTAGATATATAGTCCAGAATAGAGTTAATGGACTTTTCTGAGTAGTTCCTGGTGACAGCACTTCTGATGTATGTGAGTAGCTGCTTGTACCTATTCATCATCTCAGGAAAATTGGTCTACATAGATATTACACACACACACAAAGAGATCTTAAACACTGTTTGAGGGAAAGGTGCAAATAAACAATATCCAACATTGCATTACATACCAGTTTAAAATTTATTTTGATCATCTGTTTGAGTGCTTTAAACCCCCATTCTCCTTTCTCTCCCTCAAGTTCCAATACCTTCACACATGAAAAAAGTTAAGTTTTAATTAAAAGTCAGAGAAAGAGGACAACACGGCAGGTCATTTGATGGGGTACTACTCCACCTTCTGGAAACTGCTAAGTGCTGCTTTGGGATCGTCCTCCTTCAAAGCTTTGGAATTGTAGTACTGATTCTCCAGATCCACATTTGGCTCTGAGTTACTGTCCTCTGAGTATTCCTAAATTCACAGAAGCAAGAATAACAAAATTTGAATTATACATACAAGTGGCACGAAACAGATCATTATTAGCTGGATAACAAACAGATGAAGAAATCTTTTTCACACTGATTAAGATTCTGCAAACATGAGCTGCAAGCTAACATTACGTTAGCAACTAGCCTGTTAGTCTGATTTTAAATGTTGCAATTCGAATCCAGCCAGACTTAAACACACGGTTAATGGTTTATGTTTGAAAACGTAAGTAAGCGGCATAGGTTGTAAAAAGGAAGATCGTTAGCCTCTCAGGAATCTAACTTAGTTAGCTCGCTCCTAGCACACATGCTAATTGACAGCTAACAGTAGCTAGCCCGGTACTTCAGGACGAGTGCTCAAGGGACATGTGTGTAAAAACGCGTAGAAGTAAATTCAGTTTTCAATACCAGGTCGTAGTCTTCTTCGTCGTCACACATGAAGTCGTCCTCCATGTCAGACATTTTGACAGTCTTCCCAGGTTCTTGTTGATCTGGAGGCAGACAGTGTGACTCGGCCTGTGCTGTGTTTTGAAGCGACGTTAATGAAGGCGGCGATATGCAAGTACACGATCCCGTCCGTAGATGGCGCTATTGTATCGCTGATGTGGCGAGGTGACGAAGTTTAACGGACTGCGCCATCCCAAGTGAAAGAAACTCAATGAACTTAAGCGACGCTAACGTTAAAAATGTTACAAATTTGAAATCATATTGATGAAGCTTTAATATTTAAGTACTTAAAATTAGATTTAAATACATCGTGCAAATACAAATGGATTTTTGTTAAGGATGATCCCTTAAGTCCGCTTGTTTGTATGATATGTCAGATTTTATCCAGGACGGTGACGTAGGTTCACATTTTACAGTCAACCGGTTGCATCAAATCGCTCTGTGTTTTGCTCTGGGTCCCGTGAAAGACTTAAGTACTGAATTCCCGAAAATGTGTCACAAGTTTATTTAAAAAATGGATGAGCGTGGGTGAAGAAGTCCGTCATCCAGCGCAGTCAGGTTGGCCATAATATTTACACGACCAAGACATGAATCACCCACACCAATACTAAAACGAAGAGTGTTTTCATAGAGTTATAACTGTGAATGCATTTACTGTGTGTACAGATTTCGTCTTAGACGGTGAGTCAGATTATGCGTTGTGTAAAAAAATAAAATCCTGCTGTTTTCACATGCATCAACACATCGGACTTTGCACGCTGCAAAGTAACATGGTGCAAATAGGAAACGCCCATTTGTTGCATGTCTGAGGTGCATTATTCCAACAGCGGTTGTGCGAGCAATTTCTATCAACATTCCATTAACCGCCCCAGGTTTGCGGCAACACAAAGAGCAAAGGCGTCAGCTGCACTTTGATGCTGGAATCAACAATGCCATCAAAGACGAGGGTCCGAGACAGAACACACACCAGTGCGGAAACACTCCAAACCATAGCAGACTGAAAGGCATGAGGTTGTTCCACATACCCCAGACGCACCGCTATCTCCACGGCCTGACTGATCAGTCAACACCGGCTACACCCAAAGAGAGCTGTGCTGATGGAATACCACCAAAGTGCTGGAAAAGAGCTGTCGGAATGTCCCGCAACAGCCAATAGTGTCAATAACTTTAATTTAGGAGTTTGCTTTGGAAACAAAAAAACAAAAAAACACGTTAAACGTGCCAAACTTTACCATCCAAGCCTTATTTGGAGCTTGGGAAATGTGGCACCGGGCCTCTTAAACGCCTCTGACATGCCCTCAAACTTATTAATCAATTAATTTCATTTAAAAAGCACTTTGATGATTACCACAGCATCGACGTGCACCCTCACACGAAGCGCTGCCAGAGTCCGCTTTATTCCCAGACTCCGACCTGTACAATTGAGCTTTGTTAATCTTGTTTTGTTAATGTTGTTTTGGCAGTTTTTAAACACTAGAAGGCTAAGTGAGGGTTCGAATCAAGGTGATAACAGTCACTGAAATGCCGCCAGCTCCCTCCGAGATCATTATTCACACTCACGCGTTCGCACGTTCTTACAGTGTTTAAATTACAGGCAGATAGATCTGTCTATATAAGGCCTAGTAAACACACACGCTCGCCTCTGCGTGTGCATCCGCGTGCATGCCACCCATCCATCCCGAGGCCACGCTCGCTTTCCACCTCGCATTTTATCTCTCTTCTCTTAGAAGATATGTAGAAACATGTTTTTAGGTTCCCAAGGCCGGCACGAAATCCTCACTTTCAGGAGCCGAACCCTGCAGCAGCACACGCTCATCTCTGGATCTCTGCACCGTCAGGCTCCGTGTGCGCCTTGCAGGGTGAAATAAGTTGTTGATACACTCAGACGAAGGTGAAACAATTAATAAATTGCACTCGCTCTTCTTAGAATATTTGGCTCTGTAATTTCTTTCTTCGTTGGACAGGGCAAGACATTTATTTTCATGCTGTCTGAATAAAATCATTTAAAAACCGTCTGCTGCCATTCCTCCTATACAAAAGCATTGAGGCTGGGTTGATGGCACCAGTTGCTCCGGGACAAGTGAAGCTGAGCCTTTGTTGTTTCATAACCACAGACCCGTCACAAAGTCCACCCAGCCCCGGTTCATCCTGCAGCCGAGCACCGGCGCGTCTCCTTCCGCGGCGCTGACACGGCAGACGGCTCTAAGCTACCCGCTTGATGCATACTTCTCCCTTCTTGCAGATGAAAAATAAAAGCAGATGGTGCTAAACAGAATAGCTCTGTTAAACCGTTGCGCCCTGTGTTTTATGTCTTCTCCCCCTGCTGCGGTCATACCTGCGAGTTTGATGTTTAGTACCTGACCTGCAGAGGCACGAGCAGGGCTAAGATTATTCACCGTATAGTAATTGGTGATAAAAATCCACAGTCATTAAAGGGAGTTCTCCTGGAGGATAGGTTTTCAGTAGATTTTATATCTAAATCCTCAGGATGGCAGGATCCTCTATTCACCTTGTGTCAGTCAGAATTTATATATATATATATATATATATATATATATATATATATATATATATTTGTATGTTGTTGTTGCTTTAGGGCTGGTCCTACGGGTGTTTGTTATATTTCACTTAAACCAGAGAGATTCATATACTGGGAGCGCTGCAATAATCATGTTCATTCCCTTAAGATTACTTAATGAAGGAGAGAACATGAATATATGTGTATTATATACAGTATGTAAATAGTGCACAGAAGCCTGCAGCATATGTTGCGTACTTTTCTCGAGTTTATGTGCTCAAATGATCAGACAAGTATCCAAACTGTGTCGATTTGTCAGCACTGAGAAATGCAGCATCGGGGGGCAAGTGGGCTCCTTTGCAGGCAAAGACAGACACAAATAGTAAATTTCCATTTCATAGGAGCACCTTATCTGTGTCTCAGGGCCCTCCATGATAAATGACAACAAATCAAAGCTGTCGGAAGCAACAGCGTGTGGACTGTGATCTTCCATTTCCAATGACTGATGCTCATACAAGTTAGCTGCACTGGTGTAACTGGAAAAACAAAGGTTCACCACAGTTCATAGACGTGTGATCACACATTTGTGTCCATTTAAGTGTCACTGCACATGCACCAAGTCCTGCAGAAATTAGCTTGGATGACATTTATTGAATCCATCCAGCAGGATGGCGAAAAGCATAAAAACAAATAAAAAGTTGGCTTTGATTTCTCGTCTTCTCTTATGTGGTGCCTGTCTCTGAGTCATATCCTGATCAAAGCAATATAAGCGCTCCAGTCCAGCCCAGCACTGGATGACACTTGTCCACTGTGTGGACATTTTTATGAATTCTAAGTTGCTTGGATCAGTGTTCCATTCTTTACGAGTGTCAGGTTCATGCTAAGTGTGACTAAACCAGTGTTATTGATGGTATTGCACAAATCAATCTGTCTCAATGATTTTGACAAGACGTATTGCTCAACTTGGCCATACGGCTGGTCAAGTAATGGCTGGCCAGCTGCCAGCATTTGCATGTGACTCCAGAATATTACCAGTGTCAGAGGAAACAGTAAACACGTTTACCTCGGAGTAAACTCGTGGCCTTAACGCATTACATGCAATACAACATAGTAAAAGTATATCACTCGTAGCGCCTCCTCATGTAAACTGTCCACAGTGTGCTGAGGTCTGCAGACCACATATTTATGCAGAAGCAACCGGCTCTTTCATTGTGTACAAATGACCAAACCTGTGAGGTCTCAGAGTAAGAGGCATAAATTGGTAGTGTGTTTTGCATGATTGCATGTTTTGCCCAAGGCTGAAGAAAAATGGGTCAATATTCTCAGTTGAGATTATAAATCTGTTGTTTTTGCAGTCTGTAAAGAGTTAGGAGGCAGCGGAAATGACGGTTTGCAAATCTTTTTGGACATATTTCCCACAAAGGCGGGAATTCCATCCCACTACACCAATCTGGAGATGTTTACCTACAAAATGTAGAAGCACGACGTGGTGTCTGTGAGCCAGTGTCAGTCTGTGAGTGTGTGTGGTCAAAGGAGACCCTTGGCTCTCGTGACTCCGGCGGGGAAAAAGAACAGGGGGGGCGGGTAAGATATTATCAGGCTCTGATTTCTGTGGTTCTGATGACAACCAGACCCACACACTAGATAGAAATGCGAAAGCATCTCTTCTTGTCTGAGACCCTCCTCTCCTCCCTCTCTTTCTCTCCCTCTTGCACACACCGAATCGCAGACACACGCACCAAAGCCTGAAAATTACTGCTTAGCATGCAAGCATCGAGCAGATGGGTTGCCTAATGACTGTTGTGTACAGTGCAAAGGGAGTGTGCTGCATTCCCATTACACATCTGCATTACAAGCCAATAGACCCCAAAGCACAGGTCTGGATTTCATTTACTCAGCGTCTTAACTGGCACTAGTTACAGGTGGTCAAAACAGGGGGAAAACACATGAGACAATACTACAAACTCACATTTCAAGAGAGGAAGATAAAATTCACCAGTAAAACCTGATGTGAGGCTTGTTATTTATGGCACTGGTTGATTAAATACTACTACTTGATAGCCTAATGTTGTACCTCTTTATTTCTCTAATGTGGCATGATGTGATCAAAGTCTGTAACTGTTAATACGTCTGTAAACAACAATCCATTTAGAGAAAATTACCTCAGCATGCTAGCGTGAGAGGCAAAGGTAGGCTGTTTTGGATCTGTCATTTTAGTTGTGGAGGGATGATTACTCGGTGATCTCATTTAATGGTCCTATTCCAAAAAAGATCGCCTGACTAATCATTACAGAGGAATAATTTACCTCTTAAACGCAATCTGGTCGTCTTGCAAAATAAGATCACAACAAGAGCTTCCTAAAACATCAATATTCTGCTTATACACATGTTGGTAATCAGTGGTTGATGTGTAGTCCTAATCAAAAGTGTTACCTTATATTATTATCACTGTTATCGCTTCTTTTAGAAGGCGGATGTTTAAGAAACATGGATGAATGGATGGTTTGAGGAAGGAGCCATTAAAAGAAAGGTTGGCTCTTGCATTAGTGTGCTTGAGTGCTCTTCTAGCCTGAACTGTAACACCATCATATTTAACATCCACACCGAGTTAATACAACACAGAGTAACAGGCTCTCTGTGACACATTAATAACACTGAAGCAACTCAGAGACACGTTCAAAGAAGAGACGTCAGGTCACGCTCACACACCTGCACTTAGCCTGATCGTTACTGACCTTAGTGCTTCAGGCATGACTCAGCAGCTTACTCAAGGTCATCTGAGCAGCAAAACCACTCCTGATACATATTCAGAGGGTGCGTGTGAGAGAGACAATAGAGGGGAACAGGCCTTTCTTCAGGCCTCTCTATCTGCTGGGTCGCATGCTGAAGGCGGCGTGTCAGCCAACCATGATGGTAACTTCAGACGGATGGAAGGCCACCTAGAATGACATCACTTTGCGAGGATCTTTGTTCCTCAGAAACCAAACACTTCCAAGCTGACCGTAATTGACACGCGTGTGGAGGAAGGCGTGTTTGTCTCAATTTACAACCCCTCTTGCACGAGATCTCATCCACAATACCCGCCCCGATCTTCCGCCCGAACCCCGTGATATACAGTCTGTACTTTTGACCAGCAGTAATGGTTTTCAGATTCTTCGAGGTGGCCTGTGCGTGTGCCAGAGCTGAAAATGGAAAGCAAACACTAGTCCGCCACCCTCTGTTCTTACTTAACTCTAATGCAAGCTGATTGTTTGGGCTTTCACAAAATTCTGCCACGTGTTCTCATTACCAGTCTCATCTTTTTTTTTCCTTTTTTTTTAGTTATTTCAATATACACAGAGAAATCAGTCATTATATTTCAAGCGAGGCATGACCGGTACAGGAAAAGGTGTTAACATGCTTTACTGTGAAGGCCCTGCATGTGTGAGCCACGTCTGATTAATGAGGCTCATTCTTAGAGGTCAGCTGTGGATCCGTGCACACTGTCATTATTCTGTGTGCTTTAACATCCCACCTGGCTTTGGTGTGTGGTTTGTCTTCATCAAGCCTTTTTTTTCACGCTAGTCTTACAATTAGTGTGGTCTCGAAGCAGACCATGACTGGTCCACAGATCCGTGACACCAACGTAGTGTTTTTGTAGCACGACTGGAGAACTGAAATTAAATATTGTAATTGTTTGGTTCTATCTTTCATTACTTTAGAATCTGCAGTGTAAACGACCCGTGACTCAGTTGGATCACTGACACGTTATGCCTGTGAGGTCCTCGTAGGCAGACAATCACGGTAATTTATGGCGTTTATCGCAGCTACACACTATAGATTTTCACTGATCTTGATGGATATCTCTATTGTTGATAATCGGTGAATCGGTTTCAGTTCGTTTTAATGACACTGGATCACAATTGTAGCTTGTTAATATAAAGATTTTCTAATTTCTTGAAGCCTCCGTTGGGTTGGCTGAAAAAAAAAACATCTTTTCATCCACTAAATGTTCCGAAATAAAGGACAGATTGATAAATAACAAAGGTAACTGTTACTGGGAAGACTTGGAAGACGTGTCTGTGCCCCATATGGTTGGATCTATTTTTCGAGAGGCAGATTAAAATGTGTTTTAGTTGCACACCTGGTGTCAATATTTCATTGTGATGGGCAATTACAAAGAATTACAGCAAATTTAGTCACGATTTACTTCAGAGCTAACTTTTTAACCACATGAAAGTAGTCATTTTCCAAAGACTCCTATTTGGACCGTTTAAATCACCAAATCATCAGAATCTTCAAGTGATGGGATTCATTTGAAGTGTCACAAAAACTGAAACACTTTGTGTCATCTTCTGGACCATAGATCATCTACGGACTACAGATACTCCTCACCCTGATCCTCACCCCCTGATCCTTTACCTCCACTGCTGGACATGGTCAAATTCATAGGGTGGATTTCTGCTCAGCTGCTTCATCCCTTCATGTTGCACCGTGAACCATAAAGAAATGCAAAAAAACGGTTTACACTGACAGACTCCAGCCTCATCATAGTGTCTATGGGCAACAAGACGTCACCGCAGGCCGTGTGGAGCCAGGCCAGCCATGTTTTGGACGCACTTTAGAAACCGTTCGTCTTCGGCCTGGCCGAGCCTAAACTGGGAATGGAAATACAAATAAGCAAGGCTTGATTTCATTTGCAGCTGCCAAAAATCAAGCCTCGGGAAGCTTTAAACAACCTGGTACAGATGAGGCACTGCGGCCACGTACCATAAAAAGTCAAGCAGTGGGACAACGAACCCTAAAGGCGACTCATGTGTCTTACAGGACAGCGCCGTGTATAAACTCGCATTGAGGAAGTTCAGCTGTTGCATGAGGAGAAAGATTAAAAACTCCTTCTGGGCTGAATAAACTGTGTAATTCTGAAAAGCCAGATAAAACAGTAACCTTTGGTTACTAGGCAGCACTCCAAGGACTGTTTTTGCAGGTCCAACGCCCCCCCCCCCCCAAGAGGAGAGCAGGGCTTGCTGCAGTCTTTGGAGGTGATGAGGCCAGTAAATCTGAGAGAGAGGTGGTCTCCGAGTCTGCTTCAGCTTTGGCTGGATCCCTGGGTCCAAATTGAAAGCAGACGTGTTTGGAGTTCTTTTTCTGAGTTACTACTGTTCAATTGTGATTTACAAGAGTGTGTGAGATATGGAAATCTCTCACGCAACTCAAGATATGGGCTGAGTAAAAGCACATTGTGAAACAGGCCCCTCCACCCTGTGGGAAGGAATAATCTGTAAACTCGTGTTGTTCCTCCATGGCTGGGACTATTTATTCAATGTTTCATCTTTGCAGCATGTCATCCTCTCAAAGCAATAATGAGCAACAATGTCCTCTTTGGCTAATGGAAAAAGCATGCACAACAGGAAATCCAGGCCTTTCTCAAAGCAGTGCAGTGTTTTTAAGGGATGCTCAGCCTCATGTTCACATGGGGCTGAGCATCTGCCATGACAAAATAGCATATTTGACAAATAATAATTAAGTCCGTAAATATCAAGCAAAACATCAAACCTCATCTCTAACAGACAAGTAAGAACAGAATATCTTTCTTGTTAGTGGTCAGTATTAATATATTCATTCTGGATATGAGCACAGAAATACTTCCGCTGACGGCATCTTGTATGGTGAATGAGAGGGAGTCGTTGTCTATTATTGTATATGATTTGTAGAATAACAACTTCCTGCCTCTTTATGGATCCCTGTAAAGAAGTAAAGACAGAACCAAACGAGCGGTAGCAGTGATTCAGTACTTTGACTCAGCTCGTCATCCACATGTTCCTTTGACTGCTACTTTCTGCAGGAAAAAGATGCAGCATGCAGCAACATTACAAATGCTGCAAACTCCTTTTCTCCTTTTACTTTTCAATTTCATCCAATGGAAATTTAGCAGAGCATAACCAGCACAGCCATACCAAAATCCTGATTGGGTCGCCATCCATCATCATTTTAAAATATTTTACTATGCGTGCCTTGTTACTGAGCAAGGCTTTTATGTCAATGTTTCAATTCCATGCAAAGCATTTCACGGGTAAACAGAAACACATGTGGCGTGTGTAAATTCAGCACTTTGTTTGGTTCATGCAGACAACAGCGACACCTCAGGATATAAATCACCCCAGCGTGGGACAGAACTGATCTCAAAAGTTTCTTTTTTCTTTTTGTTTTTGTATTCTGGCTTGTGGCCTGGCCCTCCTGCGTGCATGTTACCTCTGGTGTTTCTTTTGGACACACACATGATTGCACAACTTGTATTTCCAGATCGGGCTGTTTCCAGGAACACCTGCTCTCCACACAAATGTTCATATTCATCCATCTCTGTTTTTATCTCCTCTTCAAGGAAGCCACGTTTACGAAGGACTTTAATGAAACACTAAGACACTCTGACCTCTGACCTTACCAGAATAATGTCAGCCATGTTTTCAGGAAAAGGTGAAGTTCAAAGGATTAAAGGGGACAGAGAATTCAGATAAAATGAACGAGATCAGCACAAAAACAAAGCTAAGATCCTAAGCTGCGAAACGTTCTGACCAAGATTCAGGCAGGCCGATGTGTCTGCGCTGTCTCCAACATTAGCGCTCATCTAAATGTCACCAAAGGTGGTGTCTCACTTTACCAAATGCCTTAGAAAAACATCCTATTCCCATAGGCAAACCATGGGCTGGGCCGGGAAGCAAACATGCAGATTCACTTACCCAAATGATATCTGCACTTGTGATCTCTTCTGGCAAACATGAGCGATGACTGTTGTAAATAAACATGAAAATACCACTGAGATCATCCACGCTGCTGAAAGGAACCAATGTGAGCTTTATAAATATATTTGTTTTCATGCACAAAAGCCTGCATGGTCCTTGTAGTTTGGATGTGCTCCTGTGCATACACTGAGGAATCCAAGAACTTGTCATCCCAATATGGGTTTTGAAATTAAACATGAAATATTGGCTTATGTTATCTTTAGTTATAACACATACAAATCCTCTTGGCAAATGAGGAGCAGCTGAGTGACTGGGAGTTTTGATTATGGCTCCAGTAAAGCCAGTAGCTATGAAGAGATTAAGGAGGACATCAGATAGATGCAAAAGTAGCTGCGCCTCAAGAGGAATCATTTCTGACCTTTCATATAATGGAAATTAATGATTGTGACTCATTTTATCCGTTTTACTGTCACTAATCCAGCACTTCACTCTGGAATTTTTTTACTTATGCAACCTATTTTATAACAAAGTTTACCAAATTAGTCTACAGACATGAAATAGTCATTGCTTTTTGTGGTTCTTGATGCAAATTAAATGTAAATAAAATAGTTATTCACTCTGTTAGTTGAAACACCTCTACTTTTATTACATGAAGAAAAATTTTGATGAAAAAAATTATAATTGATCAGGAATTCAGAGAGCACTACTGTAAAGATAACCCAACACAGATTTAAAGCCTTAAATCTCTTCTATTTTGCATAATATTTACATATGCTCTTCAACTGCACCTCAATATATTTCAATATAAAATGTGAAAATGAATAGAATAAAACCTGCCATCAACAAATTATAGAACTGCTACAATTTAATGTAAAATTTGACATTGCAACAACTATATAGCTTTTTAAATAAATAAATTTAAAAAAATCCTTGCCAATGTCCCACACATGTAGTTTTTATATTCCAGTTTTCATTTTTTCAGTTGCCCTTTAAGCTGCCTGAGTCTGTCACACAAACTTTCACTAAAGCATCAAAAATCCTTCATGGCTGCTCTCCGTAGTTTTATTTTGAGGAAGCGACAGGCATCAGGAATCATCCGTTTTGGCTTGAGAAAGGAGTAACAAACAAAGCTGAACTCTTTCATCTCGTGGGCAGTCATGGTCCTTAGGAAAGACAAAAATTCTATTTAGGAGTCAATGCTCATCATACAGGAAAAAAACAGAAAAACAGAGGTGCTCTACTGGCCCCTAAATACCTTCAAGACTCCCCATCCAACACCAGATGAACACCAGGTTAATCAAACGCCCCATTTACCTCAGCTGAGCCCAACACGTGGCTTTATTCACAACATTAATACATGTAGCGTGTCGGAGTGCCACACGCTATTAACAGTGCCCTCCGCTATGTGAACCCTTCCAACTGCTTTTACCATTACACGCAAAAGCAAAGTGCTGCATCTAGAAAGAGCCATGTCATTTTATGAGCATGGTGTTTGTTTTTAAACCCACGTTGGGGATGGTCTTTAAAACACAATTAATATTGTAAAACAGCCTGAACCACAGCTGTGCAGCTATAAACAGAGACAGGTACAGCTAACAAATAGCAAATGGCTCAAAAGAGACAACATGAGAGAACAATGCCAGAGAGCGCGATGATGCACAAAATACTATGTTATTTATATTCTATTCTGTCTTATATATGTAATACATTAGAAATTTGAGCTGAATAATTGTTGATTTTACACACGCGTCATCGTATTGCCCAGGTGGAGCTGGGATACGCCAAACTCTGAGCTTCCATTTGAAGTGAATGATGTTGATTATGTGAAACCACTGATTCTGACATTCTTGTGGGTAAAATTTGACATAAACCATCTGCTTCAAACAGTTTTGCAGGGCAAGCCCTCCCCAGCCCCCTTCTTCACTGTACATGGATGGATACAGCACACAAGCTAGCAGCTGGGTATGGATACTTTCTACCTGTAACTATAGGGTGTTTCATTCCATTTTCACTTAAATTCTCCAGGCAGTTTAACATGAGTGTTTTCCAGGTTTTGTGTCTGCATCATCATGTTAATGATGATGCAGTGTTTTCATGCACACAGATAGGATTTTGCAGATACTAGAGTCAGCTAGTCAGGGAAAGACTGACACCAACCATAAAGCAGACATGGATGCGCCGTGAGTTAAAGTAGAAATAAAACAGGGGTTTCAATTTGTCTACTAATTGGACTGTGATTCTATAAATTCTTTGCTCTTTGAAGCCACTAAGGCAGAGTTTGTCTTTCTGAGGAGGTTTTATTTTTAACATGAACAGATAGGGTGACCTGTTTAAATGCTGATCCCTACCAGCTGTTCCTGCACTGAATGGGATAAGAATATTCCCCTGACAGAGAAACACAAAGCTGTTTCACATTCTGGTACAAGGCTGATTACACTGGCCCCTCTACACTGGCTTCAATATAACAAAACATACCTCCTGACTAATCAAGGCAGGTTTTGAACCACCAACCATCACCTGTATGTTTGTTTGCGATATTTTCCACCCCTGTTCTAACTACATTTCTACAGCGACCAGCCTAAAATTCTTTTGAAGACAAACACTATTGTAGAAATGAAATAATCAGTTATCTATTTTGTTCATTGACATTACATTTCAATTTTTTTTGAAATAGGAAGAAACCTGAGATATTACCATATTTTAACCCTTGTTGTGTCTGCATGGTCTGCGTGTGTGTGTTATTTATAGCTGAAGCTTATTTTGTGAGGCTCCATCCCCAGAGGCCCCCAATTATCATGGAATTTAGAAAGCAAAAGCTAAGCCCGAACACTCTGGAACAGCACTAAGAATAGACTGACCGTACACACATAAATTCAGTCGTATCAGGACAAGACAATAAAGTACAATAAAGCCAGAACACACGTGCGTGCATGCACACACACACACACACACACAAACCCTATTTTTGTGAAAACTTTAATAGGTATTATGTATTCCCCAGCCCCTCACCCTGACCATCCCAGCTAACCCCCTGACCCTATCCCTAATCCTAACCTAAACCCAATTCTAACCCCAACCTTTAAACCAAGCCTTAACCCTCAAACATGACTTGTCGTTATGAGGACCAGCCAAAATGTCCTCACTTCACAAAAATGTCCTTACTTTGCCAGTAGAATGAGTATTTTGGTATTCAGTATGTAGCAAGTACAAGAACACACTCACACACTCTCTCACACACACACACACACACACACACACACACACAGAGGTTACTCTTTCTTCTGGAATGCTTTTAGAGCTCAGACAGTGTGTGTAGGAAGATGTCTCAGCTGTAATAGTGGAAACTATCATAAATTGTGGATCAAGCCCCCTGTGCTAACACTCCAAGAGGTTCTTCAGTTACAACACGGCGATGAATCATATTAAAATATCCCTGTCCTGCACAGGCTGGAGTCAACGGGCTGAACACCCCATCCTCTCATGACTCACATGGCTGAGTTATCCAATATCACAAACAGCCTTTATCAGCAGTCTGATAAATGAACAACAAGCCATTTGAAGATATGACATAAATCTACATCTGCACGACAGACATGGTAGCTAACGCTGCTGTGCGACAGGAAATGGTGGTTGTGTTTGCTGGAAAAAGACTTGAGTGTGTGGTGAGCATGCTTGATTGCATTTTACAGTGATCACAGCCTGGACCTTTGATCCTTGCAGGGCATCTTAGAGCCATTCAGGCTATAAAGTTAAGCACACACACGCGCACGTACGCAGCTTTTTGTATATAGGCTGCAACTCTGGCTTGCTCACGTTTCATCTAATAATATGATGAAAGATTTAATCCTGAAAAATTTCTCCAAGCGGTTGCATTTTAAAGGAAATACTACGAGGACCGTGCAAACCAAAGAACCGTTCATCCAGATTTGTGAGCGTGTGTTACATGCCCAGTCAGTAACAGTGGTCTTCAGCATTTTTTTTTCATGCCTAAAATGCATAAATGTATCATGTGTCATGATGAATGAACATTAAATTCAATGGTATGTGACTGAAAACATATGCAGGAGGAAAATGTAATTACATGTAGGAACATGAATGTACAGTCCCCATTTCTGCTCCAGATCTGATGCGCTTTATATTACAAATGCAACTAAATAAATGTAAATAAAGTCAGCTTCAAGGCTGGCCTAGAATACATACAGTATGTGCACCTAACACGATTACAGCAATTGACTTGCCAAAAATTAGGTAAAAACATAAAAACCGGTCTGCAAGGCATATAATGATTTCCAAATTGAGTAAAGTTAATGGCGCAGTCCTTAACCTCTTGACTTTGAGGCCTTGTAAGGCAATTGGAGCCAAAAACCTCAACTGCTGTAAACGTCTACTCTAATGGCGCTGCAGGCTGTTGAGCCTGTAAACTATAAAGATACACATTTTATTTCACATTAGTTGGTCAGTTCCACATGTGAGAGGCATCACTTCCTTGCTCCTATGGGCACACCTCAAGTACCATCTGTTGCCATATGTAATTTAATACAATGATTCCCATAGGTAAACCATTTACCACAATTCACGTAACATTTAGTAAATCATTCACAGTGAAGAAGATATAGCCAACAAGATCCCTGACCATGTCTGTAAAGTGTAACCTCAAAGGCCTCTTAGAGCCATCTCCAAAAAACCAGCTTGGTATAAAGAAGAAGACATCTCTTTCTCCGTGGCTTATTCTGGAAAATGACAGATAACGTTCTACATCCTGGTGAATATCCTGCCCTGGATGGAGGATCTTGCCCTCCAATGTTTTAGGATCTTACCTTCATTTGTGACCAAATGGAGACCCTTTATTGTTTTGAGTCTGACCAGACCCCGTGGACCTCGGCAATTAGGTCTCATCAATGGGCTCCTGTTGCAGGTCCCTCTGGAGGAGCTGGCCCCCGTTTCCAGATTCCAGGCAAGGCTGTTGATTGAGGTCAATTCATAGAGGTCTGGGAATCTCCTCGTCTGGCCCCTTTTCTGGCATGCTAAAGGTCTCGGGGGACCTTAGGTGCTACCTGCCCCTGACCATACAGGTCACAAGGTCACACAAACCTCTTCATTAGGGGTGACAATTTATGTATAAGAATACTGTTTAATTTGGAGCATGGAGTCTGTGTGAAGTGATATGTTCTATTTTGTTTTCCAGGACTACAAAACAAGCCAGAGTGACACCTGATAGACCGGCTCTTTATGACCCACAGCTTAGAAATGAGAAGGAGACCTGCTACATTCAGAAGTCCCACTCTCTGCAGGCCTGCAGCCCTAACCTCCTCGGGGGAGCTCATCATTTTCTGAGCTCGTCGACTTTTGGTGAGTGGTGAGTCTAAGGAAAGGCCAAGCATGCAAGGCAATAAATTATGACTTTAAATACAAACGCAAAAAGTGAAAAAGTGCACGACCCCTCACACAGAGATGACTACTTCTGAGCAGTTATGTCCTCTGTTTTTTCTTCCTTGGATGGATACGTGTCCATAACTTATGGCTTCCTACTATTATTCAATAAGGGTGACAACCAAGATGCTGTTTGAAGTTTTATTTTTGTCAATAAATCCATAACAGTGATGCAAGACCACTAACTAATTGTGACATTCAAAATTACAGGGAGAATTGTTTTAAGGTCGCGTTGTTGTGGGGAATATTTTAACTATTGTTTAAGTAAATGTGAGTCACTATGAGATTTTAAACAAATACATTAAGTTTTACGTGCGTGATATTTCAAAGAAAAGAGACAGAGCGGTGATATTTGGTTGTGGAAGGGTTAACATACATAAATACATGTTCTGTAAGTGCCTGAGTGTGCTGCATGTAAAAGCTTAGTATTGTTTTTAGCGCCCTCTTACGTCCAAATTCTGAGTGACATCATCAGAAAAGAAGAGGGTGTTTCTCAATTTCATCTCAGCCAGGGACAGCTGAGTGGTTGGGATCTAATTGCGCTCAAGTGAGGTCAGCAGGAGGCATTTATCTAAGCAGAGCGCACAGCAACACTGGAAGATGCACACAGACAGACAGACAGCCAGCCAGAAGCAGGGAAACATCCATGGGAACTGACAGAAGGTCCCAGATCTCCAAACTTAGTTCTCTGCGTGCAAATGGAATTGTTTAGGATTCCTTGAAGGTCCCAGATCCTGTGCAGCTCTGCAGCATTGCTGGGAATGTGCTACAACTGAGAATTTAACTGTGCAGCTGAAGAATTTTAGAATCAAACTCAAGCTGAAGGGAAGAACACCTCACCATCACACAGCGCACACGTGAGTGGTAGATATTTTAAATATAACATTTCTGTTGAAATAGAAGCTCTTTAACATTTTTGTCAAACTTTTTAAGCTAACTGAAAAGAAACATTTGAACTTAAACCCTTTTCTCTTACTTTTCCAGACTTCAGTGGTATCCTGAATAATCCTTCCTCAGCTGGATTATTACGTCCCTTATTGGACTATGGTCAGAAGGCAATGGAATGAACAAAGAAAACCATCACTCAGGAGTAAACAGAGGATTTCCTCAAAATTCTATCTCCCTCCAAACTGATCTCCACGTTTAGCTGATAGCAACTAGTTTGCCAACAAATCCTCCTTAACTTAACAACATCCCACTAAGAATCTTCATTTTCAGTATGTTGTCCATTGATTCCCACTGCACTGTATGATAATGCACAAATGGATGCTGACATGGAACCTTCAAAAGCTGTTCTCAGGATTGTACCTGCACGCAATTTTCTTGCTTGGCTGTCTGCATGTGGTCTTTAGTGACTGCACTCCAGAACAACTGGCCGCTATCATGAACTGCTCCAGACACGAGCGGCACACCAGGAACTACGACTACATGGAAGGAGGAGACGTGCGCATAAGGCAGCTGTTCAGCCGCACACAATGGTTCCTAACCATCGGAGACAACGGCAACATCAATGGGACTCAAGATCCGGCCAACTGCCACAGTAAGGCTAAACATGACTAAACTGCAAAATAAGCTCGTAGGATCGATTCTACCTTTAACAGTAAGAAGAAAAAAAAAATCAACCTGACTACAGTTTACAAGATTCCTACAGTAATTCAGCAGAGAGCCGTTGGTGTGCCAGGTGACAGAAGTGTGTGGGAGGTGTTGTTGCACAGAGTTCATATTGTAATCACAATGTTAATGGGCCGTGTGTCTCTGAGTGCAGCCAAGGTGACAGAGTTAAAATGATGCAGGCGGGGTTTTGGCTTGTTAAACCCTAACATTATCTAAACACAGGCTGGGGTGTGTGAAGTAAAAGCTGTTAAAGCAGACGGGTGATGGGTGCCAGGCCCCTGAGACCAGGGACCCACACAAGCAGATTTCCTGACTTTTACTACAGGCGCACATCAATTCCCACGACTCGTTGGAGAAGGATAAAGCAGACAGAGCTAACTTCTGCTGCAATGTTGGGATTTGAATAAAAGGGAATGGTCATTTCCTGAAGCTGATTCAGGTGTAATTATAGAGAGACAGGTTTGAATGTGTGGACATTTTTTGAATATCTTTGGTGAACCATGAGTCTTGGAATTTACATCACTGGAGATTTGCTGAGCCTTATTATCGTGTTTGCCTGTCGTGACCTGCGTCTTTCAATTGCTCGTGCGTGCTCTCTCAGGGAAATTGAAAGCAAATAATACAGTGTGCATAATGACATGCCTATTAAAGCCTTGAGAGGTAAACAGCTTCATCTGTTGCCATCAGTGTTTGGCTCAATAGGGAAGGTTGTACAACGGTGTTGATTTGAGCACGATGGTGCAGTTTTAGTGCTGTCACAAGACCAGGAGAAACACATAAAATGTGGATAAAAAAAAATAAAAAATCAACTATCACCATTAACAAACAACACTTTACATGATAAACATCAAGATAATTATCTCTTTAGACCTCTTTTCTCTCTAAATTGTCCCCAGTTAAGAGCTGGGTGGAAAAAAAGCTGCCTTTTTTAGGGGCAGCAGCAATTTGAAGCACGATCTATTTTTAGAGTTAATCGGATGCTTTAAATTGCTCACAATCTGAATGTTTATGGACCCCAGTCTGATGTAAACACGGATTTGTAATCCCCCCGGGACAGTGAAAATACAGGTCCGAAAATGTCGTCCCTGAATTCACATTTGTTTTAATTAAAAAATGTGGAACAGACAAGTCGTTACTAGGTGAATTCATTCACGGCAGTGTGTTGTAGTTTGCTGATGATCCTGCCAGGAATGTTTGTCATGATGATGATGATGGTTTAAATAGCAATCACTTCCTCTTATCTGAAAGTGTGGCCAGGTCTGGAATGTTAACTTCAAAAGGCAAAAACTAGAATTATGAAAGACAAAACCTGACACACATTTTGTGGCTGACAATTGCACTCTGAAACCACAAAAACTAATAACCTCTTGTACACACAGTCAAACAGTAGATCACTGTCATAATAATGGTATAAAAGAAGAATAAGGTTAAATTACCTTATTTAAATTGAATAGACTCACTGTACCTAAAATAAAACATTTGAATTCCCTAACACACGGAAAGCTGCCTCTCATCAGATTCAGGTAATTAAAAGAGAAGTGGGGATTTTCAACAAGTTATGTTACTCAGCTTGGGGTTCAAGCCAATGAGGAGAGTTTGACAGGCTCTCCATCTTTGCAGCCAAAATCTTAACAATATGTGCATGTCTGTGCAAATGCATTCCATCTTTCTACAGTAGACCAAACAACTTTAAGTGGAAGATGTAATACTTTGGGAATACCATTTCCTGACATAAGGGCACATGAGGCTTCTCAAGATCCATGAAAATGTCCCAATCAAAGCAGCTCAGTCTAGTAACACACACGCCGCTGCTTCGACATCGACAGTTAAGGTGATTGCTTTGACACTTTAACCCCTTCCACAATATCAAACAGAGTACCGGAAGGATAATAAACAGACACAATATATATGAAGGCCCAGTCAAAGGCCAGCGGTTTTAAGACAGATATGAAGTGCAAGCAGAAGATAAACAACATTTCACGACTGAACCATCTGTTTGCGATCACATGCTGCATGCACTGTGTCCATCTTTAATGGAGTTCTTCCCTTCAGAAAGCGTCTCTGCGTTGTGTTAAAGTGCAATAAAGTGTTACCTAAATCTGCCCCCGACCTTGTTAGTTTTGACAGACCAGTTCACTTAGAGCAGATGTTTGTTTTTTCTACTAAATTTCTACTATTTTCAACTAAATTATGCCAAGATTACCGTCATTGTCTTTAACTTCAAGG
The DNA here is from genome assembly GCA_015343265.1 of Pao palembangensis. Classification (NCBI taxonomy): domain Eukaryota; kingdom Metazoa; phylum Chordata; class Actinopteri; order Tetraodontiformes; family Tetraodontidae; genus Pao; species Pao palembangensis. Next base: position 14,819,322 of record CM027081.1, read on the forward strand.
AAGACCTATAATTATCATAATAATTATATGTAATGAATTAAAATAATTCCCCTAGCCAGGAATGTGCTCCACCCTTTGCTCAAAAATTGCATAATAAATGAATTACAGCATCACAAAGCGAAAGAATTAGGCCGTGAGTGTTCAGTGATTCCAAGGGCAGGTCTGAACTGTAGCGTGCAGTTGAGGCAGTTTTCTCAGTCCCAGGGGAAAACGCCCTAATCTGTCTCCCATATGTGCTATGGCATAGGTTATGGTCTGTGTAATGGCCACCCAGGCCAGGAGACATAAATAAAGCCAGGGAGAGCACTGACTGATTAAATGCAGGAAGTTCCAGTGACTTTTCTAATAAAGCTGAACAGAACGAGTTGTTTGAAGCTCTCATTAACACTGCCTGTAAATCATGACATTGTCACACAAAAAAGCAAGATTTGTTTCATCTATATACAAAGATGATGATCAGAAGTTAGTGAAATCTCTGGTATGACATGCTATCACCATGGTTACTGTTCTGAACATCATCATTTTATAAACGTCTGACAGGTATCCTGGAGATCCGGACGGTGTCTGAAGGCGGCGTACTAGCAATAAAAGGTGTGAAGAGTCAATATTATATCTGTATGAGCAAGGCCGGACAGCTGCAAGGCAAGGTAATATTTCTACTGCTCAGTGTTGGGATGCTGCTAATAAATATGTGTACAAAGAGTGTGAAATGGCCGCTCTCCCCTAACCCTGACTGTTCTCTCTCACAGAGAATCTACAGCGAAAACTGCAACTTCAAGGAGGTTTTCCTAGAAAACTACTTCAATGCATACTCCTCTGCAAAATGGACTAAAAACGGCAAGGAAATGTTCATAACCTTGTCCCAGAAGGGCAGACCACTGCGAGGCAAGAAGACCAGAAGGGAGCACGTAGCCTCGCATTTCATCCCCATGAAGTGCAGGGATGAGGACAGGCAGGTGGACTGACGGAGCAGAGGCCTGTGGAGAGAAAGAGACCTCACAAATATATTAACAGACACATATAAACTCATTACCAACACCAAGCTCCTTCTGTAATGCTATGTTACAAAGGGTTTTGTAAGTTCAGTGAAATCATGTGGGGAAATATTGAAATAGTGGACGGATACATGAGCTTTAAAACCTCTAAAGTCTGAGTTTAATATTATTTTATTGTAAAACAACTAAAGGGTTTCTTATATAAGACAGTAAGCTATATTACTCAGTCCAAACTTTATTCCTCTCCAAAGACAAGCGGCCTGATGAGGAGAACCTGGTTGATCCGAGGACGAATGGTCCAGGCGACATCTGGCTTGACCAAGATTTGCTGAAGCAAGCTGGACTTGTGTTTTTAATCATACAAGTGCTCGATGCAAAGGAAAAACAAGAGAATAGCAAAGGAATTCCAGTCAAACCGGAGCGGGATCTGTGTGTTTTCATATGTCTGTCCTCGTGTATTTGAAACTTTGGGGCAAATGTCGTTGTAGCTCTTCACTGATTCTCACTATGGAGGTGTGATGTTAAAATGCTGAAGTATTCTGCTGCTGCTGCTGAAAAGATACTTAGATTAAAATATAAAGTGAACAACACCTGAAGACGCTTACTAGAAGACTATATACATATTTAAGTGGCTATTATTAACTGTGTTGACACATACACATTTTATTGAGTAATATTAAGACCAGGTGTAATTATTTTATTACCTTGATTATTTTTTTAACCTGTAAACTAAAAATCCTCCCCCACAGTTTTCCCATGAGTTATGACATCTGCCCCCTTTCCTCAGGCAACACTGTTCTGTTGGGAAACTGAAAGGTTCTCTGTTTGTAATTTAATTTAATAGAAAGAAATGTAATACAGTATTGTTTGGAATGTTTTCGTTGGTGTATCATCAGCTTAAAATAAGAATAAGGTGTTCTTTTTTCAGCGTGAAAGTGCCAGAAAGGAACAAGCATCTGCTCCAGCCAGGGAAGAAGGGAGGAGATCCTGAGCACCACATTCTGAGGATAGCAGTAATGTTATCCCATACATGGTCATGCAAAAATAAAAAAAAAAAAAAAAAAAAAAAAAAGAGACACAGAAACTAGGGCGATATGCACATCTGAACAACACTTAAAACAGCTGCTCACATGCTGCTGAGAATGCATCTGATGCTCAGGCCAGGCTTATAGATACAGATAATTATATATTCATGTTTGAAAGAGATCCACAGAGCAAACTTTTAATTTAGGTGCAGTTATCGGGCTCCTTATAATTGACATGACAATAAAACATTTCCCAAACCGGCAGAACAAAGATCATTTAGCCCATTACTGCAATTATAATACTTAATAATAGTTAATATAATGTTGGGAAAAGTATTCAGGCACATGCTCTGCCTTTCATCAGCAGCTGCTTTTCTATGCCAAAAAGTCATTAAAGATACCAGATACCCTGTAAATTACAGTCTGTTTGGCAGTATTTAAAGTTATTGTGTTTAGATTTAACGTTAACTTGCTTCATTCAAAAACCTGGAATTAATTATACATACGAAGCACCCCATTATTCTGTAGCGCTCTGGACCAAGAAAAAACATTCTGTCGATAAAGAAAGTCAACACACCTAAAATTAATCAGATATAATTAAGTCTCAGATATAAAAGTATATTATACCTGAGGCTAAAACAGTTGTGATAATCCAATTTTAGCTGTTTCTTGTTTAGCTGTTGACCTTGACTGATCAGTCACATTTTAATATCTGCCATCAAAAATAAAAACAAATGATGAAAGCCTATTATACAAGCTACATGGATGTTACTCTGTCACTGTTCATGTACAATTTAGTTTTAAAATTCATAACAAGACATTCAAATCTACTGATGCTGCCCTGAAGAAGACTGACTACACAAGGCAAAGAAACATTTGGTTAAACTTAATAATCCTGGCAATGTCAATATAATGATTCAGTCAGAAAAAGTAGGACTGGATGTGGTAATACAACCACAAATTAATCTATTAATTTATAATTCTTTGACATGCCGCATTAATTACCCAAACTTACAGTGTATTTGTTGCTGTCAGCGAAAACACTGGAGACATGATTGCAAAGTGCACACATCATTTGTTTTTACAAAAATAAATTAAGTCATATCAGTACAAGACAGTGCAATAACGCCAGGACACGCGCGCGCGCACACACACTCGCAGGCATTACCTTTTGCCTGGGTTCACATCTGGCTTGAGAACCCTGTCAGATAAAGGCAGTCAAATTGACAGATCAGAGCCAACCCCTGAAATACGACTGACCAAAACAACATCTGAGCAAGGTGAAGGCTTCTGCCAAGTCACGCAAAGTTAGCTTTCGCAGATAATTTGTAACATGCTCAAAATGTAAACACGTTGCAGACTCAAGTTTGTGTATTCCCAGCAGGACGAGGGGAAGATGGAGCCAACGGGAATGGGAGAATACTGTCACAGAGGTGAAGCCGCTTGTTTCCCTGACAAAGTAATAACATCATTATCAGAGTACAAGCCTTTTTAATATGAAATCCACCCCCAACCCCCCGTAAGCTTAGCTGTAAATTTAAATCACACATTATCATGTGTTCAAATAAACAAATTTATATCAGTTAGACTGGATTGTATCCAAAGAAAATTGTTTAGTTATTCATTTTTTAATTCAATAATCTCTTTTTTCTGACAAATTATCAAGATGTGTTCTTATTTCAGAGCAGAGCAGACTATTGTGTTTTACTGCGACAACGAGTCGTTATGCTTGCATTTGCGTTAAAGCCTGAAAACAGACAACCACAAATACGTATCCTCCTTTAACGGTCAAGGACAGCGTACAGGGATGTTACAGCACGGCTGCGTGTGAGGAACGCTGGAGTTAGAACAGAGGGCATCACACGGTGACAAGATGGAAAGAATAAGGAAAAGTGAGGATAAACAGGTGGTACGGCTGAGGAGCCTGGAGCAATGTGGAAAAGTGAAGCTGGGGCACAAGAAGAAGGGAAAACTGTACTAGGGAAGGGAACATGACGTTCACCAAATACAATTCATGGGCCATGAACTTTCCAGAAAGCTGTTATTATGCAATGTGGGGGAATTCTTTGAAGGCAAAAGCCACTGCGGAATCCCCAGACCACTGAATCACTCTGAAGCAGTCAGAACACCGAGCAGCTCGAAACTGCATCCCCTGATACTGTATTACTCAAACTCTCAGGTTCCTAATTATACCACTGCTAAAAGAACATTAATGGCTAGAATTCTACCTGGACCACCCACTTAGGTCCACATTTGAGATATACTGTATTACTTGGGTCGACCCACCCAGTGGAAATCACACAAAAATTATCAAGTCAGTCTAAAGAAGCAGATAGCAAGAAGCATCTCTTGACAGAAGTCTGCTACTAACCACTCCCAACACGATAGTTTTATATGCTTCTTAGAAAAGGCTGACTGAAAATCAATCCCGATCCAAATGTGACTCACGCTGTGTGCACACAGACACAGATGCATCATACCCATTGTTCATATGCTTTTTGTTTCTGGTTTTAAATATTTGAAACGCCACATAAATAAAGTTATTTTTCAGCACAAATACTTATGAGTCAGTTGGCTTTAAGTGAAAAGATTGGATCCATTCTGATCAGAGCAGCTGTCTGAGGCAAACTTTGTGTAAATCAGTCATCACATGGAGCCGTTTCTATATTTATATTTGTTACAGCAATGATTTGATGAATGTTTTGATTAATAATAATTCAGCAAATTAAGCAAATAAGAGATCTGTGAACGGAGATTAACACTAATGAAACGCAGATTAATCAATTCATAAAAAATTCTTACGCATTTTACATTTGGCACAATGTATTCTTTTTACTGTTTTCCTGTAAAGACTGGCAATGCAGAAAAGCATTAAAGATGCTTTTATCTCACTGAGAGAAATTATAACAAATATCATATTAGGTTGGATAGTGCAATGAAGCAACATCTTTTAAGTGATAGCAAAGCAACCGCCTGCAGATGTCACCCTTTCAACTAAAACGGCTAGGCACTTCTTGACCTTACCAATTAGAATAAATAAATAATGTCTCTTAAATATTATGCAGTGGATAGCTTCTTGCTGTAGCACAAAGACATTGTGGTGGTGGTTTGTGATTAAGATGGAGGGTGCATGATTTTTTGCAAATGCACAAATTCCGGCGTGGATTCACGGAATGTTTGAATTCGCATGCGTTACAATTCCAGGACATTTTATCAAATAAGCGGTCCTAATCAAAGCTGACAACAGAGTTTGATGGTTATGCTCAGAAATTAGAAGGGTGCTGTTGGGAATTTTGTTTTCTGGTAATGAGACCAAAAGAATTTTCATATGCATTTATTTTGCTAATTTAAATATTGAGTACAACTATTTTTTTTTTCTTTGTACTTACAGAGGCCTCAAATGATTTCACATTACTGATACTTTGCAACATGCTGAACTTCTTCAATGTTTTTGCTTCCACAAACTTATTTCAAGCAGCTATTGCAAGCCAAACTGGGTGCTTAACCTGCCAGGAAAAATTTAGGCTTCATACCTTTAACACAAGCTGTGTAATTTTTTTTTTTTATAACCGTTCCAAAAACCCACACACCACTATTGACAATGTGTGCTGACCTGAGATCCAGGTGCTGTCCACCAGTTGCGTGGTATGTTGTTTCAGTAATGGTGCATTGCAGTGGTTGCTGCTTTAATTGCAGTGTGTTCCTTGGAGGAAAGCTAAGGTTAACTGAAGTGACAACATAATGATAGAAACACTACATGCAAGCTACATTTGATTTGTTTCAATTAACTTAAGTCCAACCAGCACATCCTTATTACAGTGAGCTGGTGTTTTTAATTATGTATAATATTATTTTTAATACTGTATACTGGCAAACAGTGCGTATTTAGCCAACTTCTGATTCTCTGCAAACTGTATCACACACTAGTAGCGCTGTTCGACCGTGCATATACTCGTCTAAAAGCATCTGAGTATGACAGCTCGGGAAAAAACGCATGTTTTCAGTCTATAAGTATGTCTAACATCAAACACAGTATAATTGGCACAAGACAACTTACCACAGGGCGGGGCCAGCAGCTCCATTTTCTCCGTGCCGTAATGTATTTCCGGCGTAGAAGAAGATAATCACGTGGCCGGAAATCACTTTTATAACCGAAGGTAACAGTAGTATGTTTATTTATGTGGACCAATTAATGTTAAAGCGTGGACAAAATACTGTCGAAAAGTAATCTAAAAGAGTTGCCAATTCAGCTTGTGTGAGTTACGTGTCTGCTGCCCTTCGAGATAGCGATATTTATTGCATACACTTGTAGCTAACTGAACCTGGCTAGTATGTTTGCTATTTTCTAACTACACAAGGTTCTGTTGAACTCTGAGGTGTTTTTACTTAAAATCTTCCTCGTTGATTCAGTTACTTGGTAACTTCTCTGATTGTAAAAAAAAAAAAAAAGTGTGGCCAAATTTGCTTTGTGTTGAAAGCTCAAAAATACCAAATGGTGTACAGGAATATTTGTATTTCTGCTGTTATCAGTAAGTGCTAGAAGACAGATGAACTGGTTTTAATGTTAAGGAAAAGACTACAGCCCTGGAATCTGTTAAGGAAATCCATATTGCGCGCCAAATTATGCCTTTTACATCAGCATATCTTGCAGCTGTTTTGACTAATTATTTCAATTCCATGCTCTATAACTTATATTTAGTTGCGACTGTGAGTCTGTCTGCAATGGATTGCCAGGATAAGGACCAGAATCAAAAGTCAGGATGCTGTGATAAAACGTCAGCCTCTACTGAGCCATCAAACATTTGCGAGGTTACTGAGCAACCTCTCCAAAGTCTGAAATTGGCGTCACATGCAGTCTTAAAGGAAGCACAACAGCGAGGCAGGTTGAAGTGCTCTAAATGTGGAGGGTCAAGAAAGTTCTTCTGCTACACCTGCTGCTCATTAGTGGGTGTCACTCAGGAAGAAATTCCCATAATCAAGGTTGGTATGAAATCGCTAATCATTGTCAAAATTCAGCTTTGTTGGCGACGTGTTAATTTCTCAGAAAGGGAGTTTAAATTTTTTTGTGTTGGGCTCAGCTTCCTGTAAAAATAGACATCATCAAGCACCCCAATGAAACTGATGGTAAAAGCACTGCAATCCATGCCAAGATCCTTGCGCCCAATGATGTCACTATATACACATACCCCTGCATACCTGACTTTGAAAAGGACAAGGTTAGTTTTCAAACATTTCATTGTTTTTCTTGCCATGTCCTGATAGTGTCATGGTGCTATGCTGAGTGTGCGTCTCCCTGTTCTTTGCAGGCAGTAATGGTATTCCCTGGTCCGCGGGCTGTGTCTGTTCAAGACATGATACAGCACTTGCGTGACCAGAGTAAGAGTAGGTTGCACCACACTTCTGATGAACCCAAGAAAAAACGACTGAAACGTGATGAGCTTGGAGACTCCACGTGTACAGCAGAGTCTTCCCAGACAGGGATGGCTGAAACAAAGGGCACTGAGTCAAGACAGTGCCCCCTACAGAGGGTGGTATTTATTGACAGCACATGGAACCAGACCAACAAGATTAGCACAGATGAGCGTCTGCAAGGTAATCAGGCATTTTGTACTCGTTTGCTTTTCATACAACTTTGGGGCAAATGTACATCGATTGTATGAAGACCACACTGAGTTCTGATATGCTTTCTGATTTTTCGCTAGATTTGCTGCAAGTAGAGCTGAAGATGAGGAAAACTTGTTTTTGGCGTCATCAGAAGGGAAAACCGGACTCCTACCTGGCTACTATTGAGGCTATTTATTATTTTCTTAGGGATTACCACAAGTATTGCCTTGGTCAGGAGTATGATGGAGAATATGATAATCTCCTGTTTTTTTACTCCTTCCTGCACTCGGTTGTCAACAAAGCTAAGACTGAGAGAAATGAAATCAGGTAGAAAAACTGTAATCAATGATTTGGAAATGTGCTGGCTAACATCCAGCTATCTGAACTATCTGATAGTCAATAAGCATCGACTGTCAAGTTGTATTGGTATTATTTGCACCGTCTGATTTTGAAAATTGTAAGAGTTTGCAACAGTTAGCCTTGCTATGACTGATCTGTCTGGAGCACATCGCTGCCTCTCACCCACTGACTACTGGGATAGACTCTAGCACCACCAGTGATTTGGGATCAACTAGATGGATGGATGGATCCAACAAATACAGATTCGGCTTACAGATTTGTTCTGTACATACAGATGGTAATTGCTTTACACAGGCTCAGAGTAAGATGTAAAGTTCTTTAAATAATTTAAAATAAAGTTAAGTCATTCACACAAACATTAAACCTTACGCGTACACACGTAATGTGGCAGTGATGGAAGTCAAACATGGAGATATTAGACACGTTGCAATATTTCAATAAACTAATTTTTTTTGCAATTTACCTATTTAGGTTTGACTGTCTTACTAAACTCAGAAAAGTGAAATAACTAGAGCTATAAATGTTAAGCCTGTCAAAAGCTGAAGTTTGAAATGCTGAAGTTTTTCAGGGCTGCTGGTACTTGATATGAAAGTATTCAGTTTACCACGTTGATCTAATCAGGTTGAAACACACACTTATGTGACAGGTGTGTATGACTCAGCATTTGGATCCAACGTACCTCAAGGGCACATTCATCTTTCCTGACTTGCTCCGGCAGGATTGCACAGCCACGCAGAAAAGAATTATGAGGCGTCATCAGACCTGATCTGTTAGCTTTACTGCCAGCAAAGAGATCACATCTGTATAATATTGCCAGCATTGACAAAACTAAGAATTTGCCTCATATTCAGTTCTCTAACCACCTGATTCAAATAAATGTCACTCTCAGATTTGATTAATTTAAATACTTTTATTTACAAATGAGTACAGGTTTGAGAGATTAGGATCTTTTCCAAACAAAAGGTAATAGTGTGCATATTTAATGGTTTTGCATCTTATGAGCATCATGAAAGAACCTAATTAACTCCTAATGTCTGCAATGCTGACTAGGGGTCTTAGTAGAAAGCCTCTCTGATCTTTGCTTGTAAGCTGTCACATGTCCTCTTGGCATCTCCCAGCAGCATTGATGTGTTGGGCTTGTAGAAAATGGGGTTATCTACTGCAGCGTAGCCCACGCCCAAGGTACGCTTCATCACAATCACCTGGATTGAAAAAAATAAAATAAAAACACAAAGCTGTGGTGAGCTCGTGGTTAGCAGCACAGCAATAGCGCTTCTGTTAGTTCAACCAACTGACCTGTTTGGACTTCCACACCTCCAGCACTGGCATGCCAGCAATTATGGAGTTGGGATCTTCTTGTGCTGCAGAATTTACCGTATCATTGGCGCCAATGACCAGGGTTAAATCTGTTTCTGTGGGTCAGACATTTACATACAAAGTGGATGATTTTTTTTTTTTTTAAATCCACAGGTCAAATCATCAGCAATAATTTCAACTGATATTAGGTTCTGTGATTCCCACCCCTCATGAACAGAACCATGTGTTCCATGTTGTGGGCCTGGTCGCTGTGTGGCTCATCAGGCTCTCAAAGCTAAAGTAATGGTCATTCTTTTATTAAACACTCCTGTCAAAGTGGCAACCCTGCAGGAACAATTGGGCTTTTGTCGAGGTAAAAAATATTTCATGGATAAAGTTTACCAGGGAAATCCTCATTGATCTCATCCATCTCCAGGACGACATCATAGGGAACGCCAGCCTCAGCCAAGAGGACGTTTAGTTGGCCAGGCATCCGGCCTGCAACTGGGTGGATTCCAAACCTATCCAGGATGGAAGCAGGATATCGGTGCTCATCAAACGGACTGATTTCACCATCTTGTTAATGACAGGTGGTGCATGTAGAATGGTCTTTGTGAACAAGTACGGATGTATTATATACAGATGTGTCATTTGTTTGTTGTTCTTAAATGAATTTGTGAAGTGGAAAGGTTGGTTCTCTTTCTTTTTTGCAATAAAGGACAGGTGGTGGGTGGTGTATGAGAGGTAGATACCTGACAGTTTTTCCCTGTTCCCTCAGCATCTTCACCATGTCTGCAATGGGGTATTGTGCTTTCGCTGCACAAAGACCCCAGCCTAAAGGCAAAAAAAAAAAAAAAAAAAACATACTGAGTTCAACTTGGAAATGACATAAAAAAAGACTTTGGGGCAGGACCTCTGCCAGTATGATATCTTAAAAGCCACGTATAAAAACATTACACATTAGTCTTTTTCAGTATGTAATCTAATATTTGCTCATACTTTGCAAACAAACATTCTTGTGATGCATTTTTAAATTTGAAAAATGTTAAATGTAAACTCAGAACCATCAAAGAACATTAAAAAAACATTCAAACTCTTCCATCTCACACAACTTCTCTTGGTAGTAAATAAATGTCAGACATTTTTTTCTGAGGAAAACTTTTATGTTTGGGGTGTATTTGCGTCAGTGTGGAAACATCTCCTTCCCCCGATGAGAGCACAGCCAATTCTTGACCCTGCTCGTCATCTACCTCAGAAGGTTCAGTACCAACCTTTTTTGCCCTTTTAAGCCAACTTCTCATTTCCTAGAAAGCTGGAGTGTTCGGGTTCCTCATCGCTGTGTGCTGTTTGACAGCTTGTTAAGAAGTCTTGAGTCTGGAAGTGTGTTTCTCTAATCAAAGCCGCATGTTGGTCACACAGGAGGTTGGGTGGCGCTTGCCTGGCTGTGACAGTGCAGACTGTACTACTGTCTGTCATTATTCTAAGTGTGTTGTATGATATCAGGTCCCGTGGGGGCACATTTCCAGGCAAGGAAAAGTTAAAACATCACAGCTGTCCTTGGGTTGAAGCCACTTCATAGCAAATGAAAAGATGAGTGATTTTTCTTCGCTCTAACCAAATAACCACCCAGCAGTGAACTAAACTAAATGATGTACTTGTGAAGCGGTGGTGAGCAACCAACCTGGTGTGATGATGATGCTGTTGGCTTCCTTGATGATGTCAATGGTCTGGTCAACGTTGACCTCGGTGTGAGTGCCGACGATCTCCATGGGCTTCCCGCCCGCAGTGGAGGTGGTGCCGTACCCACCCAGGATCACATTAGGCAGCGAGCGGTTCATCGCCTTAAATGAGGGGAAAAGCAATATTAAAGTTGTAATCTGACGTCAGCTATTATCAGTGTGCAGGATCGTAGGCTCTGGTATTTACTTTGATGAATGTCTTGATACTATATAATGGCATTTATATGGAAATGAAATCTGAAATTCCACACGTTGACGTGTACTCACCACACACATGATATAGGAGAGGATGGCGCCAGAAGAGCCGATTAGTGCTCCGACAATTGTCAACAGGTTGTTTTCCAGTAAGAAGCCCTCAGCACACAGGGCCCATCCAGAGTAGCTGTTCAGCACAGTGATGACCACAGGCATGTCGGCGCCCCCGATGGCTGCTGTCAGGGTTACACCCTAAGAGGAGGTGGGAGTAAAAAGGCATACTGGAGCCAAAAATGTTCATCAAACCCAATCACTTTGTTAGTAATGGCATTCAAATTTAGCTTTATAATAAAATGAAAAAGCCATTACCCTCTCTTTTAAGAATGTTTCTAAATTAATTTATTTTCCTCACGTAAACGTCATTATTGAAATTGCTCCCAGCTGAGCAAACCTAGCTCACCATGATAGTTGAAAGGCCAGATACTCCCACGAGACACCCCATGCCAGTACTGTAGCTGGAACTGAGCATAAAGGGCACCAGGCCTCCCACTGATGCAGCCATCAGACCAGCGTTCATTGCATGTCGTCCCGGCAACAGCAGCGGGGCAGAGTTCAGGACACCTACAGTGAAAACAAAAAATCATACATGCCATTCCCATAACAAATTACCAGAAATCTTCTCCTGTTCCCTTTTTGATCAATCGCACTACACTGAAAAAGAATGCGTGCTGACGCATGCTTGCAGAATTCCCAAGTCCTTGCACGGATTTAACAGAGGATCTTCATGTTCTCTGGAGCAAACAGCTTTTTTTACACACTCACGCAACAAATAAAATCCATTTATTTACCTTGCAGCTTGCCGTAGGCTACCAGCGAGCCGCTGAAAGTAACTCCTCCAATGTAGGTGCCCAGATAGGCCACAGTCTTTAGCACACCGGCGGCTGGGTGGGTGTCAAGATGGGGGAACTCAATCATGTACTCTGCAATACAGGTGAGGACGGCCGCCAGACCCACAAGACTGTGGAAGGCCGCCACCAGCTGTGGCAAGTCGGAGATTTCAATACGTTTAGCAATGGTGAGACCTGCAGGAGATAAAGATATTTAAACAGAAAAAAGAAAGAAAGATCAGCCTGGGGTAGGCATAAAAGACTCCAGCAGAACATCAGCAGCTTTCTCACCACATCTGGCTGGAGTAAAGCACTGGTGCTAGACACAGTTTGAAATGAAAATATGTTAATATAATGTGTCATTTTCAGTTATATTATTCATAAACACGTCTTCGGAGCTGAGCTCGAGACACCAGGTTAGGATTAAAGTGTGTTTTTTTTGACATCGCACCATCTAAATCAACACTAAATAAACCGTCATATTCTGTTGCCTGGATGTGTTTTTTCTCTCAATTGTCACCCTGCTTTCATAAATTACCATTAACATGTAGAACATTCACATGTGATGACAAAATCCACTCGTCTTTGTATGTGGACAAGATGATCGATGTTATGGTACAAATTAGCAAAGAAGTCAAACTGTTCAAAGACTGGTGGAGGCATGTGCAGCATGTAATGCCTTCATGGTGGTCTAGTAGCTTTCAAAACAAGCTTGTGGACTTCAAAGGTATCCCATGAGAGAGCTTTATTAACTTCCATTTCTTTTTATGTGGAGAACGAGGGTCACATCTTGGAAGAGAGTAGTCACGAGAGCATCAACCACACTGATGCAGATGCTAAGCAAGGAGTCACTTACCCAGAGTTCCCCCTGTAGCCATGGCCAGAGACATCTGAGACAGAAGCTCTGGTGAAGGCTTGAGGGCACCCAGAGTGGCAGCAATGCCCCCGGCCACCCCCATCATGCCAAGGGCATTCCCTAAGCGGCTGGTACCCTGAGTAGACAGGCCTGCTAGGGCCCCGACACAGCACAGGCCTGAGCCCAAGTACATCATCTGAGGTAAGAAATCACATGCATATATTATAAAACCAGTTATGTTTCATGACCATGAAACATTTGGGTGAGTATGAATGTATAAGGTCTGCTGCCACCTAGTGGCAATAGTGATAACACCAAGAGCCTTAAACATCCTCTTGTGTCCTTAATTCTGATTACAGGTTTCTTGATGCAGAATTTGTATCATCTCACCTGCTCAATATTGTATCCTGCGGCAACCGAGGCTCCATATCCACCAACAAATGCAGCCCCAGGCAGCGCATACAGGTAATTGTACTCAGGGGGGTCAGTGGGACGTTTGAACATGTCCAACATCCTCTGAGTGATCAAGAAACCACCTGAGTACACAAACAATGCATTTATACACTTTAAAACAAAACAAAAAAAAAAGGTGTTGTTGTTCGACTTGTTCGACTGTCGTATTTTTAAATGATGAAACACCAACCTGCGATATTAATGGAGGAAACAAAAGCAGCAGTGAGAGCAAGGCTCTGAGGGAGGCTAGAGGGTGTTAGACCCCCACCCATCAGGGCCAGACCTCCGACTGCAGTCAGTCCTGATGAAAAAAAAAAAAAAAACCAAGATTAATAAGCAATGTCACAGATATGGTGCTAGGGTTTGTAAATAATCATGGCCTGACCGGAGATGGCGTTTGTGACAGACATGAGGGGGGAGTGCAGGGCGGGGGTCACGCCCCACACTGTGTGGTATCCCACAATCCCAGCGAGGCCAAAGGTTGTGACCATCTGAGTGAACGCTGCGTTGGGAGAGAGGATGCCCAGAGCCAGACAGGTGGAAACACCTACGGAGACGGAGCAGCATGAATCTTTCCAGTAACGGGAAGGATGGGCACTTTCCATTTGTTGGTCTCCGACAAAGACATGGAACAATTCTATCAACCAAACATGCCTGTATATTTTATAAGAGGTTATGCAAGCACAATGATTCATAGTTTCTTTTCAGAAAACCATCTGTCTACATTCAGACGCACCAACAGATGAGCTCATGCCAGAGCTCTGAATCATCACCCATAATTCTCCTAATGAATTGCCTCTTTACTTAGTAAACATTCACTTTTTCCACAAATCCAAGAAGAACCTCAAGACTATCGTGTTCCCACATTTTCACATAATCGGTGAGATTTGTAAAGAAAATACACCATATGTGATCATGTGAGACCAGTGCTTCCGTGTCCAACCTGCAGTGTAGACGCTAGCAGAGGTCATGGTACGGTTGAATGGCGAGATCTCATCTGCTTTCTCTGCCTCCAACTCTGCAACTGTTTTCTGTTTGACTGGGGCTGGGGGGGCCGTTTTGGGGAGCGGGGAGGGGAACATGTTTTTGCCGTCCTGGACACATCAGAAACCAGAGGGCAGATGTGAGAAGATGAGGACATCAGATGAGGAACACACATGAAGACAAGACTTTGAAACTTCAAATGCTCCCTATTCCATCCAGCTGAGATCGCCCACTGTACATGGCTCCGAAGACATAAAGAGTCACCAATCTGTTACTGCTGCTTCTGGAATACATTGTTTTAAATAAGTCTGAATAATGCTTCATTTAAAAAGGTAATATGTCCTGTTGAGGTTGCATTTTTTTCTGCCATAGAAAATGTCACGAGTTCAAAATTACTGGAAAACTTGACTCTGAAAGGTTGAGAACATTCTTGAGCCATTCTCAGCTGGATCATGTTGAAGCCATCCATTTCATGCAGAATTAGATAATCACAAGTTAGAGAGAGAGCGAGAGAGAGAGAGAGCGAGAGAGAGAGAGGACAACAATCCCAATAAAGCACCTTCATCACAACAGTCCCACGGATGACGTGGTCAATTGTTCCATAGTCAAATTCATCTTTGGGCTCATAGTGGAAGTACTCCTTGCTGGGGCTAATGGCCTTCAGCAGTTTCAGGATGTTATTTGAATACAGGGTGCTGGCCTGGGTGGCCATGCGGCTGGGCAGGTCAGTAAACCCGATGTGTGTCACTCCCTAAGTATTACAAACAGAGGACATTTTACACATCAGCTTTTCCTAGAAATTATTCACTTTTTGTTCAAATAAACACATCAGCGGGCCAAGTAGAATCCTCACCTTGTGAACATGCAGCTCCCCTGGATTAGTGGTCTCAATATTGCCCCCTGCCTCTGCAGCCAGGTCCACCACCACAGAACCTTCCTTCATGGACTCTACAAAGGCCCTCTTGATCAGAATAGGAGCCCGCTTTCCTGAATGGCAGCAGAAAAAACAGAGAGTGAAGATATATCAGATGTTCAATGTACATCATTAAATCATTATCAATTTAGCACCACTAGGGGGCAGAAAAAGACCAAAATAAAGCCTGCATCAACCTACCACAGGCATAAGTTTGGTTTTTTTTTCCCCCCCAAGAGTTTCCTTTAAGATATGTCACTGACCTGGAATCAGGGCAGTGCTGATGATGATATCAACTTCTTTACACTGTTTAGCAAAAAGTTCCATTTCAGCCTCGATGAACTCCTTCGACATCTCTTTTGCGTAACCTCCGACCCCCTCTCCAGACTCTTTGACATCTACTTCTAATGGCTCGGCCCCAAATGACTTGAACTGCTCCAGAGCTGCTGGCCTGACAGTCAGAACAGCCATGTTATGATCTAATTAACAGCACTTGCACCATCACTGCAGGCTAGAAGTGGAGCCCCCCAGCTTTATTCAATACCTGGTGTCAAATCCTCTGACAATAGCTCCCATTGACTTGGCTGCCCCTGCTGCTGCCAAACCTGCCACTCCACCTCCAATAACCAGCACCTGGGTAGAACCGAGAACATCTCTATGAAGTGTTGTGCAAGTAGGAGACTCTCTCTTTATGCTAAAGACAATAACATGCAGCAGCAGGAGAATGAAGGTTACCTTTGCTGGTGGGACTTTCCCTGCAGCAGTGATCTGACCAGTGAAAAATCTGCCAAAATTGTTTGCCGCCAGAACTACAGCCTTGTACCTGCGAAGCAAGCATTTAGTTTGTCATTACCTTTTTTGCTCCCCTCTTTTCTTAAAGAAAAGAAAGAAATTTCTTTCCGCACCCGGCAATGTTAGCCATGGAGCTAAGGGCATCGTAGCCCTGTGCAATGGTCACTCTGGGCACCTGGTCCATGGCCAGCACCGTGCTCTTCCTCTCTGACAGCTTTTGCATCAGCTCCAAGTTCTGCGCCGGGTAGACGAAGCTCACCAAGGTGGATTTCGGCTTCAGGAAGTCCACTTCACTCAGACTTGGAGCTCGAACCTTTATGGAAGACAGACGTTACAGAACCAAAACAAACTCGATCGATGAGATGCATACCAACCTTGAGGACCAAGTCTGATCCGAAGGCTCCCTTCACGTCAGTAATTGTGGCCCCAGCGTTTTTGTACTGCTGATCGGAGAACTTTGACTCTTCTCCAGCTCCACTCTCCACCTGTACCCGGAAGCCCTGCTTGACCAGCGCCTCCACGCCGGCAGGAGACAGGGCCACACGACGCTCATTGTGTACAGTCTCCTTCGGAACGCCGACCACTAGGTCCTTGTAGAGCACACCTAAACATAGAAAACAAAGGGTTTCATCTGCATTACACAAAAAGACTTAAATACAATAACCCCAGATCAAAGTTTGATTTAAAAAAACAAAACATTAACAACAAAACAAGAACACAGGGGGTGTATTACATGTGCAGCCGAGCCCATGCGGCTGAGTGTTTGGTTACAATTTCTCTCCATACAAGGCGCAGTGGCCTCGCCACCATGGAGACAGGTGATTGGCTCCGAGCCAGTGCTCAGCTGTAGAGGTCTTTGCTCCACAGAGACACTCAGAGATCCAAATTAAAAAGCCCTCACAAAACTTTTACAAACATTCTAAAGCGTGCCACACTTACAGCTTGGTGTCTGTAAACAAAAGTGTCCACAGAATCCAGACTGCAGTTGAAAATGTATATGTCACCTTTAACTGACCTCTCATACGTTAGTCTGTGATTCTTGTCCACAAGCAGGAATCCCAAATTAGTGAAAGAACAAAAGCCCATCTGATCTCATTTTTTTTAAAAGAAACTTATTAACAGATCCTACCTTTGGAGGTCTGTTGGTCCCATAAAGCAGAGAAAGTCCTAAAATTCCTCCTTTCCTGTATCTTTTGCTGGACCCTTCGCTGAAACAAAATGTCAGAAGTGCCGCAGAAGCAGCGCAGGAGGATCGACATGGCCACAGAACGTCTGCTCCGAGACTCCCTCTAGCTCTTCAATATAAGCACAAAACAATAAGTAATCCTTGTTGCGCTGTCGAACACCAAAGCACATGATAATCCTCTTCTAAGTAACGTCCTCCTGGGCCCCAACAGTCACTCTAAGGTTGTGCCTGCTGCAAGGCCTTCACAGCAGTGACATTTTGGCTCTGCAGAACAAGACACATACACACACAAAGCCCAGGCTGATTACACACTCAGGACTTGTGGCGAGATCTGGAATTATGATGGCTGCAAAGGTAGAGACTGTGCCAAGTCTGGCCTATCTGTCAACGTGAGCAGGAGCAGAAGGAAAAGGACAGAGAGACAAGTACCCAGTTTGCTGCATAACAAAGGACCACTCGGGAAGCTATCAAAAAATATTTAAATATATATTTTTTCCATTGAAAAACATAACGGTCTTTACAGAGATATCTGTAAGAAGGCACACTTTATTTAACCAAAATATTAGTTTGTAGCACCATGTTGAGCCAGTCAGACTCATTTATTTCTGATCTTAAATCGATTATTTCATTAAAATAGCTCGGTTACCAAATGTCCTTCGGCTTCCACCTCTCTATCGAACTCATTCATATCTTGCAAAATTATTTTTGAGTGTGCATTCATTTTCCTCCCAAGACTTGCCTTTCACGTATCCGGAAAGAGCAGGTTCAAGTTCGGCCAGCAGCAGGGTCACCTGTGAGACGTCCTACCCAAAATGCAGTCGTCTGCTCGAAGGAACAGACAGACGACCTTCCGCAGCGTGGATATCACCGCTGAACACTTTATGTATAAATAGCAAGCATGTCATGTGACCAGAAGCCATAACCAAGGCTGAAGCAGATCAGCTATCCGCAGCCACTAATTGGGACTCAGACGGACGACGTGGTGTTGACGAGATGGATTAACATGACTTAGAAATGATTATTTT
This sequence comes from Pao palembangensis, assembly GCA_015343265.1. Classification (NCBI taxonomy): domain Eukaryota; kingdom Metazoa; phylum Chordata; class Actinopteri; order Tetraodontiformes; family Tetraodontidae; genus Pao; species Pao palembangensis. The sequence goes on from CM027081.1 coordinate 14,837,632, forward strand.
CATTTTATAAAGAAAACCTATTGTGCAATGCCCTTGTTTTTGGGCAGCTACAAACCATATAATTAGCCGCCTGCAACATTGACACCATTTAATTTAGGTGGCACCAAACGTTTTTGTGACTCGCTTTAGTTTCTTTTCTGTACACGACGTACGTAAGATGACGTCCGAAGGGAGAAAAAATTAAAGGTCGGACGATCATAAATATTTCCTGTCTTACGTTGCTAAGTAAGACATTATCAGTAACTAGTTAGCGTCAGAAAAAAACTAAATTAAAAATTAAAATTAATTTCAGATCACATTTTTTGTCTATAAAAAAATAATTAGATATAAGAAATGGTTAAAGTATGCAAGTCGTGTCCGCAGGAAAAGTTTTCATTGGCCAACTCATTTTTGTGGCCACATGGATTTTGTAAACATTAGCCTCTCTTTGCGACTAGTACCATTTATCCAATGATGAAACGTTAATTTGTATTTAACGAGGTGGCATGAGTTCTAAAATAGTATTTTTCACAGCTATAAACGAACCTCTAGCAGCACTTCACCTAGAGCACTTAGCTTAATGTAAGTGAAGTTAGCCCGCTGCAAGTGTGGCCGTGTGTAACGTTGACTGTTGCCTGGCTGAGTGGCTCCTGAAGGAGAAGAATGTCCGTAAGACTGCTGCCACTGAATCCACCAGATCGTGGATCTCAGAGATGCAGGATGGGCCCAGGATTGATGTCAGCGTTGGGTCTGAGTCTTGGTTCTCCTTTGTTGATTTCGTTCCCCCGTGGAAGTTGCTTGTGCACTGCTTGGCCACGGACAGACATGGCGGAGGGTTTCCTGCAGATAGATCTTAAAGTTTCATCTCCCAGTCTGATGTCTCATCCACCAACTCAACTTCAAGTAGATCCTAGCAAGCTCTCACCAATAACCTGCCCCATCCTTAAATGTGTCAAGACAACTGTGATCGTCACTAGTGTTGAATTTAAAAAACGTACACCTTCACGTCTCATTCACGAGCTCGTTAAAGACATGCTGAAGGGTGTGTACGTGCAAACAAAGTTTGTGATCAATTTGGAGGATTTTGATACAGATATTAAATATGTTGTTGTTGAAGATATCAAACCGGATTCTATCAGTTCTGGATTAGTTACCTCAAAAACTGGCTTAGAGATAGTTGGTGTCCTGACTGCCCGGCATTACAAGAGTCAGCTGCAGCACCAGTATAAGGTGCCACTGGGGGGACTGGAAGAGGTTCGTGAATCATTCTAATGTAGTTATATTAATGGTACTCCCCAGCAGTGCTTATTTCATCTTTTTTTTTTTTCTTTGTTTCAGGTGAGTGCCTCCCTGAAAGAGATGCTGCAGCTGCCTCTTCTCTATCCACACACCCTGACCTCACTTGGTGTGATATGTCCCAGGGGGGTCCTTCTTGTTGGGCCCCCGGGTGTGGGCAAGACTCAGCTAGTCCACCAAGTGGTTGGTGACGTTGGAGCCAGCCTGGTGGTGACCAGAGGGCCAGAGGTATGACTACATCAATTCCCTTGTCTGAGGTCTCCAGGCTTAAGTAAAGATATAGTATCTGAAGTGTGTCATAAAGAAAGTTAGTGTATTTTAACATTGAACATACACTGACCACCATTCCAGCTGTTACAGGACAGAGGTTGGATCAACGCTGGGCAGATTCTCCCATACAAGTCTTGTTGATGGCCCATGTAACTGCTTGTTCCAGGTTGTAGGGTCACGGCCAGGTGAGAGTGAGGAGAAGCTGCGGGCGGTGTTTGAGCGTGCTCGATCTGCTACAGAAGAGGGTCCCTGCGTGCTGTTCTTGGACGAGCTGGATTCCCTGTGTCCGCGGAGAACCAGCTCCTCGGCGCCAGAGAACCGACTGGTTGCTCAGCTGCTGACGCTGATGGACGGCGTGGATCAGTCGGATCGTTTCCTCGTTGTAGGTGCTACCAATCGTCCGGACAGTTTAGACCCAGCGCTGCGCAGGCCTGGAAGATTCGACAGAGAGGTAGAGACATAAAATTCAGTACATACAAATGACCATCTATAGGTGTTTGAGGTACTGAATTGAACCTGTTTCCTTAAGGTGATCATTGGACCTCCCACTGTACAGCAGAGAAAGGCCATCTTGACTGCTCTCTGTGCCAGAATGCCTGTTTGTCCCAGCGTCGACATGGCAGAGTTGGCACAGCAAACAACAGGATACGTAGGAGCAGATCTCAGCGCTCTTTGCCGAGAAGCTGCAATGAACGCCATCAGGGAGAACAACAAGGTCAACACACATCTTAAAAAAATGGAAAAAAACTGAGGAAGGCTTTAGGCCCACCTCAGTTTGCACGACGCACCATCACTAAATCGCTGCTGTGTTTCTCGTCATCTTTTTGTATGAAGAAATCAAAGTTTATGTGTCACAAATGCCTTGTTATTCTACAGGGTTTAGGAGAGCAGACCATAGGTATGAAACACTTCCAGCAGGCACTGAAGTTGGTGCTCCCTTCCTGTTTGCGGAGCAGCCTGGGCAGGACAGAACTCTCCCCCGTGTCCTGGGAGCAGATAGGAGGTCTGGACGAGGTCAAACTAAAACTGCGACAGGTACGGTGTAAAGTGAAAACAGTGGTTTAATTGGAAAGTTTAAAATCCTCTTTTACTAACACACCAAACTATCATCCTTTTTTCTTTTTTATACAATACCTCATATGAAAGAGTGTAGAGTGGCCCATGAGATATCCCGAGGCGTTTGTTCGGATGGGGCTGCGCCGGCCCCGTGGTGTGCTGCTGTATGGACCTCCGGGATGTGCAAAAACGACAGTTGTTCGGGCTGTGGCCACCTCATCCCATTGTGCCTTCCTCTCTGTCAGTGGTGCTGACCTCTACTCACCCTATGTCGGAGACTCGGAGAAGGCTTTAGCACAGGTACTTTCTTTACGCCAGGAAACAGTTCCAGCCACTCGTCTGTTTCATCCAGTGACATGTAAAACCACCACCCCCCACAGCTGTTTCACCAGGCCCGAGCCTGCGCTCCATGTATCCTGTTCCTTGATGAGATTGACTCGCTGATTAGCTCACGGTCCAACAGTCATGCTGCTAATAGCACACAAACACGCCTCCTGTCAGTGCTTCTGAATGAGATGGATGGAATTGGCTTAAAGACAATAGAGAGGAGAGGAGCAAAGATGCTCCAGGCAGAGGGAGCGGAAGAGAGCCACACGCTGGAGGAGGTCAGACCTCTCTCTTCATAAAGACTTGGCCATTCTTAAGTGTCTTGTTAAATCAGCATATTTCTGCTGGTCAACAGTTGGACTACCAAGAAGTATGTAACAAAGATGTGATGGTGATCGCAGCCACGAACAGACCTGACTGTTTAGACAGTGCCCTGCTCCGTCCAGGCCGGCTTGACCACATTATCTACATTCCGCCACCTGACCACCAAGTAAACACATGTCTTCACAGTATACTGTTTTTTTTTTTTTTTTACTTATCATATACACATTGATTTTATTGTACTTGTATTTTTATTGAACAAACTTTATGTGGTTGCAGACTCGTCTGTGCATCCTGAAGGTGTGTACAGAGTCGATGCCGTTGGCTGCAGATGTTTGTCTGGAGGAGCTGGCTCAGAAAACACAGTTCTTCTCTGGAGCTGACCTACAAAATCTCTGCAAAGAGGTAAAAAGTTTACATATATATATATATATATATACATACATACATACCTGTTTAAAAACTTTTTCATATTTTTCAGGCTGCTCTGTTGGCCCTTCAAGAGGAGAGCATGAAGGCTTCAGCCATTAAACACACATACTTCCTTCAGGCTCTCAGCAGAATGAGGCCATCTCTCAGTGCTCAGCAAATCAACAGCTATCAGACAACATCCAGATAATAAATCAGTTCGGCTGGAGGCAGTTGGTTGTTTTTTTTATGTTTACCTCTTAGACTTCTGCAGTGGATTTGAACATAAACACCTGAGATGTGACAACCTCAAGCGATAACTTTCATTGTAACTTTAATTTCATTCCTTTTTCAAATCAATTTTTCTCAACATATACATGTTTACATATACTCTCTTTCGACAGCCCCCATGGCTGCCTTCGTACTAAATGGGATCAAACAACAACTTTAAAGTTCCAAAGATCAAAGTCAAAGGAGCTTTGATTCAAAGCAACATAATGTATTACGTGCCCTATATATATCACTGTTTTCATTAATTTCAACAACAGATATTAATTATAGAAAGCAATACTGCAAGGTCTGTTGATTTGAAAGATTCCATCAAAATGTTGCCAGGTTTTGAAGGTTGCACCGTTTGTCTAGTGTTTCTCTATGGATTGATTCAAAATTAATTGGCGAAAAAGCTGCTTTCACCACTAGTGTCTAGGCACTCGCGTTATATTGTATACCTGAACAACGATATTATCGGGAGGAAAGACGTGAGTGTATTTACATATTAATTAGACCCCTTCATGCTCTTGAAAGGAACCGAAAGTTTATCCAAAGTAGATCTCTCTGTGTCAACTGGACTGAAAGGTTTCCTTGAAAACGTTTCGCCCTCTCTCCAGAGAGCTTCTTCAGTGGAGAGAGGGCGAAACGTTTTCAAGGAAACCTTTCAGTCCAGTTGACACAGAGAGATCTACTTTGGATAACCATGACCTGGATGAGTGAGAATCTACACAGACAACCGAAAGTTTACATTTTTAAATGTGACCACAAGGGGGTGCTGCAGACCCAGGAAAAGGTATTGATCCTCCGTAATGTGGATCCGTGTGCATTTCAATGCAGGAAGTGATCTCTGACTACGTGCTTTCTACCTCGTCTACTTTCCTTACCCTACACAAAAAAAATTTTACCGGATGTTGAGTCCAGACACTTGCAGTGTCTTTGCTCTCAACAGGTGACGCCTGCCAGACGCAGCTGCATCCCTGACGCGCTGCCTTCCTCCTCTGGAGCGAAATTCCAGGCCCGTTGAGTGGAAATAGAATTCTTGTTTTTCAGAAATTTTGAATGTAAGAGATGGCTGGATTTTTGCAAATGTTGAGGAAGAAGAAGGAGGTAAAGTTTTATGTTGTTTTTTTACGTTAAGCATACTTTTAGAATAGGATGAGCTGGATGTAAAATTCGTAAATAACAACGTCCTTGAAAACGTGCGTTGCAGCTGATCCCTCTGATAGGCATCATGGCGTTTGCTGCAACAGGAGCCTCTGCTGCTGCTTTGTATTTTCTGTTTACTAAACCTGATGTTATGTGAGTCATTTGTATACTTTTACCCTTATTGCACTTAAATGTAATGTTTACTATCAACTTTGTCACCAAATTATCGAGTTTGAAGAGGAAATTCTCTCTAATGATACAGAATTCTCATTCACATTCGTTTTTAGTCTGAATAAGACCAGCAACCCCGAACCTTGGGAGAGAGTGGATCCATCAAAACCTCAGAAGGTAACAAACCTGTAGGGATGCATATTTTATCATGTTTAATTTCAAATTTACTCCCAATATTTAAGTCTTGAGCTGGCAGTTTGCTGAGTAACTGCACAAAAAAAAAAAAAAAAACATGATCACAGACTGTTTTTGACGATTTAATTATTTAATTATTTTTGTATGGTCGATGGGACCTTTCATTCTGTGTAATGTCTTCCTGTATGAATTCCAAGGAACCAAAGTTAATTTCCTTCCATTTCTGGCAGCTCCTCACCATCACTCAGCAGTGGAAGCCAGTGGAAGAGCTGGAGCTCGTAAAGAAATTCGCCAAATAAAGCCAAAATGAAAACCAAAGGGCAGGTGGTGGCGGCGGCCAGAGAGCGCTGCGGTCTGTCTCCTTGCCTGCCCCTCATCAGTCTAACAGAATCCTTTCTGCACAAACTAGAATGATTTGACACTCAGTGTGCGGAAACGCTTCTGCTCCACTGGTGGGGTTTCACCCTGGTCTGTAACCATCCAGCCCAAGGACGTCCATCCGCAACAATCTAAAAAAACACCATCTCGCAGAACAGGAAGTATATTTATGTGTCAGTCAAACAGCAGTTGCTTACCAATGTGAATGTACTATAAATGTGTGAAAATGTATTAGTGTCAATAAATTATTGTGATCAACAACTGATCAACTTGACACCTGTGTGAAAATACCATGCATACAATGTTTCCATACAACACTGATGGTATTTTGTTGACAGAAGAGTACGTGCTGGCCTGTTTTTAGGTGTTGCTGTGTGCTGTAAAGGTATCTAATAAATGTCGTGCAGAGTGCAGAGAAACATGCCTGCGCCTGTTTATGCAAATGGGGCACATGAAAGGAATCTAGGCTTGCACGAGTGTTCAGCCGATAACACACGAGAAAGAAAGTAAAAATAGAAACGGAGCTCTGACGAAGGAAATTCAAGTGAAAACCCGACCAACAAAAGTACAAAAAGTCTCCATGTAAAGCAGTAAAGAGAAAGCACCAGAGGCAATAAAACAAGATTAAATGAACAAGAACAAAACGATAGACAATAAAAGTTATAAAGTTTAAAAGGTTAACATCAGTGAGCGGGTGATTCACAGGTAAAAGGGCCAAATTATGTTTTTTATACACCTTTTCTGCACTTCAGTGTTGAGAAACACTAAAGAAGACTAAGACTAGAACATTAACCTAAAAGCATGGAATTAGGACACAGGGAGTCCTGCATCACCAGCAGCGGGTTGATGAGACCAGCTAGAATGGAATTAAACTAATGATTATTGAAGATGACTGGTCAGATTACTGAACAGACACCCAGTTTCTGGCTGCTTCCATTGTGCTTCAGTTACGGAGATAAGTGGTTTTAACGTTGATGATTTTTCATTAATAATAAATGTGAAAGACTGAACCACACAAACAACAGGAATGGGTGTGTCTTCATGCTGCAGGCCTATTGTTTCTACTTTCCGTTCTGGTTTTCTCAGTTATTAACTGTCAAGTTCAGTCTAGTTTTTCCTGTATCATAGATAGGAAAATTAAATTTAGTGTAAGGCCACCGAGGTGCACGCACTTAAGTGTGTGCGGCCAAGAGGTTATACAGGGAAATAATGACAGAGGAGGAAGGTGTGTGATGGTGTACGTGACTGAGACTAGAGATCATGTGACAGATGTTTCAGCCGCAGGCGTGTGGGTGAAGCACAAAAATGGAATTCCCCCTTGCCATCAGTTGATTAACTCACGTAGGAAGTGAACTCTCCTGGTCTGTGCTTTCACTTTAAATAACATTCCTGAGATCATCACAGGACCTGAACTGATGTCTCCTGACTTTATTCTAATGTGCAGAACGTAAGGTAGATGTTATAAACTCTTGACCTTACTGTAACACTTAGAATGCTCTGGCTTTCGGTTCCTTGACTTCCTGTAAACCCAGCTGTTGCCTGGGAACCAAGACACTCCCTGTTTACTCATCTACCATACATTTTTAATGTCTTAGTTTCACCCTAGTATATATATTGCTCAATGGCACAAATGCAAAACCTTATTTAGATATAAAACCCTTTTGCAGCTTTTAACCTTTTATTGTATTATTAAAATAACTGCCTTTTATATTCAATATAAAATCTATATTCCATTCTATTAATCTCTTAACATTCACATATTTAAAACATATTATTCCTACCATAATGAGCCAGACTGGTTAAAACTGAACTATTATTACTAAATACTAATACGGAACTGCAAAATGTTAAGGCTTGTTAAAAAGACGCCACCTAGTGTCGAATTAGAAGATTACAACTTATCGCACATTACATTCAGATGAGTAACCAAATCTTGTCTTGACTGATACAGTATAAATGTGAAAATAACAAACCAGATCATCAAAGAGTATAATTTATTTAGTTTGACTCAAAGAACCATAAAAAACACAAGTGATAATAGTTATAATAGTAATAATAGTTTATTACAAACAAAAACAGCAATCCAGCACCTGGTTTTTCTTGATTAACATCGGAGTATTACAGAAAGAAAAGAAAACACTATTAATGGTCATTTTTTAACAAATACTGAAAAACAATTGCATACTGAAGATGTGTGTAATAAGTGAAATGTTGAGAATTGGCTGTTAGGTTCAAACCATGCTGGTCCGATTCCAGCCACCACAGCATTCACAGTCAAACGTATGATTGTCAGATAATTAAGACAGAAGAAAATGACTTTAAAGTGTTTTCAGGCCACGTTACTCAGTAATACTTTCAAAACCTTAAATGAAGAGACTTTGGCTGAAATATATTGATTTATGTGTGACATCTAAAGCGTCACAACAATTACACTTCCTTCTTCCTCACATTATAAATGTTGCCTTGAATTTGGTGGAATCCTTAGAATATTACACCGTTTAACAGATGTCAAATATTGAAACAAACAAAAAAAAGTACATTTACAACTAAATAAAATATGTTTAACTGCATTGCAACAAAGAGTTACTGGCTGGAATAGGCTTTTCTGGTGAATTAAGAGCATGTCTTGTTTTTTTTTCATACTTTCTCAGCATAGACTATTACTCCTCTCCCAAACACTTTGAAGCACAGGAGCAGGACACATAAGGCTAAAGAGATGCATTAATTAGAAATGTGCCTCTTCAACTTTCTGTCAGCACCAGGCTTTCATCGCTGACAAACACATCCTGCACATTCATTCAGGCCGTCCCCTGATCTCCATCCACCATCTGATTCCTGCACTGCAGAAGTCAGACTCCCAGTCTCTTCAGGCAATGGACTGACGGCAGTTTCCACAAGAGTTTTCCAGCCTCTCTCGGTACGTCTGGACTTGCACGGTGCACCGGCTGAGGCCGTGAGTGTGCATGAGGAGATAGCGAGCCTTCGCTTGAACGTCCTCCCAGTTGTTGCCACTAGAGGGCCCTGTGGACGCAAAAATAAAGGCGGACGTCGCTTCATTGTCTCAACATATTCATACTGGTAATTTCCATTAATGCTTACTTTATAGGAATAATTAACCACTACAACAACACTTTTAATGGCATATTTTATATCTGTCAGAAACGTGGCCTATTCCTGTCACCAAACTTTATACTTTAAGGATACAACTCCCTTGTAGAAAAAGCTTGCTCAGAAAACTTACAGGAAAAATATAGGAGTGTTACTGAAATTTAATCTTAACTGAGATAACCAATCTAACACTGATACCACCACACTGTGAAGAACGCAAAAAAACTGATTTAACCTTATGTCTCAAAAAGACACAATTAACAGGGCAGAAAAAAGCTAAGTCACTAAAGGCTGGTCTAAAATGGTAGCATGTATAGATACTGATATACTTACATAAGTATAGGTGTGAGAATGCTCCTTTAAAGTTGGGTTTCAATGCTCCAATTAAATGGCATGTAAAACAACTTTTTTTAAAAATTAAATTAACTAATTTACAAGAAAATCTATGTTATCTTATAGGTCAGTAAAGATAGAGATAGAGAACACACTACATTTAAAACATACCACTACAAAATTTAATACTATTAATAGTAGTAAAAATTTTCTATATAGGAATCTCGAGTTATTTTCTTACTGAGTTGCAGATGCACCAGCGCTGCAGTCTTGTCAGTTGTCAGCGCCCAAACATTCAGCTCGTCCACTGATTGGACGTCGTCCAGCTTTAGAAGATCCTCTTTAATTTGCAGAGTGTCCAGGTGCCTGGGAACACCTGACAGAGCGGAGGGAAGACAATGCTATCAATATTCATCTAAACCACTCAAAACAACCAATATAAACCCACTAAAACCTCAAGACCAAGGCCTTACCCTCCAGAACAATAATCACTGTGTCACGGATGATTCGGACTGTTGTCACGAGAACCAGAACGGAGAACACGTAAGTGCAGATAGGATCCGCCAGCTTTAACTCCGGCTGTGAAATCAAAAGGTTACATCACTGTATGAAAATATTCTATCTTATGTACTTCCTAATTTCAATAGAGTAACGTCATAATATACAACAGCTCACAGGGGTTCAGCTATAGGTCTAATAATCTTTAAAAATGAGGCATACCTTAAAACGGACCACATAGGCAGCAACAAGCACCCCGACACTCTGGAAAAGGTCACCCAAAGCATGGATGAAAGCAGCTCTCACAGCCAGGCTGCCGTGTTGCGAGGACTCTGGTGAATCCGAAGCACCGTGAGAGTGGCCGTGACCGTGACCACGAGAGTGACCGTGGCCATGAGAGTGACCGTGGCCATGAGAGTGACCGTGGCCATGAGAGTGGAGATGGCCGTCTTGGTTTAACAGGAAGCCCATGCTAAAGAGGTGGAACAAAGAGAGGATCTTGAGTACAAAACTCTGCCCGTTATGGGCAAAAAATAAAAAGTTGATGAAGAATTGATGCAAAATATGTGCGTTTCGTAGTGTAAACACGTGCTTTTTATGTACAGTCTAAGGGCTGAATGGCTTAAACACAAAAGCACCTGCCTTAAAACACTTTTAACCTCACTTTTGACAGCAAAACCACACAGTAATTTAGCAAACTGATGACATCTTGGCTCCACAGCAGATTTGGGTCATCATATATGGATGTTAGCCCTACGGCTTCCTATTAGGTGTAGCCCATAATGTAGCTTTTCACTTACATGATGTTGACAGCCACTCCTACAGCCGCAGTGATGAGCATGACGTCTCCATCTATGTCAAATTCTTGGCTTACCGTCCTCAGCACAGCTTCGTAGACCAATATGGCCGTGAGAATGTAGATGAGCGCAACACTGAGGACTGCAGATATGACCTCTACGAAAGGAAATTAAAAAACAGTGAAACGTGCATTCATCGCAAATAGAAGGAGCTGATTAACAGCTATATACAACACCCAAACATCACATACAGTATATTTAAAAACGATTAGTCCGTGACAAAAGGTGAGTGTGGCAACAATTGTAAGTGTTTCACCCATTTATTTGAGGGAATGGGCGATACGTCACAAAATGGTAAGATAAAGAAAGTAGCACTCAGTTCTACATGTGTTCATAGTTTTCAATAATATCAGGGCAGTTAATAATCAAGCTGCATTTTATGGTTTTATAGACATCTTTATCTGCCCCAAAGACCAAGATTACGACAAAAAATAAGGAGTGGTTCCAGTGAAAGAACACATGCATTTGTAACAATGTAAGTGAAGATAAAGGGAAACTGGGTTAATTATGGGGTGTGTAAAGGTGCCTGAAATCTTACTTACCGAGGCGGTGGAGTCCAAAAGTGAATCTCTTGGTCGGTGGCTTGTTGGAGAGCCAAAGGGCCAACAGTGAAAACAAAATTCCCACCACGTCTGTTAGCATGTGCACAGCATCAGTCATAATAGCTAAGCTGTTTGACACATAACCACCTGAAAGAAAACCAAAATGTGAATGATAAAAACACTTTTGGGAATGAAACTGATTGACATAATAAAACCTCACAAATCCTCATTGGAACCAGATACGGTGATCATCTAAATAAACAACAGAAAGCATACAACCAGGACGGCACAAAGAAAACATGGGCTCCCTAACATATACAACATAAAACTGGAACATGCTAAATGCATATTTCTTATCTAGATTTAAAACTATGATTATTTAAAATTAGGGTTCTTAACAAGAGTTATAAAATGTGATTTTAATCACATGGACTCACTGTGAAGGTGAGGTAGACCTGTCATTGACTACTTAACAGATCCGCTGCTGCTCAAGGTATCATTTAAAGCAGGCTGAAAACAGTCTTTATTTTGCCAGTGCCTGCATAGGTTCTATTCAAATGTATTATTCTAATCCTGAGATCAAATGGTTTAAATCAGTACCACAGTGACATATTGTCATGATAACAGTGTACAAATATTATAAAGATGGTAAATTCTACATATACTTACCTATAATTTCAGCTGTCATGAAAAGCAAATAGAGTACAGCTGCAATCACAAGCCTCTTCATCACTTTTTTGTTTTTGAGCATCTCCCTCCTCTTGGTGCAGTTGTCACAAGGGTGCACATTTAACCCTGAGCTGCTGCCCACACTGGAGGACTCGATCAGGGAATCATCATCATCGGTCACTACCAGCGTGTTCACTGCCACCCCGTTGGACGGAGATCTGGCAGAATACCCCGACGTCTCCCCAGACACAACGACCTTTAGGTGGTTAAATCTGGGAGGTTCATCCTCCACCAGATCGATGGAGAAATCAATTGGAGTCGTGTCATTAAGGTCCAGGTCGTCTAGATCCCTCCTGAAGGCGGACCGCACTTTGTTGAAAAAGTTCGAAGCTGACATCTTAAATAACGACGAGAGTAAGTTATATCCACTGAGTTTGTGTCCGTAGCTAAAGCTTAATGTCCCCTGAGGTGAAGGCTCGCATCGTTGTAGCGGTGCTGGTTGGGGGAGGTGGATCTGGATGACAGGGAAAAGTATCAGAACACAAACAACATACAGTAGCTATCAGCAGAGTCAGGCAGAGAGATTTAAACTAAAACACACCTAACAATGTCTCCGGAACGTCCCAGGCTTTATATGATGTACAGAGGTCACAAACACTCCCACTTGAACTGATAAAATTTGAGTTCTTGACAGATTCCTGTTAGCACGTAATGGTTAGCTCTCACCAGCTCGCGACGAAAAAAGAAAATTCTTAGCGTGAAAATATTTTTAACAAGAAGCCGACATACCCCTCAAACGTTGTCTACTGCGTCACAAACTTTGAATGTTTTATAGTTAATTCTGTCATGATAAAACAGGTGAACTATTTGACTCACAACCATCCACCAGCTACCGTTGCACCCCGGAAGTCGTACTGGAAAGCCCGGTGCCATTCGCATTACAGTCACGTGGGCGCTCACAAGAAATCACATGACCTGTTTTGCTCAGACGCAGCAACAAATCTGAACATTTTAACTGTTGTCTCTTTCGACATTTTTTGTAAAATAAATATCTATTATTCACATCGGCCTTCAAACAAAGAATCGAACAGGTAAAATCGCCTTGACTGAAACAAGTTATACATGGTGCAACGACTGCTAATATGTCAGATACAAATCAAGTGGCACACCAAGTTAGCTACACACTTCCTCAATGTTTGTTAATTCTATTAAGAACTTGTTTAACTACATTTTTGTGCTCTGTGGTGAGTCTGCATTCCTGTAGATTGTACAAATGATTGTTTTTTTTGGACCGACAATTTCCATCGTTTATAACAGCATAAGTGTTTGGTGCATTGTCTTATGTTCGAAAAAACAGTGTGGGGTCGGACGGAAGTTCTGCACATGGAGGTAGAAGTGATGGAACGTCCACCTTCCTCCCAGAGTGAACTGCCACAGATTGAAGGTATGTGTGCCAGTGCTTAAGATATTAACTCGGCTACATCTTCATATACGGCCTTAACTTGCCCTGTTAAAGATTAAACGCATCACTAAATAGGAATAAAATAAACATCAAATTATAAAGGCACACAAAAATCCTAATCCTAGACATTTCACCCAATAGCCTCTTCAGGTCAGTTTAAATTCAACTTAAAAAAGAAGTGTGTGGCAACATTTGTTGAATGAGTGATGGAAACTCACCATTGTTGCACCTCACTCTGTGCAGCATTTCCATCTTTTTTCTGTATGAAAATCTCCATACAGCTATTTAGGATCGTGTCCTTTTAAGGGAGTTTGCAGACGCTGATTGGGGACATCAGACACTGCTTTTAGTTTTATAAAGATAGTTGCATTCCTCAAACTAAGACCAGAGATGTGCTCAAATCTACAGTTTAATTTTACACTTGGACATTCATTTCAGAAGAATACATTTGTGAATGGAAAAAAAAAATCATAAATATGTCCTATAGACTGGTATTAAATATCTTAAATGTGAGATATTGTCTTTTGTGATACCTGTACTTAGTACTTGTATGTCACTTGACAGATTTGCAGGTAAGGCAGCTGGACGAGCAGCAGCGGGAAAACGCAGCTGCTGCAGAGGATGTGTTTGTGGATAAGGAGACGGTGGCCAAGCTAACTGAAGGATTACTTGCTCACTATCTACCTGACCTACAAAAGTCTCAAGGAACCCTCCATGAGCTCACGTGAGTACTGCATGACACACAGCCTTTGTGCAGTTGACTCTGTCCCTGATGATTACTCTTTTATCTGGCCTATTTAAGTGGGATTGTTTTTCTTCTTTTCTGTGACATGGCTGAATACAATCAGTGGTCGCTGTGTTCAGTTCTACAAATCATTGAATCATTTAAATCTCTCTTTATTCATGCCTTCTTTTGAAAGCAAGGTCAACAGATAGATCAGAGCCACACAAAAGAAGGTGTGTTTTTTACAGGGGTGCTGGCTAAACAGGTGTTTTTAATGAATATCAGTTCCTGAATGCTGAAACTCTCCATAGATGAACAGATAATAAAGCCATTTGTTTTGACTCTGTTAACTGTTCTTTTCTGACTCAACCAGACAAAATCAGCTGATCTTGTTGGACACTCTGGACCAAGAGGTCACCAAATTTAGAGAGTTTAATGCCTTACTGGACCTCAGTTCACTGGTATGTGGGATTCCCATTTGTACTCATTCAAGCAACAAGCAGGGTTTCTAATTGGTTGTGTTGCATGTAGTTTACAGAGGCAAAGGTGTACCACAATAAACTGGTCAACATAAGAAAGGAGATGATCACCATCCACGAAAAAACAACAAAACTAAAGGTATCTCAGTCGTTTTAACGTATCATTAGTTCAGGAGTTTGTCACTGGATGCCGTTTTAAGGATTGTGACTGTTTTTTTTCCCAGAAAAGAGCCTTGAAACTGCAGCAACAAAAGCAGAAGGAGTTTCTGGAGAAGGAGCAGCAGCGTGAGAAGGAACTGGAAAGAGAACGACAGCTTATTGCCAAACCTGCAAAAAGAAACTAGCAGGTCCCTCTATTTACTGACCTAATGAACATACACATGGTTTTGCATGTCTATTTATTACATAAAATGCTGCAGACCTGTAGATTTTTGATAATGCTTGGGGCGCTTTTGCCTTTATTTGTAAGAATACAGTACTGAAGTGAAGGGCATATGTAGCCATGGTTCCAGGCCAGAGCACATGCAGCGTACTTTGATCATATCAATACATTCAGGTCTGAGCACATTTCTGCAATTTATCACTACTGATCTATTGCACTGAGTAGTTTTGTCTCTTTCATTTTACAATCTTTTACAATCAGATGGTCAGTGTGATTGTACCCCACTAGAATAGATAATTAACTTTGATTTCTCTGTTTATTTTTAATGAATGCCTTGCTGTCTGCATCACGCAGGCTTTGTGTTTGACTTTGTGAATGAACTTTGCTCTTTGTTTACTACCTGTTAACAATCATCGATTGTGACATATCAAACACACAATATCGTTCCTGCGAAAACATTCAACAACTAATTGGCAATGTTTGTTTCCACTTACACACAGCAGAGAATATAGTTCACAAACTCATTATCTGTTCACGTTGGGCCAAAGAGCGACCAAGTCTCTAAGAAGACTCAATTGCTGAGATGTCCACGAACCAAAGATATGAACTAAATCACAAAAAGGCTGTTGCATTATAATTGTTGACATAAGATAAAAAACAGTCAAGCACTTACCTGAAGAATGGAGTCCTACTCACAAAAATGCTTTTATTGCCAACACGAGCTGAGGAACAATGCATCTGCTGTCTTTTTGAACTGAAGTGTTAATATGCATGTGTTTTTGGGCTCCACGCCCTGCTAGTGTTGAATGTAATAAAATTGGTGTTTGGTTTGAAAATTACTGCTTAAAGTTTGGAACATCAGTATCTTTAAATTTGTTTCACAAACCTATCTAGTAAAGTGAGTTGGTTGATTTTTATTTATGACAATATCCATCCTGTCTAAGGGTTTGTGATGAACAGGATACAGTGCTTAAACATTCTAATATTGTCTAAAGTTGTCTAATATTCTAATAATTGTGTCAGATTATGTAGCATGTGTTTTTGATAGCGTATGTGAAATTAGCGTCTGTGTCATAAAGTAATTTTGCTGATTTATGACACTGTAACGTGACCTGATTCTAACAATCGGTTAGACCTGACCCTTGATAACAAACCTTCAGTAAATCAAACTAGGTGTTGCCAGGACAACGGATAATAAACATTTATATAGATACATGTGACTTTAAGGTTCTTTGTAGCTTCACAGCTTTAAAGTGATTCTTTAACACATACTTGATACCTATTATATGGCATATATTTATAAACATATTAGCTTTAGACATATATTAGGAACTTTAGGTGTTTGTGTTTCTGTCACGCGTTATTTAAATTAATAGTCGACGTAGATGTAACTTTTTTGAAACATTCTCAGCCATCCATCTTCCTCTTATCCTCCTCATCGTCGCCATTTTCATCATAACAAGCCTTCTTTTGCCCTGCGGATCAGCAAATATTAGGGCTGTCGTTGAACATGTCTGTCCACCAGGTGTCAGCAGAGAGCAAGTTTACAGGTGGCCTCGTGGCTTAGCCGATTCTGCGACATGATTTTTGTTGACAGACAGCATTTCATTGCCACAAGTATGCAAGGACAAAACAATACGTGTTGAAGACCCAGGTGATTAGAGATTTTACACATTTTTAGAATCGACTGCATGTTTCTTTTCATCATAATTTCTGCTGTAGTGTTCATCTGCAGTCAATATGAACGTACTGTATGTAATCTGACACATGTCCTTGTGGCCTCCTATTAAATCCTAAATTACCGGTGAATTGGTAAACACTGGACGGATTGTGCCTCCAATTGTGCCTTGTTGAGCACATGTCACATGTCAATGTCACATCCACAGCCCAGGAATCAGGAGTCTATTGTCAGAAATCCTGGTTACATTCTTCGCTATACCAACACAAACATGTGTCAGCTCCACCCCATCAAATTCACATAAAATCCTAATTTTATAGCTTCTACTACTGCTACAAACCCAGTCAGACAACCAAAATGGCTCTTCCCACCCCGACCCAGTCTCTCTAAAGGGCGGAAGCTGTACCACAGTGTGGTCATGGAGGGGTCCTGAGGCGGAGGGGCCAGATGAGGACCTTGATTCTGGCCTTTGCTTTACATTGTGCGTGACTCTAAATAAAGTGATTCTATGTATAAAACTTTTGCAACAGTAATTGTTAGTTTTGTTGATTTCTCTGAAACTGGGTCAATTCACTGGAAAAACAAAAACAAAATGTGTCTCTTAAGATGGTGCTGTGCAGGAGATATTTCTATGTTAAAAGTTGTTTTTTTTTTACTCCTTGTCTGAATTATTTGCACATATTGCTATTAATAACAAATAGAAATTATTTAACTACAAAATTTTTAGTACAGTTTTTATGGTACTCCTTTAAAATGAGAAAGTTAACGATGTTCTCATGAAGTATTTAAATGGGGCTTGTATTTTAATTACTTATTGTTTTTCTTCATCAGCATTTTGTTTGAATTTTATCTTATTTTTTCAGGAAGAGAAGGCGTCAGGAGCTCCAGACAGCTCAGAGAAGCAGCAGTTTTGGTGGCTGGATCTTTTCCTTCCAGCGTTGTTTTTTTTAGTTTGAATCCACTTTTAGAATCTTGGCCCTGAGGGCAAAACAGACAGCCTGTGTGCCAAAGCCACAAGTGAGTGGCAGACACGGAGCAGGAGCAGCAGATGAAGCTGTCTTGCATGTGGCCTTCCTGTCTGAGTAAACAGTGATTCAGACGGGTGAAGAGTGGGAGGCTGTGGTCTGTCCCTGCCTGCCATGGCCATGGCTGCTCCCAGACACACCATAACAGGATATGGTCCTCGGGCCCACACCGGTGACGGTTGCTTCATATTATTATTTCTCTCAGGTTTTTCTGTTTGGCCCCTGCGGTGTCATTCCTGCACACGCGAGCCATGTGAAGGGCTGGACTGGAGGGCCTGCTCAACAGATCTATGTGGCGTTTTGACCAGCGACTGGAATTATTTTTCCTTCCCCTCCCGTATTATATAACATTACACGCATGTCTGAATAAGTGGACGTGGGGAACATTTGTAATTAGATTTCTGTGACTCAGCAGCAGAGTAACAGAACATAACAGTTTACAGAGTAACCACCACATATTCTCAAAGCAATAGTTTTAAATTTCAATATTGCGCGCACACGGGCAGCTCTTCATTTACTTTCATCTTACAACATTTCCAGCTCATTAGCATCTATTTGGGAACTGTATATAGGCATTATTAGGTTGTCTGGCTGTCATCACCTGAGGCAGAACTATTTTGGCATGTCTGGACTGTCCTGCTGGTTAGAGCAGATAAACATTTGGCCCTCTGTGAACTCTGGAGTGAACTCTGTGGGCTTCGGAAGTTCAGTTTTTAGATTCCTCACAGGAATGTAGGGGTGCGAATTACAAGCGCAGGTCTTTTCATTTTGTACTGTAACACAGCGATAGGATAAAGGCTTTTTCATACAGTTTTCCCAAACCTTTTTTGCGCTCCATCATTTGGCCACGGTGAGATTACAAAAGGATTCAAAGAAGAAAACAATTGTCTTGCCTTGTGGGAAAGAAACACCCCATCCTTTTGAAACATCACGTTTGTCTTAGCGAGCCCTCTAACAAGCATGAAGACATCAGAAATGTGATGAGAGACAGAACTGAATGATGTTTTTGTAAACAGCTGAAGGTCACATCCTGCTACCTCTGTGGGAATGTCGGTGAGGTCAACAGTGTCTGGATGCAGGACAAAGTGGAATTTTCCTCAAGAGCATCTGCAAGTGTCTGCAGGGCTTGGAATGAGATGGGATAGTTTTTATTCACTGTATCTATAGATTATGACTGATAACAGCTGTCAGGAAAAGGTGATCAGTTACACAATGGCAAAACGTGCACATGCTGACGTAAAGAGTCCTAATAGAGCACAAGACCGATTCAATGATTTCTTTTTGTATGAACTCAAAGTTAACCCGAGGACTAAAGGTCAGGAAGTCAGGCAGCAGTCCTGATTAGTGAGGTGGCTCTAGCTTGGTCATAGGTTGGTATAAGTCATTAAAAGTGACAGAAATCTACAAGGGCGTTAACTACAACTTTCACCTGAGGGCAGAAAACCAGTAGTGATTAGACCATTGTTCAACGTTAAATTATATTTTTACTCTCTTAAATCATCCAGATTCTTCCTGTATTGCAGCAACAGCCATGGGAATGCGTGCATTTCTGAAACCATTCGCGGGATGCACGTATTGGTGTTGTGTCTACTCTGTGGAGGTCAGTTTCTGTCAGAGTAAACACAGACGGAGCTGCTGAAACCACAGAGGCCCGAAAGGTCTGACAGGTGTGGCGGTAGCGGCTCAGCTCGCTGCTGTCACATCCAGAGAATTTTCAAAACAAGCCCACGTCTACATTTGAAAAATGTCATAAAAGGGTTTGCAGTGCCAACAACTGCTCTTAGATGCCAATAAAGGCTGTAAATATAGAAACATAGAAGATGTGGAGGAGGGGAAAGAGGATTTGATTAAGAGAATGTCATCTGGCTCCTTTTTGTTTTTGGTGGCTGGTTAGGAAAAAAAAAAAAAACAGGAATAAATGTATTAAAAGGCAGGCCGCAAGTGAATGAAGGAAACTGGTTCCAGACAAGCGGCCACAAAATCACAGACACATCCACCGGGGTTAGTGGGGATGGAGATGTGATAAACCAGACCTTAGAGGTCTGAAAGAAGGATTTATAGTGTTGTTGACGCAGAATCGGCCATAGCAGCTGCTTTTTGAAGCACTGGGAAGAGGTACGACACATTGATACACAGAAGGAAACAGTCGAGCACGCGCACGCGCGCACACACACAAGAGAACGTGTCTCATTGTGAAAAGAAAGCTGCAGGATTGCTGCAAAGGTCACATCAGAAGACACCTATGCATATCCATCCATATTTATCCACAATCATCTGAAGTCAACAAGTTCACCTTCATCCAGTTTAAATCCAAATACGACCTACTTTTTCACAAAATGAGAAAGTTTTCATGCAGAATCTTGGACATTCTGCGTTGTCTGCAACTCCTCTATCACATTCCTGTCCAGATGTAGAGGCATGACACACACAACCAAGATAGATGAGTAATTTAGCCAAGTGCTGTTGTTAAGCACAATTTGAGGAGTCTGCATTTTTAAAACCCTGCTGCAAACTGCAGTTTATGTTTAGTAAGGTGGCAAAAGCAAAACATATAAAGCAAATGTGTGATATCCACCATCGTTTAAGTTTGCTTGTCTGACGACTGAAGAACATTAACACATCAGCACAGATTACCTGTTTTTCACCTGCTAAAATGCTGAAATACCGACTGATAATATGGCAGCAAGATCATTTCAATGGCGAGTGAATTGAAACAGAATCTTCTACTTGGTTATGGAACACTCTTCTTGGCAGTTCTGCTGGTGCTCTGAGCCAATTCAAACAAAAACAATACAATAATTACAACAAGAGCATGGGAGGTGTGTTGTAATTCAGTGGAAATGCGTGTTAAAAAGTAATCGGATGCCATTAAACATCAGCCATAAACTGTAGCGCTTTCGGTGAACGTGTGCTAAAAGAGTGGGTGAAAGTTTATGAGTCAGATGTCCCGCGTGCGTCTCTGCGTTAAGAACCATTTTGCGCTCTAAGTGTTACAGCATATGCTCTCTGTCCTGCACGCAGCATCACATCAACACTTGTGGATTGTTTTCTGCAGAAATTCAGCAGTGAGAGCAGTTTAAAATATTCAAACTGCACCTATGAAAATAAATATCCTAGTTTGTTTTTAAAGGCAGCTCAAGTGAGGGCGGGTTGATGAATACAGAGAATCACACAGAAAGCTCTTTTTTTAACTGCAGAGCCAGAATGCAGAGGAATAGAGAGGGGACCGATTTCACAGGCTAGCCCACATGTTGACCTATTTCCATATGTGCTCTATAATAGTTTACATAAGACCATCTAGAACATTCACAGATCCACCAAACTTTTTGAAGATTTACCTCAAACTGGTCATTAGATCTATTTTCACTCAAAATGCTTATATATTTGATGACATATGTGCGTAGCCTCACATTAGTTAGAACAAAGTGTCGTGATGTAAGATGTGTGAAGTCTTTTTTCCCCCCCAAAGATTAATGCTGCTTATTCAACAAATATAAGTATTACTGGTAATGCTGAAACTAAATGTTTTAGACTGTGAGGATCTTCTAACTTTATCACACTGCAGTAATAATCACACATGGTCACATGATGGTTGTGCCTTTGACTTAAAGTAACAAAGCTGCACCTTATCACTCGCACCAACTGTTGCCTGGGAGCACAGATAGCAAAAGCTGTTTGTTTTACTCAGCAGGTGCGCGGGGCAGTTAAGTGTTCAGAGGGCTAAATATACTCCCAATGTGGACCTCTTGGGGCATGTCTTAGGGGTTTTTTTGTACACGTCCCAGTGTAAATGCTGAAGGAAGTAGCAGTGTGTGAATAATCACACAAGCATGACGTGGGGAGAGGAGATCATTTATTGACAAAAGCAACTAAGTGTCATCATTTTCTGAACACATCATTGGTTCTCTTTGGAGTGTGCGATGTAACAAAGCAATAAATATGGTTGATATAAAAATCATGCCAGCATTGGATGCCACAAGTTAGAATTGTACATTTTGATAAATATCGTAGCAGTCTGGTAAATGAGCTGCCAGGTAGAAACTTAAGGCAAGGCGTTCTTCTGCTTGCAGGCTGAGTATATCTTCCTTTGAGCCAATTACTTCACCTGAATTAAAACAAAAAATAGAATTCAGAAACTCATTTGAAAGGGAATGTTTATCAGAAAGGCACTCGGAACTTTTGTGCACCTATAGAGCTTTCTGGATGTTGTTCAGGACGTCACCATAGACAAAGTTGAACAGCTGCTTCTTTGACTTGGTTCCATCTAGCTGCACTGTAATAGCGTTGCAAAAAAAAAAAAAAGGGTTTTAATCAGGGGAAAATTAGGCATTTAACATTCGAAAACACTAATGTAAATATAAACGCTGACTTACAGACATCAACACCTGATCCCTCCATGATGTTCTTGTGCTTCAGGTACATGGGCCAGACGTGGCCATCGAACAGGCCGGGCGGGTCTGGCACCGTATAGTTTCTTGCGCTGCAGGGAGGCACAACAGCAGTTAAAGAATATTTATGGGTGAATCAGAAGACTGGTGCGGAAACACTAGGTGAGGATAAGGAAATTACCTCCTCCTCTTTTTGCATTCTTCATATGGGATGGAAATGAAGTAGCGCTGATTCAACACGTCGATCAAAGGCCTGCAGGGGACAGACAAATTAAGCTCGGGCTGGCACCATCTCCTTTGACGCCGCAGTGAAATGTGAAAAACACACAATCTTACCTGTAGGTGTAAAGCAGGAAGCCTTCCACAATAAGGATATGAGTTTCCTCATCATCTTTATGGTCAGACTTTGGTACTATTTCCAGGGTGTTATTGACGCCGTGAGACTTCTCAAACTTCACAGGGTTCTCCAACCATGCATAGATGGTACTCATCATGGCGTCCATGTCCAAAGCAGTGATGACTGAAGAGCAAAACCAGAGGGAGAAGGATGGAAAGGGAAAAAATATAGAAAATTGGGGGAAGTTAATAAACATGTTTAGCATTTAGATTTATCGGTACTGCATGCATATTACAAATAATTACATTCCAGCGGGAGCTAACCACACATACACATAAACCCTTTCATTAAAACCCAGGCTTACCATCGTACTGCTTAAAGCCATCTTCACCAACTTCAATCTGATCTTGGGGCTGAAACATACATTGATGAGATGTACCTGTGTACATTCCATTCCTGCTCTGCTCGGTTTTTTTTTTTTTTTTTTGCTTGTTTGTTTTTATGCACTAGATTTCACTGCATCTAGCAAAACAAGCATCAGCGTTGACCTACTGATCTGCCCTTGAAAAGTGCGATCCCTTTTTGCCAGCCTTCTCCTGAATTTATTCGAGTGCAAGTTGTAACTCACCTTGAAGAAGTCATCCTGGTGGACCACACAGCAGTTGGGCAGGTTCTTGATGAGGCTGTTGGTGAGGGTGGTTTTCCCTCCATTGGTAACGCTGCAACGAACAAAGCAACAATCAAATGACCTATGGATGATGCAACCCACCCGGAAGAGTAATAATCAGAGCCCAATATTTCACATTTATTTAATAAAAAATATTGGGTATTAGATGTGTAATTATACATTGAGTGTTAAAGACTTCTAATGTCATATAATATGCATTTACTTGACTCTAGGTTTATTAAAAGATATATATCAATAATAATGACACAATATAGCCATGAGTATTACACCGTAATTATTAGTGTTTTCGTTGACAATAATGTTAATTCGTTGACACTATGTCAGCGCGAATAAGGTCTTGAGGGTATATTTTAAACAGCAGAGGGGGATCGACCAAAAATACGAAACAATACATTTACGAATGATACAGCCGGCCCCTCCACGTGTGCCGCGCTTTGCAGGGCCTGGCAGCTAACCTAGCTTAGCTTCTATTAGCTTCCGCTCATTCATCTTAGCCACTTACCCGCCGATGCCGATGATGTACTTCATGTTTGGAGGTGGTCGAAGCTCGTAAAAAACAAAGTTTGGAAATTTCAAAACGTCAATAGACCGGTAACTCAGTGATCAGACGGGAATAAAGCTTCAAAAGAGAAGGTAGACGTCAACGTCAACTACTTATCGCCTCCATGGCACTTGTGTTCGGTGAGTAAGAGCAGGGACAGGCTGTCACTTTGACGCGGTCTTCCACAGAGAGAGGAAGCTCAGCTCAGAGGAGCGTCTACACATACTGGAGAGAGCGGCGCGATTGGCTATTTAAACACCTCGCGCAACTCGCCAACATCAGAATGACCAATCAGGAGAGACCGAAACCGCAGCTCCCTCCCACCCATCGCGAACGCTCATATGATCGCCTTTCAAACCACAAAATAGTTCGTCTTAATTTTTGACGCTATAAACGTCATCGACATACTACAGCCATTTTTACGCACTGTAATTTAATTTCGTAAATCTATGCCATAATATAGCACTGGCGTAAAAAAAAGCATAGAAACTCGTGGATCTTTAGGATATCCACCAAACCGTTTGTCTATCCATAAGCATTATTAAGTGGTATAATACCTGTTATTATACAAATACTATTTTCTTCAAACCAACTCTTTTGTTTGCTAGAAAAGGCAACAAATGTATATAAAATGAGCGATATGCTAAATACTGTATTTATATATATTTCTCCACTGGTAGTTTATCTAGTCTGTAGGAAAAAAGCGCTTCTTTATTGCTTTCATTAGGGTTTACTACATGTTAGAACAACATTGTATTGTACATATGAATCTTCTTATCGCTTTTGCAGGATATTTCAGCTTTTTCTTGCAGCTACTAAGCCATAAAAACATGTAATCGTGTCTGAATATTAGTCGTCAGAAAAGACAGCACATCACCATGCACATGCTGCTGCAGTGTTTAATGTGACCGCCTAAATTCGTCTCACTATTTTGTTTAGAAACCTCCCAAAAAGTCCACCATGACAGTTTCCTGAGGTTACACCAAAAAATTACCTAAGCAGCCCTCCCGAATGAGTAGGAAAGAGCCAAGCGTGGGGTCAGTAGGGAAAAGTTCTATTCATAACCACAGGGGTGTTTTTATTGAATATCTTCACATCTATAGCAAATTTAATACAACATTCCTACACGTTGGTTGTTTCACTCTTCAAATCTGCAAGATTCTGGATCATTCATGCAATTTTCAGTTTGCTTTCCCTCCATTGATACCATTATTTGATTTTCACCTTCCACTTTCACTCACAAGGTTACAAAACTCCTTAAAACCTGTTAGAGAGTGTGAAATGTGTATTTGATTATATTTAAAAGGTTATATGCAAGATAAAAGAAAGATAAAATAATGTGTTGTTTAGATGATACTATGAGTATTATAAAAGGCTGATGAATACATCTTCATGAAAGAATACTGCAGATGTGTTTCTTATATAATAAGTCTCAGTAACCTCAAATACCAAATAAATCTTTGCAATTGGCTGAAAATAAACCATTTTTTGCCTGAGTAAATGGTTTTGAAATAATAATAAAACATAATACTAAAATTCCTGTCTTTTGATCATTTTCTCATATTGTCATTAAGCATTTTTAAACCGCTAAAATGATATTGCATTTCTCCTTATGTGGGTACTGCAGTTTGGGGTTTTCCAGGAATCCTCATACTCCTGAAAATATTGTTTCATGGCCCAGGATGTATAAATCAGGCTGTGACTCTTTTCAAAGACTCCTTTCAAACTCTTTCAAAGAATGTCAAGATCCAGCATCACTATCATCAATCCATTTTACTTTGACGTTGAACAAGACAATTCTTATTTGTAAATACAGCTTGCAGAGATCATCCGTGTGCTAATGAGATTTTATATGGTTATTGCTCTCTACACCACGTCCTTTTCTTTCTGCTGTCCTCATGCAGATCTCGTGTTCTACCTAAAGATTACAGTCGTCACATTTGTATCACCATCGCACACTCTTTACAACTTAATTTGTATTGTACAAACGTCACTTTTTATACATGACAGGAGTTTGTTCACTCTGAAATCCTACTTTCCAACTTGGTATGGGATCTTTTTCATAGTTTATAATTAATCAAAGTAAAGTATCTAGTTTTTAGGTATTGGATAGTTTCTTGCTGAAAGACGACCATAATCCTGACTGCCACCTGCTGGTTGATATTATTATCACATAAATTACCTTATTCTAATAATCAGTCAACCAAAGTCCAAGTTGTTAAAATATAAAATGTTGCAATTGTTGGTTTGCAGTTTTGGGTTGCTAAATGATACTAGAGTTAACTGGATTAAATAAAGATAGTAAGTGAAGAGGAAACATTTTATGTTACAGTTAAAACCCTGAGTTGTCAAAGCTTCAGCCTTAATCAGCTAATAATTTAGACCGTGTGTGTGTAATGAAATTCTAGCTTACTCCTATGTGACTCCTCATGTACTTATCTTGACATGAGGAGTGACCGAACGCAATCACCATAACTGCTGACAATGTGCCAGTGTGTATTGTTTAAAGCATCATCATTTATTAGGTCATAGACAGCCTGCTGAGTCATTATGAGCAGTTAAACAACTTTCGCTGAAGTTTCAATAACTATGTGTGCATTATGTGTGCATTAGCAGACAGTTCATACAAAGCTTGAACAAATGTGTTTAAGGTACAAACACCAAGTGAGCTGGCCTATTCTGCTCTGTCTGTGATTTCCTAGCAGGTCAGCTGGACCTCCTCACGTTATCTGGGGCCTTTAGAGACCGGAGGCAGGCGAGGGCAACTTCTGCTCCAGTCAACTGACCTTTTTAGGTTTTTATTCACCACTATATTTTTTGCCTGTGCCTTTTTATTCTTCTGATTCCATTTGGCTGATGTATTTTTCTTTAATAAATTCTGGGTGACATTTTTTGAAAAAGATAACCTCTGGTGCTCTGGTGCTCTCTGTTTTTCCACCCAGCCAAGACGTAGGCAAGAAATCCTGCAACATTAGATAGAATAATCAAAGAGTAATGGCTCCTGTGTTCTGGTGTTGTTGTCACAGGACTGTACTAACAGTTGTGCAACATCCATATTTCAGTCAGAATACTGCAAAAACCAAATAGACTGCAAAATATTACATGACGAATATGCCTTCAAAGATCAATTGAAGTTACAAATACATGTTCTGAATGTATAAAATCCTCAACAGTGTTTCGTCCTAATTTCAGTAATATTTCACCTAAACAGACACGTGTGATCCAAAAGGCACCTTTAGATTTTCATAAATACTCAAAATTATCATTTTTCCTTAGGGTTAGTAGCAAGGTAAAGTAGCAAGGGAAAATGAGACTTTTAAGGTTTTTTAAGCAAAGCCTTAAAGTGTCAGATAGAAAAATATACTATAAATAAAAATCCATAGTGTGTTCATGTTGAGTTACTAAAATAATGTCATAGAGTTTTGAAGTTTTCTAGATTATCTAGGATATAATTAATTTCAGGGTCTTCACACTGGAGCTTTGACTTGGGTATATTCCTGTCTCACTCTGTCACTGACTGCTGGAAAGTGATCAGAAAGTAAAAATTTTAAACAAAGCTCACTTTTCTCCTTTTCACAAGCTGCTCTGCAATATAATCCTCTGACCTTAAACAAGACTGACTGAGCAAAAGTTTTACTTCCCTAATATTTGTACTCCGGCTATTTAGTATCATCTTTGGGTGTGTTTGACATCAGTAAATGAATGTCTGTCCTAGATAACAGCCTTCAGGGAAAAACCAAGCACAGATAAAATCCTGGTCACTATTCGGTGCTTATTATACATGTGATTACAATTTACATTTGTGCTTTCCATGGAAATTTTCCATGGAAATTTTTCATGGAATACCATGTAGTAGCTTATTTTTCCAAGAATAATTATGAAAATATAGTTTAACCAATGTTGTATTAAAAACTACGGTATGTGACGCAAAAGTTGGAACGATAAAATATGCTTAATCAAAAATGCTGGTTTCTCAAGCTTTATTAAGGGCTAATAACCTTCCATCTAGTGGCCACTGGGTGGCAGTAAACCTTATTCCAAGGTCCATCCATCCATCCATTTTCTATACCTGCGTTATCCAACTTTTTGGGTTGCAGGGTATTCCAAGGTCATTCTCTGAATTGAAAAGTCATTTATATTTATGACTGCAATAATTATGCACCTTAAGATGTTTAAATGGGATTTAGTGTGTTTTATTGTAACAATTACAAGTTAGAATTTATTTATCTCTTCATGTAGTGTACATTTTTGCACCTAAAATTGCAAATACAAAAGATTTGCTGCTTAAGCCTAAAAAAAAGATACATTTTTGTACTTACATTAAGCATTTTTACACCTCCAAAACATGTTTTAGTACCAAATACTATTTTTTTCTCTTATAAGAAAAAGCTAATGCTCAATGTGCCTAATTTGTATGATGTTCAAGGCTTCCAGTAATAAGCAGTAACTGTACATGCTAATTTTCTATATCATATAAATATAATATTACATTTATATGTATAAATAAACAAGTTCATAATGCATTACTAAAAGAGTTCTTTCTTTCTTATGTAACAGTAAGTATGCCACATCCCATCCCTTTAAAACCATCAATGTAGAGAATATACTTCATGATAAAACATTAAAAGTTGCGGTCAGCATTTCCTCTCTGATCTACAATAATTCCTCATCTGACTTGTAGCAGTAGACCCCAAACTTGAGCTGAGGTGGTGGGAAGCCAAAGCTGCGCACCCCGGGTTCAGAGGGACCACAGTTAGGTCTTGGTGCAGTGATGGGATACCGCACGCTTCCATCGGCCAGCCAGCCAGCTTCACAGTGGTCCAGGCCCATGAACTTCCAGGCAGCGTAGAGTTGACCCACCTTGGCTATGTCTGCGCCGGACTCCTGGCATGTCTTCCAAGCCTCTGTCAGGTTCATCCCCTCAGACTGCTGAAGGAAGAAGACTTTACCTGTGAAAAAAGCATTAATTTAAATTAATACATGTATGGTGAGTCATTAGATCAACAATGATGAGAGGGCACAACCTCATTAACGACCCTCATAAAGCCTCTGATGATCACGGCAAACTATTTACTGCTTCGCTTAATGGGAGGAGACAGGCGCTAATTGCTGGTTTCATGTGTCCACTGAGGCCACCTTACCTCTGAGTGAAGAGAAGAAGCAGAAAACATCATAGCGATGGAGGTTCAAGTGCCGTCTGCCATAGCTACGGAGCCCTGGGGGGAGGCGGGGACCCCCGCAGGCCACCCTGGGCCGGGTGATGGGGTAGCGGACAGTCCCATCAGCCAGCCATCCGGCATTGCACCAGTTTAGGCCTTCCTTCCAGGACTGGAAGAGCTGTGTGAGGGTGGCCAGTGTGGCGCCCTGTGCCTCACAGGCCTGCTGGGCTCCCAGGAAGCTTAAACGGTAGCGACCACGAGGGTGCTGGTAGGGAAACACCACGCCTGGGAGGAGAAATGACTTCAAGTTGGACTTTATCTGCTCCTACTGATTTATGCACAGCTTACACTCCTATTCACAGCAGGATGTTAAAGTACTGCAGTGAAAAAGCACATGGTTCAGGCCATTTACCATAAAACTCCAGATCAACAGACACGCTCTTGTCCTCCAGGCCATCGACCACCTCACAGCGGTAACGCCCTGTCTCATTCAGCATGACCTCTGTTATCACTAGAGCAGCGTCTCCTGGAAAATCCTGTCTGAGATGAACGCGACCCCTGACCAACACACCACACAGCAATGTGAGGTCATACTCATTGAATTATGCAGAAACAGAAGTCCTCACCCACCCAAATTCTTCAGAACTTCTAGTTTGCGAGCCAGTAGCCACCAGCACTTCTGTCTCAAGGCCCCCCACCGCAGTCTGCCAGGTCCACTTGACGCGGACTTCCCTTGGAGCACTGAGCTCAGGTTCATACCAAAACCTGCACGGTATGGTGGCGTTGTCCCTTCTGGCTACGACCACAGACAGCCCGGTAGAGTCCACATGAAGCATCAAACCACTGAAATGAACTGTGAGATATATGAACATCGCTTCTAATAAATAGCATTTGCAAAAATCTGTCTTTTTAAAATCATACTTTCTTTACTGCCATTTCCTTTCAGGTAGCTGTGGTAGAAGAAGTTATTTTGGGCGGTCAGGACCCATCCTGACAGAACCAGCTGGGCCCCCAGCAACAGCAGAGATTGGTGGTAATAATTGAATGTCATTCTATTTATGATCCACAAATCCAGGTTTTCACTGACAATACTCAGATCTGTGGAGAAATTCCATTTATTGGTTTATGTGAATTTCTACATCGGCAGCAGCAGCAGCAAGATCGTACCAGTAGAGGGCAGAAGAGCGCTTAAAAATGGGATTTTTAATTTTTTTTTTCTTCAAAATCTTGATTTCAGATGTGTGGAACCATTACCTGACTTTATTATTATTGTTATTTTTAAATGTGCATACGTTTAAAGAGTAAGATAAGTTTTAAGCTCTTTTACAGGCACAAAATTACACACTTGTTGCCCACTTTGTACAGTCACATTTAGAGCAGAAAATAAAATTAAATAAAAGAATCACATTTATTTTAATTTCATAAATGTATATTATAAGATGTTGTTACTCACCGCTGTTTGCTCAGGTATGATGACGAGAAACAAAAGGTTTCTTAAAGAAATTACGCGCCTCCAAACAGTTTAAGTGTAGAGGTTTTCTGTTCAACAGTTGAATCTCAGTTTAATCTGAGCAACTTTTGCAGCCCTCAACCAAAAATGATCAACTTTTCCGTCTCGTCGTGTGTGAGGCGCGCGCTCTTTGTCGATGTGGAGCAACTCCGGGTGCCTGAAAACTCACCTGTGTGTGTGTGTGTGTGTGTGTGTGTGTGTGTTAGGGTTGGGGGTAGAGATGACAGATCTGCAGGACTTCAGTATTAACCCCTGCGTCAGTTGGATGTGCATCTGTAAAACGAACAATGTTTTGCAATCTCTTTAAAATTTCACCAAAAAAAAAAAAAAGAAACAAAATTATTTCTGTTTTTCACGTAAGGTGACTGGATGTTTACAGCACAGACAGAGTTTATGGTGGTGTAAAGCTGTTGCCAGGAGCCATACCAAAACCTGAGTTTAGCAGTTTGATGAGCGACTAAAGTGTGTCTTTAGACCTTTAAACAGCAGGACAGCAGGAAGACCGGGTGGTTTTAGTGTTAATTTGGACAAGAACTCATAAAGACAGCATGTTTGTATGGGCTTATTTCCTCTTCATCTTCATTTGGTGTCACCCCTTCGTGGTGATTTGTCTGAAGAGCTTGTCTTCATTTCACATTGCACCAAAACACCAGTAATGTCACACACACACACACACATACACAAGAATTTTTCGAAATATTTATTGTTTGATCTTATCTGAAGACCAACCATGAATAAAAAAGTTAATCTTAAAGTTAATCTTTCAACATAGATTCACATTTGCAGTAAAAAACGACATTTAATTCATGTGAGAATGCATGAAAAAGATGGAACATGACAAAAAAAAATATTAGTGCCTTTTTCTACACTATATTTTCTACCCACTATAGTAGCTTTATATTGCACAGGCCCAGTATGGTTTGTACTGGAGTATGAAGCTGGTGACGACGTTTGTCTGCAGGAGCTACAAAAACAGCATGAAGGACTACAAAGGAAAGGTTGAAAAAAACTTTTTAAATGCTCAATTTAGCTACAAGCATGAGCAGAAGAGTAAGTTAGAACTGTTATTAAGCAAAAACCAGGGTGAGCTCAAACTTGGCAAACTTTTCTTTTACCAAAACTAATAAAATTAAGGATATGTATTGTCGGTGGGTCACCTCCAATCTTTTCGATTACTGTTCAACTTAAAACATCAAAAAAGTGTCTGGTGAGAAGGTGCTACAGTCCCAGCAGCCACCAGGTTGCTCTGAGTCAAAAAACTGTTGGTAGCTCTCAGTCGTCGCAGCCCAGCAGCTCCATGCGCAGGGTGATCCGCTCGTGCCACTCCCAGGGAACCACTCGCACGTATCGGGCGTAAAAAGGGGGCTCAAACAGATTCTTCTTATGGCTGTTGTTGTCAACGTTGCCCTGGAAAAGCTGCAAAATAAAGTTTAGTTTTAAACAAACTATTCTGGATTAATTTGAGCTGCTTTGACCGGGCCTGACTCCCCTGCCTGGGAGCAAGAGCACAGGAGATGAAGCGGGTGATAAAAAGGGTGGCGGCCCTTCTAAATCCTTCTAAAGTTTCCCCACAGGGCCTGACCACATGGCCTTTCCCCTGTTCTGTTAAAGATATTAAAAGAGTGATTGATCTTCAAGGACCGTCACTCTGATTGGCTCATGTCTGGGCCTGGATCCAAGCTGACACTCACCCATCAGCCCCAGGCATGCAGCATTTCAAACCTAGCAAACACAGCATCAGCATTTCCACAGATGTCCTATTGTGTAATCTTTCTTTAAAACCCCCCTGACTGATAAATGTACTTTTAAATTAATTAATGGTTCACACCTGTGTTCTACAAAACTCAGATAAACTCATGCATGTATGTGTTCAAAAGAGGACACGGAGCCTTGAGAAGCTGATGCTGGAGATGCTTGAGATGCTCAGGAAGTTAAGGTTCTGCTGCAGGAGGTGACTGCAACAAAATCACCAGCACAAGAAGACATGTGTTTTTGGCTGTGTTGGCTGAAACCTGACCTTATCGTTGCTGTCATCCTCCTCCTTCACCGTATTCCACGACTCCCCGTCATTACTGTATGCAACTTTAAAAACAGACACAAACTGCACCACGCCAAAGTCTTTGGCCCCCTGAGTGATGATACCACTGATGCGCTTCGTCTTCTCCAGATCAACCTGGGAATAGCACAAGGTGAAACCTCCATCCTTTTAAAAACAACAATAATATCTCAGTGGTGGGTCTAGCCTCACCTGGATCCACTCGGAGCGGTTGTTGTGCACGGGGGACCAAGCATTGGTCTTCCCGTGCTTGTCCAGACGGGCAAAGTGAGGGTGCCACGTGAAGCTGTCGATGCCCCAGGTACGGAACGAACTGGAGGCTGAAATGTGTCTGTCTGAGACGAGCCGGGACTTCATTCCCAGTGGCTCTGAGCAACCTGCCGTGTTTGAATAAACTGTGAATGTTGAGCAGACGGAGGGAGGGAGAGGCAAAGCAGGAGAAAGAGGAAGAGTGGGGAAAAATGAATACACCCCCAGAAACGGAAGAAGGACCCTCACCCTTCATCCAGTGAAGGAAGTGGTCAAACAGCGTCACTGACAAAACCTTTTTACAAACAAGACATTTAGAACGCAGTGTAGAAGAGCAGACGTGCAGAGAGCTACATGGAAAACAAACAAAACAGACAATTGCTGCATTGCCTTCAACATTTCAGCTAGTTTTATTTACCATTTAGTTCGCAGCCCACCAGTTCCATGCGCAGCGTGCACGCTCTGCGGCAAACCACTGGGATGATCCGAATGTACTGGGCCACAATCGAAGGCTCAAAGAGGTTGGTCTTTGTGCTGTCGTTATCTGTGTTACCAACAAAGACCTGTGACACAGAAACAAAGTAAGCTGAAAGAGGGGAAAATAACTTATTACAAATGATTCCATGAGCTGCTGGCTCTTTAACCTTGTCCCTCCGTTGGCCTTGAACTTTATGAGTAGCATATGTATTCCCATCCAAGCTGCTCGCCACCTTAAACGCCTTGATGTACTCAGCCGTTCCCAGGCGACTGGCTCCCTGAGTGATGATGCCCGTCAGACGCATCTTCCTCTGCAGGTTAATCTGTTGTTTCCAAAATCACAGCCAGTTAGCGTCGTTTACGACTGATATCGATCAGCCCCGATGACTTTGTAGTGACCACTTTTCTGACCTCAATCCAGGGGTTCTTGTCATGGCTGGCTGATGTCCATGCATTGACGATGCCCTGGTTATTGAGCCGCGCCAAATCGGGGCCCCATCGCTGAAGCCCAAGAATGCCAAAGTGAACAGAGGATGCTGAAATTTGAGACTCCATGATTGCGCCACCCTCCATCCCCAGCAGAGAGGTGCATCCTGGGACACAGACGAATGCACAGCATTGAGAATAGGTAGAAGCAGCAACAGCCATAAAAACAAACTTGCAACTGATATGATGCTAGTGAACTTACGTAGCTGGCACTGCTTTCCCACATACGGCGAGGGACACTGGCAGGTGAAATCGCCATCCAGGTCTCGACACGTCCCTCCATTGTTGCAAGGCTGGGTGGCACATTCATTCACATCTGAAAGATACAATTGCATTATTTCCCATGTTTTAAACTAACAATTAGAAGCAATTATCCTCGAACAGATGAGAAGTGGGACAGAGAAAAATGAGGGGAGTTTGGACAGGTGGAGGGTCAGTCTTAAACAGTCGCTGACAGGTATGTTTCTATTCAGTGGACCACGATGACAGAAATGCCCCTGGGGTGATGGGGGACTGGGGAGAGGAGGCAGGTTAGAGTTCACAGTGGCAATAACCACTGATGACAACCGTTAAAATTAGGATTTTATTAAGTTATATCATTATTTTGTCAGTCAATCACACATTTAAACCCTCCTAAACAAATCCAGCTGGGTGAATGAAAGTATAACCTCTCAGGTTATATTGAGAGATGCAATGAATGTTACGTTTATAGATTTATTTTTAATAAAATCCCTTCTGACAAAAACTAACCTCCCCTACATGTTTTAAATGTCAACTCTGTCTATGTCATGCCAACATATCTCCACAAGGTGGCAGACTGACACAGCAAGGCCAGGTAGGAAGAAAAGATGGTTCATTTCATTCTTTAGTTCCTTATTGTTTTCACATGACAGTGAGTCATGGCTGACTGCAATGGCATGTCTTGCAGGGTTTAGCTTTGATTTTTGCCGATTTTTTTACAGGGCTTAGGAAAGTTTGGTTGCATGGGAGAATTCCAGCTAAACTAAAGCAGATGTCAGGCTGACGCAGGGCCGCATGGTTCTGTATAATTCCTATCCCCGTTTAACACTAAGCGGATTGACAGCAAGTTAAAAACAAACGCCCATGTGTAACAACACCGGCAAAACATGCACAGCATGCTTGAGCAGCACAACACAAAACAGCCTCAAGGATTGGCTATTTTTGGAGCTTTACTATTTTTCCATTATTTCCAGAACTATCACTAATAAATGAAGATTTTGGAAACCTCCTATTAAGTAACATAATTCTTATATTTTATTAAATAATGAGTTTTAATTCATGAAAATCCACTTACTAAATATTACATATGGGTCAAGTTCCAATGTTTTTATCCTCATCCTTCAGCCAGTCATCCAGCCAGTGACGTCTGATTTAAAATTATGGGAGTGGACAAGCAGACTGCACAAACACTGCTATTTGTGGTCAGGCTGAGGGACTGTGGGCTGAGCTGTTCATTCAAGAAAGAAACACGAGTTCTGAGAGAGATCCGCTTACCCTGTCCCACTGTAATTACGGAATAAATCTGCTCCCAGCCTAAATCCTGAGAAAAACAATTTAGCTTGAGAAGACTTTAGTCCTTATGTTGTGAGAATGTGATTTAGTTCATGATATTCAAATTCCTCTACTGATCTGCTCAAGCCTGACTACCTATGACGTGGCAGGAATGCTAAGAGAGGAAAGGTCTTTCACTAATTAGCCAAACAGAATGAGCGAAACAGCCTGTGAAAAAAGGCCTTTCATGAGACTATTGAGAGGACTGTGCACCTCTCCCACTGCTGATGCTGCCATGACACATTTAAAAACCTCCTGTTTCCTCGCATATGGAGGAAACTGCTACAAAATGACCTGCTACTTTCAGCTGTTGACATTCTTGCTGGCTTATTTTTTTCTTTTAATACAATGCACCAATGCTGCTGCATCATTATAAGTTAATTCATGTTCAGTAATGAGTAATTGTGTTGTTGTACAGGTGCAGGGGCCAAAATCCCCAGCTCAGATTCATTAATGACAACTAGACGTAACCTACTGATCTGGCAGTGCACTCCCTCGAAACCCGTCTGGCAATTGCAGATGTACTCATTGAAAACGTCTCCTCGCCTGGTTGGGGAGGTGACCTCACACAGCCCATCGTTCTTACAGGGGTTGGTAATGCAGGGCCCTGATGGGAGGAGAGCTTTCATTCAGGCATTGAACTCGGCGAACCTTCAGAGTTGAAGAAGAGTGCGCTCGATCGTACCTGTCTCGGTCAAGTTGCAGGTATCGCCACCAAAGCCATCCGCACAAATACAGATGAACGGATCGTCTCCGACTCCTGTCACACACGTTCCTCCATTGTGGCAATGTTCTACATCACAGTAATCGCCTGTGAATCAGCAGCAATAAGAATCATAAGAGTGGAACAGAATAGAAACAGAAGCTGAGAACATGTCTAGAAGCAATATTCTTTTGCTCTGGCGGTCTTTTTTATCCACAATAAAGCAGAAAACAGAAAGATGGTGCAAATAAAAGGACATTTATGAACAACAGGAAGTTGGTGACAGAGAAGCTGATGGTCAAGATGTCTGAGTGATGGTCAAGGCTAAAAACAAAACAGAACCCATCACCTTCTGGTGATAGACTGTGGTTTTCATTTAGTTAGGCCTGGGTTTAGTGTTTGGTCTGACCCAGTCTTCCTTGTGTGACCTTCTGTTTTCTCTCTGTGTATTAAACAGAATTCTCTTCCTCCGTCTGTGCCAAATCACTGTCCCTCATGTCTCATTCCAGCAATATGTCCTCAAGACTGTTGTTCTTTGACTTCGTCCTGCTCTTTGACTTTACACTCAAGCTTATTGCTTTGGACACCTTGGCTTGATTTCAATGATGTCTACTGACTGGATCAAATACCAGATCGCCCTTGTGTCCTGGTGTTGAGCTGCTTTGGCCTGAGCAGGTAGCATTGCAGCAGCTTCAGCGCTAAAGTCCTAAGTGCTGACTCACAAATCCAGGCCAGATCAGGAACATAATGTCAGAGTTCTACGATGGGAGTGGCAGCACACTCATATATGAGTCATAGCAGAACTTTCAAACCTACAAACTCATAATCAGAAACCATGGCAAAATCCTATTTCATTTTATAAGCAAACCACTGGGAAGGATATTTGGCCCCTATTACATTTATACCGTTACAGTATCAGAATTTTTAAACACCCTATACTAAATAAATGTGGGCATTTTAGTATCTAGGAGCTCTGCAATGACAACAGCATGTCCATGTGCAGGATTAAGAGCTTGCCAGATTAACCAGATTGCACAAATGCATATAGGCCTTTCTGAAAAGGACTTACACAACCAGCCAGTGCAGCGTCAGACAAGAGGCTCAGGACATTACACCTGACTGACAGGTGGGCAGTGGGCAAAGAGAAAACATCTCAGCTACGGCATCAGAGAGCTATGGCAGACATTTGTCTCCGCTAGTGATCTTTCAGTTCTCCTGTCCAGCAACACCTTGCCAGGTGGAAGCAAATGTAGGTGCATGGCCAGCTGGTTCAGCTTGGGTCCAGACAAGAGCCCATATGGTGTTTTGTTCTGCTCCATCTGCACCACCACCTACTGTGGCCAAGAGGGTTTCCATGACAGAAATTAGAAAAACAAAAAAATGTCGACGCACATGGTTTGCATGGCAAGGTAATCCCTTACAACAGAGAAACTATGCAGTAATAAACAAGTCTAACATGTAATAACATAAATTTATACTTAGTTACTGATCTGTCTTACAATAATAGGATGGCCGGCTGTTGGCACAAAAACTATTTCAAAGACTGAAATATACTTGTTGCAAATTGACCTTTTACAAAAACATAAAGTGTTTATTATTTTAATAGCTGACATTTTGTTATTCAAATCAGCACATTGGAAAGCTGCTGAATGCAATAATTACCATGTTAATAGTACAGGCACATTCTGCAACACATACAAGCAAACAGGAATGGATGAAACAGATTTAAAATGGGTTAGTGTTAGTGTAAAAAAAATAAACAACTTACCTCTGACTGAAACCAGACAAAGTAGTAGAAATAAGGACAGACTCACAGATAGTACATTCCCGGAACGTTTCATATTTGTTTCCAGTTCTTTCTTTGTTCCGGGCCGTTTGTTTCAGCGCGACCTCGGTAGACTTCAAAATGCTGCTGCCTTGACGTGCCGTCGGAAAAATCAACACTCGGGACGAACCTGGGAGTCGGAATTTTTCCGATAATGCACGAGTTAAGCGCAATGTGACGTCAGAAGGGGAGGAGAAACTCTGTCAGCAGCTTCAAACGTGTTTTGTATTTGTGATCATTTAAAAGTGTGACACATGAGGTACAAATTCTTTGCAAACCAAATATTTTTGTATTTTAAGATTTTTCTTAGATATTCTGAAGTATGTGTCCGTATGAGCTAAAGGTTTACTTTTACTTTTAACCTATCCAGTCATAATACAAGCACTAGGCTTTTTGATTTGTCTTCTTTTTCTGAAGATCTTCTTATTTGTACTCGTAGGTGCTGCTAATTTATTTTCCATTGGGTCTGTATCAGTGATATTCCAAACAACGACACACTTGACCTAGTTGGCCACTGTTTCCTTGTGGTCTACCCCATGACACTTCTGACTCAAAAGATAAACAACAATAAAAACAACAAAGCCCAGGGAAGTCCCAGTGAAGAAACATCCATCCTCAAATCATTAAAATGTAGTCGTATAATTTATCCACTACAGTGTTGTTTGTTTGTTTGTTTGTTTTTCAACCTATATTTAACTGTGTTGTGAAGTATACTGTAAACTGAGCTGGAATGTTAAACTTTGTCGCCCTCATATGGACATTTCTGTGTGGTGCAATTAAACAAGTCCTGAATGCTGTAGAATTTTCATGTAGTTCACCAACAAATAAATACTGTTTTATTTTCATATTGAATAAATAGCTATATAAGTAACGAATTAGCTATATAAGCAAAAAACAAAAAAAAAATCACCGTCAAGATTATCATAGTTTAATAAATAACACCACAGATTTTTAACATCGAAAACAATAACAACAACGATATAAATATAATTAAAAACAAAAAAAAAAACGAACGCGAGAATCCAACATGGTCATATTAAAGTCTCATCTGTAATTAAGAAATGTTATGTAAAATAGCAGGTTTATCTCACGTTCTGTCACGTTCAGGAAGCGTCTAGTGCGCAACATCCACGCGGAGAATGTTGTCAAAATATTTTTCATACAAATACTGCATAAGAAAAACTTAAATACTGACAAGCTGACAAATACTTAAGATGTAAAATATGTAACATGTCCAATATGTCTAAAGTTACGGGCGTGGTTCTGAAGGTAGATTATACGTCACCTTCCTCTTTGACCAATGACAATACTGACATGCAAATTAGTGAAGCTTCTAGGAAGTGGAAGTATTGGAGCTAGCTTTTGAGGCTGAGCTAATGTTACTGCCGTGGTAGCGTCGCGTCAAAGGGCGTCGTACCTGTCGGTCGTGGTTTAGAGGACCACAAAACAAACACGAACTATGCCACAAACTTGAATATGTCTTCCAATGTCACAGCAGCACGGTGTTGATTAATTTTCCCTCAGTTGGAGGTGAGTAAAGAACTGATGTTGGCGCTGTGTGGTTTAAATGCGGTGCTAAGATGTTGCTATCTCATCAACTAGATCAATAATTATCAGGAAAAATGGTTCAGCAAATCACATTCCTTATTTGTCGAAGTTATTCTTCATTTGTTGTTGTTGAATTGGTAAACAATATACTACCCAACACATTCCAGTGTATCCAGTCAGCATGCTTTTGATTTTCTAGACTCCTAGATTGAACGTATATGCGGCTAATATTGGCCTATTCCTAGTCAGATTTTACATTATTTATTATTATCATCATTAAAATTATTGTCAATAAAAAGAAAGTATACATGTTTTTGGCCATATCATTTCTCTAAGATTCTCATAATATTATATGTGCAGTGTGTCGTGACCGAAAGCGAAACGCTAACATCAGTGAAATATATTAGTATTAGGCCTACATTTCTTGTCAGGTTGGTTAAGACAGTCTGTCTTAAAATATTACATTGCCATGGTAACCTTTTGAACGCTACTTTCCGACATTTTCATGCATTAGAATCAGGGTTATATAATGCGGGGGTTATATCGATAGCATCATGCTTTGGAAAGTAACTACATTTAAGAATGAATACATTCGGTAACGTGTGTGAGTTGTGCTATTTATCATTAAGGCTTTATTCTAGTTGCTGATGGCGTGCACATTATTATTACAGTAAAGGGAATAAAGTGGAAGATGGATACTGGCCACTTCTGTTGGTGTGTGTGAAGTTTAAATGTCATCAGAGGTTTGCTTATATTTCTGATCACGGTCCTTTTCGTTTGTCTCCAGGCTTGACCTTATCACTGTGACCACACATTTGCAGACTCAAGGCTTGATTGGAGGAGAGAGGACCTAAAATGTAACTTTAAGTGTTTACCAAAGATTTGAGTTTTTGCATCTTGTATCACTATCCACACCTTTTGCATTTTTAGGCTACTATTTAATTGCAGCTGTTTGTATTTCTATTATTGAGACTTCCTGCCTTGTTTTTAAAGAAGTTTCTGTTGCTTTTTTTTTTTCTTCATGTGAGTTAGTACTTTGAATAAAAGTTTTGTGTTTAACTGACTGTTATTTTACAAATTGTCATTGGTAGGGCATAATCAAAGTAATTTTAACACATTTTTGTACTTGCAAGACCTCTTTTCCCACTATTTATGTAATGTCATTAAGGAGAGAATATTAAATAAGTTTCTGCTTTACTGACTGATTTTTTTCTCTACCCCAACAGCTTTTTTGACACAGCATTTTAGGGACCAAAAAGGTGAGCCAACAAAACCACATTTTTTTGCTTTATTGTATTTGTGAGAGAGACACAAATCGTAATCCAAAAAAAAATCCAATCATTTTGTTCTTTTCATGTATTGTTTGAAATTTAAAATGGAAAGGATAAGAGAAAGCTTTTTCATTTTTCAGGGTAATCATGAACACCCACGAGTCAAATGCGTACACCGTCTCTCCGGAGCTGCCAGCGATGTTTGATGGCATGAAGCTGGCCGCGGTGGCTACGGTGCTCTACATCATAGTCCGCTGCTTAAACCTCAAGAGCCCCACAGCCCCACCTGATCTCACCTACCAGGACACGCCGCTAAGTCGGTTCCTTCTCAAATCCTGTCCTCAGCTGACCAAAGAGTGAGTTGTTCTTTCCATGTCTGTCCCACAAGGCATTACCCTGGAGATGCCTTATTTGCTGAAGGGGAGGATGTTGTTTGTCTGGTGGGGGGTTCATATGCTTTGTTATTGTGCTCAGTGTACCACATATTTGAACAGGAATTATTAGGCTTTCACCTCAGTTCTGCCATGAACTAAACACCAAGGTTTGTTTTCAGTGTTATCCCAAGGGTAGACTCCTTCTCCCTCCTGCAAGTAGAGACTTGTTTTTGTTTTTAGGTGAGGTGACTTAAATACCTGGCCTTGTTCTAGCAATATTATAAAGACATTTTATCTCTGAGGGAATTCTTTCTTTTAGTCTCACAAGTTTGTTTTTGTAACTGTTATCGAGCCTTGGCCTTCTAGCTGTGGCGTCAGGGACTCTTAAGACATGTTTACTTTGCTAAACTGACTTGTTATGACTCCCTCCACTGTACAGCTGTAGTTTGCTTGTAAGGACAACATAACTGGGGACGATATGATTGAAGTCCTGGACCTGGACCTTGTCAGGAGTGTGGATGTTGGCACTGCGTCATTCGTGTGATGTCTCTTAAAGTGTGTAATACAGCTTTTTTTTATTAGCTAAAGCGAACAAACAAAAATCAGATATGATGAAGGTTATTTATAAGTTTTAAAGTTAAAGAGTTGAAGCAATTGCTTGCAAACACGCAGTCAGCAGAAGCCTGAAATGAAACCTATGGACTTTGGTCTGGACTGTACCAACCAAACTGAAGCTTGTTTTCCCTCTGCATTAAAATGACAACATATAGCTCAAGGTCATCTTGTGATAGATTTTATATATGTTAAAAAAAACGTTTCCCTCAAACCACAAATACACATTTTTATTTGATATTATCAAAGTGTATTTATTAGAGGAAATCATTGCTATGGTTTTTGCTTCTCTTTGTTGTTTATCGTCAGTCTGCAAAGAATATTTCCTCTTTCTGCTCTGTTACAGGTGCAGAGCGTCTTCTAAAAAACAGCTTTCATAATGTTTTTGCTGCTAGTGATTACATTATTACCAAATGGAAGTTGTCTGACACGTCTCTTACATAAGCGTGCAAATTCTAGATGCAGTAACTGCTGGAACCAGAGATTCAAAGTTATAGCGGGACACTGTGATCAGTTTGAGCTGCGGCCTTGAAAACCTTTTTTTTTCTCTACCCCTTAAAGTCCTTAAATTTGTGACCCCATAGTTCCACTCATTTTGTAAATGAGTGGAACTAAACATCTAGAGGATGAATGTTTAGCCGCTCGACTGTGTTGGGATTCACCAGTGATTTCGATTGTCGATTTGTGCTTTTGGTCCTAGGATGATTCACAAAAGCCACCACACTGAATACATTGTTCACAGGAATATTATGCAATGCAGAGACTCGACTCCTACAGCTGCAGTAACTCCTACATAGGTGTCAGCACACATGCTCTGCATAACTCCCCACAGCATAGCAACAGCCTGACGTTGATTACTGGTGTTAGGAGCATGAGGCAGACGTCCAAAAGCTCCTGAGAAATGCTTTGTATGCGTGTGCCGGGATGGTTGTTTGTCCTGTAGTCTCTTTTAAAATGCAGATGCCTCTGCTCAGAAGAACAGGCTCTTTCTGTGTTGTGGAAGGCCACATGCTGTATCTAAAACGGACTAAATGCAGGGGTCGATTTTGTGTTTTCCAGGTACATTCCTCCCTTACTGTGGGGTAAGAGCGGGCACCTACAGACGGCACTGTATGGTAAACTCGGGAGAGTGAGCGCGCCTCACCCGAGTGGAGTCCGCAAGTACCTGCCCATGGTGGATGGGGCCACCGCCACCTTTGACCTTTTTGAGCCCATGGGGAACCATCAAACTGGAGGTGATTCCTTCTGATGTTGATCTTGTGTTGTTCTGCCTGATGACTTTGTTTAGCTATCAACACAGAAATGACTCATCTAAGTGTTTTTTTAAATAGCTTGTGTGTAATACCATTTTGTTGTGAAATGACAGTTTCCTTCTCTAAATACCTCAGCTGACCTCTGACTTAAACCTGATCCTGTCATCCTCTCAGGAAGTTTAAGGCTCACGTGACACTTTCCCTAAATGAAGCTTATTTGTTTTAAATCCTGTTTTACTGCAGCCTCTTAACAAATCAGCGCTCTGAAACTAATATTGGATTGACTGTTATTTTGCAGGCTGATTTAATCCCTCTTGTCTGTGCTTAAGCGTTTGTCTTTGACGTTTACTCCAACCCATCTGCCTGTTTCACCAGACGACATCACCATGGTGATATGCCCTGGTATCGGTAACCATAGTGAGAAGCATTATATTCGAACATTTGTGGATCATGCCCAGAAGGATGGGTACCGCTGTGCTGTTCTGAACCACCTAGGGGCTCTCCCCAACATCGAACTTACCTCTCCACGCATGTTTACCTATGGTGAGATTCAGATTTTATTGACTGACACTTTTTACACATTTGGGATTCTAAACATAGAACATCAGAGACTGACCAGCACATGAGTTGAGGACGTTCTTCAAAATGAGGAATTAGTTATAATTAATTAGTTTTTGCAACAAATAATATCAACTCAGACTGGCCCCTGGCAGAGAATCAAACTCTAAAACTCCGCCAGTGAGACAGAAGGTGTCAGACCTGAGATTAGTGGAACTGCTGATCTCAGAACAGCAGACTGTCCTTTGGAGGTGTCATATGTCAGTTGTTCACCTCTTCTCCCACCCGTTCAGGTTGTACGTGGGAGTTTTCATCCATGGTATGCTACATTAAGCGGACTTACCCTCAGACGCAGCTGATCGTGGTGGGCTTCAGTCTGGGCGGAAACATTGTTTGCAAGTTCCTGGGTGAGAACATGGTGAACCAGGAGCGAGTGCTGTGTTGCGTCAGCATCTGTCAGGGGTACAGTGCTCTCAGGTGGGTCGTTGTCTCATAGCAAGATTAAAGCTCATCCTATTATCACAGCCCCATTACATTATTATTTACATAAATGTAAATGAAGCTCAGCATTAATGTCCCGAAATAACTAGAACTTGCATAATAGTCACGCAGTCCATCAAGCATCTTATGTCAGTGTGACTTCTTTTAGTTTTAAATTATAAATCACCCTTTTTTAGGGTGCTCTTTAAATGTAATCAACGAGCCGTCAGTGGTTGAGAGCTTTGTGGATGATCCTTTACATTCAGGCTGAATGTTCCACCGCATGAACCATGCACTGTACTGAATTCACCTGCATGCCACACCCAGAATAGCTCTGTTTATAGACTGTGTGGCAGTCAGATAGTCATTCAGCCTTTTCTTAACCAAAGGTGTTGGAACATGACGTGACAGCCCTCGTGTCTTCGCAGGCAGGACAGACGCTGTCAGAGTTTATTCCCAGGCAAAAATTTATTTTCTCGCCCTGTTGTCATTGAACAGTTGCTAACTTTCTTTGTGCTTAATAAAACATTGTACCTAATAGTTGAGACTGACCTCAGGCTTCAGCACGTCTCTTGTCTGGAGTGACTCTGATCATGAGAGTACTGCCTGCCCCAGACGCTGCCCCATGGAGCCGATGTCCTGCAGCGTGGCTCTTTGTACCGCGGATTAGCCAACACATTTATCATGTTGTTTGGAATGCAGACAGACTGCACGAAACGGTGTGTTTGTCCTCCTCCCTCAGGGCTCAGGAAACATTCCTGCAGTGGGATCAGTTCAGACGCTTCTATAATTTTCTCATGGCCGACAACATGAAGAAAATCATCCTCTCACACAGGTAGTGTTGTTGTCCCGCCAGATA
The DNA here is from genome assembly GCA_015343265.1 of Pao palembangensis. NCBI lineage: Eukaryota > Metazoa > Chordata > Actinopteri > Tetraodontiformes > Tetraodontidae > Pao > Pao palembangensis. The sequence continues at coordinate 14,882,152 of CM027081.1, forward strand.
AATTGACACTTTAACCAAACGTTAACGTAGGTAGTGCAATAACTACAGTTAGCGGAAGTATTTTTCCAAAATTGTACGAGGTGTGTGTAATTGCATGTTTTGAATTTTGCACGTTGCAGGCACAGTCTGTTTGGAGGAAGCTCAGGGAAAACGATAGATGCTGATCTAAGTCGGCTCTACACAGCCACGTCCCTCATGCAGATTGACGACATCATCATGAGGTAAGAGCAGGGACAGTCAGCGCTGCTCCTCTTTCAGTTTCCTTTTACCTGCAAATATTGTGTGTACCTCCGTCATTGTTCAGTTTTTTAATGTCTAAAATCTGAAATGCGACCTAAATAAAATAACACCACCTTTTTTTGTGTGTCATCAGGAAATTCCACGATCACAGCTCTCTCAAAGAGTACTATGAGAAGGAGAGCTGTGTGCATTATATTCACAATGTAAGAACTTCCAAACCGCTTTATCCATGTTGCTCTTCCTGTCTTTTTGTCCGTGTGTGTGTGTGTGTGTGTGATTAACAGTCTCTTTTGTTGGCCAGGTGAAGGTGCCGCTGCTGCTGGTCAACTCTGCAGACGATCCTCTTGTTCATGACTCACTGCTCGCCATCCCGCGCACACTAGCAGGTAAATCAGAGGGTGTGGCATGGCAACAGCAGCAGCACCAGAGCCTAGGTGGAAAGGATCCTGAAATACCTTTATATATTTTCATAAAAAAATAGCAGTATATTACTGGTTATAGCATTTTTCTAATAAGAGTTTACTTATGTATCTACTAGAATGGTCCAGGGACGTTTCCACAATATAATCCAATGATTGTGAAGCCTACTTATCTGTAGTGCTATATTTAAACTTGCTCCTTTTTGGGAAGGGAAAATCCCTCTTGGAAGGGTATGCATGGGTGGAGGAGGCTTTACTGTAAATCAGAATTAGCTCCATCCTAAATGTGTCACTCCAGAGAAACTCTTACTGTCAAGAGGATTAAATGTCCGTTTTAGATCTGTGACTCAGACAGACGACTACCGACACATCAGCCCACAAAAATAACTGGGGACCTCAAGCTGTGAGGTTAATTATTGATTTATTTCACTGGGTTCAAAATGAAGAATTGATTGGGTGTTGCACAAGAAAACCAGCTGTGCAAAAGCCGTTCGGTTTCCACCTGTCACTTAATGCCTGCTAAATCGGCGCCTAGAGGTGTGACTAGGCAAAGGTGCCTCAGTGCAGCTCAGCTGTTGTCATGAATGGTTCACTGAGACAGATACTCCTGTGGTTTTATTCACTGGTGAGCTACATCAGGCTCACCTACTAACCCAGATATGTGCTGGAGAATGAGATCCTTTCAATAGAACACTCTCGCTTTTAAGATTCGGATTTCCTCTTTCCTCTTCCATCACTGTTAAAAACAAGCCTTTCATCAGAGCTAGCATCAGTTGGAGTCTGCCCAGAAGAAAACAACCTTAACCAACTGTAAATGGATATAAAGAGGAACATTTTGAGGTGTTAAAGTTGAAGGCTAAATGTTGGGGAAAAGGTTTGAGCACATTTTAGCCTGAGCTGAAATCCCTGATTTTTGGAAGTATCCAGGGGGGAAAAGCAGATACGCTACGTCCCAAACTGTGCAGAAGCCTTATCTCTGCGTGTACTGTGTCATCCTTTAGCAAAGAAGTCAAACGTGGTCTTCGCGCTGACGCTGCATGGAGGCCACCTGGGCTTCTTCGAGGGTGCAGTGCTCTTCCCTCAGCCCCTCACCTGGATGGACAAGGTGATCGTGGGCTACGCCAACGCCATGTGTCAGTGGGAGAAACAGAAACCGCCATGCCAAAGCACAGACCTGAGCGAAGGCTCCTGCACAGGCGAGAAGGCTTAAACCTTTGTATCCAACTGGTTCCTTTCAGCACCCCTCCTCTCGCCCCCCCCCCCCACCCCACCCTTTCCTCCCGCTGACTCAGCACCGAGAAGACACCTGAAACAAACCTTAAACTGCTCTTTTCTTTCCTGCCTTCTGCTCTGGTGCTGGTGAGCAGTCCTGTCACACACATTCACACCTTCAGACCTCCACCGTACTTGTTCAGACCCTCACACACTGAGGCGCTGAAGGGCCCGCCAGGCCCCGCTGTCCTGTGAGAGACTTCTAGCATCGCTGCAGCTTTCGGCACACACCTCGCTCTTTTTGCTGGCTCACCGTCTGCAGTCAGACTGTGGGCTGAACACATAGCGCTGTTGATCTGTGTGAGTAAAAAGGTAAAAGGTGCACAGGGGGCTGTTTATGGCAGTCTTTCCCAGTCTCTGTGCGTAAGTGACTTTTGTAATCACCAACACCTTACAGTATGTTAGGGAACATAGAAAAACAGGCTGCCTTTCCACTCGGTCCCTTTTGAAGATTTTAAAATGCTTCTTTTTCTCAGACCATTGGCAAATGCTGGCGTTGACCAAACATGATGGTGAACAGAACAGGAGCACCAGTTTAGAGTAATCTAGTAAAAATGGAGCACACAAAGAGCCTCCTACTACTGTCAGCAAGGCCTGTGCTGCTGTCGGTGCCCGTTGAAGCACTCGTGCGTTCTCACCGCCAAGGCTTTTCAGCCTCATCTGCTGTTTTAAACGATAGAGCAGCTTTGTCGTGTTTATGTGTGTAACTCAGATGTGGTGTGAGTTAAAGATCCGTGGTGGGGAAAAAAAAAACAAAAACGTGATAATTGTGTTGAAGTAGGCGTGATTCCAGTTCTTTGTTTTTGCTCTGTTGGCCATCTTATTTCCTGTTTCTCTGGGTGAAATAACTGCTGTTTGTGGATGTACAGTGAGAAATGAGGCATTTTACACATCAGTTTTTTAGTGTAGTAACACTCTTCCTGGCACTTGTGCTCAGCGACTCTCAGACATGAGCAGAGTTCCACCCTCATAGGGGATCCGTGGATATTCCAGCAGTTCCATCACATTAATTCAGAGCACTTTACCTACACCTTCGCTGTCTCTCCCCGTTAAATCAAATCAGTAATTGAGGGTTTAGATCCCTGCGTGGATGACGGAGAACACGATGACTCTAGTGTTCCTGAGTTCTTTCTCTATCTGCCTTTGATCAGCTGCAGGTTCAGCCAAGTCTCCCCATCCTCCCCTCTGGAAAGGCCTCCAAACATCTCACGTGTTGCTGTCTTTGTGAAGGTTTTCCATGGTTTCCTCAACCGTGAGGTGTGATGAGCAGGAGGCCTCAAACTCTAAAAACATTTATTGTTATCCTTCAGTCTGGACTTGTTGTGGATGAAATAATACCGCAATAATGATACCTGGAGACTTTCTAAGATGACTGAAATATCCTGCAGTCCAGCCAAGTAGTCTCAGATCTGCAGCACCGGTGGAAGATCTGAATTGGTGAGCGATATCATTCATAATGGTGCTTCAGGGGAGGCTGTGTCAGCCAAACGTTTTATTGAGGAGGATCTTGGTATATTTTTGTTTATGTTCTGCGTTGAGCATATCGAGAGGAGTCCTGTAACAGCACTGTCAGTCATGGTGAAGAACATTACAGGTTTTAATCAGGCTGGTTAATCTCTTTGATCAAAGTCATACTGTTAATAGTAATTATTATTGTATAATTTTTGATCGATTTTAGGGGATTGAATTGTTCTAAATTAGCTTGCTTTGGAGGACATTCTCTGTTAAACATTTTTAATCTCATCATTCTGGGCTAACCCTGACAGAGATTATAACTGAGAGGCGTGGTAGAACTACGAATGTCTGTCTGTCAGGGCACTCTGCTCTTATTTCCCCTGAGAGATTCTGAAATAATTCTGGCCCATCTAAAAGTCTGGACATAATATTGACACCAGCACTTTTTTTTTTTTTTTTTTTGCCTCCTGCCGACTTTGCACAAAATGCGGGTTTGGATGTATTATTTTATTTTGCAATATTTGGGTTTTGAGTGCATTTTTTTGTAATTGTTTCTATATTTTTGTGTTACTTCTGTCAGTTCAGTACGTATCTACTGTGCCACATCCGCACCTCTGACAAAAAAAATGTATTCACTTTATAGAAAATTATTATATAAATATATAAAATACCGTATATTCCATTATTTAAGGGAACTTGCAAGGAAAAGAAATGGGCAGTAACCCCCATAGCGGGATTCTTTTTTGTTGTTGTAATGTTTAAAAAAAAAAAAAGTGTCAACATCAAAACCAAATGTCTTCTTATGGAATGTGGGGATTTTTTTTTTTTAAATAGTATTTGAATGTGTTCTGCTGTATTTATTGTAACCCCAGTGCTTTAAACACCTCTTGTTTTTCCCAGGGATTATGCTCTGACATTTAATTGCTTGAAAAGTGAAAATTAAAAAAAAAAAAAGAAAACATAAATGTAGAAATACCTCTCAGATTACAACTATAATTGACGGGTTTTAAATTGGGGAATTTTGCTGGTCCAAACAAGCAGCCAAACAGCAGCTACACCATACAGCTTTAATTTTGTGATTTAATGCTCAGAGATGGTGAAAGAATATTTCCGTGAGTTTAAAGGAACACATCATGATGTACTCTGATACGAAACCATGGATGTTAATGTTGGCGTGGGTGATCTGTGACGATATAAATATGGTTGTGTTCCTAAATAAATTATTTTCTCAATAGAAAAAAATATTGTCTTTTTATCACCACTGAAACAAAACTATTGTTAATAATAACTTATATTCAGCCACATACTTCAGAGAAATATAGATAACCCGTTTTTATAGAGCCCCCTTGTGGTGATAGTCTGGTATGGCCTCATGCCACCATGTTGAGGAAAAGTTAGGGTGGAATAACATTGTAACAAATGCTATAAATGACGAGATGTGTATGCACAAAAAACAAAAAAAATCTATTTTAATAGAAAACAGCTCAGCCTGGGGCAAACTGCACAGTGGATCTCTGTGGTTCATCAGACATCCGAGTGTTTCGACTCAAACGAGGCTGTTGAGACGGTGCTCAGTTTCCATGGTGATATACGAGGACGCTCATGGAACTACAGCAGGCTTTGTGGCTGATCCGTCCCTCTCTGTGATACACTTGTGTAGTTAAGACTGTTGGCACAAGGCTGAGGCGTATGCTGTGTTTTAAGGCAAAAAAACCCTTGACTCTAAATCCTGACTTAATCTGGATGTAAACTATGTCATCTCATCACCAACTCCCTCACCGTCAGCTCTAATAACAAACATTAACCATCCATTCTAAACATCCTTCTTTTCCAGTTTTATCATCACAGATCTGTAAAGAACCCTCTTCTTTTCTAACGATAGATAAACCCTTTTGTTGCTCAAAGAACGTGCCTGGATAATAAGTTCTAGCGTTAAGGTAAGGTCGCACATCTGAAGTGATCACCAAAACAAATAGCTATATGTGAATGGGATGAGATTTGCCGGTAGGTTTTCTCAGAGTGCCGTATCTTCAGAGCCAAAAAGCTTGGTGGCGATGGCCCGGCAGTCAGAAACTGGAGCTTTGCCGTCAAAATCTACAGGCAAGATGTCCGCATCGAACTCTTTCATGTAGCCGTCCAGCTCGTCACCGTGAATGAACACCTGAGAGAAGTGATGAAAAATAACCCTGGAAAAGGTGGTTTCAGAGTGAGCCGATAGCAACATCTGTGCAGACGTACCCGCTCCAGCAGCTTGCTCTTCATGAAGGGCTTCACCACGTTGTACGTGGTGGTGAAGTACCAGGGCTGGTGGGTGACGTGGACCGCCTTGAACCGGGCGGGGAACGAGTCCTACAGGAAAAACAAAAAGACATGAAAGAACTACCACCATCTCCCCGTGAGCGTTCCTCTGCAGTCACCTGCAGCATGTCCACCATCTTCTTCAGCTCGGCAGGTTTGATCCCTGAGGCGTGCTGCATGGTGAAGCCCCTGAAATTTTCTATCAGGACGAAGCCGTTGATCTGGGTTTCTTCATTCTCCAGCAGCTTCTCCAAGATCACACAGTACGCTCTCAAGATCTGGGATACGCACAGATAAAAGTCACTTCTGGGGCCTTTGCTGAGGCGAAGTTGGGGAATCAATGAGTGTTAGTCTTCCAAGGTACCTCGTCAAACGTGATCTCCTCCAAATCCCAGTTCTCGATGTTAAAGAGCAGCACAACACGGCCGTACTTGTCTCTGCTGGGGAGAACCACTGGGTACCCCGCCTCGATGGTGCTGCGGACCGCCTCGGGGGTCAGGTTCTCAAACAGTTCTGGATAATCTTTCCTGAAGCGGACGTAACCTATAAACACAGCAAATAAAGGTCAGCCACAGTTTCTTGTCCTCCCCTAATGATGCACAGAGACCCTGTGGACAGCGTCCCAGCGGGTTAAACAATGGAGCTACTGTCCTCAGCTTCAGATCGAGGCTCCAATTAACCTCCCTGGGGTCTGTGAGTTCACCGGCAGGAAATAACCCCACAGAGCAAGGTCAAGGTCAGATCACATTCCTTTCAAACATTATATATTCCATGCAAACCTGGACCAGTTATCACAGGTTCATCAGAGGGCTAAAGCTTAGCTCATATAAAACCACAGATAAATAACCGCCCCGCCCCCCAACAAGTTACCATCATGGTACCTCTTTGGTTCCCAGGATGGTGCATCATGGTCATCAGTGAAGGTTGCTTTCTGTCCCATTTGGACACAAAGGAGGGCTTTGTGAGGGGGACACTCCGAAACATCTAAAAGCTTCCAATTAATGAACACATGCCTGCCTGTCTCACTGAAGTGTGGAAAAACCAGGAGCACAAATGAGGCCCTACCCTCAATTACTGAAACATGTTTTCAAACAGTGGCACTGAATCAAGACTCATAAACGCTCACTTGTGACGGATCACGTTAAAATGAAATTTAAAAGTGCTGCAAAGCCGGTCTGACTCTGGAAACGAACCCTTCATCAGCTCGTGAGATCTGCTGATGTCAAACTTGCGGGCCCTCAGGAAGCGGAGCAGCAGAGAGTCCGGTTTGTCGCCAAAGCGCTCCTGTACTAGTTTGGCCAGATCGTCTCCCTCCGCCGCCCTCTCCTTCATCATAGCCCTCAGGTCCTTCACCGATGACGCCCGCCTCTCGCCCGTCTCGTTCAGCTCATCCTTGGCCTTGGGGAAACACACAAAAAGACATCAGCAGGACAAACAAGCCAGGGGCTTTTCTGCATGTCCAACAGGCCCTTTTTATTTTTGCCTTCTGCACGGTGTGGCCCGGAAGTTTGGTGCAGGGTCCGAACACCGACCCGTGGTCCCTCACTGTCAGATGTTCCAGCTTAGACCTCATGGCCTGCTCCTCCTCTGACACCATACGGTAAGATCCAGTCTGCACGGGGAAGAATGTGCATTAGTACTGGAACCTCCACTGTTGCTTTAACAAGTCAGCGGAGCAGTTTTCAGCTGGCAACCTCATGACAGCAACTTTTGTTTGAGAACCCGATGTGAGCGGGCGAGCAGCAGTTAAAGCTGCTTCACGTGATTAGGACTTCTAAAGCCACTTCTTAAAAACAGCTTAGAGGTCCATCACAGAACCAGAATCTACTGGCACAACAACAGCATTAATCAGCGTTGTGTGCAGTCAAACCGTAACCGGCACCGACAAAGGAATCGTACTCACAGCAGCCATGGATGCAGAGTCTCACTGCAGGTTCACCGACACCGACGAAAGAGCTGGGGAACAGGCGCGTCAGTGTGCACCTAAACACAACACAAACTCGCCCCACTTTAGTGAGGTTGGCCAATGATTCTAAACATGATGATAATGTTGGGTTTTTCTTGAATAATCTATCAGAAAAGTTGTTATAAAGTTAGGTTAAGCATCGGTCACGACACACACTCCCCACAGCTTCTCTCCACTAGCAGCTGAGATGATTGTATCCTTTACATGATTAAATATGTCAGAACATCTCATTAAGAGCCAGCACAACAAACTCCCTGGCCTGTCGCCTCTGTCATCCAACAACACTCAAAAGGCTTGTTTATTACTGTAATAATAATAAACTACAATAAACTACTGTTATTGTGCCAATTCTCGCCACAAAGCTAATCCAACGTACCTTAATCAGCCGGAGTGAGAGGAGTCTACAGAGTGGTGACGGAGGCGAGCGGAGGACAGGAGCACCAGGGGAGGAGTGACTGAAAACGTCACTGCAGGAAGGATTAGAATGACACGGCGGATTACAAATCTGCATCACGCAGACTGCAGGGGGCAGAGGGGTGTGTCGGTCCGGCCCTGATGGACCACCGCACAGGACAAAATTCAGCAAAAGAATTGTAAAAAGAAGGATGTTTCATGAATTTGTCATTCTTTTCACACGTAGTTCTTCTTGTGCTCTGTGTCATGTTAAACTCTTCTCCCCTGGCCTCCATTCGGGCGTGACGTGAGGTGGGGCTGGAGACATGGGGCCACTTACAGGGGCCTCATATTTTCAGCTTCACATTAAACATTCCTTAAAGTTCTCTGCTCCTCTGAAGATTAGATTTTGGTACCCATGGATACAGATTACTCACCCATGATTGCACAGTATCACATGCAATTATTTAAATACATAAAAAAGCTTGTTATTTTTTTATCTTTGGATGATTGGGTACTGTTGAGGGTGGGTTTCCTGATCTTCAACATGAGGAGAGAAGCCGAGTTTCTAAGATTTTTGTCCTTACGTAATAAAGTACGCATGCAACAAGAAAAATCCCACTGAAGGAGACCACAAGGACCTACAGGCCATTGTACTGAATTAACAGTAGATGCTAACAAGCTGCAATGTAGAGAGGAAAGATGGTCGCTCGTCTGGGTCTCTCTCCTCCACACACTGAGGCCCCAGTCCTGCAGAGCTGGCAGACTTCACTGGGCCCTTGCTATTGTCCCATCGCTCATTAGTTGATGACTGGGAATAATTGCAGACAAACAGGGGTTAACAACACGGATGCGTAACTGGCTTCACAGGAGCCTTTGTTTGTGGTATTCATTTGGGTCCTTTGAAGTAAAGTAATTCGCTAACAGTTATGTCATCAGGCAGATTTGGAGGATGATGGTTTGATTGGTGGGATCACAGGTGTGACAACAACCAGACACACCGAGTCCCTTTCTAAAATCGTAATGTTCCTACCGAGAGGCATCATAGTGCGTTTCTGTGGAAGGAGCAAATTAGAGTGGTATTTCTACACCACGCTCGACATCGCCACCTAGCGGTAGCAACTGACTGGTGCGGCCACTTGACGTAATCGCTGTTTCCCTTCACAATGCTTCATTTCTGTGGGCAATAAACGTTTGAATTGAGTACTAAAAAATGTATCTTGTAGACTCATTAATGTATTGCTGACTCGGCAGCCTGCCTTCGATAGTGTGTCTAATGGTGAAATTTAAAAACACAATGGAAGGGGAAAAAAAGGGACAGAAAACAATTAGGACATTTTTTTGTATTGATGTGATAAATTTTTCAATAACATTGCAAGCTGTTACATCACTTCAATGTTCCACCAGTTTCCTTCCTTATTGTGTGCTGATCAAGACATGTGATTATCACATGATCGAAACAGGAACAGTGGCTGAACGTACCGTTTAAACACTGGTTTACTGTTGCAGATGTAACAGAGCTGATGTTTAACATCACCACACATTCATCCATCATCAGCTCCATACATGTTCATAAAATGCTGTCGATTTACACTGTATCTTTAGCTCACTCTTCAAAGGTGCTGATTTGTAAAAGTTCCTAAATAAAAACAACTGAACTTATAAAAGTGTGAAAACAATTACATAAGGCACAGAGATCCTGATATACTGTAAAAGTGGTCAGCATGTATATATTGGTTGCCATAACAACCTTTTCTTCAGTAGGAGAAGCACAAAGTGAATAAAAACAATTCTCCTGTAGTTTTTTTCCCCCACAACTTCTCTAAAACAACTGACGGTGTCAAGAAGTCAGATTACATTAAACTCAAGTTTAAAATTAAAACTCAATCCAGCCGGCTGTTGGGAGACACATCTAAACACTGGTGGTTCAATGTCAGAAGTAAAAATGCTTAAAACAGGACAAAAATAAAGCCTAGCAAGCAGAAAGCATCGTATTAAAGTTTAAATGTTAAAAATAAGACGTGGCCATAAAAAAAAAGTCCCAACAATAAGATGTAAACAGTGCAGCCTTCTTTTCTGTCACAATGTCAAAAGTCAGCAAATGTTTTCATGCAGGTCCAAAACATGGCAGGAGCAGAGGGGTGTCACTTCTTTCTGCTCTATGTGTCTTTAAATAAAACTTGGCATTGTGTGTCCAGTGTCTCCTTACTTAAAAGATCTTTGAAAAGAATAAATATTGACTTTTGTAACTATATTCACACATGAATCATCATTATGACATTAAAAAAAACAAAATCTGTGTGAATGTGGTTTAAAAACCTGCAAGAAATTAGGGTTTGATTGTACTCTTAATAAACTAAATTTTAATATCATGTTTACATTTATCCTACTTCTCCTCATCATCAGGTCTTTCTCATATGGGCCCCTGTGTGAGTGTCCTTCGCAGAAGAGAAGAGGAAGAGAGATGACTCAATCATCTGCGCCGGGAAAAAGGATTAATTTCTTCGCCAGCCTGAGTGGCCATTGAGTTAAGGATACATTTACTCATCTGGAGGGTGGGTTCAGTCTGAACATCAGCGCAAGCTCCAGTTGTCAAGACAGTTTGTGTTTTCAGTCAAAAGTCATCCTCAAACCTTCATCTCAGCCCAGAAACGTCAGGGCAGCCATGATGCTGAAGCCCAGCAAGATGAAAATCACCTTGAGGAGCTGCTTTCCGGGGGAGTTGAGTTCATGCGGGAGGATTTCTAAAAAGGTGATGTAAACAAATGTCCCAGCAGCAAGACCCTCCAGGGTGGCCTGGATTAGAGGCCCAGCTGCAAACTGAGCCTCCATCACGCTGATGCCGATGGCGATACCTATAGGTGACATGAGGGCAAACACTCCGATGTAGGCAGCCACCCACAGCGGAGGAATAGCGCTCTGGACCAGCTTCACGGCCAGGCTGAAAACGATGATGCTCTTGTGGACAAGTATAGCGATGCAGATCTCAACCACCTGGAAGAAAATGATGTAATTAAACTCTCAGAATCAAACTGCAAAAATAAACAATAAAGCAGATCTTTTTTGTTTACCTCATTTTTCAGGTATGAAATGCAGATTTTCAGATTTTTTTGTGATCTCAAGTTGACATTTTGTTAACATAAATGTTTAATAGTCATAAATGTGAAGCTGGACACACACACATGCACACACAGAATAAAACCACATAGAGACGGCTGTTTCTTAGAGCACACTGAAGCTGCTGAGGGGGTCTAATGACCAGAAAATGCAGATCAGAGATTTTCTTTTCCCTCAGGCTTTAACCTTTAACCTTTCAGTTTGAATGATTTCTGCCTTCACGCTCACCTTTGAGTCTGTGGTCTGCAGGCCGATAGCAAGCCCCTCAAAAACCGAGTGGAGGGAGAGGGAGAGGAAGAGCATGAAAGAGCGGAAAGGGGAGTGAGCCTGAAAGTCCACGTGAATGTGGTGGCCGCTGTTCTCCAGGTCCGGGCCCGTGCCATGGCTGTGGCCGTGGCCATTTCTTCTTTCAGGAATGAGGGCGGTTCTCTCATCATGAGTTCCTCTCATCTCCTTAAAGTTCAGAACAATCCTCTCCAGTATGAGGACTGTAAAGAAGCCAGCAGCCATGATAAATTCTGGAAGAGGGAAACTGGTCTGTTTGAGACCAGCATAAAGAGATTATTCCATTTATCACTATCATTCTTTTTGATTGTCCACAGACCACATATTGAGGCCATACTGGGTCTATTCTGTACAAAGGTCCAGGACCATGACTTTACCTCCAACTTCCGAGCGTCCAGCTCCGTGTTGATGTCTGACAAATAATCCGGAATGATGTCGAGCAGACATGCTGACAAAAAGACCCCTCCAGCAAAACAGCTGATCAGGCTCAGAACTGTTCGGTGGGCTTCTGCAGATGTAAGTAAAGACGTTAAACATGCACGCACACCCATTTGTGAAGGAACTACAGATATCTTGTAAACATACAAACACAATTTGTATGCTAACAGTTTTCGTTTTCTCAAAAACACAAATTTTCCAACTGCATAATATCATGAAATCAAAGAAAACACAATTTATCCTAATACTCAGTGGCTAACAAGCATGTGGTACACTAACCTCCAGATATAATTTATTCCTAAACTGAATAATTGGTGGAAAGCCACGTGATACATAATCAGACGTCATGATTTTGAACTTGTCAAAATGGGCAGTGGAGAACACGAGGAAGAACATGATACTTTCTTTTACTTTAGAAAAGCCAAAGTTCATCATGCAGAAGAATTCAGGCGTGTTGTTGTTGGTGAAATATGACAAGGCAGCTTAGCCCAGGTCAGATGACTCAATTTCAGGAACAAGAGGACCTAACCCTGCAAGTCATCAACTATAACAGCAGTTATAAATGCTGAAAGAAGTAGTAATGTTCTCACATGAGTGAGGGAACTAAATGAGTGAGAATTTGCTCGTGAATGTGGATGTGAATCATGACTGAAAATCCAGCCCATTCTTACCCAAATTAAACAGCTACAACAGCCAATTTACAGCTGATAAAATCACGAACATTTCAATGACTTTACAGGACAATCTACTGTTAAAACATGATAAGATTAGACAGACAGTCCATTAACATTCTGCTGATCTTGTAACATCATTAGATATCTCTTATATCTTAGAATAACGATACCAACTAAACCATGTCCTGTAATCCAATCAAGGTGTCTTAAAACAAAACTATTCGAGACTGAGGGCAGGTAGAAGGCAACCATATAGAAAGCAATATCAAAAGAAAAGAGCAATGTTAAGCTTAATTAAGAGACAGAGTGATAGATGTTCGTTGTTATAGTAACGTGTACAAACCTGTGCCGTTCGTGTCTCTGAACCATTTAACTCGAGCAGGGATGAATCCAAAAAGTAGAGTCAAAAACAATAAACCGACCAAGGCAACTATTTTAACCTGAAGCAGATATTCCATTGTGTACCATAAATTGACAGAGGTTTTTCTGACAGAGGTAATATCAGTGAACCAGGCTGAAGTTTATAAGGTGATAAGAGGAGTTTCAGTGACCAGCAGAACCTCCCTCTGTTGTTTTTTAGGAAGTACTTCAGCTACGGTGGCCGATAGGGTCAAAAGTCACATTCGAAAAACAAAAAGGGGGCAACCGGTTTTTTATTACCGATAATATTAAAATACAGATGGAGACAGTGGCGTATACTATGCTGCTTATTCATAACTAATATTTTAAACACGATATATTTTAAACCCGAATGCGCCGGGTGACATAGAGTAGTTTCATAGTTAAAGTGCTGACTGAACAAACCAATGTCACATGACAAGTGCCCAGACCAATTGCAGTGATAGATGGTTTCCTTTTTGTCGATTTTTAAAATTCTGGTCTGCATCGATGCTCCATTTCTGTCATCTCAGACTGAAGTATCATTGCATCAGAATGAAATGCGAGTCCAAAAATAAGAATTTTGAAAAAGAAAAACTTAAGAAAAAAAATCCCTGCTCCTTAACAAAATCCTTAACCTATCCATATTTGTCTACAGTTTCCATTAATATTTTTTTCTTCCATTTGCAGCTGTGTAGAGGAGAATAACAAACAACAACTGGGGCCATATTGTCTGCATCAGCGTACTCTTGCACAATTGACATATTCATGTAGTTTACTTACACGAGCAGCAGGTGGCAGTCTGACACCAGCGTCAGGTTTTGTCTACGTGATTGGTGACGACATTTTCCTGCGCCGGAAATATTGGTCACCTGAAATGTTGAATGCTGATGTGTTACAAAGAATTATACCGAATGAACACTTCTGAATGTAACTTTTAATGCACCGATTTAATCGAAAGATAAAGCCGTCCATGCCCTAGAATTGACAGCGGAAGGGACGAGTAATAGCGAGTCGGAGATGCGAGATGGCGGTAAGAGAACCGACACATGTCGCTGCCACAATGCTGGCGAGCTGAAATAGAGGCATATGACTCAGTCATTCCTGTATTTACCTTAATATATTCAATGTGTCCACGAATATGTTTTGAATTGGCGAAGCAAGACAATTCTGTTAAAATATTGCATAGCAGCTAAATGTTATTGTGCAGTAACAAGAAGATGAAAGAAATATACCACCCGCGTTTTCAAATCAAGATTTCTGACCATACATACTATAAAGCTATGGTTTGCATTTGCACAAATATTTTGTTATTGATATAGATGTAAAATATTCTACCATTGACTCAACGGCTCTCCGTCGTTTTCCTCAAAAGCGCAAAGTTGGCACGAAAGGAAAGAAGCAAATATTTGAGGAGAATGAGGCAACACTGAAGTTCTACACCAGAGTCATCCTAGGAGCGAACGTAAGAGCCTTCTATTTTAAATATACTGTTCCCTAATTACTGTTGTTCATTGATACAATGACTGTTTTAATTCAGCAAATCTTGCTTGTCTTGTGACTCAACTACATTTTTGGAAATTGTAATTTTATTTATTTCACCAGATACAGTAGTTTGAAAAGGGTTTAATTCACATTATTAGTACATTTATGCTTGCTGCAATGATAGTGTTTTACCTGATATATCTTTACTTTAAAGTTTAAAATTCTAGATTGTTATGTAATATACAACTATTTTCAGTCTACTATATATTAAAGTGTGCTTACTTTTCATCTAAAGCTGGAATATTGCAAAATTGTCTCATTAATATTGTCAGAGGCAAATTGCAACTTGTTTTACGATCGCTTTTATTTTCTGTTCACTTAATAATTGAAAATCTTTCTTATGGTTTATCCTTCCCAGGCAATATACGCTGCCATAAATCTTTTGGTCTTCTACAGTTCTTCTACGTTTTGGACATGGGTGAGAGAATTCATTCCACAACCTTTCAAATAGAGAATTTAGATTGCATTGAGCCTTCTCTAATTCTGGTTCCTTTTTCCCCCTCCTGCAGCTGCTGCTTTTTTTTGCCCTTGCAGTTTATGTTGGGAGTTACCGTTCCATGTCTGCCATGGCCAAGCCAGTGTTTGCTGAGGATGGCAGCCTCATAGATGGAGGAATAGACCTAAACATGGAGCAGGGAATGGCAGAGTATGTGGCTCCTCAGTCATATTTGTGATTTCGTATAGGCATAGAAGAAACATGTCATCATGACAGTTCGGGAGGATTATAGTTTGTTGATGCTGAATGCAGAGAACAAGAACTACATTTTCACTGTGCATATTATTAGGCTTTTTTTTTTCTTTTTCAAATGTTACTCTGGCCCCCTGTAATGATACACACTGAGTGTCTGAGAATCAGTTTCACTTATCAGCCTATAGTCTGTCCTGACCCTCTAATTGATGGAGCGTATTCGGTACAGGAAGCTTTGCAGACATTACTCAAGGCTGAGGTTACTGGTAACCCTCTCCTGTCTAAAGAACTGCGTTTCTGATTTTCTCTGCTATCACTTTCTGCAGTGATCAGCAGTGTTAACACACTTGTTGTATGTTTGGTTTTCTATTAAAGATTTGTATGTTTACGTACTCACAATCTTAAAAACCATTACATTCTGATGAAATTGTTACAAACACAGTAATATGTTCAACCTGTCTATTTAGCCGATTAGTGATTATTTGATTTCTTTTAACCATTTTTCAGGCACCTGAAAGATGTCATCCTGCTCACAGCCATAGTGCAAGTGCTCAGCACCATCACTTCTTATTTCTGGTATCTCTGGTTGCTGGTAAGAGCTTTTCAATTATATCGTGACATTAAAAAGCATTATTCTGTGTTTTTATTTGTCAGTTTTATTCCCAATTTTGATGTCTTTTTGAATTCCAGTCAAATGTACAGCTTGACTACATTGCACTATATGCACCCACGGTGCGTTTTTTAACGGTACGGGTTTTTGCATTGAAGTTTGTCTGATGTAACAATTGCTCTTGGCTCTTGGTTTGTCCTAGGCTCCGGCCCGTGCATTGCACCTGGTCTGGGTGAACTTCCTGGGCCCCTGGTTCATGGCGGAAAGCCCGTCTGCACCGGAAGAAGTGAACGAGAAGAAGCAGAGAAGACAAGAGCGCAGACAGATGAAGAGATTCTGATTCTGCAGAGCACACGGGGCAGTATTTTTATACACATAATTTAATATGCAATCTGTGAGGAATTCATCATTAATTCAGAAAGAAATATTAAGTTATGTTATTATGAAATGTTATTAAACCTAATTCAGTTCTTATACTGTTGGAAGTTGCTTTCCGTGTTTGCTTTCATTCTGCTCTCTCCTCTAATCAAATTATAAAATGAAATCCTCCCTATTTCAATAATGTGGTGACCCAAATTTCATTAGATTGCTACAAATTTCAGAGAATGAGGTGCATTGAGTTGAGTCAAGGCCACATTTTTCCAGTTTTTTTGTTTTGTTTTTTTCAGATTTCATTGCCGATGCCGAAACATGTTATTTGGTGAATAAAGATCTTCCTCCAGTTTGTGGAGCTAGACCTTCTTTTCTGTAACAGTAACAGTTTCTCCTAGTCCAGTATCACATGGTGTTAAAATTTACATTTGGTCCCATAAAGTAATGTCAGAATTGCAAACACCAGTGTGACGTTCCAAATCTAACACTTACTTTTGTGCAGCTGTCTACACAGAATACATAATGCTCCACACATTATGTTTACATTGGAGACATTACTTCATAACATTGCTCCCCGGGCAGATGTATGTGTTCATACATCTGCTGTAAACTAATAGTAGTCCACAGTTTCATCATTTTTCAAAGAAACTGTAAAAATTGTGGTTAATTGCTACACCTGTTAACAAGATGTCAGTAATGTTCAGTAGGTCTCTGAGCAGGTCTGTGGGGAATAATGGCCAGCAGGCCAAGTATGACCAGTTGTGGGACATACTGGTGTGTGGTAATTGTTTCCAGACATACATTGTAGTGTGGCAGTATGGAATGTTGGTTCTCTTGGTTCAGTCGCTTAAGCTTCAATTTCACTTTATTTACAATGTCAGGATCACACATTCAATGTAAAACTTTATTAACTGCATGTATGAAGCTCAGAGAGAGTGCTTCCTGGTTGCTCTGTCCTACTGATCTAATCTTTTGATTTGTTGATTTTGTGCAGCTGAGGATAATTTCTTTAGTGTTTAGCGCACGCGTTCATGCAGAAATCCTGATTCAGCGTAATCAAGTCAAATTTTCTTACTGTACCTGCATGTTGGTTTTTGGAGCCTATTTTGTTTAAATTATGTGCACAACAACACAAGTTTTTATATTGAGATGGATTTTTAAATAACCAGCTCATCTGCTTGGCAGATATGCGTCCATGCAACTTTACAGGCTGTGATCCAGCTCCAGTTATGATTGTATAATTAAGATGATTGTCACTTTAGAAGCATCTGGTTGCAGAACAGAAACACCAGTCTTTGGAAACTATTTTTAAAATCAAAGAAATAAAATTCAAAGTAACAAAATGACAGCTCAATTCCTAAATATTCAGGGACACTGCATTGGCAGATGGCTGCATTTGCTGAGCGTGTTCACGGTGAGGGGGGTGTTTATTTTAACCTTACTTGGGGCTGTTCGGTGTTGACAAAGTACATTCAGTGATTATGTTCATGCTCAGACGCCAAACGGAGCGAGTGGTTTGGCTAAGCTCAAATCTGCTCCCAACATAATAACAGATTTCCCATTATTGCTGCCCAGCTCAGCAGGCTGCCACCTGCACGCTTCTGTCTTCAAACGGAATCGCAGCGACGAAGGAAATACTGTTGAAAGGAAGCAACAATAAGACAACCACAAGGTTTTGCCTGAATATAATAGACACATACATTTGAATTTATCTCATTTAGTTCCTTACAACATCAATATCCCCTCAAGTTTTTTTTTTTTGGTCAAAATTATGGCTTTTACTTTGTCTCCGCTTTGCCTTCTTCCATCCAGCCCTGTGGTCCTTTACTGTCTCTATTATAGGGTTATAAACAAAGTAACCAAAATTGAAGCAGCACGACATCCAGTTGTCAGGGCCAATCCTAGATGTGGGCTTTGAGAGGGACCACGCTGCAGTGTAATTTAGCACTGGGGAAGCATACTTGCCTGTCACCCCCAGAACAATCAAAAACTCACATATGGAGGAACGTTGTTTATCTCAGTAAATTATTTTGTAAGAAAATCCTTATTTCAGAGAATAATGCACATTTAAGAAAAAATACAGATGTTACATTTTCCCTGTAACAACGTGAAATCGTCATTGCTTTTCACATAACTGACAGGTAGATTCTTCAGTAACTTACAGCTCGCCAGAGAGTTCCTGATGATTAAGGATAGTCAGAACAGGAATCAGGATTGTGTGTTTAGACTATTTCGTTTAGGAGTAAATCAAATGCCCAATCAACACGAGCCGAAACAAAAAATGGGCTGACAGAAATTGCCTCTTCTGTCTGACTGGCTCCAGCAGAACATGGCCTTCACATTTCAAGTCCTTTTAAACTTCAGAACCAGACAAAACAGGAAATTTGGGGGCGTTTGGGCAACTGGCGAGCCTTTGACCCCTGACCCCACGGCTCTCGCTCGCTTTGAAGTTAGAGAGAAAGAATGAAACACGGTGCCGCGTGTGTCCCCTTCAGTGGTAGACCATGGCTGTGCAAACACAAAACTCAGTGTGTTTGGTAGAAGATCTAGGTGGGGTCAGAATTATTGTTTCTGGTTGCTTGTTTTACTCAGTACTTAATATTTTTATTGTTGATACTGTTCTTGCTACGAAGTAAAATCATTTAGTAATGTAAATAAATAAGATGACTAAATGTAATCCATGAGAATCTGTCATAAAAAGTACTTCCTAGTGTATCTGGGAAGTAGCAGCTCTGCAGCAGAACAAAGATATCACAAAAATAACAGACAAGGCCAGCGGCCATCCTGGAAGTCCAGCCTGATGATTAAGACGTACAAGCACAACATTCCGAGCAGTGACCTTTGGTTCACGCTGCACAGACCTGAAAGTACCAGCCAGTAAGTAGAAGGAGAAGACACTGTTGTGTCAGTCTCCTCTAAATGTGATGTTTGAAGCAGGTTTGAAAATGAAAGCTGTTACAGCTGACCTGAAATCAGCCACAAGTACAACAAACACTAGTGCTTAATTTAAGCCTCAATCCTGAAGGGAAATATTGCGAGCAGCCTGCACCACAGCTTAAACATCCTGACAATCTCACGGTTCGTTTCACTCATCGTGCTCAGTTTGGACTCTGTGTTGATTTGCTCGCGGTTCGTCAGCCAAACTGTCACCGGGAAGGTCGTGAACTCTCTGTTCACCCAATGTCCCCTGTCAGAGATTGTGAAAATTAGCCTCGTGCTATTCTTGATTTAGGAAATCATCATCTACATGTAGTGATCATCGCGCACATGCATCCGGAGACATTTAAGGGCAAACCAGCCAATCAGGGGACAGACGTAAATGTCAGGTCGCTGATAAATGGTCTCTTCTGTAGCTATATTGATCATAAATAATTCACAGTGCGTGTAGGAATGTGAGTGAATAACTGGCCGTGTCAGGAGGAATTCCTTCTGAATGAAGTGTGCAGGCATGTAACATGATGTATGTGTGGTACCTCAGCAGCACTCTTCACTGCAGCTGAATTAGGCGTATTTGGACGGGAGGCGTCAGTCCCGAGGTCACAGCCCGAGCGTCCGTTGGTGAAGCTGTTCTGCAGGAGTCAGCGCGTAAACATGGCAACCGGCTATTTGGAAGCAAAGCTTATAGGGTTTAATCTTTGATTGCTATGGCGACCCAGCAAATTCAATATTGGATAAATAAATAAAGCATTATGAAATGTACGATTATGTGACAAAATACAAAGTGCGTAATATAAACGTGGCATTATAGTCTCATCAAATCAAAAATTAAAACAAACATAAGGGAGAAAAATGCCTTTTATGTTTGTCTTGCCTGGCTAAATACGTTTGTGGGTGAAGTTATGAAATAAAATACCACTTCTGAAAAATGCTACTGTGAAATAGAGGAAAAGTTGGTAAATATTTCAAAACAAAGCTTCGACCGGAGCAACCGCGCTCAGGAAACAAGTTGACACGGTACAATGTCAGAAGAAAGTCTTTCTTTCTTTTGTCATCAAACATTTAAAAGCTCCTATTTTAATGTCTTACTGTAACTGTGTTGCCTGGTTTTAGGCTCCTTCATTAGCCGTGTGAATCACAGCAGCCAGCGGTGCCACCCTGGTGGCCTTGCATGAAGGCGCCAATGCTGAACCACAACTTCCTGTTCAAATCAGGCTTTGATCTTTTGTTCTCTGATGAACAACACCCCCCTCCACCTTTAAATAAGTCACCCCCCCACACCCCTCCCACTCATGATCTGCTTTGGATGTTTGTGCTTTCATTTAAAGTAAATAAATGAAGCGTTCTCAAGGCGACCGTGGTGCCACTGTCCCCGCGTCGCCTGGTGAACCCGGACCAGTTAGCTGCAGGCTCCATCACACTGGGTTCCTTTCCTCTTCCTTTGTTTTCATCCTATTTCCTTCCTCATTTTCTGAGATACAGTTTCCCCCGATGGAAGTCTAAACAAAATACAATACTGTGAAAGTAAACAAACTGGCAAATATCATGTCCTACCACCTTTGGCCTTTCTGTTGGTTTTGGCGTATAATTCTGGTACTTCTGAAGGAGCTACAGGACTGATTCTTTATCACACTGATACAACAAACTGTGTTTTTAGCTTTATTATATTGAAAAGAAAATTATCTAAAGTATATCAACTGAGGACGTGTGGGCTATTTTCGCTTTTTGGCCTCACCAATATTTAATAGAAACAGTCACACACGTTCAGAGAGCTCCTATAAATGATTATTAAATGTTATTTTAATTGTTAAGCCTTTGTTAAGCCTTTCCAACTGACAGACTTATAAAGGAAGGATGTTATGAACAGGATCTTTCATCAGATGGAGCGAGGCGTTCACTGACCCATACGTTTACATGAACTGTTAAAAAGATTTATGATTACCAGTCTGCTCCCATAATGATTTGCTGTGATTGGGGGGGGGGGGGGGGGACTTTTGGACGTCTCTGGCGGTCTTACCGGGCATGTTTGCACAGCTCCTCTTTCTCTCCGATCACCCCCTCTCCTCCTCCTCTACCCAGCCAGCCACCAGCAGGGGTGCTGAGCACGGGCCTAGTTGAGGTTTCTTCCTGATACAGGTTTTTCCATGCCATGTTTGCATAACAATGCCTGCTCTGGGGACATAGTGCAATACAATTCACAATACTGACACTTAATTTGTGAATCTAATCAGGGAACTACAATCATCGCTGCATCTTAAGTCCATCCAGTACCACCTCAGACTATTAGTCCTATTAAGAAAATCTAGATGAATGGTTAATTTCCAGGAAACCCCTGCGTTGTGTCAGTGCTCTCCATTAGTTTGTGAAGCTGTCAGAGCAGAGAGGCAGAGACCGCTGATTTACAAGTTAAATAGTGCAGCCAGCGGACTGTGGTGAGAGTGAGAGAAAGACTGAAAGAAAGAAAATAAATTTGAGGGCCTCTGAAAAAAAGAAACAGCTGCAGTGGAAGTTAATTGAAAGGGTGGTTGAGCTCATTTTCAGTGGAACGGTGGAGGGGAGAGGGCAGAGTGAGACTTGATTACGGCCTCTCTGGTGCCAGAGGTCCAGCCGACAAGGATGGGTGTGTGCTGATTTGAGAATTGTTAACAAGGAAGAGAGTTCAGCCAATTTCTTGACTTCTGCTAATATCTGAGGTTGAACGGGAATATTGATGGTACACATATCTACATCTATACAGCAGTGGTTAGCTCTGATTAGCAGCAGCTATCTCATTTTGGGTTTTTTTTTGTTTTTTTTTTTTGTTTAAACTTTAACAAAAGGCATTGTGAATTTGACTTAGCTAAGTTAACCTACCCAGCAGTAACTGGAGCCAAGCCAGTGGATCGTCTCTGGTTTCCAAACTTGGTTGAACATTGTGGGCTGACACTGGTGGCCGTTCACATTCACGCTACAGCAACAGCCACGTTATGATGCCATTTTAAAATTCATAACTCGCTGTTCTGGTCTGTTTAGACAAAGCCAGCCTGCTATGTTGGTTTTTGTTGCATATTCTGGCCAAGTCTGACTGGACGTGGAACACACTGCCAAGACTGAAAAATGACAGCCAAATAGCTAATAAGTTCCACGGATGTGTGAGAGGCAATAATTTGGCAGTCATTAAGGGAAAACTGGCCTTTCTTGAATCACACCGATCATTTGGTCTTCAATGTATTTACCGTTGCCTGCTGTGTTTTTGTGCAATTTTAAAGTATTTACTGCAATAAAAGTAGGATGCAGTAAGAGAGCTAAACATTCACCAGGATGCAGATTATTTAATTAAAAAACTCTGCTATAAAATGAAAAATAAAGTGTTTTGTTAAGTATAAAAACTCTTGTTAAGCAGGCCATTTCCTCATTTCCTGTCTTCAATCTGCACAAGTCTTAATATTCTTATCTACTTGCAAGAAATTGAAAATGGCTCTCCAGTGTCCAGATCCTACAGAATTGCAGTGGAAATTATTCATGTGCAAATTCCCGTGAGAGCTAATTTTCACCTTTCTCTGGTGGCATTTGCACTGCCAGAAGGAGCTGTACTGGAAGTGACCTAAGTCGGCTGACAGCAAGTTAATGTCAACTGGGAAGGAAAAAGTTTTATTTTCCTGATTTTCCTCACACCCCT
Organism: Pao palembangensis; assembly: GCA_015343265.1. Taxonomy (NCBI): domain Eukaryota; kingdom Metazoa; phylum Chordata; class Actinopteri; order Tetraodontiformes; family Tetraodontidae; genus Pao; species Pao palembangensis. The sequence goes on from CM027081.1 coordinate 14,904,897, forward strand.
GCGTGCATCTACATTGCTGCCAGCTGTGCAGAGAGTTTTGTATTCTACTTAATGTCTCTCCATTTCTGTATTTGTTCACAATAGGCTTAAAGTTTCAGTTATTTACTGCCTGCTTGTTGAAGGTCAGAAGTTAATACTGTAGCAGTTTTAATTATAACTGTAGCATCAAGTACTAATGATCGTTTTTCAACATTTCATTTTCAGCTTTGGCCACCAGGGGGCGAGACCTCGCCCCGTCAACTAATTTCAACGTCTGATTTTGTCTTAAATTAAAAAATACTCTCCACAAAAATGACTTTAGTTGTCACCGAACATGAAAATGAGCCACTGTTTGATATGTGTGCTGGGTCACAACAATTATCACGTGGAAAAATTATTCGTTTAAACTGAGTATTTCAGTACACATTTAGTCAACAAAACAGGGATGTTTTTGCTTTTTGAAGACCTTCAGTATACATTTTGTGCTCCCTTTAGAGGCCAAACAGGCCAAAACATACAGGAAAATGTTCCCTTTGAAAATATCTCTATTAGCATGTAAGAGCGCAGGATAGCGTGGCTCCAGCGACATAATCTCCGGCACCTCTGCATGTTTTCATAACGGGGCCTGTGTTGGTCATGAATGTTTTTTGTGTGTGTGTGTGCGCGCGCGCGCGCGTGTGTGTGCAGGAGGGTAGAAAGGACTGCCGCGTTGGTGGGGCAGTGTCTGCCATGTCTCTGGTCCAGAGGAGAGTCATTAAGGGAGTGATGAAGCTGATGACATGTTATTCCTGTAACTGGTTGCCTGGCCCCAGACTCGTCTCTGCCGCTGCCGTTGCTGGAGCTTTTGGAGCCCACAGGTCTGCAACTGGACATACAGAGAGAGACACACAGGGGCTGAGTTTATTTTAGGAGGTGGTTTGGTGCCGGACACCCTGTCTACACTCCCACCAACCTTTACACACCACCACCTACCTTTTCCCAACAAAACACACACACACACACACACACACACACACACCTTACCACCTCACACGCAACATGTTTATATGGCGCCAGAAACAATTGTTGGTCTAAATTCCACGAGAGGGGCTATTTATCTTGTGGGCTTTTTTGTCCAAGTTTCTGGCTGTCTTTGCTGGAATTTCTACCATGGATCCAATAAAACTGGCGCTTTTCTGATGCACTTAGAGTGATTTAAACAGCAGCTTCATTCTTCACAAACAGCTTAAGAGCACAGCTCCAACCCACAGATTCAGTAGAAGTAATATTAGCAAATATGGGCAAAGCCTGATGTATTTTGGTCTTCCTGTGAGGGTGAGTAGCTTCTCACCCGTCTCTCTGTTTCAGACAGAAACAGTGTATGAGTATAAAACAATTCCAGCTTATGGATCAGGACAGATCAAACCTAACTGGCTGCAACCAGAGTTCCAGATTTGAGTAAAACTTAATTGTCGTCTTTGCCTGAAGACGACAATTAAGTCACGTAAGCAGACAAATCATGGACTGTCAGGGAACACAGTAAAGTTCTCTCTGGCCAAGTCACGTGTAAGTTATTACATTCACATGCCATTAAAACTTTATTGGTACTTGAATCCATACAGGATGTGCCAGAAGACTGAAATGAGATAAGGAGGGAATATTAATACCATCTTGTGTGCCGCACATTAATACCTGCTATATTCTCCTTTGGGCTGGGCCTTTTGATGTTGCCGTTTTATTATCACCCTCTCTACATCTGCGCTGCTTTATGTAAACTTCATTATCACCAGCTTTGATGCATTTTATGACGTACCATAAGTAGTTCTGTTGTTGTCACAGTAATGCGGGTTTGCCTCGCGAGTGTTGAGCAATAGGCTGCTCACATTTGATTAATGCTCTTGTTATCACTAATTAGGTCCAACCAGTTTAACACTTTTTTTTTTGTTTTGTTTTTTTTATCTCCCTAGGGGCATTTTAAAAAGGTGTGCAGAGAGGTACAGTTAGAAACCGTCTACTCCCTGTTACCCACCTCTTGTTCCTGGAGTCAGTCCCAGTGGTCCCACTTGGGATGGTATAGTGGGACAGTGTGGTTATTTTAGTGCTCTTCCAGCATTAAACCAGCTCAGTGGAAAAGTAGTTTATTTCACTCTTTTTTTTATCTGTGTGTATTTGTTTTAGACTTATTTAGCCTGGTGTCTGCATAAGTTTGATTTGGGAGCTCCAGCATGAGCTTCAGCTACCTTATTATTATTATTGTTGATGTTATTTAAATTAATATTACCATGTTTGTGAGTCTGATGGTGTGAACTCCCCTCAAATGTTGAACTCTGGTCAAAACTCTTCCAAAACACATCTCTCTTTCCATCTGATTGAGTTACACAGGGGAACATATTTTGAACAGGTGCCCAGTGAGTACCCCTCTGTGACACACAAACACACACGCACGCACACACAGATCCTTTAACTTCTATCTTTGTGAGGACTTTTAAAGGCATAATGTATTACCCAGCCCCTTTCCCTAACCCTAACCATCCCAACTAACCCCATGACCCCAACCCTAACCCTGACATAAACCCAATTTAAGCCTTAAAACCAAGTCTGAAACAGGCCTTTGAAGTTGTGGGGACCAGCTAAAATTTCCTCACTTAAAAAAAAATGTCCTCACTTTGCTAGTAGAATGAGTATTTTGGTACTCAGTATGTAGCAACTACAAGAACACACACACACACACACACACACACACACACACACACAGTCCTTGTAACTTGATTCTCTTTGGTGAGCCTGGTTGTCTCGTACATGTTCCAGTAGAGTTTCTAATCACCAGTTCTTCTGCAGCACACAAACACTGCCGTGTGTATGGTGTCACGAACATGCACGGTTGACACTAATCCTCAGTGCAAACTTTACTCCAAGAAGCCTAAGAAGCACATGTGTCCCACGTCTATTCCAAGCGAGTTTTACAGAGTTGTTAAAAGTCTCAGTGGGGCAGTAGAGGAGATGGATAGTGGTAGAACTGGCCTGATGCCACTGGGGAAACCCTGATCCACTCCTGAGCTTCTCTCTTTCTAATGTTTCCTCTCCTAGAATATGGCTGTTATGGCTCTAATCTCTGTCTGTATCTGCGGAATCTTCAAATCTGCATTTATATTGCAAATATAGTAACTTCCTCTGAGGTCCTCTTTGATGCCTGAGAGCTGGAACAGCTTTTTTAAAACTTTATTTTAAATAGGTACAGATATGACCCAGGTAGCAGGATGTTAATGAGTACAGAATGTGGACTATTAGTGTGTATAATGTGAATTTCTCTTGGAGATCAATAAAATAGCTATCTATCTATCTATCTATCTATCTATCTATCTATCTATCTATCTATCTATCTATCTATCTATCTATCTATCTATCTATCTAGTCAATGTGGAAAACAAAATAAACCCCACTGAGTATATTAAAAAATAAAATGTTTATACATCAATTTAAAACTTAACTAAAAAAATTTTGACTGATGATTATATTAATGCAGATATATTAATCAAACTTAAACAATGAAATATATGGAAATAGACTTTTTATGGTGTGGGTATTTAAAATGAATTATAGTTGTTGCTCCTACTGAATGACCTGTTTAAAAAATGAAGATCTTAATTATTATCTATATTTTTTCGGATATATTCCGAGATGTGTGTGATCGCAGTGAACACAGCAGCAGCAGAGCAGGATGTTGCGTCTTTAAGAGTTAGGAAACTTGAAACCGTGTTTGCGCAACAATCAGTGCGGCTCCCAGCCGCCAAAGTGTCTAGACTGGCACATGATGGCGGGAATCAACCAATGGCTCCAGAGCTTTCCTCTGGGGCCCCGGGATGTGTATAAGAGACGAGAGAGAGAGAGAGAGAGAGAAAGAGAGAGAGAGAGAGAGAGAGAGAGAGAGAGAGACGCAGAGACAGAGAGTCAAATCAGACAGAATTACATTCACGAATCTGTCAACTTAGTTTCAAAATAAACGTAGCATTTCAAAGTCATATTGATAATTCCACATACTTAAAACTGTTAACAATTTCACTTGTGCAGTTTGTAACGGACGCGTTGCTTTTCGCTTTTTTAAGAATCTCGAAATTACCTTTTAAAAAGCTTTTTTTTCCACGTGGCTGAAATTGGTTCGTGCCGAAACTAGTAGTTTTATTTTGAAAATCGACACTGCGTTCATTCTGTCAGGCTTTGCATTTCCGCGTGCGCACAGGGGAGCGTGTGAGCGCAGGGGACTGTGGGTGTTTGTGAGTGCGTACTCGCGCGTGGTCGTGCGAAAAAGACTTGCAGGGGAGTGGAGTGGAGTAATTCCAGCTCTCTTTAAAACAGCTTGTCAGCACGGAATCCGTCCCGGGCCCTTACGCTGGAGACCCTGTTCATCTGTGTCTGCGGTGGGATTACTGTCTCCATCGCGGTCGCACTGGGATTCCACTGCTGTTTTCATTCGGAATCGGAAGACTTTTTGCAAGGAAGGAAACTTTAAGCAAACTTTTGGAATTGTATTTTTGATGCTCCTCTTGTTGCTGTAAGCTGATCCAGCTTCTTGTGGGGTCTAACTATGCGTTGCGGATTGTGTGCCGGATCTCCAGAGTCTTGGGGAGCTGCAGGCTTTGTGGGAGGGTTGGCAAAAGTTGCAGCTTAACTGAGCTGGGGACAGAGGGTCACTGGGCAGTGACTGCGTGCAGCCTTCTTCTTCGAACAGCTTCGAGATGTTTAACGCAGCGCACAAGTGAGTATTACTTTCTGATGCTGCCGAAGAGCCAGAAAACGGCAACCACCGGCTGCGCATGTTGCGCGCACCGTGCTCCAACACCGGGTCTTGCGTGACGAGTGTAAATCGATGTGGCATCTCCCGGGACCCGGACGGGACCCGCGGGACGCATCCAAAACTGTCAAGGTTGTCGTATGTTCAAGTCGAGACGCTCAGGTCTTGTACGGCGACTCTGGAGAAGCCGTCTGGTCACCGAGAGCGATGGAAGCAGGCGAGGTGAGGGAGGACGGAAAAGTCACTGCGACAGACACCCAGGAAAGCTCCACAGACACGAGCCGCGCTCGGTGACGCGCGCTGACCCGGCTCCGGGACTGACCGGAGACGCTGGAGACCTGCCGGAGAGCGCGGAGAGAGAGGAAGAGGAGCAGACTGATGAGGACCGCGGTGCCACGTGCGCCCCGGAGCACAGAGGGTCTCAGCAGGGACAGGATGGAGACAGTAGGACGGTGACGTGTTGTTTGTTTGGGGAATGGGATCTCAGACCTCGCAGCCCTTATTGTGCCTCCAGAAAAGACGCAGGGGAGCCCTGTCAGTGCGCACCAAGGCAGGGGGGTCGTGAGGAGGAACTCGCGAGCACGGCTCACGCCTTTTTGAAAAGACTCAAAGAGGGAAACCTAGAAGCTTTGGCAAGGACTATAGAGACCAAAGGGTCCAGTGAGTGCGTCATGGTGACGAACATCGAGCTGCGGCTCGGTGCCCGTCACGTATCACCGCAGTATCTCTTGTGCAAGATGTACCGATGGAGCGACCTGCCGTTCTCAGCAAGACTCAAACCGCTGTGCCACTGCCAGAGCTTCGGAGCAGTGGAAAACACGAACGTGTGCTGCAATCCGTATCACTACAGTCGCTTATGTGGGCCAGGTAAGGACGTCAGCACCGGAGGGTGATTGCTGTGGGTGCTGTGGGTGCGCATCGACTGTTCCACACGTCCACACGTTCATATGGGCCCATATGGGTCTCATTTCTGAAGTCTTGGGGACCAGTTCAGCCAGAGGGTCTTTCAGAGAAGAGGTGTATCCCATAAAAGTGAAATACTGACTCTTCCTGGACGCTCCGCCTCCAAATGGAGACCTTTAGACATCAATACGATTGTCTTATAAATACTGTACGTTGTTTACCTGCAGCTAAAGGTGCATTTTGCACCACAATCAGAGCTTTAGCAAACTTGCAAATGACATAAAAGAGCACACACTTTAAACTATTTTCCCCCAGTAACGCAGCTGTGACGCACTCTCACGGGCGTCTTAACTCATTACGACATGCTCCTATTATCAACTTTAAAGCGCAAAATGCAGCGCGGAAAACTCCCGCGAATGGCTGCCACTGACGCTTTTCTCATATTTTACTGCCTGCACTCCTGGTTTAAAATATTTCCTGAACTCCACTTTATACTGGCGCAAAAACCTCTGCTGCTTTCCACATCATCCAGTAGAAGGTAGCGCTCAAGTTGCACATATGCTCTTTTTTCCCCCTCTGACAAGGAGGTCCTCCTCTTGTTATTTAGGTGAAGGAGTGCCGATAATATACAGTTTGCATAGTCCTGGCGCCAGACTGACTCGCTGGGTATCTGACTGAGGACTCCAGCAATTACTGGCTCCGCTCTTAAAGGGACCGCAGCCGCAAATCCGGGTCCACTTTGGACGGGAGCAACTATCAGAGCAGGAGCTTTGCTTCACTCACAGCTCGCAAAAGTCAGCAGGAGAGTTAACAGAAATGCCTTAATAAGGACGTGGGGCATGCTGATGAATATACGCTAAAAATGAACTAGTGCAAGTGGTTTAAAATGTAATTTAGCTGAATTATTTGAAGATATTTAAAGTCTTTCTTCTCAGAGCCAAGTGTTTCTCTGTTTAAGAACACACTGCACTGATATTAAACCCAAATTACAGTATAACCATAGGTTATTTAAGTTAATTTCTTTTTAATGCGTTGTGGGATACAGGTTTAATTGTACCCCCGGAAAGAAGGAGCCAACTTTGCAGCACAGTGTTGATGCACAAGTTCTACCTGTTGAATGCTGACATTAGTGTCAATGCTTAGCGTTTCATGCATTAGTTCATCCGCCAAAGCCAGGCAGCCTTTAACTGGACCCTACTTTCTGTTGCATTTCCAGAATCACCCCCTCCCCCATACACTCTGTCCTGTTCAGATGAACACAAGCTACTGGGTGAGTTTGGAAAAATGTCTCCCACATAACAAAACCAGTAAACGACTGTCGTCATTCGGACATTTTTAGAGTGGAAACAAAAATGATCCCATCTCCAGTAGGTAACAGTGTGGCTCTGACGGTGTGAAAGCAGACAGTCTGCTCTGTACTGAGGCAACAGCGTCTTTTATGTAGATCGAATTTAAGCATATACAGAATCTTTATTTTTAGGTTGTCCTCATCAGGAACCTGTTGATCGATGAACTGACCTCTCCTGCCTGTTTCTGCTTTTTCCTCACGTTCAGAGTCAAATCGGCCTTACACTGAAAGAGCACCCCCCCTCCTCCCCAGTGCACCTCACATCGCGCCAAGAGACTACACAGGTGAGCTTCTTGTGTGACTGTTGCCGTGCACGTGAACACTGTGAACAGTATTTTGCAGTGTGCTGGAGGAAATCTGCTGGAGTTTGATCAGAACTTTGGAAGCCACCGGTTTTTTTCCACCTTTGCACATCCCCAAGCGGACCCACACACCTCCAGTGGTCAGGAAAAGGATCAGTTACTCTCCCCGGAGCTGATATTTCTGATTCTCATCCTATTTACAAAAAAAAACTGTCCCTGTATAGAGCGTCTATTGTCAGTGGTGCGTGTAGGTCTCTGCTGGGATTTAGGGGTCCCTTGCCATCTAGATGCCATGGCGGTATAGCCTTTCGTTCTCACTCTCTCCCCCTGCACTTTCACCATAGCAAAATATTTCGCTGGGATGAAGCTGCAATAAGATCCCCGTGCATGCTCCCAATCCCCTTTGCCTCGACAACCACCCATCCCCCTCTTTCTTCCCTCAAATCCCTCCATTCCTCTCGGCAATTGAGCAGTGGAAAGAGGCTGGCATTTGGGGGGGGTGGGCGGGGGAGCTCTGTTGAGGCAGCGGTGTAGAGTTTTGTGTGCGTGAGTATATATATGTGGAGAGTGGAAAGGGAGAGGGGGCTGAACGCCGCGTTTGGACAGGAAACAGCCCCCTCTAGATGATGAAACTGGAGCTTTATTTGTTTACTTGCCGGGGTCTGGTGGAGAGGTCCTCGCCACGTTAGACGAAGCCCTCAACCCCCCACCCCCCATCACACCTCGCCAGGTTCACCGGTGAGGTGCTGTGAGAGGATTCATCTGCTGTCCAGTACACCCAGCCCCCCCCCGGGTTCACATTTTAAACATTTTCTGGGTGGTTTGAGCGCTTTACAAACGCTAAGGATTTTTGAGTCCCAATACAGCCGGAAGTTATACTTTCAGTTTGAAACAATAATGTCTAACATACTCAGAATTGGTTTATTGCCACTTATTCACGCTAAGCTGTTTCTCTGTTGAGGCGACACTGCGTGCGCCTTTAGCTGAAGGCTGAAAGCAACATTTCATAAACCACTATTTTGAAGCTCAGTTTGGTTTAAAAAAAAGTGAAATAATCCTGTCTTTTGCCCCAAGGCCACGAGTCTGTTTGGATTTTGATCTGTTTAATCAGAGCAGCGACAGACGGTGACTACTCTTGTTTTTCTCACGACATTCCGGAATACCGTCGCTTGCTCCCAAGATGATACAAGATGAGGTGTGCAGAGTGTTTGGATGTGTGTGCGTGTGTGTGTGTGTGTGTGTGTGTGTGTGTGTGGTCTCTGATCCCCTGCCCCCCACACCAGAACACTGGAGCCAAGAACTGGAGCACAGGCCAAGAGCCTGAGGAGGAAAGAGAGCCGACTGAACAGACGTAGCCAAGAAATCTGCATGGAGCTTTTGTCACAAAGTTTTGCAGGTTATGAGTCCTTTATTCAAGTTACGGCGGACACAATAGCAGGGGATAAACCCAACATGGCGCTTGTATCAAAGAATTTTCTACAGCTTAAAAAAAGCCATTGATGTGTGTGTTCAATCTGTCAAAAGAGTGAATGGATCTTTTTTCGTGCAGGTGATCCTTTGGCACGTCATCTAAAGCCTGTGATGTTTTATTTAAAATAAAGAGCTGAACATGCTCTGCAGCGCTTTTTAAAAAAAAAAATGTTCTGCTTAGAAAGCAGCTATATAATCAGGTTTAAAGGGAAAAAAGCTGCAGCTGGGTGTGGTCCATACATACCTTTGCCCTCAGCTCTTTTATCATTCAATCAGTTGAGGTACTTTTAAAACCACAACCCTGTCTTGAAAAAAGGGAACTTCTGGTGGAATTTTAGGAGTCTTATATCTGTTTGGGATCATCCCTCTGTCAGTGCATGTGTGTGTTTGTGTGTGTGACAGGAGGCAGAGAGAGAGGAATTTGTGCCTGACTCGGAGATAAGATCGTCTCAGAGTAGTCACATAGGGGTTCTATCGGGACAGAAACACACGCACACAACAAAACATACACACTAATCACGCGATTTGCTACTGGGAGAATCGGTGTTTTGCCTTTTTTTAACCTTCATTGATGTCAGCCGTTGACTCCTGTTAAAAGTCAGTGTTAGGGTTACTCTGTCAGTTGCTCCTGAAGCTCCTGTGAAGAATGTCCAAATATACACAGTGGTGACCTGATCTTCTCCATGTTGACTGCAGCAAAACACACATTCAACCCAACAGAGCAACTCCTCAGATATCAAACACCACACTGAAATTGCAGAGTGGCAAACAAGCAGCGGCTGGAGGAAAAAGGGCGGTAGCGGCCTGGTGCCTGTGACACCCTTTAAATTCTGCAATTTGATCATGCCGTGTTTGTTTTAGACCACATGTGTAGTGGTGGATGTGTGTGAACTGGGAATATTAAGCAACATGTCCTAAATATCCACACAGAGACAGTCCCAAAAAGCAAGAGATGTCCTGTCGGATTTTACCACATATACTTGTCAAACCTTCCCTCACCTTGTTGTCGTTAGGCTTTGCCTTTGAAACATGTGGAAACAAGTAAAGCAATGATACTTAGGGGACATTAGTATGGCCTGGATGCACTGAGGTAGGATCTTTCTGCCCTCTGTAATCATATTTTGGTGACTTGTTTGCTTAAGCAGAGCAAGGTATCGGCCAAACATCCTGCCTCAAAGCCCTGTCTGCACTCGCTGCAGCATTAACCCCATGAATTGGCTCTTTGACTGACGGGGCACGGCCCAGGAATGTTGGGAAATTGGAAAGGTGAGGGGGAGAAGGGTCTCAGAGTGAAAGAGGCGGGAGGGGAATCAGGGGTTCGGGCTCTGGAGAGTGACATTCGATACGTGTTTGAGCGTATCGCCCTTAATACTTAAGAAACGAGGGTCTGAGCTGACATTCTTAGAGGATCGTTTTAAGAGTTTGCGCAGCTTTTCGGAGTTTTAGTCCTGAGAGCGCGAGGTATTCCAGGTCACTCCATGTTGACTTTACTGGACACGGTTTAGTAAATGATCTGCTGAGGTTTAGGTGAAGATTTGCTTCATAAAGTGTGTTATACGTAGCAACTCCATTTCAGTGAAAGTCTGCAGACGTGAAAACGAGACAAAGACGAAGCGTAAACGCAGCGGACGGTGTGTTCGGGGAGACTGTGCCATTCCAAGCCTGGACGGGTCCTCTCAGTGACCTGAACCTCAGCCTGTTTGCTGGCACGTGTACAACACTTGCTCTTATGCCTGACTGAGACACATTAGGCTATGGAATTCAACATCAAGTGCTGGCCCATTTGCCATTTCCTCACATATTTTCCACCACGGCTTGTTTTTTTTTTTTTTTTTTTTTTAATACTACAAGGAGGGTGAACAGGCGCAGCTCAAACAGTGACCTTATTTATTTGTTTTTTGGGGATTTTTGCAATAAAATCAGTGCTGTTGAGAAGCTCTTAGCTAAATTTACTGATTTGTATTTGTAAATAGCAATATCCGGATTTGAATGGATTAGTCGGTGCCAGCTCATTGTTGAAAGTTGAGGCAGCATTGCGGCCTTGATACAGCAAACCTCTGCAGTAAACTTAATCAGTAAAACAAAAAAAGCACGCCGTTCTGCACTGACCACAGACGGGACTCTGGACGTGACGTCTTTGTCCGTCGTCCACCTCAGTGACCTTCCTGCATCCCCTGTGGAACACAGTTTGTCTTTTTTGTGAAGACCGACGCGATAACAGTAGGATTTTACGTAATGGTGCACGGCCACGGCGCCTTTTTTGTTCGGCTTGTTGTAGTTCTGGCGATACAACAAGTGATTGCATACAAGCAAATGATGTGAAAAAAGTAATAACCGGAAGAATTCCTGACAGAAAAGATGTTAAATTGGAAAGATGGATGTAAGTAGGCAAGACAGGAACTGCTAAATCTTGACAAAATGTCTGAAGATGGGTCAGACAGGTACCTTTTTTTTACTTTAAAGAGTGTTTTAGACACATTTTTAATCCCTTTCTAACTCTTTTTCTGCCTCTCTCACCCTTCTCCTCACCCCCGCTCTTTGAGTCCATGTTGTCAGGCCATCACAATTTAAAATAAGGTTTAAATTACAGGACTGGCTGTGGCTTTCCGTTGTTCCCTCAGAGTTTTTGCCAACTCGCAATTTGGCTTTTAATGGAATCCTGCCATGCTGCTGAACCTAAAGATTCTTTGCAGATGTCGACAGACTCCGGCTCTCTCAGACGTTGGAAAATGTCGCTTGTGCTCCGCGTCCTGGTTGCACCACCAAATTAACAGTGTAATAACGCTGTAATGCCTTTTGACGGAACTAGCTTTATTGCAGATTTTTCTGGTGATGTAGCTGTTGATGAGTCAGTTTGTGTGCGTATGTGTGTGTGTGTGAGAAGGGAATGTTTTGAAGTTCTCAGTTGTCCTCAAGGAGAAACGGTTTAAACTTTGTTGGTCAACGGTTTAAGGCCACTGTGATGAACTAGTCCATTGCCTTCATCTGACCATTTGGATGAACCTGAACTAAACTGGTCGTTGGAGCTGTGCTGCAGGAAACCATTAAGAGAAAATACAGAGAATATGCTGAAGACATGTTCCCATTTACATGAGCACCAGTCGTTAGCTGGCAGGACAAAGGTCCCCATTTAAGCGAGAGATACTGTGTAAATAATGTTGGTTTTTAAGTCGGTTTCGAATGATGAGACAATTAGATGACACAGTTACTGAGGGATACAAAAATGTTACAGTGACATCACCTGATAACTTAAACTGTCCCTTTAACCAGTGTCGTCCAGTACGACCTCAGCGATGTCGCTGGTGTCGACCTGAAGGCGAGCGTCACTGGTCGTGGCCCAGGTTTAGTTCATTTAAAGCCACGCACAGATGTGATCTAAGGAACCGTTTCATGGGGGCAAGCTGCACTAATCACTATTTTGTCATATCAACCGACCAGAATCCTGCGTGTCAAGCGAAAGGAGTTGCCACTAGTGATAATCCCACAGGTCAGATCATCAGACTGTGCGTTCCGCCTTTCATCAGCAGCTTTTATAGCCTCTCTCACCATATGCAAATGATCATTTCCAGCAGGACTGGGTCGTTCCTTTCTGCATAGAAGCTCTGATAAACCAAATAATAAATGGACTGATTGCTAACAGACCTTCAGAGTTACTTAAATTCCACTTGAGCTCATTGCAGTGCTTGTTGGAGCGTTGATGTAGCTTGTGTTTCAAATGTGGCGTGTGCAGAGCAGATGACAACAGGTGCCTCAGCTACCGTCTGCACGCTGCATGATGTTGCAGCATGTGTGTGGATTTTCATCCATCCATTTTTATTATTCATGGTCTCAGGGGATGAGGCAGGAATACACACTGGGCAGGTCACCAGTCAACCACAGGACACACGCACCATTCACCAAGGTGCATGTTTTTGAACTGTGGGAGGAAACTGAGGGGTTTGGCGAAAACCCACGCAGGCACGGGCAGAACATAAAGTAAAGTCCACACAGAGAGACCAAAACTGGACTTGAAGACTCTTTCTATGAGGCGCCTGTGCCAAAATTCAGAGAGACTTCCCAAACTGAGTTTAATAGGCATTTGTGGTGGAGCAAGTGGACAAATATCACCAATAATCATGTGTAAATAAGCTGCGAGGCGTTAAGGCCGCTGACTACCACGTGAGGCTCAAAGAGACTTGTCGACTTGACCTCTGTGACTGACCCAACGGGGGGAGGAAGTGTTGAGGAAGAGGGCCTGTCCAGGAATGTGTTGGGAGGGGAGACTTGTCAACTGCAGAGCTCTGCTTCTCTCCCTGTCCAGGGCCGAGCGGTTTTGAACCCAAGGCACAATTCCCGGTTCATTCCAGCTTTTTTTGTGCACAGCGTGCACTGTTGCTGTACCTGTATACCGATTCTGGTGCATCATCGGTGGTGGTTGTCGATTCATGGGCTGAACTCAGGTCTAGATTCCAGAGATTCAAGATTCAAGATTAGCTGCCTTGTATGCACATATGAGTCAAACGTCAGAAGGAAAAAAATACTCACTTATCCAGAACTGTCAGCAGATCAGTTCACTGTAAAGACATTTCCAGTTCAGCCTTTGCTGTGATTGTCTTCGCCGCTCTCATTCCCAGTGCAATAAATTATGAATGAACGTAATTACGTCAGAAACAGGAATGCTACGCAGTTGCTCAGACCATCCAACGCTAACAGTCAGGAGATTTCACACGCAAGACAATAAATCACTTCATTCTGAAAACGCTGTGACACCTCAGGAAGAACAGAGGTGTGATTTAAACTCCAGGGCCAGCCGTATCTCGTTTAGCTGGTTACGTTACAAGCAGTACTCAGACTCAGTAAGGATGGGAACACTGACGTTGAGCCATTTGAATTTCAATCTCCCATCTTTGCACCTTCTCCTGGTAGAGCTCGTTAAGGTCAGTCAGTGAGAACACTGGTCATTTTCCAGACATTTGAATTTTGAGACAAGCATTTTACTTTAAATGTTACATATTTTATACAAATGCTGATAGAGCGCAACACCGGTTTGAGTCCTGTGGTGTGAATATCTTTCTCGTGCGAACACCGATGTTTTGGTGTAGGCAGGAACGAAGCAGACAATCAAAGTCTGTCTTGGATTCAGTGATTGATGCAGAACCCGAGACATTCCTTACATTTTCTGGCACTTTAAAGGAGAAATGCAGGAAACTGTTGACTTTCCCTCTTCCTCCTGGAGATCGCCTCTGAACGCGACTCTTTGCAGGGAAGAAGGGCGGTGCGTTCCCTTTGACGTAGTTGCCCTGAAAGTTCAGAATAATGGAGAGAAAGTTGTTTTTCTGTGCCATAAAACAGAGACAAATGTCTTTGCAGATTGCAACAGGCTATCACAAGACATGTGCTACAGTGTGTGTGTGTGTGTGTGTGTGTGTGTGTGTGTGTGTGTGTGTGTGTGTGTGTGTGCGCGCTAGGGGGGGCGCCCACTGGAAAGCCCGTGTCTGGCGATAACACAGGCCTCTGATGGTGGAGATAGTCGCGACGCCAGCTTAAATGTGGCTTGCTGGATTGAAGTTGCCCTGTAATGATAGTTGTCTCAAACAACACAGACCCTACCATTTGCACACAGGGGGGTGTTTTCTTGGTGTCTCCATTGTTTCATTTTATTTCTCCTGTTTCAAAAAGACTTCAGGAATTGGAATCAGAAAAGCAAATTGAAGGCCACTGACGACGGTCAGTATGGTCAGTGGATGAATTCTGGCCTCTGTCCTGCATTCACTCCCCACGTTCCTCCTCCCTCTTCCCAATCCAACCACTTCTTTCAGCGCAGTGGAAGAGTCTAATAACTGGAGGGGAATCTAATCCTTGGCACTGGATGAAAGATGAGGCCCCCCCTTCTCTTTCTCACAGTCTCTTTCTCTCTTCATTTTTCCATGGATGATGGTTATGCTTGGCAGGTTTTCTCCACCTCTCTCTTTCTCTCCCTCATTTCCCTGCTCCCTCCATCAAACAGTCGTTCTCTTGTTTTTATTCCCCTATTTCCTCTTTTTGCCCGTCTTATTTTACGAGCAGGTTAAGGTGAGTTGGGGAAAAGTCTCTGCTGCGCAGAATAAAGGGAGATTTTAGAGAAGAGGAGGCGTTTCCCATTTTTGCTTTAGGTGATGACATACGAAGTTGTAGCCAAGAGCAACTAGCAGAGCTCAACGTCAAGCTGAGCTAAACAAGCAGACACACTCCCAGGGTTCACATGAAGGTACATTTTGACTTAAATGTTTCATTTCTTTTTTTTTTTCATTTCTTTGTTTTTTCTTAATAAGATATTTAAGCCTGTTTGTGCCTTACTGGTTACTGTAGAAACATGGAGCACATTCTAGCGCCAGTGAAGGGGTCAATATTTACAAAAATATCCTGTTCTGAGTTTTGAACTAATAGTAGTTCTGTGTGTCACATGGTAAATTAAATATAACAAAATATTAAAAACAAATTAAATAACATTCAACGCATTGTTATTTGGGCCAAAAACTGGAAAATGGTTGATCATTACCTGATCTATACTTTGCTACTACATATTGAGCCTTATTAAGTCATATTTGAAGCAAGTTGTTTATTTTTTCATCAGCCTTTTTTTCCCTTTGAGCGTGTTTACTCAGGGCTAAGGTTTCAGATAAGTCTGGTGTTAAGAAACTTTGAAATGAAACGGCTACTTATCTAATTGGTAAACAGAATCTTCAAATGGTGGTTGACTGAAATGCTTGCAAGATGCGGTAATTGCTGCCAGCCTTCACGTACAGACGCAGGCACGCACATTTACAAGGCCGCGCGCTAAAACGCGGCTCTTTGACTTCCTCCGCTCAAACATAAACATGCTGATAACCTCCAGCTTGAACCCCTCTTTAAAAATTCCATTGAAGAATCTGGCCCCACCCCCGGCCTCCCTTCTGCCTCCTAAGCCTTTCTTGCTGCAGCACAAGCTCGTACCTTCAGCTGGATGATAGCCAGGCCGAGCAGGATGACACCGAGGACGGTGCCAGAAGCATTAAACATGACATGCTGTACCGCTCACGCTGTCAAACACTGGTGGAAATCGTGATGGAGTGGTTGTACTAAACTACTTTTAGTCACTTTCCTCAAGACTGGAAATTTCTCCCTTGTAAAAAAACAAAAAAACAGCGTTTGCACAACTCAGATTCAAAAAAATGATAAGAGAAACCAAAAAATGAGTCCTGATTGACTTTCTTAGTTTCTTTGAGATTTGAATCATTTTTTAAATCAAATGATGTTTATTTCTGGTAGATTGGTTTATTTTAACTCTTCAGTCGGTCACAGGATGCTATAGGCTCATTCTTTGTGGAGTTTGCATGTTTCCTACATGCTGACACGGGTTTTCTGCTGGAAAAGCTGGTTTGGTCCAAATCCATGCAAATTAGGTTAATTGGAGACTTTTAAGTCCCCCTCAGTATGCATGCGTGGGGGAATGGTCTGGCGGTCTCCCACCTGGTAAACACTGGGGTTGCCTCCAGCATCCTTACAGCAGTTTTTAGATGAATAAATGATGCAAGAGCTAGTTCCCACAGTGGACCTCCACGGTGAAGCTACCTTTTTTTTTTTTTTTAACCTAGCAGTAACTTGCCTTAATTCTGGGTTGTTTTACAGTGGACTTCAAGTTAGTTTCTAACCCAGAGTTTGGTTTATTGTTCTTACTCCACTAGCTGTCAGAGTCAATACCGTTAATGAGATAAAGGAGATACGGTGTATAAATGAACAGGATGAAACATCTCCATGGCAACCTGCAATGCAGTCACAAAGAACTCTGCAAAAAGTGCATAAAAGGTAGCATTAGCCAAAGCAAACATACACAAGTCAAGTCGAGTCATGGCTAAACACTCCAGTCTGGTATTTGTTGACATGATGAAAGATAGCGTGAACCGAAAAGAGACACATTACAACAGGAAACTGCAACGTTTGCGTAATATCCTCATCCCATGTCTCATTTATGTAGCTGATGGAAAGCTGTCCTACTGTTGTGTCTTTCATCATGATTTTGTAATGTTCAAAAACCGTAGAAGCTAGTTTGTTTTAAGTCCTGGGAATTAATTTGATTAAGAGCTCATAAAAACTCCTCGTGTATCCCAGACATGTTTGTGTTGCCTTATTACAGGGAAGAGCATGACTTGTAAAACTACGTGTGTGTGTGTGAGTGTGTGTGTCTGAGAGAGAGAGAGAGAGAGAGAGAGAGACCCTGTTAGTTGAGCAGCTATTGGAGAGCTGTAAAAACTCCGGAGCGCAGGAGTTGCCAGCCTGGAATTCACTAATGACACACGTGGGCCTCAGATGAGAAGTGCAATTTTGTGTTTGTTAGTGTTAGTGTGTGTGTGTGTGTGTGTGTGTGTGTGTGTGTGTGTGTGTGTGTGTTATAGTCACACTGTTTGGATCAGAAGGCCTAATTTGTGTGTACATGTGCTTTTGTGAGGCCCTATCTCATCATTTAGCGCATGTGTGTGTGAGCTTTTGGTTCGGCGCACACGCACACGCACTTCTCCTCCTCCTTGTCCCAGCGCTCCGTACGACCACCCCATCCTTTTGAAATGAAAATGGCCGCTGTGCAAACACAACGCACCTAGCCTAATTTTGCTGATGGTTTCACGCAAAACCAGCTTGTTAACTGGAGACGGGCCGCGGCTGTCCTGGCCCCTGGTGGATGAAGAGGGGGTGCAAGCTGGAATATGAAAGGAATGGGGCCACAGGCTCATGGGTCTTTAAATCCTGTGTGTCAGTGGAGTCTTTGGAGCAAAATAATGGCATCTCTCTGTGTGGAAGTTAATGTGAGCTGATAGCATGAGGGCTGGGGGGGTCAAGGGTTCACGAGCTTGCGCTAGGTTGACAGAGAGCTGAATGCTTTCCACCCTCCCGTCTGCCCTCCCCGCTGCTCCCTAACTCCCCTGTAGCTCCAGACCTGAAGGAGTGTTGTGGACAGAAGATGATGAGGGATGTCAGAGGAGGAGATTCTCTGCTCAGCATCGCCTGTTGAGGCAACATTTGATGGAGATTCAAGTTTTAAACAACAGATGCAATGTAGTTATATGGAATCCTCATTTCCATTCATGGCCAAATGGTAAAACGGTAAAATGTGACCTCATTGTCCTCCCTTCAGGAAGACTTCCTGTCAGAATCAAACATCTAACCTTCCCATCCTTCTTTCCCCGCAGACACTGGTACCTCCCTCGACTCCTCCGCTTCCGGTGGTCATCGCTCTCACTGGTGCAGTGTAGCCTACTGGGAGCAGCGCACTCGCGTGGGTCGCCTGTATCCAGCCTTCGATCCTTCGCTCAACATTTTCTATGACCTACCTCAAGGCACGGGCCTCTGTCTCAGCCAGCTCCACGCCAATGCCTACCATACCCGCCGCGACGACCCGGGCAGCAACGGACACCACGGCCACGGCGGCGGAGGGAACAGCAGCAGCAGCAGCAGCGTGCAGCAGATTCGCAGTAAAATCGGCTACGGCATCATGCTGAGCAGGGAGCCGGACGGCGTGTGGGTGTACAATCGCAGCCAGCACCCGGTGTTTGTCCACTCGCCCACTCTGGACCCACCCAGCGCCCGAGGGCTGAGCGTGACCAGAGTGATGCCGGGCTTCTCTCTCAAGGTGTTTGACTATGAGCACTCCAGCTGGATGGCGGAGCACGGCGTGAAACCCGAGAGCCAGGAGGGGCCCTGGGACCCCCACAGCGTTCGCATCAGCTTTGCTAAAGGCTGGGGTCCCTGCTACTCCAGACAGTTCATCACTTCCTGTCCGTGTTGGCTGGAGGTGCTGCTTAATAACCACAGATAGCACACGGACCCTCACAGGCTTCCTGACCTTCCTGACCCAGTATCCTTATTGTTATCTACCTAGATTTAATATAAATTTATATATATTAAAATATATTGTACATGTAAATACTTAAGTCATTTTTACAATGCAATTATTTATGTATAGTGTAATGTGTATATTGATAAAACAAAAAAGGAACAAGAATATGCACTTTTGATTCTATATATGCGTTACAGTTTCTCCGTGCTCTCATGCAAAATGTAAACTGTAATAATAGGAAAAACCTGGTTTCTGTTCTCATGATTTAACAATTCCATTAAAACGTATGCCTTACACACCTTGTCAATAAAGTAAAATATTTGTATTAAATCCTGAGCATGGATTTTTATGTCTGCCGCTGTTTCAGTTGCCGATCGCTAACGTGCGTGACTCTTTTAAAGATATTCACAATGACGCTGATCAGTAAAACATTCAAAAAGGTGATTTAAACCAGGTCAACTGGGTGTAAATCTACTTCTTCACTCCTTGACTGCAGCCACAAAGCCAGTACATGTATGAAAACAGTAAGTTGGATATTATATCCAGAATTAAGAGACGTTATTAAAAACCTCCGCAACAGTCTCGGCCTTTTGAGTCTCCTCAAGAGTGTGCTCGTATAACGCAGCCCTTCCTGGCGTTAAAATGGATCAGCGGCGATGGAAAACAGCGCTGGCATGGCCGCAGCAGTGGTAAAATAAAACGCATAATTGAGAGATTACACAACAAACCGCAGCAGGACACGCAGGGCCCGGCGAGGAGAACGTTCTGTGTTTACAGAATAATGACATCCTGCCGGACTCTTTCAACAACACACTTTTAATGGGAACGTAGATTTGGGGAAACGGGTTGAAAAGCATAATATTGACAAAACAAGCTGCGCTGTTGTCGTTCCATAGAGGCAGCGGTGTTTCTGGTGTGACCCTGAACTTCTGCAGGCGGCCGGTAAAGTCCTGCAATTACATTCACCCGTAAAACTAGAGCGGGGTTTGATTACAAACTCTCAAAGAAAGAAAGGACGGAAGACAGATTTAGAAAGCTCAGCCCCAGTGATTTAACGTGGAAGAAGCTGCAGAGACAGGAGAAGCACAGAGTCGGGACTCTGTGCTCTCTTCTATAAGTACAAACAAAAATCTGTGGTCATTCCCATCCAAGCCCTGAAAATTCCTATGTATATTTCAGTCATGTCTCCGCTCTGCTTTTCCAGGCAAAGTGTGGGATTTGTGGTCAGGATACAATGGAGGGATTCAGAGGAACAATCCGGGTGGGAGAGTTGCTGCTGGCAGCACGAGTCCTGAAAACTCTTTCTTTTCCATCTCTTTTTTGGTTTCCCCATATGAAAACACCGCTGCTTTGTCTTTTTTGTCTTAAATTGTTTTCTTTTGCCTGAATTCAAAGTCGTGGAGACAATGAAAAAGGATCCCAGGCAGCGAGCGGCTGCAGAGGCGGCACTCATCCTCCTCCCTGACCTCACCGTGAACTGATGTTGGTTCTACCTCCGGCTCTTGAGCTGCAGCCCCTTTGCTCTAAAACAGTCTCTGTCCGGATTATAATCTAAGAACCATGCTGATGAGCACATCGTGGGTTTCCTCAGTTCAAGAAAGCTGTTAATGACGTGATTCTGTAGAGAAATCCACTGAAAACTTCAGAGCAAAAGCTTTTTTAACAATACTTTGCCGTGTTTCCAGTAGGAGCAACAGATTGCGTCACTATTAAATGTGTGTCTCTGATAGCGGCCAGTCAACAATGAGGCTCAAATCCTGCGTGCTACTGCACACAGCATCCGATGACAGAACAACGCTTAATGGAAGCCGATCTGATGACAGGGTTTTATGAAAGTTTTGGCTGCTGGCAAGCCGAGTTAGCTAATGGGACATCTGCATGGATAACTGAGCTGGCTAGCTGTCAGGAATGCGGAGGATTACCTGCCTGGTTTCATTTAGGAGGTCTACCATCAGAGCCACTTTCTCCTCTTGTACAGAAGGAAAGCCAAAATAAATAAAACGCTGCCATCTTCAGCTGGTGATGTCATCCGGTGTGTGTCTCTGTGTGTGTGTGTGTGTGTGTGTGTGTGTGTGTATGTGCACTCGTCACTTTGAAGTGGAGCGTCAGTATGACCTAAAGTTCCACCTGAAGCACATCAACTTGCCCTGGCATTAGCCACTAAAGACATTTTTCAATGAAAACTCCATACACCTGCAGAAACTCACAGAGTGGGTAATAAAGCTGTCTCAAATATGAACATAAATTATTAACCATTTTCACAAAGAACAACAACTGCGCCATTAAACACGCTCATAATGAACTCTACCCACTGTCGCCTAAAGGCCCAAATACAAAAACAGCACTTTTTAGATGCTCTGGCTTTTGTGTGGGTGCGATCCTGTAAAGCTTCTAGTTGTTTGTCGTTTGTCTGCTTTGTTTCTTGAATTCAAAGTGTGAATTCCCTGCGATGTCTCCTTTCAAACTGGTGTCACTGGAAATGGAACAGTAACCATCAGAGCTGCGGCTGAGTTTCTTCTTGCATTATAATTCATGGAAATGAATGTGTGAATGAGGGAGGCTGACTGGCTGTCACCCTCAGGGTCTCCAAAAACACAAGTTACTTCCTGTCTCCTCCAAACTGAGCACAAACCTGAGAAATGTGCAGATCTAAGGCTCGGCGCTTCAGTGGATAACCGAGGTGCTGTTTATTTTCCAGTCCGTCTTTGTTTTGTTACTTTAAGCACCATGTCTGTCAGCCGTAGTATAATTATATGGAGACAGAGGCGCAGGAGGGGAGGGGGGGCGTTGGAGACAGCCTCCTCTTTCAGCTGCTCTGAGCCTCCACCAGTACCGCCTGAAGCTGCTTGCCTCTTGACAAGCAGCCAAGAGACTCTTCGGCTCACATTTAACCCCTTCGATCAACCGACGGCGATGCCGTCAGGAACAGTTCTGGTCATCAGACAAACCCAAAAATGTCACAAAAACAGACTAATCAGTCACAAATGTAGCCTGTGCAGTCATTATTCTGGTTCAAGGTGCAGTTGGGGATACTTTCCCTCCATTTTTTCTAACTTTGCACCACTCCGGCACAAACACAGTGGATAGTTATTGCACTTTTGAACTCGTTATACGTCTTTAGTAATGTAATAGTGTCTAAAACGCTTTTCTGGGAAAAAGCCAGAACATCAAGTGAAATTTCAAACAAAGACTCAACCTACTTGATATGAAGAATGATTATGGTGGTAAAAGTCATATTTCCTGCAATAAAGTTATCAAAAAGGATACCAAAAAGTAGCATTTTTTTTTTTTAATATATTGTCAAAATTGAGGATATTTTTTAAAGAAGAAGAAGAATGTGGTTGCCTAGTGGGTTGTTGGGTTGGTAAGACTACACAAAAAAGTGTCCGGTGTTGTTTACACCCTGAGGCAGTTGCCGTGGTAACTATTGTGAGCTGAGCCTGAAGCAAATGACCTGAAGCAACTGAAAAGGTAGTTTCCCCATCACAGTGTCAATCAAGCATCTCTAGACCTGGAGATGAGGACAGATTTTCAGCAGACGTTTAAGGTTGAGGCTTCATGATCTGCTTCTGAAGAACCATTATTATTCCTTTATTTTTATTAGTAATATTAACTCTCTGGATTTCAGGTTGATGTCGGTATCACGTCTGGTTATTCTGGCCCAGAGCCACACTGGAAGATGTTTTTATTTTCATTGAATTTTGGACTGAATTCACAAATGGCTGAAGGCCACCGAATCACTGAACCCTCTGCTCCTGCTTCCAATTTGTAAATGTTGCCTTTTACTTTTGCATTTACCACAAAAATAAGAAGACAAAAACACCCAGCATGAGGCTTTTCTCTTTTCGTACATCTAAATGTTCCATAATGTGGTGCAGGAAATGCTGTCACTCCAAACTGCTTTCCAAACTTCCAGAATGAGGTTTTAGTCTGGCAGATGCCGTGTGGTGGATTCCAGCAGGGTACTGACCCTGCTCAGGTTTCCTCTGGCTAGGAGAGGCTTCAGGAGTCTCCACCCTCGCTGTGCTGAACGCATTTCGGCAGCAGCGCTGGTGTATGTGTCTTTATTTAGCGTGTTAGCATGCTAGCACCAATAACCCGACACTAAAATGTAATTTGGGGGTTTTTTGGCATAAACTACATAATGAATTTGAATGAATTAGTGCAGTAAAATGAAAGAAGACACACTCCCTCACACACTCAGTCAACCAGACATGCATGTTTACGTACCGATAACTCATTTTTTATTCAGAAAAATAAACACTCTCAAGCCTGCCAACTGTTGCAAACGTTGAAGCTGACTGACTTATCGTCTTTCTTTTCTTCTTTTCTTCATCCCATCAACACATGGATACATTATTCCACATATCAAAGCGTTTTATTGAACCTCAGAAGCCACAAAGCCTTATTGTCCAGCCTCTTCTTGAACCAGCCAGAGGTATGCAGACATTTTTCAACTCTCCTCCTTTGTCTCCGTTGAGGTGGTAAAAACAGAAATGAAAGGGCGCAGCTGAGAGGTCTCCCATTCAGAACCCACTTTCAGCTCATCATAATGATGAAACTGTCATGTTTTCCTGCAACAGTAACCAGATACGCCATTCAAGAGGAGCGTGAGTAAAGTGGAGGGTCACATCAAAGTTCCAGGACCCGTGTTCAGGCCTGCGCAGGTGACGTCTGTTAATGTTTTTTTGTTTTCTATGCAAAGTGAGAGGGTTAGGTTAGGGTTAGCGTTAGTGAGAGGGTTAACACTGTGCTAGTGCTGCAGGTACTAGTCTGGGCCCTCCAGGCAACATTAATGCAACTGCTACCACTCTAAGAGGCTGTTGGAGGAGTTGTGAACACACGCCCTGCTGCGCCGCGACCTTGGATCCTGTCAGAATTTTTGTTCTTTCAAACTCAAGAACCTTTAAACACAATTTCAGTTTGAAAAACAATGTAGATGACAGAAGTGTCACTGTACACGTGGCGGCTTACTCTGAAGCTAACATGCAGGAGACGCATTCGCATGCTGATAAAAGAATGTAAAGAATTTTACTCTAATATCCGAGGGAATTTTCCAAATGCCGTTTCTCATAAACTGCGTCTGAAAATGCAAAATATAAATGTTTAAAGAGAATATCTACTGTTTTCTTCCACTCAAAAACATTTCTCTTTATTTGTATTCCTCCTTCATGTCAAACATACACATTTGGAATGTCCATAACGGTCACAGAAAGTTCCATTCTTGTTGATATTACGTTACATTTCCCACTTGGTTCTTCTCCCTGATAATCAGCACCAGTGACAGCGAGGAAGACGCTGATGAAGGGTGAGCGGTGTGAGACTGGGAACAACCAGTTGAGCGGTCAAGTGATTTGGGTCTTCACGTCAATTAGCTGATGATGTCATCCATGCTGCCAGAATCAAATGATGAATTATGGGATGAAAGTCTGAGTCCTCATGGAGCAGGGCTACCGTTGACCTCAGAGAAGAACCCGTGCAAGAAAACTGCTCATTAAAATGACCATAAATGACAGTTTGTTCACGCAGACGGTATAAAAATGAGCCCCCACATCTTTAATTAGATCAAACAGAATCTGGCGGTGGGACACCAAAACCATGAAGATGACGTGCAGGAATTATGTTCACGTTTTAAATTATTTCAGACTCCGAATTAACTAAATTAAAAGGGTAGACCACAGTATTTTGAAAAAAAGACAGTAGTTGTTTCTCTTCTTTTTTTAAACGTATGCAGATTTTGATCCTTTTCTCCCATCAGCTGATCTCCTGTAAGCATCTTTCACTGAAAAGTAGCCTGAAATGATTTCAGACTACAGCCAATCAATTACTGCTGTTGTTGGAGCTGGAGACACAAGACTCCCGCTACATGGAACTCACAGCTGGAGGTCCTGGATCAGGATTCGGACATCAAAAGCCAGAGGTTTGATCAAAAATGTCCTGCTTTTTGCCCTAAAACTAAACTCTCTTCAATAATGAATTATCCCCCCACACAGAGTTATACTCCTTCAGTCGAGCTGAGTTTTATAATGCTCTTTGTGGTGAGGAAGCCACTTCAGTGAGTTAAAGACTGTTTTGTAACTGCTCCTTTGTTATCACAACTGATCGATTATTTGCCAATAATTGACAAGGATGACGTTTCCCTCCGCCTGAGTTTTCTGATGGAATTTGCAGGTTTTTTCCTTTTAAATCTGAGGATGTTTGCTGCCACCTCCTGGTTAAAGCTCGCTACACCTTTAATCATTCGCTCAAAGGAAGGGACAAATACTTGCCTTTGGTAAATGATCAATTCTCAAGCTATGTCTGTTTTATTGCTGTTACCAATATTATCTTTCTGCCGTGCTCTTTAATTGAATGTAACCGCTGGATTATATTTATCTCTATATGTTATGCATGTGTTGAGGTTCAGTCATGTCATGTCAGAGGTTAACAAGTCAGTGCTAATGATCACTGACCTACAGGACAGGACAGGAGAGGAAAACTTATTCAGATTTATTTTAACCATCACAAGAGATGATATTAAATCTCTGTCAGCAACGCAGATTCCCTGCAGTGGGGAAAATGTGTAATAAACCTAAGATCAGATGTTAAAATCTGAATGTCTTATTTCTGTGTTGTTCATAATACAGAAGCTTAGTTTCTAAATTATTATCAGGCAGATCATATAGACTCCTTTGTTTATGCCCCCAAATAATAATCATCTCATGAAATCTGATAAGAACTTTGGCAACAATAGAGTTGCTCTCAATCATATTGTTCAAGTGCAGGATGTAGTGTTCGCCCAGGGACATTATTTGCATATTGTCAAGGGGTGTGTGAATAGGGCTTAGGAGAATGAGAAATTATAACACCCACAAAGGAGAGCAATGGTCTGTGACCAAATGTTGGAACTTCTATGCATATGTTATCTGAGATTGAGGGGTTTTGTTGTCATATAAATGCAAATGGAAGCCTGGCATGCAGGGACATAATGTGCAATTATGGTTCAAATGGGAATTTTACTCCCTCTCATCCACTTTAGTGTTTTTTTAAGTGTGATGTGCAGTGGACAAAATCATACAAATCACACAGATTCATAATGTTCTTAATGTATCTTGTTATCAGTCAAAGTCAGCGCTTATGGTGGGGGTTAATCTCCATCAGAGGATCCATGTGAGAGATTATCCAGAACTCTAATTATGATCGTTTTTCTTCAGTTAAATTTACCCAATAATAGGAAAATCTTTTAATTTAAATTACATCCGATGCGCCAGCGAGGTGAAATAATGTAATGGCGCATTTTGACCGCTGAGTGTCGCTATTACACAATCAAAGGAATATAGGAGCTATACGAAACTAAGGTGGGGTGACAAAGAATAATAAAACACTTTATTAGACATCTTAATATGCTCATACAAAATTTTCTGCAACTTACCAACGTTCTAACATTTGATGCTCTGTCTGGAAGTTTTGGCTTGTTCTCTTCTAATTATTAAAAAGACAACGCTCTCAAAATGCACTATTAAAGCAGGTTTTAGCTGCCCTTCTGATTCAACTATTCCCATTCTCACATGGACTCACACCCCATTCACTCACAAATGCGTAGCAGCAGGAGATTGTTTACGAGGGTTGTATGTCCCTATCGAAGCCTCCGTGCGTCAGCTATGCGTTATCGCTCTATAAATGTTGCTGAAGGCTGTTGTGGATGAGTCACATACCTTATGCCTACTTTACATTGACTTCCCATTCAGATAAGGACTGGTTTTAAGGGGCCGGTGTATATTTTGTGATCTGTCCAATCTTCAATGATCTGGACTTGCTGCATTGAATTGATCGGCATTTTCATCTATTTATATGTATGTCTCTATGTTCCTGTTGGTAACCTTTTTCTTTATCCTACTTTAGGTCTGGACTGATTTATGCCTGCAGCTGAATCAACATCCCAAAAATTAGTTTTTCCTTGATTCTAAGGCTGGTTTGTTAAATGGTTCCGTATGTCCGGAAGGGTCATGGGTGGCGTTATACCCAGGGTGCTACTTGCCTGTGCACATCATCCCAAACCGGATGACCTCAATTCAATATCCTGTCTGTTATCAATGAGATTATACAGGCATGCTAACAACAGGAAATTTGCTCTCAAAGGGATTGACCAACAGCCACTTACGCTGAGTCATGACTCAGAGGTAAGTCATGACAGCGGTGCATCGGAGCACACTAAAAAGGCAAGTTTTTGTTTGTTTTGGTTTTTTTTTTCACCCCCAGGAAAACTGAGTTATCACTGGCATTATACTGTGAGTCACAACTTGACTGGAGGTGGAAATCTCACTGAAGAATTCACACCAGCAGAGCCTCAGAACGGTTTGTCACTGCAGAACACTCACACTGAAGCATTTCCCTCTGAGCGTTAGCCCCTTGACCCGCCTTCAGAAACATTCCCCTCCGTGAGGACTGTGACAGTCAACAGAGTCAAGGCTCAAGTGTTAGTTTTCGTTGATTATTCTAACTTTTTTGGTCCCTTTTAAAAGTCTAGTGTGTTTTTCCTGTCGATGAGAATAGGGACCATACGAACCAGGGTGGGAGTAAGAGGGCCTATGGTGGCTGCCAGGAAACAAAGTGGATTTCTCCATGACTGTATCCACAAGTATTTACATTCAGAAGTTAATTGATGGAGACATATTCAAAACAATGACAATGACCTTTAGAATAACTTTTCTTCTTTTACTGCCGAAGCCACAGATTACAGCTGATCTTCGTGCACAAAGCTCGTGCAGAGCTTCTTATGCAGCGTGAAGTACGATAAAAAGGCAGCACAGGGGCTTTTTGAAACATGTGGACCACCAGAAATTCTCACGGCAAAGCAGAAAACACTTTATAATCACAAATTTTGTTCCTCCCAAAGCCGGAACTAGAATATGCAATTACAGCATCTGTTAGTTCTCAGTGCGGACAGTTTGTAACGTGAGCGCGCTGTAAATTCCTTTCCGGAATAATAAATCTGCCTCAAACACCGAGGCAAACTCAGAAAAATGTATACCAATCTCCAACTTTTCTATGGTGGATGTGTCACTCACCTGGAATGTAATAGTAAACACAGCTTTTATAGGTGGTTTATTTTAATTCAGGCTTCAAACAAGGACTTTGGTAAGTGACAGTCAATTATACCAGGACAAAAAATAGCTGTCTTCCTGTTCATAGCAACACATGGTTGTGCAACAGCCGGCAGTTACAAAAGTTTTGTTACCAAGTGCTCGAGAAATGACAGTTATTTCCTCTTTTAAAGAGGATCATCTGATATAACATAAGTACACACTTACAGAGATGAATTTGTGCACCTATTTTTGTAAGGGAAGACAAATAACGCCATCTCACTGCTGAGCAGCATGAGGAATGCTGTGCAACGTATGCACACGTGTGTGTGTGTGTGTGTGTGTGTGTGTGTGTGTGTGTGTGTGTGTGTGTGTGTGTGAGTTTAGGGGCGGTGTGGAACCTCTGGTACACCATGTGCTCAGATTGCTGTAGGAGCTGTCAGGAGGTGTTGAGCGATTGATGGCTTTCCCAAAGAGAAAACAAGGTGTCGTGTTATTGCCAAAAAGGCTTTTCAATGTTTCACCCTGAGCGCTCCAATCATACACATCCGTGAAATAACATCCACATCCACTATTTGACTGGGTTTGACACCTTCACAACTATGTAGGAATCCAAATTTTACACATTTTTTTACATAAAATCCTTTACCATATTCTGCACATTGTGGTTAGGTATTTGTATATTATTTTAATGTTTCCACTTAACCGCTGGAACAAACCATTGCTCATCAGTACAAAGCTAATGTTTTGCAAACTACCCCTTTAATGCACATTATTAGTTTTGTGCAGTGAACCACTGTTTTATGCATTCATTTACATTTATTTATTTACACATTTAGAAGGATAAAGTATTTACAAACTATAAGAACAGATATAAAAATTGATGTATATATGATGTTTATACATTTGTTTATATAGTTTATATGTATTTATTTTTATAGTAGTGGCCATCTGTGTTCTTATCACATGCATGCAAGGACTCACATTTTCTATTCTTCTTGACATTGGTACACCAGCTGACATCACACACACACACACACACACACACACACACGCACACGCGCGCTCTGGCCCAAGTCCCCTGGGGTTGAAGTCAGCACAATGTCATTATCGTCCATTTGATTGTAGGTGGCCACTGCCCATTCAGTTTCCTTGACGTTCCTTTTGTGCTCAGTGATTCTTGTCTCAGAAGGTCCGCCCTCCCATCGGTCTCTATGTCCACTCTGTCCTACAACCGACCCCCCACCACCCCCACCCAGTCTATTACAGCCCATCTGTAATCCCATCCCCCATCGTGCACCCCCACGTCTGCCCTCTCCCACCCTGCACTTCTCCAAAACAAACCAGCTGTCCTGGGCGGTTGTGTCCCTGGGGGCATAAACAGGTGTCGAGGAGCTGTGGCGTGTGACACATGGCAGCACGCGGCTCTTACCTTTCTCCACAACCTGCCAGTACAGCAGAGCAGCAGAAAGTGTGATGGATTTTACAGCTGGAACTCTGACTGCTGTCACTGACGGACAGCTGTTGATGGGATTCCGCTGGTCAGAATGGTTGCGATGAAGGCCTGCTGGCTTTCATGGTGGTAACATATACGCCTTTCTTGTCAGCATGAAGGAGACACCTTCAGGTTGCTTTGGTTAATGTCAAAAATATGTTGCTGTAAAACTAAAATAGATTAAAAGGAAAGTGATCTCTCCCACTGATCCCACAGCCAGGACTATTTTTAGCACAAACTACACACTGTGCACGGTGAAGGTGGAACTGCTGGACACAGGTCAATGTGCCTGTACGCACATACCAAAATGCTAACCGCAGGTCGATGCTACTATTCATGCGTGAGTGCCAATGAGGGCAGTGAGGTTTTTCAATGAGAGCGCTCAAATTGAATGCGAGATAATCCGTTAACCGGTTAAAGAATTTTAAAAAGATTTTTTAAAAGTTTTGGCACATTCACTTTAAAAACTGGTCTTTAAATGGAAACCCAGCGAGTGCGCCATCCAAGGGTTAGGGGAGAGCATTTACAACATTTACAGCCCTTTTCAAGCATTTGCAAATAACAGCAGGCTTTTGAAGTTCAAACAAAGGTGCTCTCACTTACAGGGATGTGCGCCAGGCCGGTGCTCACACACTCTCACACTCACACTCTCTCACACACACACACACACACACACACACACACACACACACACACACACACACACACACACACACACACACACACACACACACACACACATATTGGATGTGTGCAGGGTGCATTTGTGCATATATGCATATAGGTTGTGGTTTTAGTGATGGGGCCATGCTGCAACAAACTCCTAAACTGCCAGTTTGAGTTGGCAGCACATGTCTGACAGGCTTGGACATGTAGAGCCACATACTTGAATGGGTGTCAGTGACTTTGATCATGTCTTATCATAGCTCCTGAAATAGTTGTCAGTGTGGACACAGCAAACCAGCAATTGCTGTCAAATAATAATGGAAGATCTTGACAAACCCATGTTCATAGAAATGTGTCATAACATAAAACTTGTCAGATGCCTGCTTGTTAAATATTACAAGAAAATGGAAAAAGTTAGTGAAGAGTTTGTATTTATTTCTCCAGAGATAAACTAGTTTTTATTACCCTGTTATGGGAAAAGAGCCCATGGATGACTTCACTTTGAGGACTTTTTAACATAGTTTGATGAGATTAAATGCAGTATATTTTTCTAAGGAAGTAGTGTATTTCAAATAGAGATGTTGTATACTTTTTAGACTGCACCTTTCTTTCACAAAGAAGACCAACACCAAGGGAACAAGGACTCAGTTTCATTGAACTTGGGTTAGGGTACCAACTGTTTTTCACTCTTACATTGCCAAATCAAGTGATCTGTTCACATGTGTGATCTGGAAAGCAATAGAAGGGGAAAGAAGTAGAAATGTGCAATCCTATCACATCAGTACGATTGGCCAGCTGCACAGACTGGCCTTTTTTTCACAGGTTGAATAGAAGACCCTCAGCGGCAGCTCACAATTTGCATTTGATGCAGACTCTGGAGCAGACTTCAGCCAGTGGACTCAGCACCGCGGATGGCTTTGCTCAAACTTTGCTAATATAGATTTAGAGCTCTCGGCGTAAAACACTCGTAGAAAACCCAGCATTGTAGTTTCAATTATTACTATAGTTTTAAAAAATTGGCTTGGGTTTGAGTGAGACAGAGGGTGTTTAGAATAACACAGTTTTTGCAACAATGCACAGGAACTAGGTTTGCTGGCGGAGGAACACTGAAGCGCAGTGGACTGTCGGTGCACACAGTTCGACGCTGAGCTCGAGCTCGGCATTCGGAGTGCGGCAAAACTGACGTCTAAACTCCGGGATGAACCGGCGAGGCCTTTAATACGCCACAGTTGCTTGTTTTTAGCGAAATAACGCTTCGTTTTTCACCCACTGGACCATCAGACGAGTGTTTGTTCCCCGTGTTTGTCTATATCGACGGACTTCTCGACACTGGGAGGACTTTAGACTCAACTCAAGATGTCAATTTTGCCTTTCACTCCCCCCATTGTCAAGCGACTTTTGGGATGGAAGAAGGGAGAGCAGAACGGCCAGGAGGAAAAATGGTGCGAAAAGGCTGTCAAAAGCCTCGTAAAGAAACTGAAGAAGACTGGACAACTGGACGAACTGGAGAAGGCCATCACCACCCAGAATATCAACACGAAATGCATCACTATACCGAGGTAAGGACAGTTTGAGCGCGTTGTTGTGACCTTAAACGCAGCATCACAGCTAGTCGAGGTTTATAAGTTCTTCTCTCCTTTCACAAACCTTTAAACAACCAACCACTTTATCACCCAGAAACGACACACTTCTTGATACTAACTGTGTCGTGTAGGTAGTATTCTTGCACTTATGATATTTCCTTTTTCTGCCTCGACTTGATGTAAAACTATAATATACGCATATGCTCCATCACCATGGAGCTGGTTAGTAAAACTGGTTAGGCTAATGCCTAGCTATAAGTTAAGCTAACAAATAATCGCACATTCAACTTCACTGCTTTATGCAAAGCGTTGCACACGAAGTGAAACGAGCAACACTGTGTAGTAGTTAGTTGCGGTTGAATTAGCGTTCAGTCATGGTAATGTTGCTGAGGATGTTGTTCAGTTTGAGTGTCCAGCAGCATACATATTATACAAAGGCACAAATGGAGTCTAAGTTATATAACTTGGCCTTAATCTGGGACGTTGTGGTTTAGTGCGTAGGCGAAACTGGTAGCTGTGTCTCTTCTGTCGGTGCCTCCGTGCAGCCATTATTCTATGATGACGTTGTTTACAGCAAATAATCTCCTCCTGGGTGGAGGAATTCAGTTTAAATATGAAAAACCGCGATAGGGAAGATCTGACAAAGTCTTAGCTCACATTTATGAAGGCTGCATACATATTTATACGCTTTTTACCATCTACACATACTCTTTTAACCTGGCTGCCTGTTGAAGAGGCAGAATTTGACATCATTTTCTAGCCATTGATGCCTGGTTGGATGTACCAATGCTGCCCAACACAGGAAATGCTCTCGTGTGTGTGTGTGTGTGTGTGTGTGTGTGTGTGTGAGTGAGAGAGAGAGAGAGAGAGAGAGAGCATTGTTGATTTACAGTAGTTCAGTCAGTGGATCGCATGCTGTTTTAGGAGAGATTCAAGCTCTGGTTACATCACAGAAGATCTCCACACACATAATGTGTCTTTTTTTGGTAGTTTTTATCTCTTGGTACAGCTGGTATCATAACAAAAAGGCCACAATATAAACTGTTATGTTTTGTTATGTTATCCACAGACTTTAACTACACTGATATCATGAAGTATTTTTTATCCCATACACCTTTTCAGTGCAGCCCAGATATCTGAGTAATGATGAGTCCACCACGTTTAAATAACTGTTGTAGATTCTTTCAATAAGTATTTAAATGTGAACTGGCTGAGTGAACTCAGTATAATAGAACAACATTTGTTACAATTTTTTTATTTAGAAAATATTTATATTTATAAATATTTTATTATAGACAAACCATGTAATCTGCAAGTCTTGTATTATTAGCCAGTACAGGGATTATCTAAACTATCATTAATTGCGCAACCATAAATAAAAATCTTTAAACATTAGTCATTTATTAAAACACAAATTATTTACAGCCCTCAGCAAGTGCACTTTTTAAGCAGTGCAAAATAATTCTGCCCTAAAAAAAAATCCTTTTCAACAACTTGAAAGCAAACATCTTCATTGTTGTGAAAGGAGGAATGTATGTGGGTTGTCAGAGTAGATATGCATTCAGGTGTAGCTCATAAATTGCTATGTCCCCCACTCTTTTTAATTATCTACTGTTTTGATGGAGATAATCAGTTGTTGTGTATGTCTACAAATCTTCAGTTCATTTGCGGCTGTCACCATACTAAATTATGAGTTCAACACAGCCCCCAGCATAATTGTGCTGTATAATAAAACTAATCCCTCAT
The DNA here is from genome assembly GCA_015343265.1 of Pao palembangensis. Lineage (NCBI taxonomy): Eukaryota > Metazoa > Chordata > Actinopteri > Tetraodontiformes > Tetraodontidae > Pao > Pao palembangensis. Next base: position 14,938,045 of record CM027081.1, read on the forward strand.
GGCGCCCTTATGTTGGTAAATATGTCCTGTCATCATCTATAAAATAATATGATAAACAGGCTTTCTATTGAAATGAACTGCTATTTTTTATTTTATATTTATTTTTTTTACTGTAGCGTACAGCCTTGTTTGCACGGGCAGTTTAGATTTAACAGCCCATGTGTGAGTGGCACATGGGGCACTCCCACATTCTTGATTGTCACAAGTGTGGGCATCACACCATGCTCAGGCCTGGTCCGGTGATTGGCGTTAAGCCTACTGGAAAGTTGGATAATGATTGCTGTGATTCAGGTTTCATATTTCTCACCACTAATACAGAGAGGAAGAGTGTATTAAGATGACCCCAGATCTGGTTGTCAGTGTGTGTTAACTGTCCCCTGAGAGCTGATGGACCTATTTATTTCCCCATGATCTGACCCCCTGACAGCAGCTGCCCGTGTCGACGGTTAGTTGAGCTCCCGTTTCCCTGATATATGGAGTCCTTCATGAGGAGCCAGCATGCTGGCTGAAGCAGACGCTGTGACACTTGTTTCTTTTTTCTAATTTTAAAAGATGGGTTGTGTATAAATCTGCTCCATATGTTTACTGTGGAAAGAAAGACCTGCCCCTTGAAACAAAATACTAGCTGTAAGCACAATTTCTATTTACAGCTGGTAACGCATTGTTATCTGTCATTTGGGCACACACATTTTCTTGACTCTTAGGTCACTGCGGTTTTAGTCTCACTTTTTTAAGAATCTGAATAAGGAAAGCCAACGCTAACATAATAGCCATGCTCAAACATTAGTCAGTCAGCAAAAGGCAGTTGTGGGATTGTGGTGGTGTTGACCTGTGCCACCTCCCTTTCTCTTTCTCCGTGGTTCTACTTTAAACCATTCCTTTGATGTGATTTTTATCTTGGGTTATTCTCAAACATTGGAGTGCAAAGTGCGTCAAACCATGACGGTTAACTAGTCGAGCTTGGGCAGATGCGAACTGTGGAGGCTTGAACATGATGAGTGACTCACAAGTGAATTTCCTTCTGTTGCTTATCACAATTTCTAATGCTTTTATAAACAGAAGCACATTTCAGTTAAAAATGTGATTTTCATATGCTTCCACTGAGTAGGTTATGGGTTTGCCAGCATTATCTGTCTGCCTGTTGGTTTGGCTGTCAGCGAAATAACTCAGAAGTTATGAATGGATTTTAATGACGTTTTCAGGAAATGTTGACAGTGGGACAAGGAACAGATGATTATATTATGGTGATGTCCCAGATTACCGTTTTGGGTATAAATCACAGTATGTGGGGAAATGAGCTGCTTGGCAGAGGTCTGCACTCTCCAAGTTCTGTCTGTCTGTCTCTACCAAGTGCTTTTCTAGTCTGTGTAGTTATTCTTGGGCTTTGGTGAAACAGCGTTTGATGTCAAAATGAGAAGATTGTGTGGGGGAAGCAGTTGCTTTGTTTGGCTTATTCCACAAATAAAGGTACAATTTGATACAGGACACTTTTGTTAGCAATAGCTGTGATTATTTACAAAAATAAACCAAGACAAGAAAGGTTACCTGACACGAGAGTGCTTCCCTAACATGGACAGGTGAGTGAGTCATTGTGATCCAAAAGATCCTATATTATATCACGGATGGGAGACAAAACATTTCCAGGCAATATAGATTGTATCCTTGTTGCAAATGTAGTACTCCACTTTATCTTCCCCAGGCTGTCCTACAGTAAACTATGGAAATCCACATCATTTCCTTTACAGTTTAATTAAAAACTCCACTCAAAACAATGTAGTCATTAATTTAAAACCATTGCTGTGTCAAAACACAACTGAGAAGAAGCAGATTGAGCGACGCTCTTGAAAAGTGTTTAAGGGTTGAGGTTGTGAAAGAAAAGCAGGCCAGAAAATTGGGTTTCTGAAATCTGAAGGTTATTAGACAGACTGTGGGTAGTGCGGCTTTTACACAAAGAAAATGTAATAGTCTGGATGGAACTGGTTTGTTTCGCAGCCAGACGGCTGTTCAACATTGACAGAAGTGTGTCTGTGTGTTACAGGATGAAAGGCAGACACACTGCATCTACCGTGTCAGCATGAGTGCTGTGATGATTGGTTTTCTTTAATGCACATATATCTGCTGTGGACGTACAAGGGTTTGATATGAGCACCCAATAACTGCACTTACATGCCAGGGCACAAATTTATAAAAACAGATTGATTTTATTGTGTTGTCAACATTATGAAAGTTATGTGATTATACACATGCATAGTAAATGAGAAGCTGGCCTCTGCTGATTTAATCTGGTAAAATAAAGAGCAAAAAAAAAAAGATTCAAAAACAATCGAGTTGAAAGTGTTGATTACATAGCAGCGAGATGATGCAGTCTTTAATGGGGTGCTATAAAGTAAAGAATGTCCAAAGTGTGTGTTGCGTGTGTGTCGTGTCCTGACAGGGCCTGGGGGAGCAGAGTTTTTAACTCTCTCCGAGGCTGAGCCTGTGCAGGGGGGTGCTCTCGTCTCGTCTGCACATTTCCCTCCCGGGAGCAAGACGAGTCTGATTCAAACTGTTACATGTCAGGGCAGGAAGGAGGAAGTGCAGAGCCCAGCTATGGAAATAAATCCATTTTTTTTTTTTTCAAATTGCCTGATAAAACAGAAATATCATAAATCTGCTATGACTCAGGCAAAAGCATTTGATGACACCGATAAAATGGCTCGTGTGTGATTTTGAGCTTTATATTAATCATCTGTGATGTTGTAATTTAATAAATCAATCCCCAGCCATTCGCATCAGAGTGTCAAAACATGTAATTCATTTTAGGGATATGAAAGGGAAGGACAAACTAGAAAGTAAGTAACATAATATTTGTCAGAGTGTTGGAATCTAAAGGTTATGGCGAGGATGAAGAAGAGCTGATATACTGCAGCCTTCTGGACGCACATACTGTATGTGCTTTCTAGGGTCTGAAATGATACCCAGCAACTACAGAATGAACAAACTGAAGACATTACGAAGAGGGAAAATGTACATATAGCACATATTTCCACCTCATGCATTCACCTGTTAGTACATCAAGATTACAGGTCCCGAAAAAGTGTTCAGTCATCACATTCAACGCTCTCCTTTTTCTTAGTGTGGTCGTTTGGAGAAACAGTGATGCAGCAGATTTGCTGATCTGTTAATGAAGATGGCAGAGTTAGGAGCCCGGTGAAAGACGATGAGTGATCATTACACAGGCAGAACAGTCATCCAGGTTAAATCCAGGGTTCACTGTCATTTTTGGATTACCTTGGACTTTTAAGTACTTAAATCTTAACTGGAAGATGATTTAAAAAAGCAAGGTTTAAACTGACTCTCAAGGTTTAATATTTCATGTAAAACTTTTGAACTAGTGCTTCAACAGTAGGTACTACATTTATTGCACTGTTCTGTGGCTGTCTTTTTTTTTTTTTTTTAAACTGGTAGATTTCACACCTGAGTCATACGAGACAGCATTGTTCTACGGGGATGCACTGCAGGTCAAAGAAAGTATATGTTTGTTGTCTGTCGTGTGTGTGTGTGTGTGTGTGTGTGTGTGTGCGTGCGCGCGCGCGCGCGTGTGCCTGTGGGTGAGCGAGAGATTAGTCAGCACAGAGGAATGCTCTCTCTGCCGGCTGGGGCCTTGAGGAGGGCGTGGGCTGCTGTTTGGTTTTCAGTTTGAATTAGGGGTGGAGGAGTTTAGAGACAGTGCTACTTCAGCCTGGCCCTCGCCTTCTCACTCTCTGCGGGGGAGTGAACACGCATGCAAACGCACACACTCATATGTACACAGCCGACATGTTCACCAGACAACAAGTCAGCCTTTGTACTCCGCTGGCCTCTACCAGCCGCCGCCGCTGCTGCTGCTGCTGCTGCTGCTGCTGCTGCTGCTGCTGCTGCTGCTGCTGCTGCTGCTGTGGGAAAATAGCTTTTAATGAGTGAGAGATAATGAAGAAGAGACTATATTGATATAAAAATGAAAAAAAGGACAGATTTCTGTTGTTTAAAACTAGTTTTAACTGCTGCTGCTCAACAACAAGAAAGACCTCAAGTGCATGAAGCTCATGTGCCTACATGAGTATGAAATCAGCTTTGATGCTGCTCTTTAACGAGTGTTTCAGGAGGTTTGCGGTTGTGTTTTTTTCTAAATGGAAAGAATCTTAATATCTGCCCCCAGTTTATGTGATAGTAGTGTTCTTTTTATCTTACTTCCTGCACGATTAACGCAGCCGCGCTGTTTGAAAGTAATGAATTGTTTATGTTCATTTCCTTCTTGCAACTTACCCACTGCTAGTTTTCACATGTGCAATTTGCAGAACATTTGCACACTGACAACCTTATAAAGAACAGAATAAAAATCCATTCATAATTATTTAGACCACTTTTAATGCTCAGCTATAGATACATTTAGAGATCATGACTCAATAAAGTGATTTGATTACTGATGTGAGCTTTGAAACTGAGCCTCCCAGACTGATGTTATTCATCTTTTGCCCAGGAATGGTTGACTTTGTAATGTGATGCAAATTACTTGGAGCAAAAATGTCAATAAACAGCAATGGACAAATTTGAAATTAATTTCATGAGCAGCATTCAGGCTTAATTGTGCATTAATTCATCTTTTTTTTTTTTTTTTAATCAATAATAATAGTCTACAGAACAACATCTGTAGAAACTTAAGGTTTGGCTAGTGGAGGGATGAGTTAGATCTGGAATCATTACTGTTTACCTCATTGATTTTTGGCAGGAACATACATTTTTCCAGGTCTTCATCTCATAGTATCCCCCCTGAAGCAGAGACTGATTGTCTTTTAGACTTGTTGTTAACCGATTTGCTGGATTCTAATTTCACATCGGGCCTCTTTCTGGTCTTCAGTCCTGTAATATCAGTTGTGGAACATGGAAAACACTTGCTTTTCCTCTCTGCTCTTGATTTTCTTTCTTCACCACCATCCCCCTGCTTTTTCAAGAAAAAGTGAGGTCTGATGGCTTTTCCAGAGGGGTTTGTGTGTGTGTGTGTGTGCATGCGCGCGTGGACACGCTGGAAACGGATATACTTGTATCTTTTGTAATTTAGAAGATTTCTTTTTGCTCAGAATGCTGACACTGGTATAATGACAAAAGAACGGCACAAAGAAATGATTAACATACTTTTTTGAGAAAATGTCCATGTAAAGTTAGAAAATGCTTGGATTGGATGCATTTCTGATCTCAATATCCCAGAAAAAAAATTAATACCGGTAGTTATTTGTCTCTGACTGTATACTTTTCCAAACACTGGAAAAGTGAAGTAAAGCCTGGAAGCTGAATAGGAATATCTAATAACATCTTGGCCCCAGGGCACTTTTATCCAATCTGGCAGGTTTCTAATCCACAGCAGAACTGCTGTGTCTTTTTTTATTTTTTATTTTTAAACATTTTTAAAAATAAAGTAGTCACTTTTAAATGAAATGCAAACATTTCCTTAACGTATACTTATGTTTAGGTTAAACAACAACACTGGTTAACATTAAGCTAGCTCAACGAGCTCCACCCGGACATTGTAGGAGCGTTAAACATATTGATTTTAGATTAGACGTAGAACAAAGGTAATGTCAGAAAGCTTTCTTGCCATGTGCAAAATTTTGGATTTCTGTTAAAGTCTTCAAAACAAGACTGCAGCTCAAGGCTGGATTTTAAATCTTCTGAAACTGATATGATTTTAAACACAGTCTGAGGGCTGCAGCTGTACACTGAGCTAATGTTTGCTAATCTTATATACTTTAAGATCTAAGGATCCATTACAGAAAACTTTGTCTGGTTACAATATACTATATAGGGTTATTTTAAATGACCAAGTAATAAAATATATCAGCCATTTGGCTTCAAACATAATGTAGTTTTAATCCATATAACACCTGGTACTGTCTGAAAACTTCAGAACTGGCAGGATAAGTTTGTTTCAAGACTCAGACTCAAAGCAACTTCACAAAAAGATGCATTTGAACCATTTAGGGTTTAATGTCAGGCAGATGCAGGATCAGGTAGGTGAGGTATAGTGGTGTGTGTTTACTGCCTTTATTTGAATGCAAAAATGTTGTTTACTTTCCTATCCTAACTCTCCTCCCCACCAAGACTGTGATTTTAGAGACTGGGATGTTTTCCTTCTTCCTTGCTGATCGCGTCCAAACAAATTGTTTGTAGTCTTCATGAAAGGCACAAAGGCCAGTTTCTTTCTACACTCCCACCCTTACCCTTCACTTGGTGCTGGGATGGAGGCAGGGCAGCAGTATGGTGGGACAGACGGAGGAAGCGAAAAGGCGGGGTTAGAGGGCCGGTCACAGACACTCTGAGCTGCCCTGAGCTTCTGAGACAGTCTGCCTTGCCTATTGTCCGGCAGCACCCTTTTCTTTATCCATCACCCACTTTGTCCTCCCCCTGCTGTGCTCCTATACAACAGATTGTGAGTGGAGGCCCTGATGTTGACTTATTCCTGCAAGTACCATACTTATAAAATATAAATCTTTTATATTAGACCAAATGGAGTGTATTGCAACCTGAAGACAAAAACAGAAGCTTCTTAAAGGCAACGTGTTTCTTAGTTTACTGGCATTTTCTTACTTTATTTATTCTTTGATTTAGCTTTAGAGTAATGTTGATGGCTCAGTTTAAGAGTATGTGAGTGTGTAAATATGAGTGTGTTTGCTCAGCACATACATCCACAGTCTGGATGTACACAGTGTATATGCTGTGTGTCGGAGAGTAACGTGGCATGTTTGTTTTGACCCCACCCCTACCCCAAGCTTTGTGAAGCTCAATTTGCCCTGTCTGAGTGTGTTTTATGAGTCAGCCAAACACACAGGGGTTATTGTCACCTCAACATCCATCTCAAGTGAGTCAATCACACGTGCAAAGGAGGTCTTTTTTTAGGAGGTCTTTTTTCACCTTGACTTAATATGCCTCTTTAAATGTGTTTTTTTGTTTGTTTGTTTGTTTTTTTTTTTTGGTGACAAGATCAAACTTTTAAATTCAAGATTTTATAAAAAGTACTTACATGGACAGGTAAAAATCTATTTCTCCTTTTTGCAACTCACATTTTCATGATTTTCATTTTTTTTTTTGGTTTTTTTTTTCTTTAGAAAACACCCTCTTTGCAAAGATGTTTAGTAAGATTAGTAGTAAACATTTGCCAGATCTCCATGGTGGATTTGTCTTATCTCCATAATGGAAATATCAGGTTCAGCCTCAGGGAATGGAAGTCAGTGATGATTTTTCCCAACTGGCATGTGGAAACAAAGGCTAGAGAGCCCACTGTGAGACCGTAGAGGGTCACAGACTTTGCAGGTCGCTCTGCGCAAAGATCACTCAGACCTGGTGGGAGTGAGAGAACTGGAAAGCCACAAGCAACATCCTGGAGGCAGCAGGAAAGGGCATCATCATTGTCTAGGCGAGGGGGTCTGATTATAAAAGACCTGAACTGCCTAATGACTCCAGGTCCATCATTGACCGTGTGGCTAAGTAGCATCAACTAGATGCTAGTTGATGAACTAGTACATTAAAAACTAGCTCTGAATGATTAATTGTTATTGAATTAGAGCTGTGGCTTTATTAGATTATCAAAATACAAAGACTGCAAACAGTTCTGTAGCTAATGGCTGATGCAGCGGTAATGCATTTATAAACTGTGCAGAAATCCATTTATATGGACGTGATATTCAGGCTCCTCTGGTCACAGACAGACTCAGACTGAGTACACGTACATCAGAAATGGAAGTTAGATGCTCCTGAGCTCAGACTGCGACATAAGCAAATTCATATATTTGAGTGGAGCTTGCCGTGGGCAGAGCTTCATCTTCACCTCATGCACGGCTGAAGAATTAAATTAGTGGAGCTCTAATCATCATACTATCCACTTGTTAATGTGTATGTGCCCATTTTATGTTCTATTAATCTTCAACCTGTGCAGTATGTGAATAGGGCGCCAGAAGCTTTTTTGTCATTAAACTGAAGACTGGTACTTTTGGAGTGTATGTGTCTGTGTTTACATATGTGAGACAATCTTGATGAGAATAGGTATTATATAGAAATTAAAATGATTTGACTATTTAGAAATTCAAGGAAGCTTCCCTTCTTCCAACATTTACTGTAACAATCTACAAGTCACGGAAAATTAAATCGCATGCTGCCTTCTGGACAATGGTTGACCTCGACGGTGAGCCACTGAGCTCCCAGCTGAACTCTCCATGACCTTGTTTTTATTTGTAACAGACATTTATCCTAAAAGGCTTCGATGGGAGAATAATGGCTCACAAAATAGTCATTATATAGTCCCTGGGTACCATGTTGTAAACATATAAGCATAGTTTATGACATCATTGTTTGCAAATTTTTATTTTTAAAATGCATAATGTAGAAAGGACTTTGACTCACAGCAGTAAAATATATTGATTTTTATTTTAACCTCTAACTGTAACAAATGCAGAAAGAGCTGTAAGTGTAACTGTGGAATAACCAGATAAATCCCACTTCCTTATCTGCAGGTCTCTGGATGGCCGTCTGCAGGTTTCCCACAGAAAAGGCCTTCCCCACGTCATCTACTGCCGTCTGTGGAGATGGCCTGACCTCCAGTCCCACCACGAGTTACGGGCGGTTGAGCTGTGCGAGTACGCCTTCCACACAAAGAAGGATGAAGTGTGTGTTAACCCGTACCACTACCAAAGAGTAGAGACACCAGGTAGGGGCCTTGGACTGGGTTTACCTTCATCTTGGGCCTTTTTTTTTTTTTTTTTTTTTTTTTTTTTTTTTTTTTTTTTTACTTGTGCTGCCTTTTCGATGAGACGGCCAGTAAAGGGATGCTTTTGTCTAATAACCTTCTTTACAGTACTCCCACCGGTGTTGGTGCCCAGGCACACAGAAATTCCCAGCGAGTTCCCAGTTCTGGATGACTACAGCCATTCAATCCCAGAAAATACCAATTTCCCTGCTGGCATCGAGCCACATAGCAACTACATCCCAGGTATCAGCATGCTTCATTACAGACACTCACCTGCCCATTTTTACACATCAGTCTGGCTCACTCTCTTATTTCAGTAGATTTACCGGTATTTCTTTCTTTCTTGTCTTCCTGTTCTTTTGTCAACTAGCTACTACTACATGAACCTGCAGATGCCTCTCCTACATGTTACTGAAGGAATTTTGCCACAAAAGTGTTTATGAAGATGTGCGTGTTTGTTTTTTGTCTCAGAAACGCCACCACCAGGCTACCTCAGTGAGGATGGAGAGACCAGTGATCACCAGATGACTCACAGCATGGACACAAGCTCCCCGAATCTGTCGCCCAATCCTGTTTCTCCCACACACAGCAACTTAGGTATGGACTGTGTGTTTGTGTGAGCATTCCTGTCACAGATAAATGCTTGTCTGTGTCCTCTGTGGGAATCTTCTCTTGGTTTAATTCCATTTGTGTAAAAGGAAATAACGCCATGAAAGAAGCCTTTGTTGTCTTTGCACCATGTGTCCTGTGTTAAAGGCTCAGACACTATTTTAGACCACACAAACATTACTGAAAACATCCTGATTCTGTTTTATCAGGGTTAGAAAACATCAAAGGGTTTTGGCCACAGAATAACAGAGAAAAAAATAAATAAATCACATTAGTACCATTAGCTGCACTGTCTAACTGTGGTCAGGACGTCAGCGCCAAGGCCAGAGTGGCAGTGTTGAGAGGAAAAAGAGAGAAAATTACCAGAACCGGTTGAAGTTACTGAAAATTATCATGGATAAATCTGCAATTTGACAATTGTGATTCTGGCATCCCACCAGTGAGGTTTGAGTTTCCACAGTTTTTTTTCTGGTCAAGGCTTCTGGGAATTGGCTTTTTTATTCAAGCCTCTGCTGATATTTTTTTTGGTACAGCACCAGGAGAGTCAACATGAGGTCCTTTTTGATCCACGTTTTATCCATTTTGTATCTTCCTTTCTTCCATTGCAACTGAATTTTTTCTTTTCCCTGTGCTGCACTCACATCTCACCCTGTTAACGTTGGCTCACATCATCTGCTGCCTCTTTGATTTATTCAGGCATTCGATTTATTATTGATCTCCACATTTAAGCCTCGGTTGACTTGCCAGCCATAATGATGTGCTTCATTCCTGCGCTTTAGTGTTACAGTATATTTTTGCAGTTTGGTTAAGTGAAAATGTGAAGTTAATTTTTTCGTTTGTGTCAGACCTTCAACCAGTGACGTACTGTGAGCCGGCCTTCTGGTGCTCCATTTCCTACTATGAGCTGAACCAGCGGGTAGGAGAGATCTTCCACGCCTCGCAACCCTCGCTGACGGTGGATGGCTTTACAGACCCTTCCAACTCGGAGCGCTTCTGTCTGGGCCTGCTGTCCAACGTGAACCGCAACTCGGCTGTGGAGCTTACGCGCAGACATATTGGTACGACTTCGTTTCTGTCGGCTCTGCAAAAGCCATTTAAAGGCTATTTCAAGCTGCCTGGCTCTGACGTCAGTTTCTAATGAAGTGTTTGTCGTTACTGTGTTTTGCTCCAGGCCGCGGAGTGCGACTGTATTACATCGGAGGAGAAGTGTTTGCCGAGTGTCTCAGTGATAGCGCCATATTTGTTCAGAGCCCCAACTGTAACCAGCGCTACGGCTGGCATCCTGCCACCGTCTGCAAAATCCCTCCAGGTGAGTCGAACGCCGCTCCTAACACACCTTTCAGTCTTTTCTCTCTGTGCAGTAGGACATTCCAAAACTGCTGCTGCTTTGTACGCCAGAGTGTGGTGTAATCTACCACGTGTTGGTTAATTCCTCCAGGATGTAACTTGAAGATCTTCAACAACCAGGAGTTTGCTGCTTTACTGGCACAGTCGGTCAACCAGGGCTTCGAGGCTGTGTACCAGCTCACCAGGATGTGCACGATCCGCATGAGCTTCGTCAAAGGCTGGGGGGCCGAGTACAGGTGAGCTGCTGCCAGACCACCCTCCAGTCAGTGAGAGCCCTTTGATGGGGGACTGTAAACTGGGGAGGAGCTACTCAGCCAACACAACCAGAACTCTCAGGCGTGTCAAGCAAAGGCCCTTTTATTATGAAGCTTTTTGTGTAAACACAGACAATTTAAACAAACGGAATGTGAGTCACATCCCACAGCCCAGCTGCCTCCGCTCTCAGGCATCTGCACACACTCTAACAGTTCTGGCACATGACATCAGTCGGGCCTCATCAATAAAAGCAGGCCAGAGTTGGTACTGGCGACTGTTTTTAAGCAAACACACATGTGCTCTGTCAAGACATGTCAGATTTTCCTTCTTCTGTCCGCTCCCTGTTTTCCGTCTAGTCTGACTCATTGATAGTAAGAAAAAAGGGAGATGGAATAAAAGTGGAGCAGAAAGTTGGCTCTGCTCTGGAGGGTTTCCTCCCAAGGGGAAACCTTTGTGAGCTTGCTCACCAGTCCTCTCCAGACCAGATCCTGATATGCGGAGACATTTAAAAAGAGGATTCGGGTTACTGGATCAGCCAGTCGCTCCTTTTTTTTTTTTTTTTTTTTAACCTCCATCTGCATCTTTCCACCTGTCCCCATATATAGTCCAGGTATCATCTGAGGTGTAGAAGATTAGATGCACAACAACAAGCAGGACACAATTTCCTGCTGTTTTTGTCCACGTTAACTAAACGATAATGCTATGTTACAGATCTTAAAGCTGCAGCCATGTCTACATATCAGTCTGCTGTCTGGTGTCAGACTTGATTATTGTCAAGAACAAAAGCAGCCAGTAGCAGAGAGCGCACAGGGCCAGAAATGTCAAGGTTATTACGGGTGAAGCTCACGCGAACCACAGTCTGTTGTGGCAATAACATTCAGCTTTTTATAATGCACAACATAGAATTTGCACTATGTAAAACAGGTTTAACTGCGTTTTTCTTGCTGCTCAGCAGAAACTGGTGATGGTTTCTGTTCTCTTTGGAAAAACTGACATGAGGTTTTTATGATGACTGTATTTAGTAAAGAACTATGGAAATGACTTGGTTGGAGTCCTGAAACTTAGCACTCTTTCTAAAGTTTTCCAAAAATCATCAGAAAACGAATACTTTATTCGTGAAAGAAGATTAGCCTTGTTTTCATGCAGTCGGGACATTTTCAATTTCATTTCAATTTATAGCAAAAGATTTGTTGTAGGTGGTTTATTGTACGTGGTGTTTTAACAAGCTAATTAGAAATGTATCATCATTATTTAAAGGCGGTGTCTTACTACCTGATATGTTTGTAACGGAGAAGGCTGGTACCCGGCTGCTGAACTGACTGCTCGTAGCCCAGCGGAAGGGAGGAGTCCATGCTGGCCTATGAGGCACACAGCCTGAGGGATCCCTGCACTTTCTCTGTTAGATTGCTCATATTAGCTTGATCTTAGCCCACTAGGTGGAAAATGGTTTTGCTTTTCAGTTTCAGCCTTTTTAATCTGTGATGTACACACAATATGACAGGTTCCACTCTCATGTTCAGAGACAGCAGCATTTTATCTTCCTGAGTTTAGTTGTCCCAGAAACACCTCTGCTTGGCACTAATGTCTGGTTCTGCTCCCCCAGGAGGCAGACGGTGACCAGCACCCCCTGCTGGATCGAGCTGCACCTGAACGGCCCCCTGCAGTGGCTGGACAAGGTGCTCACACAAATGGGCTCCCCGAGCATCCGCTGCTCCAGCGTCTCTTAACCTTCTTCATCCGCCTACGTCCCATCTGTGGATAAGCTCTCCTCTCTGTTTCTAAACACACACAACATGCAAACAAACAAAACGGCTTTATCAGTGCAGAATAATACCCAGCTGCCCCTTCTCTCAGCCACTCCACTCCCCCCATCCGTAGCACTTTTAAAACACGTTGGTTGTGTAATAAGGGGACAAGTGCAGTAAAGCAGTAAAATGTTATTATGATTTCTACGTTCTGTCCAAACCTTTTCTTTTTTTTTTTAATGTTCTTGCATCAAAGTGCAAGAGAGTCTGCAGCAATGGTCAGTGGCTCTTTCGTTTAAAATATTAAATATTTCCTTGTTGTTTTTTTATGTTTTGTACAGATTTGAAACTCAACAATGTTTAAAAAAAATTGTAAAGCATCTGTAAGAGCATGTTAAATGCATTTCACTTGACATTTTCTCTCCCTAGTCGGGCATTTGATTCCTTATGAAGTAATTTAAAGTGTGACTCAGTGTTGATATAATCATTTCTGAAACACTGTGGAGAGAAACACGCGTCGTGGTCACGTCGTCGCTGTCATGTGCAGCTGACGCCAGATGTCATGAGGAGAACGATGCACTTTGTGAAATGTTGCCGTTCTACAAAAGCTGGAAGAGTTATTGTGTTTTTTAATGCTTCGGCATCATAGTGTTATGATGCTGGGAGCAGATTTTTAGCATTTTCATGGAAAAACATCTCATACAACTGCACTATTCTGCACAGGTGGAGAGAACAAGCTTTGCAGAGGAGGTTTCTTCTCTCAGCAGGTCGTAGTATCAGTCTTATTATCAAGCATCAGTAACATAAACATTTTTACTCAGGACAGTACAAAATGCTGAACTATGTGCAGAAAGCTTTGAACAGGACGGGTGCATGTGGCTCTCGGCTTTGCTGTAGAGTATTTTTATAGGAAATGGAGGCCATGATGTGGTGACGCCTTCATCCGTTTTGAGCTTGACAGAAAAATGTGCTGCAGGTTTGAGGGTGTTCACCTGGTGTTCATCACCTGCAGGTGCAGCAGTTTCAGTACGAAGCGCAGCTTTTTACAAAGGGAAACGTTTCGACACGCAGAGGCATGTAAATAATTGCTGAGGCTCTTTTTTTTTTTTTTAGCTCTCGTATGTAGACTACATACATGTGTTATAAAGTGACCATTAGCCTTTATAATGTTAATGGATTTTTACACAGACAAACAAAAGCTCAAAAATAAACCCCGAGGTTGAGTATTGAGAAGCTTTGTCTCAGCTTTGGTCCCGTTTCCTCTGAGCCACCCGCTGATTTCCTTCTGGTTCTGGAACACCAGACAAAGACCCGGTGGCTGAACTTGGACCATACCTGCGTTTGTCTCACAGTTCTTATTTACATGAACAGTTTTTTATGCTAAAACCAGCCCAGAGGTGCTAATCGTTAACATTTTCTGGACTTGAGAGAACCACAAAGCCAAATGTTTATTTTGTGATTGTGTGTGTGCGTGTGTGTGCGTTTCCGTGCGCGCGTGTGTGTAGAATTCCGATCAAAATTAAATGAATTCGTCGTCGGAGTGTTTCAGAAATGGTAGCATCTACAAATCTGAATCAAGGCGGCTCTTTGTTGAGCACAGCACTTGTCATTCTAATGGGTTCTTAAATCCCGTGGTCAAAGTAATTACCCAATAGGGAATACTTGTCATTTTTATAAACTCTTCAATTTATAATGCTTGCTCTTTCCCCCTTCCTTTCTGTCCTGCTAGTCATTAGCTGTGATTAATGTTTCTGTGATCTCACTTGATCTTTTTAGATGTCTGGTATAAAATGATACCCTTTCGTTTTCTCTGCCTATAAAATATGATTGATGTGACGCTTTACAATTTTTGTTTCTTGGCCATGAATAAAGTATATATCTGTGTGGTGATACAGGAGGCCCGACTCTCAGTGTTTGTGTTTGTTCTCTGAAGGGAGTTGGATTCAAATCCCCCCTGGATATTTTTCTTTTTTTTTGTTTTTTTTTTTTGTTCATCTACAGCTTTTTAGCAGCTTGTTAACATGAAGAGTGGATAAAGACGGTTATTACAGACCTCGCTTGAGACGTTTCACTTTAAAACTCCAGGTCTGTGGTGGATGGTTTGGAGCCATCGTCAGGAGCAGACAGAAACAGTAATTACAGGCCTGAACCAGGCACACTCGTTTCTTCTCTTATTGCTATGTTACCAGTTAATACAGACCATAACTCTTTATGCTCCTGAAGAAGCTGGATGTGGCTTTGAAAACGAGCAAAGGCTTTATTGTCGTGACCTGGACATGTTTCACGTGCTGTCTGTATGTTGCAGCATGAAGGAGACTGATTGTTCAAAGAAAACAGTTAAAACGCTGTTCCTCTGGATGGGTCCGCAGCCGTGCACTACCCTTGCAGAGCACCTCCGCTGTGCATGAAGGCGGGAAAGGATGCCTTTACATTACGTCTCCTGCCCAGTTTTGCCTGAGCCTCATTCTAGACGACTCTGGGACTGAATAATTAAATTTCATGGTCTGCAGGTCGGACAGCTTTCATGGTCTCAATCCAGGACGAATATGAATCATTGATTTAAGTGTTAGTGTTAGATCTGGACCTGCTGGAACTGACTCTCAAAGCAACCCCCTAAACAGAAGCGACCCTTACCTGTAGTTTCACTTTGAATTATTTTTTTAAAGTTTTGAGTCTTGGTGCCTTCATTCTAGAATAAAACATAGAATCCTAAATTCAGGAGACCACGCTACATTTAGAGGGTGTGGCAGTATATTTTCTTTTGTTAACTACACACTTGAAGAGCGTTTTACCAAGATACAAGCGCCCAGCAACAGTTTTAGCTCAATGCTGCCACCTGCTGGTCACACTATGGATTACAGAACTGCGTTTGAATAAAAAGGGTTAAAGCATCACTGTTGACCTATATATCGCATAGATTAATAAAGAAGAGGTTATTGTAATATTACTTAGACCAAATTAATTGTGAGGTCATTACATGAGGGGAGGTGGAAGTGATTAAATGTACATGACCTTATGCTGATCAGTCACTCAAGGTTGATGTTTCAGGACAAAGATGAGCAGACAGGTGTGTGTGAAGGTCACCCAGGAGCAGGTGTTGACAGTCACTGCATTTTTGGTAAACAAATCCATCTTTGCAAAGGTCACCATTTGTTTGTAACCTGCCCTCGTTCTTATGTCTTCCCTCCAGCTGTTACTCTCCCATCATCTTTTGCTCTCAAAGTGGTTTTATTCTCACTGTATCTAACTTGATCTCCTTATCTCAGCGATGAAGACCGGAGAAAGTCGACGTCTGAAGTCCAAACTAGGGAAGAAAAAAGAACGATCGCAGACCAAATGCAAGGAGGAAAAGAGAAGTAGCAGCGAGGGAAACATATTTACTGACATCCATGGGCTGTCAGCGCTCTGATTAATGGTGGCTGGAATCCCCGCCTGGTGAAAAGGTGTTGTTGGGGTGTAGAAAAAACCCAGCCGCTGACCTAGAACTAATAGCATTCGACTTGAACAAGCTGTCCGACCTGGCAGAGAGTAGGTTCTGCTGCTGCTGCAGCTCTGAACAGACGAAGAAATATGAAAAGTGAGAATTTGCAAACCAGCAAAGAGGACTTGCAGCCTGTAAACAGCAAAGTGGATCACACAAACTCTTAACTGTGGACAATGTTCGTCAGTAGTTTATTTCAGTGGTTCCAGTAGGTTGACTATCTTAACTAATGATATTTATTGACATATATTTACGTTTAGTCCCAATCCAATCTATTTAGCTTCCCTGCCACTCTATAACCAGTCAAATGTCATTTTTCTGCCTCTCTATAACCTGTCATTCTACCCTCTCCAACCCAGTAAAACCAGTCTTTTGAATCTTTGTCTCACTCTAACCTGCCCATAAATCCTTGCTAAAACTTGCATGAATACAGAAAACCTGAAAAAAGCCTCTGCTCACATTTCCTGGCAAAACATCAGTAAAAAGGTCTTACATCAAATAATCTGCCACCCGTTTGCCAGGAACATCTTCCTGCCAAGGTAATTTCTGCTGAGGGCAACATCCAGCCCAACAGCTGGGACATAATGAAGCTTTCAGGCACTTGTTCTCCCCTCGTGTAGCGCCAGCGCCTGTCTGCTTCCACCACATGTTCCTTGTTTTCCCTCCAAAAGTCTTTGCCAAAAGTGGGAAGATCCCCCGGAAAGCGAGAACCAGCTAACTTCACAGTTGATTTATGATTAGCTGGGTTAATTAGTTCGCTTGTTTCCTGTTTACAGGGTGAGGTCGCGTCGCTCGGCTGTCATTTTCTGAGCAAATCAGTTTGGCAATAACCACATCTGTGTCACACCACGAGTCCAGGCAGGAGTTCTCCAGTCTCAGTGTCCAAAAGCAGCGTCCTGACACCCCTGTGTTTATGTCCTAAACCGATCAAAAGCAGAGGCTTAACTGATGAAGTAGTATTTCAGTGCTGTGTGTGTGTGTGTGTGTGTGTGGGGGGGGGGGGGGGGGCTGTGATTGAGCATCTGATAAAATGTCAAACCTCTTAATTGGAGATTAAGGTGTTTTTAGGTGTTTTTCTCTCCTTTTTGTTGCTTTAGGCAGCATTAGTAGCACAGTAACTTTTTCCTCTTTTACTTTGAAATTACACACTTTCTTACTTGATCAAGCGATCCAACAGTTACAGGCTAATTTCTGTTAAACTCCGTTGTGTGTGTGTTTCTCAGGAATGTGGTCAAAAACATTTTCTTTTTGGGTGAAAGCAGGGAACCACCATTGGTGATCCTGTCACTGATCAATGCACATTAAGATGTTCTAACATCTGGCAAGCCACTGGAAATCGGCTTCTATGGCAACATTGCGTCGCCATCATCCTCCCATCATTAGCTTTCACCGTTGCTCCAGGGTTCATAACGTCGTTAGCCTGCGCAGAGATGCAGTAAAGTGATGTTACATGACGTTCAGCTCCTTTTAATGGAGACGCAGGCCAGGCAGCACATGCGTCCTCCTCTGTCTGCACCAGGGGAGATGATCAGAGCCAAGGCTTGATGACAACAGGGTTCGCATTCTCTGAAATAAATGCCATTTAATTTGGAGAATGGGCAAATAAAAAGACCCCCCCCCCCCCCCCACACACACACACACACACACACACACACACACACACACACAGTATCAAGAAGTGCTTTTCAGGCCCGGTGCAATTTTAGGTGATTGTGGAACATTAGGAATAATGTATTTGCCACGGAGCCTGTTGGCCCACACAGGCTTCTGAACACTCGGAGTCGCTCCTGTGCAGCCAGATTTTAATTCATAATGTGACACGTTTCAGATAAATTCAAACTTGCAGCATGTCTCTCTCAGCTTTAATTGAATGTGCAGTCCAAATGATTAGCTGCAGTGATGGAAATTATGTAGTTGTAATTACAAGCAGATGGAAGTCTTTATCTGCACTTACGGCAACTGTGTGCATGGGAAATGCAGTGTGAACAGGAATAATTAAGAAGTTGGACCCCCCCCCCCCCCCCCCAATAAATGATGTGTTGTCAATTTGTTTTAAATTAGATGTTAAATTTGACCTTCAAACCTCAAGGTTGAGTAGATTTAATGGAGACACAACGCATGCCATACTGTGTACATACATTTAAAACAGGAGGAAATAAACATATAAAAAATCATAGAATTCTATGTAGTGTTAATTTTACTAATCTTGTTTAGCCAATAATTAGTACTGTCTAAATTGTCATGACGTCTGCAGTCTCTAGGAGCCACTGGTGAGCTTCGGACGTTTGTAGTTAATGGACAATTATCGTTCAATTAAAACAGGCCGTCTTCTTTACTTTGGGCTGTCTGTGTCGTACTGTGATTGAAATCTGGTAAAATCTTCTAACTTCTTGTTCCTGTGGCTGTGTGTCTCTAAGAGCCTGGTCATTCAGGTCCCTGGTGGGATGGTCTGTCTGCTCTTCCCTCCTCTGAGGTCACCGGATGCTGCTGTAGCGTGAAGCTGCTCCATCCTTCCCGCGTCTATCTGATGTGCCACGCCGACTGATGTCGGCTGCTGAAGTCACCGTGAACAAACAGTCTGTCTTGCCTTCCTCACCCTGTCTGAGGTTAGCAAACCTGCAAGCACAGGCCTGTTTTATTTATACTTGCTGCAATTCACATGACGTCTTTGCTAAAGGGAAAAGAAGAAAAAAAAAAACGGTTCCTCCTCCCTCTTCCCTCTTCTCCCACCCCATATTCCCCACAGTTTCAGCAGTGGTTCCATGTGAATGTGCGCCAGAAGTGTCACTTAGATAAATCACTGTTAGTCCAAGCTGGCGTAGCTCCGCGCTGGTGACAGAAGGAAAAAACCCGCACGGATCAAATAAATACAGATGTGGAGTAATTAGTTGTATTCCCAAGGAGCCTATTGCGGGCATGTTAAAGATGCCCGGGATCAGCTGCCTTCATCACAGCAGCTTTTATCAATTTAAACAGGAAGAGGAACTACATGGGCCATGACCATGGGATTTAACCAGTCAACAATGTATGCGTAGAAAAATTAGACAAGGTATGGCGACTTCCGGCTCAAACAGGAGCCAAACTGTGTGATTAGTATCAAAGCGGGCCTCGAGGAGCCGTTAGCTGTATAAAAACATGAAAAATATGGCGCAACTGAACACGTTCATGAGATAAACACTGCTTTCTCGCCACATCCCTCAGATGTTACATGCACCATTAATGCCACTTCCACGTGGTGAAACCCACCTTTTTCTGCCCTCGCAATTACAGAGCTCCTTCAGGAGGGGGCGTATTTGTAATGCGGACGTTAGCACTGCGATGATTTAATATGTTTCTAATCCCAGGACATACAGCTCCGGGCCTAAAATGTTAATTTTCCTGCTGCTAATAGCGACCTTTGATTTCTGTCACGGCAGTAATTACGCGTTTGCCACTAGATAGATAGGCTTTGTCTAAGTCTAATTATGAGTAATCATTGCTGAAAGAGTAGCAGCCTGTTCTCACCTTTTGTCAATGTTATTTTTATTATACAGCTTGTGTCCCTTACCTTTCCAATTCACTGTGCAGAAGTTGTGTCATAGTGTATTGTGTGTGTGTGTGTGTGTGTGGAGTGCAGCAGTGATTGTAATTGTTGTGGTATGGGTGCTGTTAATTACTGGAGTAAACCACTGAATCATGGCCAGGGCCTTTGTGGCTGCAGAATGGCAGGCAGAAGAAAGGGCAAGGCTGGAAGGTGTTTTCACCATCTGAGGACCAGGGCAGAGAGAAGGGAAGCTGAAAGAAGTAGAGGAGCAGTGGCAGCCGGAAGGCCCGATTGGTGGCCAGAGCCTAAAGTCTGGGGTCCCATGGGAAGGCAACCCCACTTTGCCTTAAGCTTGTACACACCTTGCTGTTTTAATCCAATGGCAGAAGCCTGTTCACAGAGCCTGAACGCCCAGTGCTTGTTTTCATTGTCTCACTGCTACCTCTATTTTCCTGCTCCCACTACACCCTGACATTTCTTGCAAATCTCCAAAGAGCTGTACTGCACTTTCTAGCCTCTGAAAACCAGGAGATCGCCATGCTGCAGAGATAAAAAGCGTTAGCACCAAGTTCGCCTTCATTTACTAATGATGATTTGATATCCATTGTCTCCTGCCTGCGCTGTCCTTATTTCCCAGCAACACGTGTGAGAACGCCTGCTGCTTTTGGCGTCGTTTCTTAAAATGGAGGATGCCATTCTGTCTGAGGGGATGAGCTACAAAAGCTGTGTTAGCGCTAGAGGCTGCGGCGTGGGCAAATAACACTATAAAGTAGCCGAATTGAGCCAGCAGTGGTCCAACGCCTCATAACCCCACCCTGGTTCAGGCAGTTCTGGTAATCACCCCCTCCGGGCAGCGTTATGTGAAGGACCGAGAGTGCGACCCTCAGCTGGGAGGCTGGCATTTGATTTTATGGCAGGACTTGTGCAAGGACGTCAATATTTCATTAAATTAAACCCATTTTGTTAAGAACACAGAGAGCAGCTGAAGCACTACCTGTTGAGGCGGGCCTGCTGTTTGCTGTGCGCATCAGTGAGGAGGGGCTGAGCTGTACATTTTGATCTGATGATACATAATAGCAGTAATAATAATAGCAATTCCTTTTAAACCATATTTTCTACAACAGAGACTCCAGTCATCCAAAAGCAGGTGTATCGTTTCTATGAATAAATTAGAGCTAATGAATTAAATTCAACAAGAACAGTGGGCTCAAAATACAACCTTGGCGAACCTTGTTCAACCTAAACCAAACTTTTACTTGAAAACTGCTTGCACTAATCTTTCAACTTGTTTTCAAAATTAGAATAGGAAATCAAAATCAAAAGCACATCTGTGAATTTCTGTGTCTGTTTTCTACAGTTGGTTTGAATCACAAAAAAAAACAAATAAACATGGTGAATGAGTTTAATCGGATGGTTATTGCTGCGTTTATGTATGTGTGTTCTTTTATATAAGCTGCTCTGGGTGTTCTATTGGAATATTAAGCCGTGAACTTATGGGACGAGGGGAGTATACTGTTGTGTCACCCATGAGCCATTAAAGTGAGCACCCACACTCACCGTTGGTGCAGCCTTTGCCATTTGCTGGGCTGATGATTAAATTTAACAAACTGCAGCCCGATAGCGAATTGTCCGGCCCTCTCAATTACCTTCAGGAGGTACACAAGAAAGCTTGCTGCGGCAGTGCTGCAATTACTGGTGCCCCAGTAGCTGTGGCGCTTCTGGAGGCTAACCACAACAAGGGGCATTGATTGCAGGGATTGCCATTTGTCCCCCCAATTGATTGCCTAATTGATTGACTTGGATGGGCATTCCTCAGTGACCTGAGGTAGGAGCTGATGTGCGGTGTGTGTGTGTGTTGTCTCAGAGGAAGCAGCTGTTACGCCACTGTGAGCACGCAATGTGACCTGCCAGACTGGCGACATGGCCACTCCCAATTCCCTCAGAATTAACTGACACCGTGTTTGGTGTCGATCACTTCCTCACCACACATGTGTCTTCACATATGGACACAAACACACACAGAACAGAGGTCCCATGTGAACTTGTGCTAAACACACCTGACACCATTTTTCTTACACATACACTCTCTTTAGGACTGAGCTGCATTATTATTTTTAGCCCCAGTTTATTAAAATTGTATGTTAAGGTATTGAAACCCTGGACACGTCAAAAAGTGCCAGAAGACATGGATGCAAGCACAGAAACACAAACACAGGCACAAACACACACAAACTACACAGTGCTCCCCAGGGAGCAGTTGGGATGCGGGCTGTGTTAGGGAGGCAGAGTCATGGTGAGACGTCACGCCGACTGTCCTTTCTTATTGTGTCAGTGAAGTAAATTCCCTTTTAAAGGTTGACCCCTTCACCCCCAAAGGCCCAGCCAATTGAGCGGTGCATCAGGTTGCCGTGTGAGGTGATAACAAATGATTTCGGCTGTGAGGGGGCGGGTTTGCTACGCCACTTCACCCTGGACCATTTACACCACTTCCAGCAGGTAAGGATGTGTCTGAATCAATTAGAAACAGGCTGCTGCGGCTTTGGGTCAGTTGTTTTGTCTAAGGGTGAGTGAAATGATCTCTAGATGTCTTTGTAACTCTGTTGTGATCAAACTAATCTGAAACTGTGTCCGAAAATTAAACAACTCTTCAATTTTTCCATATATTAAAATTGTCAATGCAACGACTATAAAGTCCAGGCTTGATGGTTCCTTATTTGAGCACTAGGGCAGTAACACATATGGATTTGCAGGTAGCTCAGATGTTCTGTTGATAATACATTAAGCCTGGTCTCTCTCTCTCTCTCTCTCTCTCTCTCTCTCTCTCTCTCTCTCTCTCTCTCTCTCTCTCTCTCTCTGTATACATGTGGGACTTCCTGACAGCCTCGGCTCTCCCTGCACCTACTGCGGTTCTTAGGTGGTCAACTTATGACCTGTAATTACATTCCTACATTACTCTCACACGCATCTGTCTCAACATCACAAGCAAGTTGAGCTCAGACACTCCCTTCAATGCCTGTGCTGCACACACACACAGAAAAATCATATTGATCCAAGTAGTTATGGACTATTAACAGTGACAGCAAACTCTCCCCATAAAGTAAACATTTTTTAAAAGACCAAAAGATGTGATTTTTTTTAAATTGTCTGCAATGATTACCACTGAGCCTTTATTCTTATGCACCCTCATCGATAGGCTTGTAAATTCTTGTACATTTGTGAACATGCAGACCTGACGAAACACAACAAAGCCAATAGCAATGCCAGACTGGCTTGTGTTGGAAACAGTGCAGATGAATTTGTATTTAAACTTGTAGGATAGAGACAAGCAAAAGATCTATCTACTGAGCCATATTTGAAGGCTGAGTCCAGGTCGCATATGTTTGCCCTTGTGTGGCTCCATCACATTGTGGCGTAACGGAGCCTCAGCTGCAGCATCGCTGTTTTTAATGAAAATGCAGGGGGCCTCCACATCCAGGTAAGAACCCTGAAGCTTGTATTTCCAGGCCTTTGTTATGTCCCACAATAGGGCAGCGTGGCCACACACGCAACACACATGCAGATCTAACCAAATAATGATGCCTAAAGTAACGCCTGATTATGTACACACACACATTTCCATGTGAAAAGGAAATCTTCAACATCTAAAAGAACCTCATATAGATGGTTCGTTTTTGATATCTACAATACATTTAAAGTCAGGGATTTGATGACACTGGAGATAAATGTGATGCTAACTGAATAGTATTGCCTTTCAATCAGTCTTCTATAAGCAATGATTAAATTTACAGCACATTGTATGCCTCAGTAATCACCCACATTTATTGTTACACTGCATTCCGTCAAATAGATTTCAAAATCACAATATCGGGTTAAAATCGTCTCCTCAGCACTTTGGCGTGTCTCGCACACACTGACCGGACTACTGACTCTGAAAAAACTAGCAGTGGAAATCACTGGCAGTTTTAGCACTTCTGTCTTGCATTTTATGATTAATGATGCTCAAACCAGTACTCTTACTTCCAGCCAGCTGTTTATTGCACTGCTGGATGCAGCGAGAGCTCTGTTACTGCTTCAGTACCACAGGCTTCACTGAAAATAGCGATAAAAACTTCTCTGACCAACAAGCTCTGACAGCCGTGATTTTACATGAATAACCTTACCAAATGAATAAAATAAAAGTTAATCAAGACAAAAATAAATCAAGGCCTTTAAATGTGAATTGTCGATTTGATATGATGAAAATATTCATGTCTTAGCCGTGGAGATCTGGCAAATAAATAAGAAAAATAAACAAATCCTTTACATTTTGAGATATCGGTATAATCCCGCCTTAATAGGTGCAGTTTGCATCATCTGCTAAGTAATTCAGTCCCATAAAGAGGACAGGATTCCTTCTCGCTGCTATTTTATCGTTACTTTCACTGCCCGGTCAGACTCGTACGACACGTGAGTCCTGATCAGGACGGGTTCTTTTCACACAGTGGAGGTCAAATGCATCAGTTACAGCAAGAGAAGGCTGCCCAAACGCTCACTAAGTCTTTTACCTCATTCCTCATCCATTATTGACGTGCAGTTGTCATTAGAAAAGGCAGCCAGACTTTCCGTTGATGTGTTTTTATGAATATTTCAGCTGACAAACAGGCCACCCGACACTCAGCACCAAAAGGGTGTGTGGTTACAGAGGTTACGTGAGTCTGTGTATCCACACGTCTTTATATACATTTTCCAAAAATAAATATTTAACCCACTCTTACATCCATTAACTCTCACCGGGTCCTTATCGTCTTCTGTATTAACTACAGCAGCAGTTAAAAATAGCTTGTAACTTCAGGAGTGTACAGTAAACAGTCAATCATCTACAGTCTGTAGATGCTTTAACACTTGTTTAAAGTCTTAACTGAGAGTATGTGCAGCGAAATATAGGCCCGGAGAATACAGCAGCCACTGCTCTTCAGTTGGAATGCTGTTACTGTTGAAGGTCAAAGGTCACGGTCACCATGCAGACTGTCCTTAGGTACCGTGAGCAGTTTCTTGAAAACGCCTTGGGGATGTTCTTTCAGCACTGGTGCAAAAATGCCATCACCCTGGACTCCAGGATGAAGGGATTCGTTGCTGGAGGTCAAAGGTCACTCACTGGACCATGAACATAGCATCTTAAAAATACCTTGAAACAAAATTGTGCAAAATTTGACATTCAGACTGCTGTGATAAGACTGCATCATGTGACTCATCAGTGAGCTTCAAACCTTAGAATTCAAACAATACAGGCACATCCTGTATACAATAACGTTACTTGACCAGAGCATAAAAGAAGAGTCAACAGTGGACGGGTGGCTAGTTATTCACGTCAGGCTCAGTTCCGAGCCTTCTCTGCGAACAATACACACTCCATAAATTTTTCTATGGCCCCTCTATTAGCAGGTCAGGAAGACACCGATATTTCCTCTTTATTAGAAACTGCAGAAACAAGGTGTAGCAATAAAAGCGACCTCGGCGGTAAATCTGAAATGGAAGAGAAAGCGTACTGAGAAGCAGCCCTGCTGCCCATGTATGGGCACAGTCGCTCATAACTCTCGACAGCGGCAACTTAAAAACTCTCTGTGCTTTTTCACAGGTCAACTTGAAGATGAACTTTAAAGGAAGGTGTAACAAATGATCACAAGCTCTCGGGCAATTCATAACTGCTGAAGTGCCATAACCCTCTACATATCCTGACCTCAATTTGGAGTCAGCGCTTTGAAAGCCCATCTGAGAGGAGATGGTATCGATCTGAGGAAGGAATCTGGCAGCAGCAATAAACAACAGGATTCAGACTTCAAGGATGAGGGGGCACATCTCTATTTTAGCCCAGGGGGGTTCACATCTGGATACCTGAGTAGAGATTTGGACAATGAGATGATTTTGCATCTTTTTTTTCTGTATTCTCTTCTTAATGTAACTAAAGCTTTGTAAATAGAAAGCTACCAAATAACAGTCGATGTCTGTCCAAAGGACCGGCGCTTAACCAGCAGATAAATAGTATTTCAAGAACTTCTATATCAGCACTACAGTGAAGGAGGACGGTGCTGACTTTGGATCCTTAATCAATAAACACAACAAGCAAGCCAATACATTGGACATTGGCTAATGAAATAAAAATCATCAGAAGAAAAGAAGAGATATATTTAAGCACAAACACACACATAAATAAGAATCCATAAATACTCCGGCCGGTGTTGCAGCTGTCTTACTGAATTTCCCCAGCTGTTGAGGAAGTTAAATAAGTGTGCTTCATATATTTAGAGTTAAACTGAGCTCACGTTCCTCTAAGCAGCTTGTCAATAGCAAGAGGAGAGAAGGTCTGATAAAATAGGTTTTAATTACCAGACAGTGAATGCTGGCCTTCTTTTCCATTTCCCTCTTGCAGCAAAGTCAGGAGTTTGATTTCTGATAATGTGGATTGCTGACAGGGCTTCATCCCAGCTGCCCCTAAAGCAGAAGGGCCGAACATGAAGTCCAGGGAGATTACATTTGACAAAGTGCCATATAGATCTTCTGCTCTTCATCAGAGGGCAGTGCTGCTGGAGGCATTAATCAGCTCTAATAGTCTGGCTTTGTGTTTCCCTTGTACCGTTTTCAAACACTTAAGCAAAAAAGTAATTTCAGGTATGAAACAAAATGCGTTTAGTACAGGTCTGGGAGCTGCCATTCTAAATAAATGCAACTGTGCAAAGTTTGATTCGCTCATCAATTTAACAACCGTAGTCAGTAAAACCGCTATTTCTTTTCTCATCTATGTAACTACATTAACATTTTTATTTTTAGTATTTAGATTTATCTGGCTCTACCTCTTTTCACTGGCATAATAATATAATATTCTTAATTCTGATCTGAACAAAGAAGGTGAAAATATGTGTATGAGGGTGATAATTGATTACAAACTCTTTACTAACTTTTTAATTGTTTTAACAAATTTGTGTAATTTGTGTAATATTAATATTATTATTATTATTATTATTATTAATAATAATAATAATAATAATAATAATAATAATAATAATAATAATAATAATAATAATAATCTGTGGGGGGGGGGGAGTTCGAGCTAATTGTGAAATTTCCTCGAGAGTCTGAACCAACGAACAAATATCTAAGGCTTTTGTTTTGAAACGCCAAAAGCGGATGTTGTTGTTGGAGCAGTTTCCTCTAAACTAGCTTCCTGGCTGCTCTTTGATAATACTCTGTATAACTTTACTTCAGACGTCATTCAAAAATATTGTTTTATTCCTGATCCTTTAACGAGTTATGATGTAACGTAAGTGTTGTTATTATTATCGTTTTTAAAATCTCGGCGTCACTTTAAACAATGTCTGGACTGAGAAGGATGCTAGCATGTTTCGTTAGCAAAACAGTGGAGGAAATTAGCTCATTATCGTAGGCAGGCAGGTAAATGTTATGAGGGTTACTTTTTCTTCTTTGTGCTAATACCCGATTTAAAAAGCCTGTGGGAAATGGACGCCATGCCAATTGTGATTCGTATCAAAACGCCGACAGGAGACATGGACTCGTCCGTAGACTGTCCATCTCTTCTGAACTTCAATGATTTGCTGGTGAGTCCCAAAATGCTACAGGGCTAAAGCTAGGTTAACTGTCAAATTTAACTTTGCTAAATGTTTTTATAGTTGAAACAGTCTTACAGGGAAATTTGTCTTAATCTGAGATATGTTTTAATAAAGTGACTCTGTGAAACGCTAGAGACTACACAGTAATGTTATACGAAAAGGCATTCTTTGAATTCAGACACGATTGTAGTCAGTTACATCTTATTGCCGCTACAGAGAGCAGGTCATTGTCAGCATTTCTTTACAGCTGTAAACTTCTCCAGAACTTCCAACTTTTTCAGGTCGCGATTCGAGATGTCATGCCTGAAGCTACTGTGACGGCCTTTGAATGTAGGTGTTTGACAATCGTTTTGTTGGGGGCGGGGGATATTCCTGAAATATGTGTTTTAGTGTGTGTTTAAGTGCACTTTTACTAGTGCGTCAATAATAACAATGACTTACTGTGTTCCTTTAGGATAGTGCTTAATACTTATACTCTAAAGTCTGCACAATAACAGCATAGTTGTCAAAAACACGCTACTCAGAAAATGAGGGGAACTATAATCATCACTGCATGACTTCAAATTAAATAATAATAACAGACCTGGAGCTGACGGATGCCCTGTCGCAGCCTGTAATCTAATTTGTCTACATTGATTTGAGGAAGGTTCTGAATCCAGTGATCATTGGGTTAAAAACCTGATTATTTCATTCATGATCTATGAGATTTGATTTAATTGATACCAACATTTTTTGTGCAGTGTAATAAAGTGTATAGTTCATAGCAATGATGACACTGTGGAAAGAGCTTTTTGGTCACAGGTCAACTTAAAAAACAGAGCAAATCTGTTTAATGTACATAACTTTATATTTACATACACCACAAATATTAATTAGAAAATTATCTTAAACCTCAACTAAATATTATTTTAACAGTTTTTTTTTACCACCCTGAAGTGCTGCTTCTAAAATGATACAGATTCAAATTTCTTTCTTAGATGAAGATGAGGTGGGAGACAGAATCACTGTAAGAAGCGATGAAGAGCTGAAAGCCATGTTGTCCTATGTGAGTATATACTCCTGAGAGTTGTTCATTTGCTTCATAACAGCACAGCTGACAATACAGTATTAAAACCATATCATCTTAACTGATGGAGCCCAAACTGCATTTCCTAACAATCATTTTGAGAAAAAAAAACCCAAAAAAAAACAGGCTCGTAAGATACGCATACACACACATAAGCAGTCAGGCAGGCAGGCAGGCCCGCACGCCGACACACACACACACACGCACACACACACAATACGCAAAGCTCCCCCCTCCTACTGCAGTACATTTTCATATTCCCCCATACTTACTGTTCATGCCAAGGACAGTAAGAGTAATGGCCTGTAATGGGTTTCTGTATGAGGTACACTGAAAGCTAAATGAACTGTCAATTTTTATTATTTATTATTCAGTACTTAAAGTTTTGCTTCATTAAGGAGTGGGCCCCCCTGGGCTGCAAAATTGTTCAAAATCTACTTTCATCTGTGGATGTCTTTTACCCCCCATCAGCTCACAATGATGCTGTTAGAGCCATAGGCACAATTTACACTTCTTTTTTTCTGTCCATTTTTCCCAGATTCACTTGTGGTTGCGTTTTAATCATTAAGCAGCATAGGGCAGTGTGTGATTATGCAGGAAGAGACGTTTGTTGCACAGATTGTTGCTGTGGAACAGGGATGAGGATGTGTTATTTTCAAGCATCAACTGGCCAGCCAATGGTGTTTTAGGAATTTATGACCTAAATTGAAGTGACGTGAATTGCAGCTGTAATCTGTGTCAGCACTTATTAAGCTGCATAACTATTAGTTTGCTGTGTCGGCTCTTCGGCCTCCGTGGAGACCCCTGCAGAGCTCGCCCTCGTGCCTGAGCAGACGGCCAGTGTATGAAATTAACAAGACTTAAAGGAGATCTGCTTGTTAAATATCTGCTATAACCAGTGACAAACTTTGCCCCCAAATTCTTGTTCAGCGTGAACACTTAATTACCATGAGTCTGCAGAGGGCATAATCGGGAAAAGTATTCTCCTTCACTGAGAACACTGATTGCTCCATTCCCCTGTGAGGCCCACTGGTCTTCCAGGCATCTCTAATCATTGTTCGACACCCTTGAAAGACAGACGCCCTCTTCAAAGTTAAAGACTGCCCGTGTCAGTTTTTTTTAAAGCATGTGACCTCATCCTTTCCTCGCTGTGCTCTTCCTGGAGGTTGCAATTCTTATTCTGCCATTTTTGCTTCTATTTCCCCTTGGTCTGCTAATGATGATGAGACCCTCACTCTGCTCTCGCTCTCCCACTTGTCCCTTAAGGCTGAGCGATGGTATTTGGGATCGGACGCTGTTTAGTTATTGGCCAACAATGGAGAATGTCTTTTAATAACAGAGCTACTACAGATTAGGTGGTAATTGCAGCCTTAATCGATAAGCTAGCTGGGTGGAAAATTAAAGGTATTTGAAACTCAGCCCCCACTCCCCATACACATACGCACAAACACAAAACACAAGACTGTTTGGGTATCAGGCCCATTGTTCAGATGTGGCCTAGTGAGAATGCTGGAGGGTGAAAGCAGAGGGCCAGGAGCGAGGTGGGACATGACAGTGATAAATAGTCCTTTTAATAACAGCTGTGCCACATGGGTAGCCATTTTGATCCAGTCCCGTCCAAGCCCCCGCCAGCCCCCCTCTGCCGTTCCGGGGGAAATTTACATACCATTGTGATGACTTGGTAGTTCACAGTGACTTCTGCATCAAACACATTCAATGTTTGTGAACTACAGAAGGAGAGACATTTTTTAAACTGTCCAAACTGCATTTCGGGAAGGTTGTGTCGTTGTTTTGCTCATTTAAAGGCTCAAAAAGGGGATGCTAAACCCGACTGCAGCCACTCTCACACAAACACGCGCTCACAGTTTAACAGATGGTTTGGTTAACTGGAACATCAATTATTGCACTGCCTTGGCAAGTGTCTGGGAGGCTCTGGAGTCTGTGTGCACATGCTGGTCCTGTAGGATATGAGTGTTTGGTGAGCCGTTGACCTGCAGGAGAAAAGGGTTAATGTTACACTCCTTCGGAACATGCCCAGAGGGCATTGGTCCTCATCAGCAACAGATATCAGCACAGTCTGCTCTCACTGCAACCTAATTATAAAATTTAAATCAAGATTTATGTGCCAATCACGTGATGTTAGTTTATTATTTTTCCCTCAGTAAGATAATTCTTTACATTATAAACACCTTAGTGTCGTTACTTCCAGCTAGGTCTAACTATCACCTCGATGATGTTTTCCCATTTAGTACTGCAATACGATGAATGAACAGCGCATGAACGGACTGCTTCCAGACCCTCTGCAGATTTTTCCACGAGGTAAGTGACGACATGTCGCAGTACAGCAATGGTGAAAGGCTCAGTATGGCTTTATATAGAATAAATGTGAAGCTAAAATAAATACAGAAAGTAGGCATTAATTTTGTAAAGTCACAACTTCTTCTGGACAGTGTTGTGTTGTTTTCATTGTTTGCACTAATGACTTTGAAGATGTTTTTTATACGTATTTATATGCTTCTCTCACCACTTCAAAGTTTTACATAATTGTTAGCAGACCCAGAGGCCATGTAATGAGACTTTTTTCCATCTCTTTTACTCCCTGCCTCTTTAGTTGCTTTTCTTAACTGGAAAGTGAAACAGATTCTGTGTTTTCGTCTCTGCACACCACCAGCTCTCTCAGGAGCCCAACATCTCAATCACAACTCTACAACTAATTTCAGAATATCTACTCCTTTCACTTGATCTTTTTCTTTTTAAAGAACTGATTCCTTTTCAGCACATTTGTAAATGGCCCAGTGATGTGTTCTACAATCTAGTCAATTACTGTTTCAGCCGGCAAGACTCCAGGGATCCGGAACATACATGGCCTGAAGGTACCTATCTCAATAATTGTTTCAGCTGCTGTACTCAGAGAACAAGGAAAGGAGAAGGAGGGGAGTTGAGGCAGATATATTGTAACGCTGTGTTCCACTTATTGAAATGTCAATTGAAGTCAAGGCTCCCCTGTTCTTTCACTCATGTTGTTGCTCTGCTCATGTATGAATGTAGGAACGTGTGGATGTGCCTTTTTCTGGACCCCCATCTTCTTTAAAATGCATCGATAGCCGTTTAGTATCGTGAAGGTGTTCTGAAAACCTTGATACTCAATACTCTCATTCTATAAGATAAGAGCTCGCAAGAGCAGGGATTGTCATTCATTTGACCATGAAATTGCCATTATACACCTCCTCCCTTCCATTTACACATGGCTTCTCACAGGCTCCCATTATATGTCAAGCATATGTTGCTGTTGCAGTGCCTCTCTATTTACCAAGGGTTAAATGACTTGACACTTCCTCCATCTATTCAGATTATTTATAATACATTCATATCTCAACCTGACCCCTGTATTAAAAGCCTTTCATTTAATGTTTCCTCCAAGGAGTTTGCTACAACTCATCTGAAGATGTTTTACAAAACGCTTTATTGTTTCTCTCTTCTCCAGATTAATATAAAAGTAATTGACTAATGGGAGTCTAGATCATTTTGTAAATTAGGTCTTCCTGGGCACTAATTAAAGATAGAATCCCTTTGCTTTAGTGGACCCAGCACACTGGCATTTTAACCTCAATTAGGGGTTATTTTTAGAATCCTCTTTAGTGTGTCTCTTCTTTTGTGTACCATATCTAGGTTAAGAACAGGGTCTTTGGCGTAAATACGGGTGCCGCGCAACAGATTTAAAGAACTTTGTGGAAAGTTTTGGACAGTTAACTGCTTTGCCTTTTGGAAAAGTGTGTATAAATGTTGTTTTTTTTTTCTGTGTATTTTGTGTTGCTGCTCCAGTCTCTGCTTCTGTTGTCCTTTTTTTTTTTACTGAACTGCTCCCTTCCCCCCCCACAAAAACGAGTTACCCTTCAAATTGAACTAAGAGGTTGGGGTTTATCCTTATTTTGGACCTGTCTGTCGCCCGGCCTTGACCAATGTGTGAGAGTTTAGGTATGTATAGCCATCTGTGTGTTTGCACTCCTTTAGGTGAATACAAGGCCTAACCCAGAGTGTAATGCTGTTCCAGAGCCCATGACCAACAACAGGTGAGTTCTTCCACTTCTCAGGTGGATGAAAACGCTGATTCTAATGACATTGTAACTGTACTCCTCCAGTTTAAAAAAATCATCGGCTGAACTGAAGAGGATCCTTACAAATGGACAGGTGAGCCCACGCACTCTAAGAATAATTAGACTTCTGCCTTTACACCTGGTTCACATGGTTTCTCCAACAAGAGCTCATTCTCAGTAATGGTTGGCTCCTGTATTGATTTTCTGTTCTGCCAATTTAGGGCAGGTGATACAGAGTGTGTCTCTGCTGTATGGGGAACAGAGGCTTTCTACTATCTCTCTGTCTGCCTCTCTCTAGCACACACACAGTCTTAGTGGCTTGTGTGTTAGAAAGACAATTAAGCGAGCAGTCTTTCAGGTTCCTGCTGTAACACAGTTAGCTAATAGAGCTGTTCCTTCTTCGTTCTTCCCACCATTTCTTCTCATTCTCTCAGTCACCCTCGTCTAACCACGTTATCCAATCCATTTATTAAAGTGCGGCTGTGGGGCTCATTTGTGTTTGTTGTGTGCATGCCTGCCTTTTTGTAGAAACAGAATATTTACCCATCATCATCTAACAGACCGTTATTTACACTTGAGGTTTTGTTTAATTTTATTGTGCTCTGTCAGAAATAAGCTTATTGACTTTTGAGATGAGGTGCCTTTAGATATTAGAAATGAATGACAGAAATTTGACCTCTTTATTGACAAAGACAAAGACATTATATTATGAGTCTGTGACAAAAGGAAAGTGCAGTCAGTGCAGCAAATGAATGGTCATTAAACTCTCTATTACAGCCGTTCTCCAGTTCGGGCCGAAATAATGTCCTTTAATAAACTGGACAGCAAATGTATTGATCCTGTTTCTGTTGTTTTCTCTAATGCTGTTGAACTTGCTCTGACCCGAACACTTGCCTCGTTTATAGGCAGCTGTGACAGTTTAGCCCCCTGTATCTCTTTCACCTGTGTATTTACACGCACCCATTCTTCAGTGGATCTGTTCTTACTCGTAACAGGTGCTTTTTGTTGTTTGTGGCTCTGCAGATAAATGCACAGGATATCTACTACCAAGAGCAGCTCGGTCACGGGAATGGAGGCGCCGTTTACAAGTAAGTGGATGTTGCCTTACAGCCTCGCCTCCTCCCAATTCTAAGCATTTATCCCATGTTTCATTTAGGTGTGACATCAATCAGACTGGTTTTATCTGTTCCTGCATTTATTTATTTTAGCGTGAAGGTTGCAGACATACACGATATTGATTTGGGGCTGTACCTGACAGCAGTGGGCTTAATCTGTCTATACTATGGAATATTACCTGACATGAGATAGGCGCTCCATTCTTTCTGGAAAAATATATCTTTGGTCTGCCAGTGCTGTGACAAGTTTGGCATTTGTGATGCTTATTTTATCCTTCTTTTTACCCACTTTGTGTTTCTGCTTCCCCATCAGTTCTCCCCCATTGAGCTGTTTTATTGAGATTGAAGTATTGATCACTGCTCCGGCTAACCTTGAGTTGACAGAGTATCTGCCACATGGAATCACCAGAAAAACCAGTATATTTCCTATTGATCAAATTCCGATGACCATTCCTCTTTTATTTCTTCAGTGTCTTTGCAGCCACCTTTTATGACTCGGAAGACAAGAAGAGCCAAGCACTTAAAAAAACTTTTACAACAATTCTTATGCTATATACATTGCTAATTGGTGTATGAACTGAAACAGCCATTTAATCGAGTGAAATTACACCATAACTCCCAGCTTCACTCAGGATCTCTGGAGCTGTAGATCAGCTGTAGTGACCATTGAGGTCTTGCTCACGTCTCTTAGCAAGACCTCCTTCCCCCAGGTTGCTCATTTTGTCGGCGCTGGGAAGAGTCCTGGTCATTCCAAAGTTATTTTCTTTATTATCCAGACTTGTGCCTTGATACACTCCTGTCTCTGACACACATCTTAAGCATTGTATTTTTCAGCTGTCTGTCAATTGTCATATGAAATCATTTTTAAAATGCTGTAATCACACATACAAGTGACCTGCAAAAAGTGTTTTTTTTTTTTTTTTTACTAGAAACAATTCTCTGACCTTTTCATCCCGGTCCAGCTTATATTTGGCTTATCACATACTGTGAAAGACTCTACCACTCCCCACCTTTTAACCTCTTAGCCCGTTTATGACCTACAGCCATTTAGACTCAATTGGATGTTAGCAACACCTCAGCTCTCCATTGCCACACAC
Organism: Pao palembangensis; assembly: GCA_015343265.1. NCBI lineage: Eukaryota > Metazoa > Chordata > Actinopteri > Tetraodontiformes > Tetraodontidae > Pao > Pao palembangensis. The sequence continues at coordinate 14,972,730 of CM027081.1, forward strand.
TGACCCAGCAATCCATCACTGTCAGCCTTTGTTTTTTATTACACACTCTCTCAGAGCTCCATCTTGTCCACTGATCTGTGTGCTTCGATGGCATACATACAATTACAAGGACACACAGGTTACTTTTATGATGAAGATACGTAATAAAATGAGCACATTTGCCGTGTTACGAAATCTCAGTCGGTCTTTTTGTTTTTACCACAATGCAGCAACTTTGATCATTTTTAGTTGAAACAGGATAAAAACCAGTTATTTAACATAATATTTATTGCTGAAAACAATTTAAAGTTGCTACTTTATACCTGAACAGCCAGCTCTGCAGAACTGGATGTTTGTGCCAATTTTGAAAAGCAACCACTTTGTTTCAAAAGAGCGAAACCATTTTTAATAAGGCTTTTGGTCTGAAAGATTAGAAAGAAATAATCATGGTCAGTGTCACATTCTTTTAAAGAAAATCCTCTCCTCTTTTTCATTCATTTACCACTGTCAAGAATTAACCAAACTGTTGAATCAAACAGGCATTAGAATTGCTTCAACACTAATTTTGTCATTAAAGTACACAGTATACAGATTGTTTGGTCTCCAGTGAAAGGAGAGCCCACTGACCATGACCGTTCTTTTTAAAATCAAATAAAACTCTTTAATTTCATTTGAAAGATAGAAAAGTGTTGCACATGGTAGAACAACTGTGATTGTAATCCAGCTTGCTTGTGCCTGCCTCTGTCATTAAGAAGGACCCCTACAGCAGGTTCAGGTGAGGGAGTCTGGCCTCTTCCCCACCCATCTTCCAAGTACGACGTTAGCCCTGATCTAAGAGGACTGTGTCTCTAAACCTGCAGCCCTGGCTTCTGAGACCGAGAGAGGCCGTATGAATACTGCATGATGGAGCTTTTATTTCAGACTGAGCTGGAGTGTAAATAAGATCCAGGCAATGGGGCACGTTTACTGGGGTCACATCAGGGGGAAGTGGCTAGGGGGGTGGGGACTGGATACGTAACCTTGTCCCCGTGTCTCCTGCCGTCACAGGCCTGTCGTTGTAACTCATACAGGGATGCTCGGCCCTGGGGTGGTCAAGGGCAGTCGCAAAATAAAGCTTTAACCAAGCAGCAGCCAAAATATATCTTAATAAACAATGTGTTTTAAAAATGGATGTAGGAAACGCTGAAGACTGTTCATGTGTACGTACATCTTGCATCTACGCACATAATGTACTTGTGCTTGTCTTTCAGCATATCTACAATTCACATCTTTGCATGGTTTGAGCCACATTTAATCAAATCTTGTTCTGGACAGGTTTGCACTCACAACCTGCCCAGACAACCCTTGATATGTCCATCATGGACATCGCTCCTCATTTACCACCCTCGTCGTAATTAACAGTCATGCTTAAATGGTATCGATTGTAGTTTAAAGGAAGGTGAAGAAATCAAAATGGAAACCAGTCAGGCTCGTGCAGAGATCTCTTTTACAAAGAAAATGAGACTTCAGCTGTCATTTACTGAAGGCCTGTGGTGGTTTGGAGGATGTGATGCAGTGTGATCTCAGGCACATGCATCACACCTTCCACCGCAAGCATTTTTCTCTGAAGACTGACTGACAGGTGGGCAGCTGGTGTCACATTCACTGACGTTGCTTCCAGCTCACAGTGTGCCGCCCTCTGCCCCCGCTTCATCCTCATCGGCAGACAGCTGTTAGGCAGTATGCATCCTTAAGGGTTATACGTTCAGAGGTCCTGAGGTAAACAAACCTCTGAGTGGCTGTAACTAAAGCCGATGTTTGGCATCGAGCAGTTCGATAATTAAATCATTATGGGGCCGTATCTGATTGCTGCTTCACTTGCAACACAAAACTCTGTCTGGAACAAACTGTGATAGGCTGGTTGTGGGTAGTGACCTCTGACCTTTTTCAGAAACGACAGTGGCATTTCGTCAAGGCTAAAAGCCATCATTTCTCAGAAATACAAGTTATAGTTGGTCCTTTCATTCAACAATGTTTTCAACAGTTTGGAACTGTGTGTGTGGTGCTGCGTGGGGCAGTCATCCTTTTCCTTTTTAAGTTTTTTGTGTTTTTTAAGCAACCCCTTTATGCGAGGTAGTCCGGGTTGGTAGGGGGAAGAAGCTGTTTCTTTTCCACGAGTTTTCTCTTTGATTATTGATGGGAAGGCGGGTTAGATTCCTGTATTTTATTTTTCCCCTTGAGTAGGTATTTTAGCGGATTTTGTTTTCTAGCGGATTGTGTTTATTTTGGCTGTGCTTCCCCTGACAATTTTGATCCCCAGTTTTTCTGTTAATAAACTTATTTTAAACAACAATTTATGTCACAGAAAACCCTAGACAAGACGTAACAAAAGTCATAATTTATTAAAAGTCCTTCAGGCTTTATTTGTTGTTTTTTTTTTCTGTCCCTTTAGAGCATACCATTTTCTTACCAGGCGGGTTTTAGCAGTCAAGGTAAGACCTCTAGTATTTCATAAGGTGATCATCTAAATCCTCATTACTATATTGTAATAAACTTGATTGTTGTTTGTTTTTTTGGATTTATTGTCTTTCAGGTTATTCCTCTGGATATCACAGTGGAATTACAGAAGCAGATTATGTCTGAATTAGAAATCCTCTACAAGGTCAGTTTTGTGGTTCTGTCTTTTTCATACAGCACACATGGTCCACACCTGATTTCACTCAATTACACAATCAAAATAAAAGATCAACTCTTTCATGGTGAAATATTTTCAAACAGCAAATCAGTCTTCAATAGATTTTTTTTTTTTGAAATTTGAGGGTATTTCTGTCGATGTTCCATTTTTTAATGAGGCAACATTTAGACAAATAATTGTGTAATCATTTTCTTTATAATGATGATCGTTTCTTTTGATTGCAGTGTGATTCGCCGTACATCATCACTTTTTTCAGTGCCTTTTTTGTAGAGAACAGGATATCAATATGCACAGAATTTATGGATGGTGAGTTTCTCTGTATGTGGACACACAATCATGTTTTTTTCTTTGCTGGCCAAATCTACAGTATGTAGCAGAGACTTGTGAGATCTCTCCCATGTCTGTCTGTCATCAAACCATTTACACATAGATCAACAAAATGTCTTACTGCTGTGTGCTGCATAGAATGCCTGTGTGCTAAAAGCTACAGGGGTGTGATAAATCCCGATTTAAGTGCACATGTTTGTAACTTTGAGTGTCCACATGTGTCTTGCAGCGATTCCCATGTCTCACACATTTTGCAGATTGTCGTCTTAAACTCTCTGAACTTCATAAAAGTTATTTTTGCAGTGATTTTCCCGGTGATTGTTTTGGTGAAGGAAATGATCAAGTAAATGGCCAAATTGGGGGATTGGAGCTAGATTTTAGCATGTCTGTGGAAGTGTGTTTCAGTTTATAAACCGAGCACATGTTCCGTCATTAATACTTTGATTCGTGCATAAGGGAGATCTGGTCACGATTAAGAATGCAGGCTCATTGTTAAACCTTGAAACACTGAAAATATGATTCAGATATTATGTTGTATCAGGCCTGTTGTATTTCAACTTAACAGTAATCTGAATATATGATTTGTCCCTTGCAGGTGGGTCTCTGGATGTGTACAAAAAAATTCCAGAGCACGTACTGGGGAGAATTGCAGTGGCAGTGAGTTTATATCGAAACTGGTTTCATACATACATAAACATACATAAACTCAAAGTCGTCATCTTAACAGGGCTCATTTTTTTCTACCTGGTATTCTTCTAGCAGTATAACTTAAAACAAAAGACAGCAAATGAAGCAACTTTTGTTTTTAGCTTCTTGCAGCCTCAAGCTTTTTCAGTATGAAAATACGAGTATTCATAATGCAAGTATGCAAATCCCTTTTTTTTTGGGTTTGAGGAGAAATATCAACTTCTTTTTAAAAAGTGACAAAATCTGTACTCCTCTTCCTTTATCCTCCCTCTGCTTAGTCCTCCATTTCTCCACAGTTAAAACTACTGTGGCCTTGGCTTTGATAAATACACATATCTTTTTAACACCTATTATCCTTCCCCTGTCTCACCTTTAACTTTGTCTGTAAGCAAACAATGACAGCTATTTAGTCAGTGTTAATTCTAATTTGCAGCTTTTCTGCTTTTGTACCTGTCACAGTTGTTAATTATCCCAGACAGAAAGCGCCCAAGAGGGTGTGAAGCTGCGTACTGCTGTTCTCCCCTCGTTCTTGATTCAGCAGGACAGAAAGCTTTTATAGATCTTTAATTTGTCTCAAAGGGTAGCGTACATCACAGAATCATGAAAGGTGTGTGTAGGTTCAAATCAATCAGCTCTTCCAATTAAACTGAGCACCATTGCGGGGAGGTTTTTAACACACGAAGGACATGTTTGTATGGTTTAAATAGTATTTAAACGTGAAAAATATTTACACTTTCATGATTAATCTCTTTTAACCAGAGTTTCAGCCTTATAAACTCTTGTCATGGTAAATCTTTGACTCCTTCCATACCTTTACATCACATTAAAGTAAATCTTTAACCTGATTTGCTGGATAAAATGTGAATATATGTTGCAAAATTTATAATTATCTACATCTCCAGGTGGTCAAAGGCCTGACATATCTGTGGAGTCTGAAAATACTTCATCGAGGTGAGTAAAGCGGTGCTTTTGCTGCGTGTTGGGATTGATAAATAATAGCTGCACAGTGCTTGTGTTGCAGTTCTATCGGGCCGTTTGTCTCTACAGATGTCAAGCCATCCAATATGCTGGTGAACACCCGGGGACAAGTCAAGCTTTGTGACTTTGGTGTCAGCACGCAGGTACGCTGATTTGTTTGTGCAAACATGACAGCAAAAGAGAGAGAGAGAAAGATGGAGGAGCGAAGAGACTCAGTGTGTCTGTGTGGTCAGCCTGTCAATCATCCTTTTCATATTCAACCCAAAACATTAGCGCTCTCCTGAGGGTCTTCCACTCATTTTAACTGCCTCACCACCATTGTTCTCCAGCCTCAAAAAAAAATAATTTGTTATAATTATGGCCTGCACCCACAACAGCAAAGGCTCATTGATATGTATTCAGTAGTTGTGGGGAGAGCGTGGGTAGCAAACAATAGTCATGGTGTGTGTGTGTGTGTGTGTATGCATATGTGCGTGCATAATTGAATCATCTGGGACAACCTTCAGCTCTCCCCAAGACCTCAACCCTGAAAACACTCTTTGCCCTTTCAGCACACAAGGACAAATAAATACCTACTCCCACAAATAGTTTTTCTTTCTTAACCTCCGTTTTCTTTGAGGCTCCAAGGTGAATTTTTACACCTTGTATGTGTTACACAATCTATTTTTCTGTTTATTTCTCTGGTCCACATAGCCTCTCCTCCCCTCACTCTCCAGGGTGTGCTACAAAAAGCCCCAAGGGAACAGACACTCATTATCGTGGTCCTGTCATTGATGGCATGTGTCACTGTGGACACACACCACCTTCTCCTTGTCTTACCCCTTTTTCCTTGTGTTGGGAGAATCCCAGAGTAACACATGACACATCAGTGGATTTAGATCAGTACCTGACTTTTATTTCCTTAGAACAATGACATGATAACATTATTTATGCCGCTGCAGTTGTACTATGGCCAGACGTGTCGTCTTTCATTTGCAGTTGGTGAATTCTATTGCCAAAACATACGTGGGGACAAATGCATACATGGCGGTGAGTCATACCTTTATAAACTCCTCGCTTTTATCAAGGTGCTCCTTTGGCTTCTGTGTTCGGTTGTACTGTAGCATCTACTTTCACATGGTTTGACTTGATGGCTTTCACTCTTCAGCCTGAGAGGATATCAGGAGAACAGTATGGCATCCACGCAGATGTCTGGAGCGTGGGGATCTCTTTCATGGAGGTTGGTTGTCATCATACAGTTTTTTGTCTTTCACATGGCCTTTTGTTATCGACAGAACAGAATAAGATGCATGCTCGCGAGCAGCAGCCGTATGACAACATGTTTCCAAATAAGGTTTTAATTTCAGCGTTACTTTTTTGCCCTCTTTTCTTCCCACTGACATTATTGATTTCCCATCTCTTTCTGACTACAGCTGTCTCTGCAGTCTAACAAATGATGCAGGCCTCTGCCTCCGCTCTGTTTGTCAATAGTGTTTGATATTATTACAATTATAACACTAATGGATGACTTCATGTCAGAATTATTGACATGATCTTTAGGTGATAAAGATAGACTTCTATAGCATTGGTCCCTGTGGGCCTGATCTCTTTATCTGTGGCTGTGGATATGTACATTTAGCTGAATGAAATAACATGCGCTTCCACTCAATGTAGATTGATCTTTACCCCTCTAGTTGTTCTATTTGTGTTCAAGGAGAGATGTTGAGCGTTTTGACATTTTAATAATGTAATGTTGCCAATAAGCTGCCCTTGACCAAGATGAAATATGCCCACCCAAAGCGAATCGCTAAATGTCACAGAAAGCGGTCACCCAACCCCCAACCCCATCCTAAACAACGTGCACATGCATGTTACCGTAGCCATCCCACAGTCTTGCCCTCCTCCATTTTATCCCTCCATTTTGATCTCAACAGGGGATTATTGTAGAGGGGTTATTAGCTAATCGCTGATGTTGTTTGATGAGGAAGTGCTGCCAGTCGGGGGGCGGTGAGCTCACCTCAAAGACGGAAAGTCTCAGGTTCTGTAGGCTGCAGGGCCTGCAGCAGCTTTCCTATTCTTTGTCTTCTCTTGAGTTCTTTGCCTTTTAAAACAGCACATGCCGTCTGTGAGATGTGCATGCATTAAATATACAGTTCAGCCTTTTGACCTCTGACAATGCGACAGTATGTATACATTTGTTTACTTCTTTTCTGTTTCGAACCCTAGAAATGTGTTGTAATGTTGGTTCCTTCTTTCTTTCCTCAGTTGGCCCTGGGTATGTTCCCTTATCCACAGGTGAGTTTTCTATCTCTTTTCCATCCTAATATATCTTTTATTCTCTCAGAAGAACAGAGTTGGTTTGGCTTGATGAGCGCCGCAGCTTGTGTCAGTCAGATGGTCTTTTTTTTAATTCACGCTCCCTGAATATCAGTGCACATTGCACTTCAGTTTAGGAAGGATATAATTCGTGCATTAAAAGCAGTAGTGATATTTTCTAAGGTATATTTTAATATACCTTTTAAAAATTATTTTTTCTATATAAAGTAGAATTTGTGGATCCCTTGTGATGTATTTTCCTGTTTTGTTAGAAGGTATTTCACTCCATTGTAATTGATGACCACAGAAGTCACTTCCCAATCCCATCATGTCTTTTTAAATTAGTCCTTTAAGATGGGTTTATCTTGTTAATCTGGATCTGATCAAACTAAGCCTGGTTACCTCATGTTGCCTCCTGGCCACTAACCTTTAAAGGAGCAGATTTTGTTCTGCTCAGAAGTACAAAGACACATGACATGGATGTAAACTTTACGCATGCTAACATTCAGCATTGGTTGTTGAATAGAATTGCTTATTTTCTGCCCAAGGTTTTAATTAGATTATGTATTATTTGAGTTCACCATTTGATAAAACTTATATTTTTTTAACAATGTTTTCATTGGACTCTGCAAAGCAGGAACAGGCAATACTCAACCTCACTGAGTTGAGCCAGGCCTGTTCAGGCTGTAGTCCCCACAAAGAGAAGCTGGGAAGGATGCTGAGCTGCAGGACAACAGACAGAAAGCCATTAGTGTCACCGACTATAGCCAGAATAAAACTAATTAAACCAGTGTGATGTAACTGTGATCTGTCTGCTCAGACACTGTCTACAGATCTTACTGCTGTCAGCTGTCAAACCTGGAAAGGAGAACTAGGTCACTAAATGTCAGGCTTGGAAAGGAAATGTTACTCTTCACTCTTAATAGTGTATTTTAAAATATGGATGTTAATAATGCTCCATTTGAAAGTTTTCTGAAGACCACAAAGGAATTGTTGAATTGTAGACGAAATATTACAAACCCTCCTCCATTGTAGGCTCTTCAGTAGACAGCATTTCTTAGCTAAGTGTCAGTTTTCCCCTGACTCCATATGGGACCGCAGATAGTTCACCTGCAGGCGGAATCCGAGCCGTGTGGTGGGAGAGCTCAGATTGAGCTCGTCGGGCACAGCCAGCCAGAGTCCTCAGGCAGAAGCTGTCATTTTATGCAGACGCTTGCACAGCTGTCTGCGAAACCTCCTTGCTCCACTCAGCAGAGAGCATTTCAGTGAGGGAACTTTCAGAAAAGTGAAGAGACTTGGAGGAAATGAAAGACAGTCTGGTGTCTTTTAATTCACCTTCAGTTGTTTAAGCTGAATTTGCTTTGGTTTTTACCTCTCTTTGATCTTACAAATATCGTAAAGCAACCTACCATGTCATGTAACCGTGTATTACTACTGCCTATATGCAGACTATACTACATGTTTAAGTAACACTATGTGGGGAAATGAGCTGCTTGGTGGATGTCTGTGATCTCCGAGTGCTTTTCTATTTTTTTCTCTAACTGGTTTGTTTTTTTGCTTGTATAGTCAGCTCACCGTCTCATGTTTGTCGTGATTTGAGATGTCTCTTTAATTCCTTTTTCCCACATGTTGAGATTCATTTGCGTCCTTTGTCAGGAGTTAATGAAGTTTTTGCAGGTCTCGTTCTAAACCGCTTTGAAGACACCTGACCTGATGTGATGTGCGCTCAGCTAGCAGTGCTACGATTCTTTTTTTTTTTAAATGAATGTTAAATTTGCTTTTGAGTCTTTGTTTTGGCACATTTCACAGATCACTTTGAAACTCTACAGAAAGCACAATCCCAGGAATTGCATTGTCTTTAATTTTTCTACTTTATTGCTGCCATCAAAAGCAAAACATTAGAGATGCTGCAGACTTTTTATAAAATTATCAAAAGACAGTTATGATATCGTCTTATCCACACTGATAAAAATGGATCTGAGCATCAGCCAACATTATCATAAAAAAATAAAAGACAGTTATGAATTGTATAACTTCTTTTTAATATGTGGTCAAATTAAGTAGTTTGAGAAATCGTCCAACAATAAGTCTTGGACTATCCAATTTTAGCCTCTGGAACAGTGGGCAATTGTTCTCGTAATTATTTTTGAGCAAATTAGTTTCCATAGTTGCTCTTAATGTGTCTGAATCGTGCAAAAATGAATGTAGAGGTGGTTTACAAGTCTCTTGATATTTGTGCAAAAACCTGTATTTAATTGAGTGAATCAATAAGTGTTCTAATGCAGCGTCATGGACAGGGAGAAATGAGCAATTTATTTACACGCTTTATTCGACATCTCGCTACGCTCTGCTTTAAGGGTTTACAGTCGTTAACTTTATGTGGGGAAGTTATGGATCGGAGTGTAAGAAGATAATAATAAATCTGTCGTGATCATCATCTTCAGTCCTGGAGGTTTTAATAAAAATGTTTACTTCTTTTTTATCTAGGTAATGTAATTCAAAAGTTTGCATTTGTTAGTTAGCTATTTCTGAGATAAAGTTACCATATATATGTTATTTAGTGACTTCTTTCTTATTCTGCACAGTCAAAAATAGGAATGTTTGTGTTTGAAGCTAACATGTCTTCACCTGTGTCGCACTGATCCTCTCAAATCTTTGTGTTTGCAAAAATTAATCCCGGCACATTTCCACAACCTGGAGGGCAGCCATAAAACGCTGCTCTGAAAAGCGGCATTAGTGCGTCTTTTTATCCCCATTCTCCACAAATGAGAGCGGGACCATTAACATTTGTGTGTTTTCATTATGTAAATGGTGTTAGCGCATACTCACAAATTGCCAACAGGAAAGCAATCATTTTCTCCGAGTGTTCATAATGTGTCCAAGTGCATCATTTTGATTATGACACGCTAATTACATATCGCCTGATTCCCTTTTCTCTGTCTTGCCCTACAGATTCAGAAAAACCAAGGATCTTTAATGGTAAGTTTTATTGCATTTGAATAGCAGAGAGGAAAATTGAGGTCTCCCACACTGTAGTCAGTTACTCTTGGCTGGCTCTCTCATTTAAAAAAAAAAACACTCAAATTGCATTTTTGCAATGAAATATTAGATCACGTTTAAACAGCTGGTATTACATTAACTGCCATTATGGAACAGTAGAAACTGAGACGCAAGAAAGATTGTATGCCTGAGATCACCACATTTGATTAATCTATGCAGATATAATTTTATCACACTATTGATTCTCCTTATTGCTAAGAAATCCCATGTAGGCTAACTGTTTTGTTTTTTTAAATCTCCCAACGTTTCTCCTCTTCCAGCCTCTCCAGTTACTGCAATGCATCGTTGATGAGGTGAGTCCTCGTCTTATGTGCTTTTGCATCTAAAGTCAGTCCTAATGGTCCGGAAAGCTTATATTTTGTTTCTTAATGAAGCAAACCACTCAGGCGGCTTTGTTCCCCACTCGCTCAACCCTTACCCTGTCTAACTGCCTTAGGGTAGTACACACACACACACACACACACACACACACACACACGGCAGAGGTTAGACCTCCCATGAGTGACACACATGCACAGCAACCTGCTTCATAATTCTGAATCTTTCTGAACTATAAACTAAGGCAAAAAAAAGTATAACCAGTTTTTTCCACATTGGCTGAAAGGGCTCGAAGCTCTGCAGCTTTGCTACGTTTGAAAAGAAACACTTGGAACACATACCAAAGAGTGAGAGTTCTCTTTCTAGTTGAAAAGCAGTCAGGTTGCCAAAATGAGTTAAATTAAGTTAGCATAAGAAATACTAGAGATTTTGATAATTTGAAAATTAATTCTACAAGTCAACAAATGCCTCATCATGAATATGATGTTTAATTAACAGAACACTGCAATCCAAGATTTAAATCAGGATTGGTTTATTCTACATGCATGCATGCATGTATGCATGCAGACCAGCCACGCGCGCTGCTGTGAAATGTTGACACATGTGGGTTGATGCATGTGGCTGTGCTGCAGACGTGTGTGTAGAGGGAAGAACAATTTGTCCTTCATACAGATTCTCAGGTGAAAGACCTTGAAAACACGGCTCCCTTGCAGTGCTAGCGTGGCCGAGGGGTTTTGAAGTTTGGGGTATTTATGCTCATTTTTATGTATTAGCTCACATTTAGAACTGCAACAAATGTCCTCCTCATGCATTAACCGTTGCCATTTCTTACATTTATTTGATAATTGCATTATTAACAAATTGCCACAACATGATTGTAGTCTAAATTATGCCCCCTCCCAGTCCCATCATCATTATTACACGTTAACCATACATCAGTTGTCCTTTTCTGCCTATAGATTGTCTGTAATTAATAATTAAATACTTTTGGTTGTAATGGATTGGCCTAAGCTGAACTGTTCATTAGTCCATTACATGGATTCATCAGTCACACTTTTTTTTCTGTGCCATTTGCTTTTTCCCCCTGGAGGTAAAAAAAAAAAAAAGAAACGCACTCTCTTTCTCTTTTGTCTCAACAAATGCTGCAATTTGGAGCAAAAGATAAGCACAAAGATGTAAAAACACAAAGGTTGTGGAATAATCTGAGGAACTTCTCTGTGTGGTAGAACACCCACAGAAGCGCTCAGGGGTATGATCCTGATTTGCAGCTCATCAAAGGATCAAGTTAAAATATTTTATGGTCTGAATATTCATTTTCTTTATAAAGTAAAAACACATGAACTGAAATTAAGAGAGGGGCCACTGCATCTTCCAGTCTAAATGGACATTAGAGCTCAGAGATCTTCAGCAGGAAGTTGTCTGTAATGGTTCCTCCATCTGTTCACAGTGCACCCTCATTAATGTTCCCCTCTCTCCTCCATTTGTTGAATAGCAAGTGGCTTCACTAATAAAAAACTCCCACTTTGTTTTCAAGCCTGTAATTACTGCTCTAATTTTGCCTAATAATTACTTCATGGCAATCACATGTATATTTACTCGTAGCCTTGTACCCTGCTACTGTGTGTTGTGTCTCCTAGTGAAGCGCGTTGACGACAGGAGGAATAATTCACACAGACCAGCCACTTTCATCAGCCTGCTTGTCTTTTGTGCCCATCACCTCCTGCCACATCAAAGCTGCAGCAGCACTCCTCTCGGCTGGAGACATGAATACATGCATAAACGTGTGTGCTTATGCTGCGTGCAGAAAGAGGCATGCACATGCTAATATGTGAGGAAATTGCAGAGTGATTTTGGATCAGATTTAGGCTGCGTAAGATGTAAATGTGTGTGCACAGCCCATGGGCCCAACCCATCCTAAGTGTGTATAATACACTGTACTATAATCCACTACATACGAAAGGAATTATTTGGTATTCTTCTGACTGGGGCGCGCGCTGGTGCTGGTGCTGCTTGATGCTCAAGGGCATTTGTTTGTGCATGCCTGTATATGTGTGTGTGCGTGTGCCATGATATATTGCTCATCTGAGCGGCGGCAGTATAGCAAAGTGCAGTGAGATTAGGAGGGAACCCATTCCTTTGTTAATTTAAATGGGTTCATGCATCATGCTTTGCGGGAGCCCGCCGATCAGAGCGCCGAGGAACGGCGAACACTGCCCAGAGGTGTTTTTAATGGCACAGCAGGACTTCGGATTTCAAGAGGTTTAATTCTCCGCAGTTGAGTAAATGTCTGGTTGAGGTTTTTTTTTTTCCTTTAGTATATCTCTGTTCGTATCAGTGGACCGTAGTGCTGTGAACAATTAAGCCTTTTCATCGTTTGGGTCTTTTTTGATCATGTTAGTCATCACTGTGTGTGTGTGTATTAGAGTTGAGTGTTCTAAATATATCTATACATTATACTAAGTCCAAACAGCACAATATAGAATTGGCAAGAGGGTGGAATGATTAAGGTTTGAGTAGAAGGTTAGCGTGGCCCCTCTGCCCTACAGGACACGGTTCAAAGGGCATCGATAGCACATAGCATGTCTGGTATATCCATTCACTTCTTCTTATGACCCTTGTGGACAACATATCTTCCGGAGTAACATATAAACTTGAATCAAATAAAAACCAGATTAAAATCTTATTTTTTTTTTACCTAATTAGTCTTGCGTTCTTCACAGGATCCTCCAGTGCTCTCGGTGGGACAGTTCAGCGACAAGTTCATTCACTTCATCACTCAGTGGTGAGTCAGTTCCTGTATAACCATTGTTTTTCAGAATGACAAACACAGAAACAGCTCTGGGAACTTGATCCACTTCCCCTCTGATCTGAATGGGAATTATCTTTATCAGTTTAGGTCTTCAGCAGTTAAGTCTCTGCAGTGGTTCTTCCATCTGTTCGCTGTGCGCCCTCATTAATGTTAAAGAAATTAGATTTAATTAACATCAAATCAGAGTTTTAGAGCCTCACTACTTCTTTTCTGTTGAGGTTTGCAGTCACTGTTTCCGGTTAGAGAATTTAACTGGACTGTGTGTTACTACTGTGTATTTTTGTGAAAATGTTTCCTGTCAACCTAATAACTTTAACATCATGTGAATCCCTCAAAGCCAGACGGAACAAATGCATCCGGCACAAATTACATCAAATAGGCTGAACTTAAAAGTAAATGAATCAGTGGTAAACAATAGGACGAGAGTGCATTTACAGCACCTGTGTGTATTAATGCCTTGTGGTTGTATTGGTTTGAGATAGAAATTTGAGTTCTGCTGCAGCCAAATATAAAGGATTGATTTACCTATTGCGACAGGACAAAGACAGTATTTGCTCTGTACTTTATTCTGACTCATCAGCCTCTCGTGTCCCTTCTAAACGGCTGCGTACACCTCCGTGTGTCCGTGCATTAGCAGCCAGCTGTTGTCTATCCCCCACGGCAGCTTTATTTACTCACGTCTCTCACAGGACGGGCTGAGGTGCTCGTGTCCCCCTCTGCCTCCTCACAGACTGAGCAGTGATGCATGTAGCTGTTGCCATCGGTAACATAAGAAAGGTCCCAGCTCAAGGCCTTGAAACATGTAGTATGTATAGCTTTTACAGACTGTGTCAAAGTATACACAAAGGTCACTCACATGTATACAGTGTTAGAATGCTAAAGGTTATTTAAAATGAAAATATCAATTAAATTTGCTCTATGACGTTAATCATTCATCAGACCTCAAAATTAGCTAGCTTAATCCGCTTTTATCGTCTTCTTTCAGTATGCGGCGGCAACCCAAAGAGAGACCTGCCCCAAATAACCTCATGGTAAGTTAAACCGAGCCTCCTATTGACAGTATTTTCAGCGTCTGTGAAATATTGATTTAAAAAGCTGCGTTGTAAAGCTGATTATCACATTCATGCATTTAAAAAATCCATTAAATTGTATTATGTTGGTAATGTGTGCAGTATACACTTTTTTTAAGACTGAAGGGTGTTCAGGTCAGGGACCCTTGAAGTTGGCCTTATTTGTCAGTGAATAGCGGTAAGGGTTGGCGAGGGACCTTGAGGGGGGATTGAAACTTCTTCAGTGATGATTTGTTAAATTTTGCCCATTGGAGCCAGGCTGAATGAATCAGGCCACTTTTTTTGTCCAAGTGTCAAATAATTCCAGTCTGCGAATATGTATTTTTTACAGCCTAATTAACTGAACAAAGGGGACTATAAATGTGTCTGCCTTTGTGTGTGGGACAGCCCAGTTGCAGATTTATTATTTTATATCTTGACGCCCAAAACATAATTAATTCTGATTAAAAAAAAACGACACCTTTAGCTCATTCTGATCCTTCAGACTAGAAACATTGAACCTTCATTTGAAAGAGCTGTTTTGTTTCCTTTTCTCTTTTATTCATGGGTTTAATTCACTGAATTCTTTTCAAAACGATTTCCTCTTTTCTATTCATATTTGATTGGGTAGCTCACACCACGGTATTACCAGTTACCACTTGAGGTTTGACTGGGCGGATTTCATACGTTGGCGCTTGAGTTTTCTCTTATGGGATGTCGTTGCACCCATGCCGCTGTGGTAGCGGCAAAGCTTTGGCAGTTTGCACAAACGGGCTTTTAAGAGCAGCGACATGCTTCGGTTTATGTGCCGGAATGGCGGACAGTAGCGGTCGGGTCCACGGAGACAAGACTGCTGACGGTCTGAGGGCTGGAGGGTGTAAATGCAGAGCTGATAACACTCTGCTGTGTTCTCAGTCTCACACCAGGCAGGAGGAGGGGAGGGCAGCGCTGTTTAAACACTAGCTTAGAAAAAAAAGCTTGTCTTGAGAGAGAACACATACTTTACTTTGGGAAAGTTTTTCTTTTGAATGCAGCTTCCACTTTCTGTGACTTCAGCTTCAGCGTACATGTTTTTATTTTCTTTTATTTATTAAAGTAGGTTTTTAAATGGTTTCATGTTCGATTCAGGTGGATTATGGTCCTTTTTCCTCTCCTGTACGTGTATTCCTGTCCTCCTGTAGGCCTTTAAGCAGATGAGCAGACATATAAGGTCACAGATGCCTGCCTCTGTGGCACCAGCCTGCTGATTGTCTTTCCTCCCCACCTCTCAGCCCACCTTTAGCTGCCCGAGTACATTAAAACTCTTTACCTATTCCATCTTTATGTTAATGTGCCGAGCCACCGGTTATACCTTTTTTTTCTTCTCTGTGCTGTACAGAAAGTGCCAACATTTTGAAACTACTTTGTCGTGCTGGTAACAAAAAGCGTGGAAACCTTTTTTTTTTTTTTTTTTTGCAGTCATATAGACATCTTTTTTACAGTTTTCAGATTTTAGGTTGTGTTTTTCCCAAGAAACAAGGTTTGTGGAATTAAAAGTAACACCTATACACAGCTTTTGTCTTTTATTTTAAAAGGGTTTCAAACATGGGCCCCATTGTAATTTTAATCAATTTTGTATCGAAAAAATCCTCCTCTTTTATTTATTCTTTTATATTTGAAGTGTGAAATCTTTGTCTCTCCCTCTCATTTATTTTCTTTGACTGAGATTTGATGGACGTTTGGCCCCCGTCCTCCCGCCCCTCTCCGACCCTCGCTCCCCAGCCAGCAGCCTTCGCGCAGCCTTTTAGCACCCTTCTCAGTGCAGCCTTCCTATTCTGCTTCTCTATTCATAGGCACAGATAGACATTTTTGTCCTCTCCCAAAACACACACACACACACACACACACACTGAAGCACCAGATGAGCCCTGTGGATTCTCACAAAAGAACCCCTCCCTTTTCGCCCCTAACCTGAGTTAGATAGACAGATTAGTGTTGTGGGTTTGGACCCTGTCATACTGCCTGATCAGCTAATGTGGATAAAGGAATTTGTGTCCTTTGCTTTTCTCCTCTCCTCCTTCTCCTTCTCCACTCAGAAGTCGATGTCTCCTGCCTTTACCTCAAACTTCACAACTCCTCGTGTGCTAAAAGCATGTTGGAGCTCTTTGCAGTCTCTCCTCAGACTGCTGTCTGATTTCTTTCTTTCCTCCAGTCGTTTAGCGTCACCTTTTCCCTCAGATGATTTCACCCTTAAGCTTTGCGCTTTGGTACTGATTTTCTCTCCACAATCGGCACTCAGTCACATGTTTGCATTATTTTTGTATTTCTGCTGTGGTTTTTCTTGAGAAACCTGATCGTGCCACATACCGCAAAGGGAGGGTTTTGTGCTCGTGCAGGGTGGTCTGTTTAATACAACATGTTACGTTGTATTTTGACAGCAGTGCTGAAGAGCTATCAGGTGTCTCTCACGCCTCCGTCAGTCTGTTAGAATTATGACAGCGACTGTCAGCAGGATTTCCTTCATCTTCATTTTCTGTGTGTACTGAAGTTATCCTGCAAAAGCCCACAAGTTTCCAGAGGGAGCGAGTGATTAGCATGCTAATCTGAAAAGACCCCATTATTCTATCTAGCTCTTCACCTTTACGCCTCAACCACACACACTGACAAACACACCGTGTTTCCTCCAACACCATTCTAATGAGGTGATGGCCATTCTCTTGTTTTAATTGCCTCTAACTCATTTTAATTCCTTCTGAGCATATTAATCATACAAAGAGTTATTTAAAATCGCATAAATTAATCTTAGATTAAACAGAGCCTTCACAGGCTTCAAACAATTAAAGACTGGGATAGAATTTCCCCTGGGTTCAGGCCCTTTCTCTTCAAGCGGTGCAGTTTCAGGTGATTATCTGGTTTTGATGCGGTCAGACTGTGATTAATGTAACTTTTAAATGAGTCCATCCCATC
Source organism: Pao palembangensis (assembly GCA_015343265.1). Lineage (NCBI taxonomy): Eukaryota > Metazoa > Chordata > Actinopteri > Tetraodontiformes > Tetraodontidae > Pao > Pao palembangensis. Next base: position 14,989,852 of record CM027081.1, read on the forward strand.
TCTCCCCTCGTCTCACCCCTGTCCACCCTCTGCTGCAGCAGCAAGTCAGGACACCTTCAATGACCCCACTGTGGGGCAGTTATTCATACTTGGAAGGCTCTGTACTCTTCAAGTTCCCAGTAATTAAATGATCGGATAATCACACCGTAAATGTATTTTTGAACAGGCAAAAACTTTCATAGATCTGCATTTTAATTGTTGGTGTGGGAGGTGTGGAAGGGGAGGGGTGCAGTTTGAGTCATGGGCTTTTATCCAGGTTAAGATTCTAGCAGAAGCCTCTGGTCAGCCTGGGTTTAATTCTGGGTTTAATTCTTCACTCAGGACATTTTTAGTTCTTTTAGTCTCCATTGAGGCAACAGAGAATGATTGATGAGATGACGTTTAGGACAGAGGGGCACCGAGGAGTGTCCACTCTGCCCATCACCAACACACTCTCACACACACACACACACTCAGACACAGATATGAGAGTAATTAACCTCAGACTGTTTTAACCCAAATTGCCTGTTAAAAGGACAACAGGATTGATGGGACTCCCTCAGTCTCTCAGAAAGATTAACGAACTCATGAATGTGTTCTATTTCATTTTTTATTTAAAAAAAAAAAAAAGAATACACAGCGCTGAATGTTCCCGGTGATTCAGAAGTGAGACTGCTGTAATATCTGATCCTATTAACAAATTACTTGAGTAACTAAAGCACCTTTAGTTCTTCATGTATCAGAACACTAATCAGGCTAAGATAGCAATGCATTTAGTTAAATGCTTGAGGCTAACGATTAACCAGGTTAAATACTGACACTATAGCCGTAAGTACACAGAAGATGACGTCATTACATTATAATCTGATTTAAATGATAAACAGACTTGAAAGGATTTTCATTCCTCGTCAGATGTGGAGTTAAGTGTTGACAAGTTAATCTAAACTGGCCCACCAGTTTGTTGTTTATGGAATTGGACGTCATTGACAGATCCAGTTTGTTGGACGTGTCTCATTTACCCCCCATCCCCTCGCCTCTGAGCCCTCGCTGGCCTCGGTGACCCCCAGCCCGGGCTGGAGGGTCCTCCAGATGAGCCTCCTGATTGAGACTGTTGTCACTCAGATATCACGTGAGGCCAGGCGACGTTTAATAAACTTTACAAGCTAAGAGTCGAAAAAATATCAGAACTTTGCTGTTTTATTACAGGGACCATTTTACTGCCTGTGAAGATTCATGCAGATCATTAAGAACATTTATTAAAACGTCTCTGATCTGGAGGACGTAAACGTTTAATGACATCCCCGTTTAGTTTATTTGTATTTTATTATTATTTCTTCAACCATGATTAGAATAATTGTAGAAGATGAACGCTTTTATAGAATCCACATTAAAATGTGATGATGTTTGTGACTCCAATCTGTTTGATAATAAAAATGATATTGCGGATGAGGTAGAAAATCTTCTAATGGCCTTTCAAACATCGCCTTGTTCCTACGAGAGCTCGTTACTCCTGCTTTTATATCATTTCAGCCATATTCAGCCATATTTTCCATCCTGAAGGTCACATGTTTGATGACACAACAGCTTCAAATAAACACATGTACTAAATAACATGTATTTAACTCTTTGTTTGCGTTTTTAGGATCATTCCTTCATCGTGCAGTACAATGACGGTAACGCGGAGGTGGTGTCCATGTGGGTTTGCCGCTGTCTGGAGGAGAGACGAGCTCAGGGACATGCCTGACGCCACGGCGGGCCACAGTTAGGCCTGGGAGATCGCTGAGGCTCCAGGGTGAACTCCAGCTGTATGCACTGCTCCAAACACAGGCTCAGAAATCACTAGACATTGAAAACTTTATGTGAGTAACTCTTCCATAAAGTGTGGATGTTTTGTTGTTTGAAAGCGGGAGTCGACCCCCCCCAGATGATCTGATCCAGATTATCTCCATCCAGAAAAATCCACAGAGCTTCATGTTTGTTTCAGGACTGATCAGAACTGGGAAGGTTGACGTGTGTCCAGTCATGATTAGAAACGTAGATTACAATCACCCCGGTGAAAATGTTCTACAGATTAAATCAGGCTGCCGTTTGAGGCAGCTCTTCCCGAAAGTTCTGACAAAAAGGTTTTTTTTTTTCACATTCGTTTTCCTTTTTTATTTCACCTCTGTTGATTAGCTTGATTATTGAAAACTTCCTTTAGCAGAAACCACAGTTCATCTTCAACATGTGAGCAATTTTTTTATTATATTTATCGATTTTTCAGTTTTATCTCCAGTAAATCTGAATAGAATTGCACTTTTTTAATAAATTGCCAAATAAGATAACGAGAGTTGTGGAGATAAACAACAAGCAAAGTACAAAGACAGTAGTAGCGTCTAACACGAGCACACAACAGTGCAATCATGACGACATATTTGAGAATAATGTACATTGTATAAAGAAAAGACTTTGGACAATAGTGGCATCTTTAAAAGTATCCAAAAGTTAAAGCCCTTAATTCAAGTACAGGTTCATAACTTTGATTATTGACTTAATCTTTAAAGTTGTCAGAAGCAACCCTCCACTTCCTGTTGAAGTTTCACGGTCCATCTGCACACTTTTGTATCATTTCTCATCAGATTAATAACAGTTCAAATTGCATTGTGTAAGATTTTTAATGAATAGCCTAATATGTCTAATCTAGAGTGTGCAATAATCTCAGAATAGTAATCCCTGTCCTCACTCAAAATATTTACATTAAATAATCACGCAGGTCCCCCTCCATGGGTTCTAGGAATGTTGCTCCTAAGTGTTTCTATGGTAACCTGAAATGGACAAACAGACTTGAATACTTAAGTATTCATTAGTGTCACAGCTACAGTTTAAAACCTAGATTTAGAATTTGGATTCCTGAATGTTCACGACGATGCTCATGGATGCAGATGTGGGAAATTCCTTTTTGTTCGCCCTCAGACACCATCTATTCTGTAACAGTGAGAACAAGCACTCTTTCCTTGCAATACACATTTTCACCACTAGATGCTGCCAAATCTTACACACTAAACGCAAAATGACCGACAGCCTGAATTTACTGCAGTCTGTAGTTGGAACATGGAAAGAGAAACGTGTAACCGCCTCGTGATAAAGAAAAAATGAGGCGTCACAATCACAGTGCCACCTGCTGGCGGTTCTCCGAACCCTTTGAACCAGGAACACTGCAATACACTTCCAGAAGGTTTACACGGTTCCAGTTCCCAGCTAAAGTATGTACACGTTTCTCTCTTCAGTCCATCTGCGACACTCTCATCTGCCCTTAAATGTAACAGCTATAGTATCAGTGTACTTTTTTAACTGCAACCAACCAAAATCATTTGACATCAGTTGGACTTTAAATGCCTTATTGTATTTTTTTACCTATGTATCAGCAGTATGGACTGAAATATTTATTACTTTTGTTTATATGTTGCTTCTCAAGCCTTTAACAGTTGATTCCTGTGCTCTGTCCTGTTTTTTTTTTTTTTCTCCACGTTTTTTGCCAAAACCACAAAAGCATAAAGCCGGCGAGGACTCAAATATTGATGTGTGACATTTGTGACAGGTTATTGCCTTTTTTGTAATTATCTGTGTGGCCTCATATTCCAAACATATGCCAAAATAAGAATTAAAAACTACTTAAAGTCATCATGTGACTAAATTTGAGACTCTCTTCATTCATTATGTAAATATTGTTGCGGAACCATCGTGCTGGCCTGTTTGCAATTTTGCGATGGGTTTAAAACACATCCAGCAACACCGATTAGCAACAAGATCCCAAAGACTTTGGTGTGTGTATAAATGCTCACTAGCATTGTTTTTTGGGGTTTTTTTGTCTAACATTTCCACATTTTCCCACAGAACCTGAAAGCACCTCGTTATGTTGCCTTCAGTAATGATTCGCTTTATTAATTATAGCCAACCTTTAATTAACACCAGCCTTTATGAGTTTATGCATTAAAATGTGAAAAGTGCAAAGTGCAAGTGGAGTATATGTTTTTCTTCCTACAGGTTAATGCAGAAGTAATTTTCTACATTAATTAGAGGAGCTGAGGTCAAATGCTCGTCACAGCATGATGACCCAAATTAGCGTTTTAAAAAAATGCAAACCCAGTATTTTTTAATTTCACTGCAATATATAAAGTCACAAAAGTGATATTGCTCAATATTGGATTTAATTTAAAGTGGTATTTGGATGTAATATCACCTGAGAGACTGAGAGGTCTTATTATTATTATTATTATTATTAATTAAATGATTGTCATGTTTACTCCTGTTTTCCAGACCCTAGTCGTATGTCAGACCCCTTTAATTAAACACCCACAAAGTTATTTACTTTTTTTTTTTCACCTGAGTGCGTCTGCTTTCATCCAGGCTGGTTTTAGTATCATCATCCTTCTTTTTTGTTGCCACTGACACAGCAGCCGGCCTACACTGCCTTTCAGCGCATGGCTGTGTGTTCATGTCAGCTTTCTAAAGAGGATTTTAGGAAGGACAAACTTTGAATTCAAAGATTGTTTCCATTCATCCCAACATTCAGGAATTTAAGTGCAGTGAACCGACAAACCTGCAGCGGTTTGTCGGTTGTGGCAGATGAAGCTGTTTGACACTCTTTATGCTGCAGAATGAGCACCAATTTTTCTTCTGAGGGATGTCCAGGTATGAATACAGCACAGATGTCCTTGTCCTTGTGTATGTTTTTTTTTTTTTTTTTTAATAAGCATCTCTGGCACAAAGAGAGCTGCGCTTTACTCCATAAATCTTGTGCCACTGATGTCCTAAATAACAGAAAGTTTGATAGAAGTTGAAAAGAGAGCGGGACCATAGAGCGCCATCTGCAGGTAATTTCTATGGTCCAGAACTTTTGTCAGTGTGTGGATATTTAAAGTCTCCAGGACAGGAGAGGAGGCTGCTGATGCCAGTGAGGAGAGGCGGGATACAGGCCTTCCTACGCCAGCCCAGCGATATCTTCAGTAAGAGGCATCAACACCAGTGGGGTCCATGGGTCAGAGAGATTTTTGGTATGTAGCAGCACAACCCACGAGTAGTCTGATTGACTGTTTAGCTTTAGTGTGAACAGACACAGACGAGAATTAAAATCATCCCATATAAGTTGTGGAATACTAGTAGAATTTGGCAATTAACTACAGTACTTTTAAACCAGAGTAACCAGAATTTTCTAATGCTTTTATGAAAATGTGAAACTTGTGTTCTGGCCCGTTGTCTGACGTCAGAAACCGCTCCCCTTTTTTATATTATACTGCTTTAACCGCACTTAAAAATCATTTGAGCGCTCCGAGGTTCATCGGGGTCAGTGATTAGACCTGTGTCAGCTGTAGACGCGGATGTTTTCCCCTCATTCAGCTGATCACAGTCGCAGCCCTCACGGCTGGCTGTTTTCAGTGGCGTCCGATGATCTATGGCCGCGCTTCCCGTGACCTATACTGATAATATGTCTGGGATGAAAACCTGGCCGCTCCATGATCTCATCTGGCGGGCCTCTTCTTGGGATATTGAGCGCCCTTTGTTTGCAGATGCGTCTTCATTTCTGCCGGTCCGGGGCATCCATATTCCCAAATTCCCACTGAGCTGCGTCTCTGCTTTGTGTCGGCCTGGTGACCGTTTTTTTCCCAGAGCAGTCCCACTTGATTAGCACATCAGGCGGGACAGCGAGCGGCGGCCGCGTACACAGCCATCACCCACAAGCCTTTATCAATGTCCTGTAATTAAAATGTCACCGTTTAATTTTCGAGCCATCGCTTTTTCCCTCTGCGGAATCTTCCCTCCAATAACGAAAAGGTGTAATGGAAACGTTCTTTTCACGGGAAACAAAAAGATATCAGAAAGCGTTTAGGTGAGCCGTGGGGCCAGATAATCAATAAATAGCCCCTTCAGTCCGCCTGCAGGATTGATTGTTCTCTAAAACGGGATTTATAGGGGTCATGCTTTTATACCACTGTTAATTCTAAAACATTTGGCCCCCCATACACTCACCCTGAATGCGATGCGCTTCATTTATTTATTTCTATCAAATATCAAAAAGTGCGAAATAGCTTTAAACGGGAAATTAACTCAAATCACAAAAAAAAAACCTTTTCAGATATTAATATTGATACCATCATATTCGTAGATTAAGCGAAATTATATACATGGTGAAAAGATTCACCATAAAATGCCTGAAAACTTAAATACATTTTTTTTAAACAGCTAAAGAAAAGTTACAAAAATTCGTCTGTTTTAATTGTCCTCAACCCATAATTTAAAACGATTAATCCATCAGATGCAGTTTAACTTTTAATGAAGAGATAAATGTGTCTTCGTGTTAAGGTTTATCCAAACAATTAAACGCATATCAGCGAGGCTGCGGGTAGTGTTTATCCCGCAGTAATAACGCACAGCTCGCCTGAAATTACCGCTGAACTGTCTCATTAAAAATGCGGCCACGTCAGCTCACGTTTCCCGCGGAATCAGCCGCGACAATGGCTGCTTTCAAGTCGGGGGGGTCTAAATAATTAAAAAGCGAGGAATAATTACAGTATAAAATTGTAATTACTGGCGGGGACTGCGGGGGAAGCCTCTTCGCGTTGAAAGAAGAGAGGTTGCGTTCAGGATCGGGTTCAGCATCAATATTGCAAGGAGGTAAAACTGGCAAGACCAGGCTGCTGACGGGTTGATGACGCTCGCACACACACACACACACACACACACACACACACACACACACACGGTGTGTTCGGTCGTTTGTTGATGATAAAGTGGAATTGACCTTTCCTTTCATCGTTCCCCTCCATTAAAGTCAACTTTGTTTATTTATTTATGTTTCGATCTATTCTTTTCCTTCATAATGTACCCTCTATCACATACACCCTATATCAGTTTCAAGACTTTTTACGCATTTTACGCAGCGCCTCCTATCGGCCTTTTTGGCAAGTTAACCTGACCTAACCGGCCGTCGGTCACATTCCCACACTGAGTCAGAGAACATTTGCTTTTAATATATCAAAGTAATTTTTAGCAAAGATTCACTGACACGCTGGAGGAATTTTATTTTCAGCAGAAGATAGCGATACAGATAGATTTCTGTTTGTTATGGACATCTTGTGAGAAGAAAGTCCCTTCATAATTCTATATAATGGGAAAAAAAAGCTTTTAAAATTCATCTACTTCATCAACATCTTTATTCAGGAAATGAGAGATCTCATAGATCTCGCTCACGTCACAAACTGATTTTACGCAACATTCAAAATAATACAAGACCTTAATGAATCCTCTCTCTCTCTGTCTGTCTGTCTCTCTTTCTCTCGCATCCTCCTTTGTCTCTCGCTCGCTCTCTCTCCTGCCTTCATCATGTTCTGTCGTTCAGGTCTCAGATTGATTTGCGTGAGCAGCGTGGAAGCCTAACAGATGGCGCCGTAACTTGATAAATGAGTCCGGGCCTTTTGTTGTTCTTGCTCTCCTCTGAAGTGCCATCGCTGCTCATCAGCTGCAGCAGAATCATCCAAAACGTGAAACCATCACAGCTGAACTTTGAAGCCACGCATGTGCGGTTCGGTCAGCGGGACTAAACGATGTGTTTGTCCGACCCCTTGATGATAATGTTCTTTTATTATTATTTTTGCAGACATTTCAGACTATATGAACGAAGCAGATATTCTTCCCGGAACTCTGGACCACCAGCCTGGTTCTGAATTTGGGGTCAGCAGGAACCTAATTGTGCGTTTTATTTTTCTATTTTCGCTTTGCGCACGGCGAGATTGCTCCACTTGTGTGTGTGTGTGTGTGTGTGTGTGTGTGTGTGTGTGTGTGTGTGTGGAGAGAGGGAGAGAGAGGGGAGGGAAAGAGAGAGAGCGGTGCCATGTGCTTCCTGTCACGCCATTCACCTTCTCCACATGTAACGGGATGGAGGTCCTGTTGTCTGCTGCCGCCTGCGCTCACGTAAAGTGAAATAAAAGACTCCAGTTAGGAGTTCTTATCTTGGCACACCATTTCCTTTGTGGGATTCCTCTTTGGACTCACAGGCTCTGAATTTTTGGTCTTTTTTTTTCTTCTTAATATTTACATTTTTCCACATTAAACCGGTTTTGGAGTGCGCCGTCTTTTAAACAGAGAAGGTAAGTGGGCTTTTTAATTACCCTTGGGTCCAAAAATACATCATCTTTTTTTTTCCATTTCCCTGTCCCATACACACTGATAATTACGTGGCTATCACCCGTCAGAGTTGTTCATTTTATTCATAAATTGCTATCTTGGTTTAAAATCCACGCCAGCAGCTCGAGGCTGCGCTGGTGAAGTAAATATGCGACGGTGAACGTGAGATAGGCCCTCTCAAACCTAATTCCGAGCAACTGGCCCGGGTTAATCTGCGTAGAAGCTTTAATTATATATAGGGCTAGTCTTTTATTAACAGTGGGAGGACGCACGGTTGGATCTGTGTAATTACCAGCAAAGCTGCTTACAGTTGTTCTTTTCTTCTGTAAGCGCATTGGCGCAGCTCAGGATGAGTTTTCCTTCTGTCCTTATCCGCGTCTAAGAATCTTACAGGACTCTTAAGCAATTGGTCCAGATTTGCTGATCCGATTTGTAGAAAAGAGGAGCAGGGCCACCTCCGCAGCCCGATCACCTGATAGAGGAGGCCGAGACGTAATTAACCAGAATCCCTGATTGATTTCACTTTTCAAATTATTATTATTATTATTATTATTTGCATAATATTTATAATTGTAATAATTCCTAATGATTATTTTTTCTTTAAATTTGGCTACAATTTTTTGAAATCACTTTTAATTTCTGTCTTTTATTTCACGCTTATTCTGTCTCTGTCTCTCTTTGCCTTCCTGCGCGCCCACGCTTGACTCCACTTTCCGTTTTGATTGACAGGTCTCCCGGGATGGAGTCGGTGTCCGGACAGCATCGAGACGCGGGACGAGACCCCAGCACATCCCCCGGCACTAAGCAGGACGCGCAGGGCTTCTCCAGCCCCAGTTCCCTCAAACCAAATCAAGTGAGTGAGACCTCCCTGTACGGAGTGCCCATCGTGTGTTTGGTCATCGACGGTAAGGAGAGACTGTGCCTAGCGCAGATCTCCAACACCCTCCTCAAAAACTACAGCTACAACGAGATCCACAACCGCCGCGTCGCTCTGGGCATCACCTGCGTGCAGTGTACCCCGGTGCAGCTGGAGCTCCTGCGCCGCGCCGGTGCCATGCCGATTTCCTCCAGGCGCTGCGGCATGATCACCAAACGGGAGGCCGAGAGGCTTTGCAAGTCCTTCCTGGGGGCGCACAGCCCCCCGAAGCTGCCAGAAAATTTCGCGTTCGACGTGTTCCACGAGTGCGCCTGGGGCTCCAGGGGCAGCTTCATACCCGCCAGATACAACAGCTCCAGAGCCAAGTGCATCAAGTGCAGCTTCTGCAACATGTATTTCTCCCCAAACAAATTCATTTTCCACTCCCATCGCACCTCAGAGTCCAAGTATCAGCAGCCGGACGCGGCCAACTTCAACTCGTGGAGGCGCCACCTGAGACTGACAGACGTGAAGTCTGATGATGTGACCCACGCGTGGGAGGATGTAAAGGCTATGTTCAACGGGGGTAGCAGGAAAAGGACTCTGCCCATGGGCGGCTCGGGGATAGCCTCGCCCATGAAGTCGCAGGCCTCCCCCAGACTGAGCCAGACGAGCTCCCCCGAGATCCCCCTCAAAACTTTACGCTGCGAGGAGGATCAGGGGAATAATAACCTGAGTTTGGCAAGCGGCGCACGGACCTACCCAGTCATCCCGGTGCCCAGCAAGAACTTTGGCATGCTCCAGAAAATCCCCCCTCCCCTCTTCCCTCATCACCCCTACGGTTTTCCCACCTATGGACTGTGTCAGAAAAAGAGCGACGGTGCGCTCGACGCCAACAAAACCAACGTGTCGGGTCTGTTTTGGCCTGGCGCAAAAGACACCCTTTACCCCGCTTTCTCCATGTTTTGGCCTGCAGCCGGCGGCCTGCCCATGCCTCCCTACCCAGCGTCTCCGCCAAAACCTCCAGCGGAGCTGCCGTGCGTCCGGCAGAGTGAGCTCGACCTATCTGACCAAAGCGAGCGCGGCGCAAACACACCCAAAGACACCAGCCAACACCCTCACCACCAGCAGGAGAGCGGAGAGCGCTGCCCGAGCTCCCACTCCTCCATCGCCAGGAACGACGAGGACAAGTCTGGGGACGAGACCCCCCAGAGGAAAATAAACTATATTTCTGCCTTCAGACCCGTGGTCAAAGACGCAGAGACCATCGCAAAACTCTACGGTAACCGGGACAGTTTTGGGGTGCGCTCTGGCTACATGTCCCCGGATTTCATCAGCGAGAGCTCCAGCTATAGATCAATATCACCGGAAAGAGAGAGCGGCATGGACGAGGACGACGACGACCCAGACGTGGATGTGGAGTCCCACCGAGGGCAGGACGAGGATGAACCCATCCAGATCCGGACTGGAGGGGGCTACCGGGCCTCTCCCGTACCGGACCGGGTGTCCGTGGCTGCCCAGGAGGGCCAGGAGCAGCCTGACGCCCCCAGCCCCAGAGCAGCAGCAACAGCAGCGGCAACATCTCCGGAGCATGTTGGGTCACCAGACGAGGACCGGCGGATGCGTAATGGCTCCCCTCTTCATGAAGTAAGATTAGATTAAATGAAACTTTAATGATCCCCGCGGGGAAAGCTGAATTGTCGCAGCGGTGGAAAAGATGCTTTTGAGGAAGAGAGGAGAACAATAAGGATAATCAGGATAAATTGGCCTGGTTTATTTTTTTATATTTTTATATTTTTTAATGCTGTACTATCCATGAAAAATGTTAGACAAAGCAAGGTAGGACGGAATATAGAGATATTTATCCCTTTCTTTACAGTGATTCAAGTGTCATACATAATTTAACCCGATTGTTCTATTTTTTGGGGAGTAAAATATCTTAAATATAACCTGCTATTGAATCGAAACCACTCGAGCTTCTTTCAGGACTCAACATCTCCAGCTATAGAACCGCAGCGCTTTGAAGAAAGAAAAGAGGCTTTAATTACAGGAGAAATTGCAGTAAATGACACATAATTGATCTGCGGTATTAAACCCGACGGTTCTGCTTCATTTTACAGGTGTACGCGCATGAAAAGGGCGGCCATGTGCTTCTGACAGAGCCTCCGTTTGAGACCAAACAAGCGAGCAGATCTGATGGTGACTGGGCGCGTTTCTGATGTGTTTATTAATGTTAATGTTGACCGTTTTTAATAAGCCGTGTGTGCGTGCGTGCGTGCGTGTGTGTGTGTGTGTGTGTGTGTGTGTGTGTGTGTGTGGTGTTAAGGTGACCATCACGTGTCTCAACCACAGAATCAACGTAAATTTCCGTCTCAGCAGGAGCCAAAGGACAGACCAGGTTTATAAATTTACTCATTTATAAATGTTATATTTACTCGTTGAATCTCGCTCTTCAGAGGCTTTTTAATAATCATTTACAACAGATGATTTTCTCCTTGTTTTGAGCAGCTGATGGATCTTTACGCATTGACATCAGCGTGCATGAACGCGATCTGGAGAATATGGCCAAAGGTGAGAGATTCTGTTTTTAATGATTGTATTTATTATTCATTCTCACTTTTTAAAATGAAATTATCATCGCCTTGTTATCCTTCCTGTCACCGCGTTTAATTCTGTAATTATTCATTTTCTTTGTCGAAACCAACTAAATTCCGATTCGGTTGCAATCTTGAATAAACTTGGATTTAACTCGTGTTTTTAGGTTGTTAAATACCCCATTTCCAGTCTGTATCATTTCAAAGGCTCTTCTAAAGATGAAAATGTGAATTTACATTTATTCAGGCCTAAAGTGTTTCCCCAATTTGTTAACCACTTAATCACGAGATGTGGGTGTTTTGACTTATTATTGTAAGAGGAAATCGTTTAGAGGCTATTAATATTTTAACGAACTGAGCCATAACCCCGAGGCGCAGCAGCTAATTATTTTACAACGCTTGGAAAAACCCTGGGACTCCATTATTATCGTCTCGGGCTCCAGGCGATGCATGGCAATTACTGTGGCAGTGGCGAGAGGAAAGCGCTTAAATGGCTGTTATCGCGGCTGTAAACGCACCTGAAGTCGGTTTACTGAGCTGACATCAATCTCAGAAAGTCAGTGTTCCACACACGGATGTATAGTAGCGGAGGGACAGGCGCTGAGCTTCAGCAGCACCTTTCCTCCTGCCTGACCCTCATCTGCTGGGATGGATAAATAGCTGCAGATGAAAATAACTTGGTGTTTCTGGTTCTGGGCTTGCTGCAGAGGAACTGCAGAAGCAGCTTGTGGAACAGGTTGAGTTGCGGAAGAAACTGGAGAGGGAATTTCAGCATTTGAAAGGTAAGACTGATTCATTTATGCCTTTATTTGTAAAGATTTAAGCATTTAATGTCTCTGTGAACGTCTAAAAGGAAGATGAGTACAGTTTTCTTCGGTTAATTACGTAGAAATCACAGAGACGGTGTTGCGATTGGAATATTTGAAATCATCAAAACATCCAATATGTGGAGAAAATAAAGTCACTGATATAGAGGAGACATTCAATCAGGTCATGACAAAACAGTCATGGTGTGCGCGCAGACTTGCTTTTCTTTCCAGAATTTTTTGTTAAAAAAAAAAAACAAAAAACTTTAAATGTGTTTGCACCCAAAAACAAAGATTTTCCTCAAATCCTCTACATCACCTTCTTGACTGTCAGATTCCTGACCCGTTATTGTTTTAAAGGATTCCACACTCCCGTTTAACCATATTTTAACGGAAGATCTAAAAAGAAAATGAAAAAAAAAAAAAGACCGGTTTTTAGTTTAGTTTAGTTCTGCAACCACGTCTGCAGCGCAGAGCTTCAGAAAAGACACACGTTCCTCCTGATCATCATGAATTGTGTCTTTCAACAACCTCCGTCTGAAATGGCCTTCGGTACTCTTCAGATAATTTTCAGGATCAAATGAAGCGTGAGCTGTCCTACAGAGAGGAAATGGTCCAGCAGCTGCAGATCGTTCGAGGTTAGTCTCTCTGTCTGTCTCTCTTTAGCTTTTTAAAGCAGATGTAGATCGATGCTCTTCAAAGATCTGCAACAAAAACAGTTCCAGTAATGCTGACTTTATCAATCCATCGTAACTAACGAGCTTCTAAACTGTGGGCAAAAAAGAGAAAAGTGACACTTGCATATTGAAATATTGCTGATTCGTGTCCAGGCTGCTTCCTGTAAACTCCCTGCTTCCCTCCTGCAGTCGAGTGAATTATTAGACATCAAAAGGTGAAACTGAAGCCGCGCTGTTTTGTTTGCAAAGGTTATTTTCTTCTAAATCATCCTCTGGAAAATTGAATAGACAGACCATTATGCGGCGCTGTATCGGTTACATGCAGTAGACAGCAACTAAAGGATCGGTGTAACGTTACAGTAGTTTAAATACAGGGTTCAAGTACACGCAGGGGTCAGTCTGAACGGCACAGGGCACAGGGCGTGCGCTACACATTCACCCTTTTGATTCCTCCTTTTAACCAATCATTATTATTTCATTTTTGGATAGACACTTTGTGCAGCGAGTTGGACCAAGAGAGAAAGGCTCGTTATGCAATACAGCAGAAGCTAAAAGGTAACATTTATCTGCCCCCCACCCCGCCCCAAAAAACATAATCAACACATACCCCAAATATAAATATGCAAGTGCTACTTTTTTAATTGTTCGCCGTGCGCGAGTAAACTGCTCCGGCTCTGGTTCCTCCACCTGCACGTTCTGGAGTTAGGCAAAGATGCAGCAGACAGAGATGGATGCACTGCAGGAAACATCCAAAAGTGAAGCTGAAGCGCACAGTTTGTGTTGCGTTCAGCGCCGCGTGGCCACGCTTCATTCCTGATCTGTGTGCAAAAAACAGTTTTTGTTTTTCACCAACTCACGAAATCCTGTCAGAGTCATCGTTTCACACCAGCTTCCACTGGTCCACCAAGACAGGAACTGAGGCTGCGCCCACGTTTCACTGTGCTCATCTGACTTGTGTCAGAGTCCTTTGTGTGTGTGTGTGTGTGTGTGTGTGTGTGTGTGTGCGTGTGCGTGCACGTCCTCACTGATGGATCCGCTCCTCCCCAGAAGCTCACGACGCCCTTCACCATTTCTCCTGCAAGATGCTCACCCCGCGCCAGTGCAGCGGAGTCTGCGCCTTCAAACCCCCGCTACTGCCTCCGTAGCCGCCCAGCACGACTCTGCGCCGGACCCCAGCACAGCCAAAAGTATACACGCGCGCGCACACACGCGCGCGCTCGTTCGTGCACATCAGCATGGAGAGCTCATAAAAGATTATTCTGTAAAAACACACAAGCACTTGAACAAACACTGGACCAAAAATAAAGAAAATAAAAATAAAGACGCAGAGAACCAAGAAATCTCTTCAAATCAAAGCTCCCTGATTTTAGCCTAATTAAAAAAACTAAAGGCTGAACACATGCGTATATGCTGTATATCATGTGACGATGTGCAATGACTTGTATAATTGTGACATTAAGTTCAAAATCTCATTATTTAGATTGTTTTGCTCGTTTGAATGTCTGAGTTGTTACACATGTCGCTTTTCTCTGTCCTCGCTTTAATTTATTCTTTAGATTATTATTTCTAATATTGTGTTTGTTGTTAAGCACTTTAAACGGGCGACATTTCTGAATTGGTTCATGCCGTGTCAAACCAAATTATTTTTCAAAAAATGTTTAAAGATAGAGAAAATTATTACAAGCACTTGCTTCATCAAATCTTCAGGTTTGACATCAAACAATAAAAGCTTTCCCTCCGTTATTGTTGTTATTTTGAACCAGTCTTAAGCCATTTATCGATGTGTTTTAAATGTTTGACCTAACTCCCACAGCAAATTTCCCCTGCCAGGTTACCGTCCCTCACTCTTGTGTATTGTGAGTCCAAACTAAAATCCTTTTAACACACGATGGTCTGATTTTATATGAATGTATGTGTGATGCTGCCATTCATGCTTTGATCTGCTCTTTCAAAATGAGATTTGTAAAGTCACACCCGCGTAATCACAAGCCCTGAACAATTGTAAAAGACATACAAATGATTTCTAACACAGTTCACCCATTCCTGTATGTATCCAGGTCAATAATAAAATGTGAAAGCCATTTTCCTGCCTCATTTTTTGCGTCCCCTGGCACACGCCCGCCACCTGCTGGTGGATTCTGGTAACGGCTCCTGCTGGGACCGCTCATATTTCATCTTATAATATTTTAGTCCAACGTGATCTCTTTCATTAGTCGGCTCCATCAGTGGATGACATGTCTAGTCAACTTATAAGGTTTGATGTGGAGTCAGGGGAGCAAACTGATCTAATAGTGAAATCTAATTCTTCTGATGGGGGACTAATAGATATTGATCACGCCGCTCTCGCTCAATACTGATGCACACACACACGTCACTGCTGCACGAAGAATGTTAATTTTCTGTGAATGTTATTGCCCTCCACGACAAAGCTGCTTCTCTTTGAATATTAACAAGAACCGCAAACCTGAAAACAACTGAGATGCCCTGGTTTTGTGTTTTTATTCAGCTGAAAATGGAGGCAGTGACATGCACAACTGTGCTGCACTGTTTGTGGTTACTTTTGTGGTCACTCCACTGTATGTTGGCTTTGTTAATATGTGCTGGAACTTTTCATTTTCTTATTGTCTTATTGATATTTTGCTATAAGCATGTCTTTGCTCATTTTGTTCCATTTTGTCATGTTAAATTATTAATTTAAAGCCATATTGTGAAACTCCTGGAGGTGAAATCCATACATTGTGATATGAGGCCTGTTTTATTTTGCAGTTGCCACATTGTTCTGCAGTATTTGCATCACTGCTTCGTACCTTGTGGATAAACGTGCGGTCAGAGGACACCTGTCCCATCAACAATACAACAGATGGTGGTGATACATAATGATATAATAAAATCTCTGTAATTCCCTCTCTATGAAACAAGCTGCAGAACTAGTTTGTCAATAGATTCTTTGTAGGAACCTCAAGGGATCATGCATTGTCTGATAATGGATTTGGGCCTGGAGCTTAATGTGTTTGGTGAAATAACGATTTTTTTTTTTCTTTTTAATTCTGTAGAAAAGCAAAGATACTGGTGCTGAGGAACAAATCATGCTGCTTTGGCTGAAATAGATACAAGCTGGAAAAGCATGCCTGTCACTGAAGATGTTCAACATAATAGTAAATAAATTTATGAAGAAAATATATATTTTTTTGTCTCTGTGATTGTAAAGAGCACATCTACTCATGCCAAGAAGACATGATTTACATATTTACAATAATAATTGACTTTAAATTTGTTTGCAGGTCTTATAAAGGTTAAACACACTTTTCACTGACTCTCATCAGTCTTGAATGAATTATTTGATCACCAAAGACCTACAAATATCACACAAATTCAGACATATCAAAGAAGAAGATTTGTGTGTGTGTGAGTGTGTGTGTGTGTGTGTGTGTGTGTGTGTGACTGGATTTTTATTATGTACAACTGAGCTAATTCACAAAGGTAAAATACTTTGTTTACTAGAAAAATGTAAAACCTTTGGCCTTTTTCGCCCATTTTTATATTACAAATATGGCACAGACTTATTATTATTATTATTATTATTATTATTATTATTATTATTATTATTATTATTATTATTAATAATAATAATAATAATGATGTCAATATTAATATTAATATTAATATTAATATTAATATTAATATGAGAGACAAGTTGTTTGTGAAAGGCTGCATTTCTTTTGGGCTTCTTTTGAAGCGAAATGCTGCCACCTACCGGTAGGACTTGAAAGACGGTTATCTCAAATTTATGGTTTCACCAAAACGTCACATTTTACACCCTATAACAACAACAACAACATAAAATAAAGACAAATCATTCACATTTAGTGAAGTTAAGTATTTTACATTTTGACTTTCAAACATTTGAAGATGTTTGACATAATATTAATATCTAATTAAATCGGTTTGATGCTAATTTTAATTAGCACTCTCTTCCAAAAACACTTGCTTTTACTCTTCCCTTTTATCAAATTGCAATATGCAAACAATAATAGCCATAAAAAATTGCAACAAGGAATGAAATTCTCGTGCAGATCTCTCAATCAGATAAAAAAACAAACAAACTGCATTTTAAATGTATGGCGTCCAGAATGATAGATTAGTAGTTTTAAAAAACAATGTTGCATATAAATTACTATAATAAGTCCATGAAGACACATTAGTTAATTAACTGTTCTGTTCCAGCCTGTTGTGTTCTGTTCTATTCTGTGACATTCGTTGACATTCTGTAACATTCTGCAGCTTTATTTTCCCCTCATCGCCAAAGTACTTGAACGCGCCAGGTGCGCGTTCCCGCGGCCCTCCGCTCGTCCCAGTCATGTGACAACACCTCAGCACGCCTGCGTAAAGAAATACAAGATGGCGGAGAGTGCGGAACTGAAGGTAAGGCGCAGCCCGAAATCGTTACAAATTTACTCGGTTACTGAGGCTTTGGTTGTCATGTCGCACAGCCCGTCAATGATTTAAACGTCAGAGCACGGAGACATCGTCACGGTTGGAGTTCATTGCGCCAACACGGCAGCAACTTTGTTGAATACGCGATCGCCGAAGCTGGAGCGGGCATGTTTATGTTGATATTCAGACGCGCTGGTTTGGTTGAACCGACCGTTTTCTTCAGTACAGCCGCTCCGGTCAGGACGGTTTCCACTTTCAAACCGCCCGGTGTGGTTCGTTTAAAGGCGGAGGCAGGGTTTTGGGCTTGCCAGTTGTGTCTGTGCTGGCTTCGGGAGATATTTGAGGTTGGCTGTTGACTGTCGCACCGTTAGTCTCAGCCTGTCGGGCGGTTCGCTCCTGACAGCAGCATCAGGCGCGCTGCTCCGTGTGTGACAACACGCCTCGTGGATGCGGGAGATTGTTGGCACGTGGATAAGTTGATGGCTATAAATCTCATCCTTTCAGAGCTGACTGTGGATCAGTAGCAGAAATAACGCTGCATGGCTGTTCTGTGACGACTCGCTTACCTGTTGATATATTCGTGATGAAGACGCGTGGCATCGTGTAACGGTGCACATGCAGGTGATTCTGTCAGTGGTTGTGTGGGATTTAATTAGTTCAGTTTAACCAATCCCGCTACCACTTTAGTGTTTGCGTTAATCCAAAACTGCGCGATTGCAGATCTAGATGTTACGGATTGATCGGTTTTGCGCTATTTTTAGCCTTTTCCACTTCCGACCAGGATCTGTGGATCTATACGTGCTCCTTCGTGCCAGCTGCTGCTAAACAGCCTGTAATAAACAGAGTTTTGACTGCACCTTTTTTGAAAAGCCAGATGTGGTCTTACAATGCACCCCGCCTGAAGATACAGTAGGTTCCACCTTTCACTTTTAATCAGCATTAATAGATCACGCCTCATTTTGCATGGCACTGGGGCAGGAACTGGCAAACAGACCCTAAGTTTAAAACGAGCATTCAAATTCCCAGTCAAGACTGGCAGTATTGTACTTCCAGAATAGAAGCACATCAAATCCATAGATTGAGCCAGTGGGCAAAGCTTTTCTGTAAACATTGTCAGCATTTTCAGATCGTAATCTAATCGTACTTCCGCGTCCTCCCTTCAAAAGCTGTACAAAAACTGGTGTATCTGCCTTTTCTGGTGACAGCCATGCATGAACTGCCTCAGTTTAAAATGAAAAAGTCATGTCATAAGGCCAATATTCCTTTTTTTGACGAAGTGTCAGCGTCATGTTTCTTGTCACGACTGTCACCATTCCTCCTCATCCGTGTCTGTTACACGCTGCCCTTCACAAGTTCTGCAATGAAATAGTTCCTGACTGTAGCCTGTTGAACATCACAGCACAAAACACTCCAACATAATGCGATAAATCCGGGACATAAATTTGGCAGTTTTATTCACACTTCAATATTTCAGCAGCCCCGTCAGATAGTCAGCAGCCCACAGTTCTCCCCGTCATCATGGACGTACAGCACATTTATATGGGCTCAGGTTTGCTCATAAAGTACCAGTGTTGGTACTTTTGTGGATGCTGATATTGTTGCTGATGTATTATGCATCCCTAATTGTTATTTGACAGGATGGGAGTGACAGCAGCTGGCTGCACGGTGCAACCAAGTGCTTTCATTTTTACCTGTAAAGATGCAGACAGGCATGGATATGAACTCCAGAGGTGGTAAATGTTGTTGAGTCATTTTCTTTTTGGAAGGAAATTGTGTTTGTCAGCATCACAGGTTGGTGAAGAAGCAAAATCAGAATGAGATGAAGACAGTCGGGAGAAGCTGTGGGTCTTGTGTTACTGAGAACATTCTCTTGCCAAGGGACACCAGCGCCAGTTCTACGTTTCAGAGCTGACAAAATAGCCAATAACGGCTGACATGTACAAATGTGCTAAGAGTGAGGCGTGCACCATGCCGACAGGGCCCGGCCGCTCTCACTGAGGCCAGATGGCTGGTTTCTGGGTTATTGCCTACCCTGTTTAAAAGAGAACCATCTTTATGACGGTGAAAACTTGGGCTTTAGGCTCAACAAGCCTCGCTGAGCCATTATTCTCACTCTGTAGCGCACGCTTCAGGGCATGAATTAGTACGCGGGTGCTGAAAAGTAAAGGGTGGTGCCAGAAAATGTTGTACATGGGAGAGAAAAAAGGGCAGCTGTTGAGATATTTGTGATATTGTGCCAAAACACTAGAGATGGTGGAGGAGCCAGAGAGGAAAAAAAATGTCAGTGAGCATTAATTGTCCACGTAAAGAGGACTGAATGCTCGTTGTTAGCCGTGTCCATCAGTACCTGCTTGCACGCTCTCGCTGTGAGCTGCAGGGCCCACATGGCCTCATCCTCCTTCACTTAAACTGCCCTCTTCCTGTCACTTTGTCCATTTTGTTAAGCTCTTATTGCGCATTAAAGATGGGACGTGTCCAGTCCCTGACTGTTATTGCTGCGTTAACACGCTCCAGAATCCATTGTAACATGTCTTGTTAGTGTTATCTTAGTGTTAAAATAGAACGATGCAAGTTCAAATCAAATCATACGTGTGTATGGATGTTTTGCACGGACATATGACAACCGTGTTGATATGCGTGTGTACGATATTATTCTGTTAACTTCTTCTAATGCTCTATGTAAGATGGTATTTAAGTTTGCATTTAACCTTTCAGATTTTAGTTCAAAACACCAGAATTTTATTGTTTCCCCAGGCTTGGAAGCAGATAAATTGGGATAGCTAATGTTTAAATAATGGGATGAATAAAATTTTAATGACAAAATATTTTAAATAGACCTCAAACTCATTCTTGCATAGAGACAGGATAAATATTATTCTAATTTTCTTAAACTGATTAATGGCGTCTGACGGTTCTGTCTGAGGATGAACTCACACTGGTCCCCAAGGCAGACTTTGGGGGTGAAATGTTCCTGGTGGGAGTGGAAGTCACGACTGTGTCTGGTTCCATTGAATTTCACTTCAGTGGAGTTCCAGTCCTC
The DNA here is from genome assembly GCA_015343265.1 of Pao palembangensis. NCBI lineage: Eukaryota > Metazoa > Chordata > Actinopteri > Tetraodontiformes > Tetraodontidae > Pao > Pao palembangensis. Next base: position 15,010,398 of record CM027081.1, read on the forward strand.
CTCGGCTCCTTTGAACTGTCTTTTGTTCTCCGTGGAGCTGCTGCAGAGGCAGCCTGGCACAGCCAATAACTGTCTGTGTGCTGGCGGCTTATATGCAGAGACAGTCTATTTGTAGAGCCTGTGGCTAGGTTAATCCCTAACGATACAGGTCCTCTCCTCCGCTCCCCCATGGCCTCTCTGCACCCGCCTATTTGTCCGATTGTGAGTGCAATTATTGCTGCATTTAATAACATGTTAAATTTTCACTGTTCCTCATGAAAATTGCCCTGGTGATGATGTTTCTCTCCTGTTGGTGTATTTAAAGCTACAAACTCTTGCAGGTATTCAGGCAGAGCTTCTTGGATTCGTAACTGTGAGCTAAGAGTTTTTTTTTGTTGTTGTTTTTTTGCTGGTGCAACGTAATTTTATTTTTAGTTTGCAGAGGTTTTTTAGTTAATACTGGTGACAGCTGAAGTTGTTGAGCGTGATTTTAAAACAGGAAGAGATCTTTCATCTATTGATATCGGAGGTGTTTGTGAAGCGGATGGATCAAGCTGGGAGTGTTAATTGACTTCCTGTCTGCATTAAATTCACGTGTTTATTTATGAGACCCACCAGCAGCAGCTGAAGATACTGCAACTATCACAGCTCCATCTTCAGAAAGATGAGTGTTTCCTGAATTGCTGTGGTGAATCCTGTTACAGTCTGGTTGCCGTAGAAACGTGTCACATTTGAGATCAACCTGGGCAGGTAGCTATGAAGTTCAAAGCTGTTTTCAGTCCGGTCCAAAAGGCAGATTTCACTGATTTTTCAGGAAATAACATGAGCTTTTCTTCTAGGACATATGCATCTGTCCAATAACCAGTCATTCTACATTTTCTCCTCTGTTATTCTGACGAAAACAGGCTGTTGCCACGCTCAAATGTTGCGTTATTGAAAATCTAAAAGAATTCTAGTGAACTCAGCTGTCTGCATTTTCTAACTAAACAATATAAATGCGTAGGGATGTGATTTTTTTGTTTATTTTTATGCGCCGTTTCTTTCACACAGATCAGCGACCTTGCAACCTGACGGTTGCTCATGGCCCAACTCAGAGTTATTAGTTAACGCAAGATGAGTTATAGGAGGCGACATGGAGAAGCAGGACCTACATTTAAGTCCGTTTTGTTGTTTAATGGGACCCGATTTGTTTTCTCACCAAACCGGTGCAAAGGGATTTTGGGGTCAGGTGTCTTTATGGCTCTGATTCAGTTTCTGTGTCCACTTCCTCTGTCCAGCTCAGGTGAGGACAGTGATTGCGGAAGAAGCGGCAACATTTATTTGGCAGCTACCGAGACCAACACACGCCAGTAAAATGTGGTGTTTGGTTGCAGCTGCAGGCTCTGCCAGTGCTTTGGCACAGGACTGCAAAAGCTTTTTGTCGTCACAGTTCTTTGCCTTTCAGCACTGAAGGAGGCTGGATCAGACTCACGATCTGCCTGTGGCAAGCTCAGACTAGAACCGGGGAGCACACGTGTCAGACGGGAGGCCCAGAGGCTTATCTGTCCTACCAGATAACTCCTTTCTATCCGAACTGGCACCCACTATATCGCATGCAGCAAATTAATTTAAACAAATGGAAGAATGCACCATGTTTAGCTTAACACTGTTGGTCAAGCTGATGTTTTGCTGGAAATTGCAGAAAGGTTGTTGTGGTAATGGAGTTCATATACGTAAGCTGGTTTTTGTGATTTTATTTGGAACAAATTCATGGCAAAATTAGGTTTCACACTGATCCTAGTTGTTATTTAAACTAGGCCTGTTTTTCAGTTTTAAAAGGTAAATGATCATATTTAATTTACTGTTGATTACATGAGAAATTATTTGACAGCGGTGCATGTTGCCTACAGTAAGTCATCCCCAAGGAATGACTGATGTCATCCATGTCCAAAATACTGTGATTTTGATACCACAGCTGCAGGAGGAAGAAGGAAAAAACAACACGCACACAGCTGAGCTGGAGTCCATATAGCTGGAAGGCTAATAGGTTGGGGGATGGGAGGACAGTTGGGCGGGGGCTGGCACTCAGTGCAGAGACCTCTAGCAGAGAGTGGGAGCTTTATATAATGGCCAGGTAGTGTGCAAGTTCGACTTCCATCTACCTACACGACTTCCATCCACCCACAGACAAACACACATCTGAAGCTGGCTGTCACAGCATTATTAGCCTCACCATCTCCAAGTCCCAGAGGACCAGAAGAAGCGCTTTTTCAACACGTTAACACCGTTAAAAAAGCAGATTTATTCACACCTAACTACTTAAATGCTGCTGGCTGCTCCATGCATCCTCCTCTGGGCAGTGTTTTTGTGAAAGCACCTGGAAGACTGGACTGGGGTCCCTGCAGGACTCAACCTGCTGCATTGCTAGCATGAGAAACATCCACAAACAATGTACAACGTACATCAATTAAATGGGCCATATTCTAAATAAAACAAAGTTGAAATCTTATTTTAACAAACAGACCCAAAGTAGTTGGGGTCCTTTTTAATTCGACCCAGTTAAAAATGATGAGACATTTACACAGACTTTGTCACAAAACAGTACTTGTCTCGTGAGGAAACGTTTCTAAAGTAGGATCCTGTCCTGGGACTTAGCGTTAGCAGCACCCTCAACCTCACTCCAGCAGCAAAGCTAAGTGGCAAGTGCTCACTGACAGCACGACCTGCTCTTTGCTCGAGGCAACTGGGCCATTTCCTGCCATTCAAAAACAAGAACAAATGCTTAGCATTGGCTAGCTGTTAGCTTCTTTTGTTTGCATCTTCTTCTGCTTTCTGGCAAAACTGGACACTTAAATGTGTGAGCAATTGTCAGCCACGCTGTGGGTGGAGGCAATGATTATTGTTTCAATCGGTATATGTGCGTGACCATGCCAGTAGGTTTAAAATGAGTTGGTTTGATTCTGTTTCTTCTTGCTGGGAGGCCGTGACTCAGGTGGTAGAGTTGTAGCTCCAGTGATACAAAGGCTGTTTTTGTGAGCCCCTGCTGAGCAACATACTTCAGATGCAGATGCAAGTGGCATCCTGGGAGTTTGACTGTGTCACAAGTGTCTAACCGTGCACTGCCTGGAGTTTTCACATCCTTGCCAACAGGTAGTCCAGGTTGCCCACTGATCACACACCAGCTCTTCCTCTTTTCATGCAGAAGTGTGAAATTGAAGCCCTAAATGTTTCCAGTGACCGCACCAGTCCCTTACATGCTAGTGTCCTGCTGTGCATGTGTGTGTTATGTCTGTTAATGGGAGGTTTATAGTACAGGAGTCTAAAGTATTCATGCTTTTCGAAACTGTGAAGCATCAAAAACTTCATTTCTTCTGGGGTTGATGGAACATTTGTTGCGCACGTTGTCTGAATCAGTAGACCTGATCATAATTTTTCAGAGAAAAGAGGATTAGAACAAATTTACTTCTGTAAAGATTTATTCACACACTCGAGAAGATGGCTCACACAACTGTCATGTGGGCAAAAAGTGCAGATAAGGGTTGATTCACAGCCATTTGGATGCACGTGAGCACTGTGATCTTAATGATCAGAGCTGTAGGTCCTGATGCCTTGTTTGTGTGTGTGTGTGTGTGTGTGTGTGTGTGTGTGTGTGTGTGTGTGCGCGTGCAACTGAGCTTCCCCGTGCATGCTAACTTTTGTGTGCAAGAGCTCAGGCATGTATACACAGTAGACGGGGCTGCAGTTGTCATGCAACTGAAGCACCTTGCATGCTAACTGTTAACTGTGTCTGTGTGTGATTCCTTTCTGAAATGTCTTCACATCGCACATTGTTTGTGATTCAAGAAAAGAGACTTGTTTTCCCCACAGAGGACGTGTTATCATGTCAGTCTGAGAAGGTGAGCTGTAAATATTGTAGAGGCGCAGCTCTTCTGTGCTGCTGTGGTGGGCTTCACGGCTCCTGCATGACTGAATTCGCCATGCAGTGTATATTTATTTAAGAAATGCTGACAGGCAAGAATGGTGCTTAAAAATCTTCATCTAATGTATTAGCAGAAGAGGGAAAACATAGCAGCCGTTAACGTGTACTGATTCATCCGAAGCTGAGTATCACAGGCGATGCTGCAGTCGGGAGTTTACCAAACCCAGTAAAAACAGCCCAGCCGCTGGCCAGGTTTAACTCGTCCGCACTGGTTTAGACACATAGGTGTTTTAGCCTGTGAAATGGTCTGCTTTCACATGCATTAGAGACGGCCTGAACAGGCGATGTTCTACCAGTGTTTGGCTCGGTTCTGTGTGTCAAGATAATGTCGGCAACAATGAAACGTTTGATATTCCGGAGCAGCGTTTGGTGTGATTCAAGGTGCAGATTAGATGAAGAGGCTTCTGCTTGGAACCTTGGTAACTGTCCTATAACGATCGGTTAAACGGTGTGAAGGCTGCTGGAGTGAATCCCAGCAGTCAGCGTACACCCTGGATAGGCCGCCAATCCCTGGCAGACCACACACCATACTGTACCTGGAGGCAATTTAGAGGGTCCAACACATCGAATTTGCATGGCTTTCAGTTCAGCCTTTTTAGCTTTTGAACTCATTTTAATGTTTTTTGGGAATTGATGTGTGGTTTTATGCCAAACACACGATTTTGCATCTGTTCCAGTTCTGAATCAAATGGATGTTTCAAAAACAATTAAACATGCCCATAAATTAAAGATGGAATCTATGTAAATTATCCAGGAGATGCTTCAGTTTGAGCGCAAAGTGACATTTTATCCTCATTCTGAAAGGAAAAACTATTCTAACCGCCTCTCACTAAAAGCTGTGGAGGCTGAGCTGCTCTCTCTCCCCCATCCCCCCTTTCCTTTATCCCTCCATCAGTCACTCTCACCAGCCCTGGATGCTGCTGCAAATTATTAGCCTGCATCTCTCCTGTAGTCTGACTGTAGTACCAGAATTTTACAATAATCTGACTCATGTTGAAAACACGCTCTTGTCTTTATTCACACTAGACGACGACGTTTCATGAGGAGGCAAACGTTTTGGTTGCAGCGGCTTGTGGCTTTGTGCATGTAATCAGTAATAGTTTTTAAAGGTTCGGGCCAGTTTGCGAGCACATCGACCACACTACCAAAGTCTTCTAAAGCACCCCCGAGGGTCAGAAGGAGATGTGGGCGGCGCTGCATCTAAGAAGCTTTTGTGTTCTCTGCCTTGCTTTGCTTGCTCGCTGCCAGGCCATTGTTGTCAATATTTCAAAGAAAATAAAAGCAGAAACACCTGCTCTTGAGTGCATGTGTAGCAGAGATTATTAGCGGTGGCTGTAAAATAGCTTCCTGTTTCCTGTTTGATGGTGGCAGGTGGCAGGCCTGTGCAGACCTCGCTGAGCTGCAGATGAAAGCAGTCAGGAAGCTGACCAGTCAACTTTCACACTGGAAAACAATTTTAAAAATCGGATAAATGCAGTAGGTGCTACTCTGTGTCGTAACCTCATTACAGCGGTCACCTTCAAAAACCTAGTGATTATTTTTCCTTGAATCTCCCTTGAATAAAATGACCTCTGATGGGAAGCCCACAGTGGCAGCCTGCTGAGGCTCCAGCACCAGCACCAGCAGCTACTCCTTGGCTTGCTTCTCCTTCACCTTGTTCCTTTGTCACAGCTTCCGTTTGCACCTACACGTCAATTTGTTAGAGACGAGAACGTTCTCACACCAACATGCTTTTTCTGTTTCAACAGCCAAATCTGCAATTTCTGTCAACTAAATCGATATTAATGCATTCTGCTTATTTAAATGTAAGTTTATAGTGTTGCTTTGTCTGCTTTAGAAATGTCCTTCCCTCATGACTGTTGACTGAAGATGGAGGACAGAAAAGAGAAGACAGGAGAGATGGAGAGCTGTTCATCTGTCTCACCTCCAAAGCCACCTGTGTGTGTGTTTTCTCTTTTCTGAGAAACGTTAAACATCCGCATTATAGGAAGAGGGACAGACAGACAGAGGGAGACAGACATGGTGGAGAGAGAGAGAGAGAGAGCCTGGCCAAGTGTGTTTAGCTGTGCCAGTGTTTGTGTGTCTTATCTGTCTCAGCTCATTGTTCCTATTTGTGCGTGTGTGTGCCGAATACATCACCATTTTTTTGTCACTGCAATATTCACCTGTCCACCTCTACGGTGGATCTGAGGCAACACGCTGTGTTTAATCTGAGATTAAACACATTCCATTACAGCATTTGCAAAACCTCTTTTTAACTCTTTATTCATAGGACATGTAAGAGAAGAGAGCCTGCTGGAGAGTTGAGATGAAGCAGAGGAGATGTGTTAGAATCATTCAGGGCATCACTGACAGCAGCATACACACACACACACACACACCACACCACACCAGTCAGTATCTGCAAAAAGCTTCAGCAGAGCTGACGTTGGGTCACACTCGTCTATTTTCTCACCGAAGAACCTAAAAACAGAAACAGCGCACAGCAGCTTTTGTCCAATTAGGCCGAGTTAGTTCCCCATCAACAGCACTGTTGTAAATGAGATGTTGTACTGTTGTTGTGTAGCCATAGTAACCAGTGTTTTCACATCTCCTCTGCCACATGCACGTTTCCCAGAAATGGTTGATAATGTTCACAGGCACAAATGTTGTTTAGCCATACTGAAAAACTGTGTGTGTGTGTGTGTGTGTGTGTGTGTGTACTGGCCAAGCTAAGGGATTCTGACTGTGTATTATGGGATTATTAAAATGATTGCTTTCTTGAAATTTGTGCGACAGCTGCTCTGGCCCTGATTGTGGTTCTTTATCATGCCCTAAAAGCATGTCTGACCAAGGTCTTTGTGTAATTACAGTGTCATTCAGACTGCAAACATCAGAATTATATCATCACCCGTGCGTTCCCCCCAGAATGGTATTTTTTCTCTGTGAATGTTGTCCCCTGCATGTGTGTTTGTGGCAGCAGGACGGAAGCAGCTGTGCCTGCTACTTTGGCAGGCATTGCTCAAGGTGTTGGATGGAGCTGTTGCACACGTTGCAGTCTAACACAGAAAGTCGAGAGCAGTGTTTCCTTTTTCCCTTTTCACAAGCAAGCTCTTCCCACATGAGCTGATGTCACATGACTGTGTGTCACTACAAAGAGAGAGCAGAGCTGCTCGACTTATGTGAATATAAACACAGTGCGCTCACTGCTGGAGAAGATGTGTGTGTTTTTGCATCATTAATGTAAAACTGAACAAAGCTCTTTAGATCTAATCTGCTGATATCTGGTGCTGGCGTGAAGCTGAGGAGTGAGCATTAGTGATTTATGACTCTTCTCTCCAAATGTCATTCTGAATGTTGTTGCTCCATCGACTCTTGTTACAGTGTACAGCGTGACTTCTTCAGGGCGATACAGTATTTGAATGTGCCTGTAGAGCCCAGCTGTTCAGGGGTGTCCTTCATATATTAGAGGAGATGGACAAGATGAAGAAGAAGACAGAAATGAAATGTTCACTTAAATATAAAAAGAACGAGTGCTTAGAAAAATAAACCGAATGCTTAAAGGTGGATCAGATTTCTACTCGTCCACAAATCTGCAATTGCTAATTTCAATATTGTTGTGTGTTTCTCCAACACATGATCTTTTGTAAAAAGCTGAACGGTTGTTAGAAGAGGGAAAAATGGAGGGTGTGGGATTGTTAATGCATGCCGATGCTGCGTTCAGGTCACAGGCGATAGCCTACAGGAGTCATATCTGCCATTTTAAATGTCAGATTTATGCAAAAACCCTATTAGCTCAGAACAAACGGCCTCATTTGAAGGAAAAAAAAGGCAATGATTTCACAAACACTGAAGCCTGAAAGTTTCATTGTCACAGACCTTTTGTATCCATGATAAAATATATCCATAGAATTGTTGAGGGAAACATGCATCAGCCCTCTTTTCTTTGAAATGTCACCATTAAACACCTTTGTAGAGCAGATGCAAGAGCAGCGTTCACGTTACATGGTCACTGTCATCATTGTGTTAGGGGAAGGCAGGCTGAATGGACACAATGGCTTAAAAAACTGGCATTAATATTGCATCAAGTTTTGATTTCTCTTCTGTTTTCATCCCTCTCATCACAGCAAATGGTGATGAGCCTGCGGGTGTCGGAGCTGCAGGTGTTGCTTGGCTACGCAGGGCGCAACAAACACGGACGCAAGCACGAGTTACTCACCAAGGCGTTACATTTGCTGAAGACGGGCTGCAGCCCCGACGTGCACATGAAGATCAAAGAGCTCTACCGACGACGCTTCCCCGCCAAGATGGTGTCCCACTCTGAGCTGGTCATGCCTGGCCCACACCACCCAGCCACGGTGGGAATGGTCGGAGGAGGCGGCGCGGCGCTGCCTGCCGGACTGACACAGTTGACATATGAGGGCCACGCGGGCCACGGCGGAGCACCTGCGCCCGCTGCCTTGCTACCGCTCTCGCTGCTTGGCCCTGGGAAACACGAGCTGACGGGGCTGACGCACCATCTGTCCACCTCGGCCACGCTGCACCCGGTGCATCCAGACGTCAAGCTGCAGAGCCTGCCCTTCTACGACATGCTGGACGAGCTCATCAAGCCAACCAGTCTAGGTGAGCCAAGGTCTGAGCGTTTGTTTGTTGAGGGAATTATTGTGGAATTTCAGCCAATTATCAAATATCCAAACACCCCGGTCTTACTTTGGTGCAGGATTTATTCTCTGGTTTCACTGAGCTCTCAGGTCATCCATCTTTACACACTCCCTCACCCAATAAAACATAAATATAATAGTAATAATACACACACTACCAATACACACTTTTTTTCCTGTTTATTTCCTTTAAAGAGATATGACATCTGCTTTTAGTTGATGCAAAAAAATGAATCATTTGCATTAAGTTTTGCTGGTTTATCGGTGTAAAATGAATTTTAGAGAGTGACATTCATGCAGTGATCCAGTTCCATTTATTTCACGGATGAGTAATTGCTTTTATTTTGATATTTATATTGAAGTGTCATGCTGGAATTTGTTTTGGATGAGCCTGGGATTGCTGCCACGAGATGAAATATTACGTTTTCCTCATCGCAGTAAGACCAGTTTAGCGTCAGCGCCAGGCAGAAAAACAAACAAATTCTTATAGATCCGAAATCCTAAATATGCAATCAGAAATATCCCAGATTAATCAGATCAAGGTATCAGTTTGATCTGGGGAAGTGTGAAGTGTGCTTTTGCTTATCAATGAGTTAATGATGACATAATAAAGCAAAAATGTGTTTGGGCGCAGCAGCCGTTTTATGGGGTGTGCAGTCAGCAGCCTGCCTGCATTTAGCGCTGAAACGCTCTCTGGGCTTTGGGATGTATTGCAAATATATGGAAATGTCTAGTTTTTCCTACATTAGCATTTTAATGGGGTGGGAGACCATCTTGTGATTAATTTGCCTGCAGATGCATGTACAAACACAGCGTCTTCAGCTCTGTCATTGCACCTTCTTTTTCTTTTTTCTCTCTTCTTCCACCTCTTTTCTCACTCTGTCCATTTCCTGCATCCTGCACGTGTTCCATTTGCCCCGCCCCCCCCCCCACCCTCATCTTCCAACCTCCATCGAAATTTACATGCAAAGTGATGAAATGGTGCAGGCATACATCTGTGTGGGCAAAACGCCCCCTACCCTCCATCCATACAGTGAATTTGAGTCATACATTCACATGGACACACTTGTATACGTAATAGCTCACACGCATACTTCTCCATAAATAATGCATGTTGACTGTATTGTTCTGAGAAGCAGACAGTATGAGAGGACAAAGAACTGTAGGAAAATGGTGGATATTGTTGCTGAAAGCTTAACAATACCTTGAAAAATGTAACTCTATAATGATTTCAGTGATAATGACGCTTTTCACATTCATAAAATAAAGAGTGTTTGAGTGATTCCCGTGTCATGGCCAGACTGGGAGATACGTTTCTCCCATTCTGAAACAGCTCTAGTCTCTTCCTCCTTTCTTCATCCCTCTGATCTTTAACTGCTCACCGGCCTTCCTCTCCCACCTTACCTCCAGTTTTGTTGCCCTCACTATTTTTACTGCCTCCCTTCCCCCACTCACTTGCTTATACTTTTTTTTTTTTTTTTTAATGTTTTGGCTGCAAAGAGCCGTCAAGGCTTTTATGAGTGCACATGTGATTGGCTGAGTACTTTTTTGGTGCGTAATAGACACCATATGATCGCGTTAACAAAGTCAAAAGCAGGATTTCCTCCAGAGAGCGGTTGGAAAGATTAGCCTTTAAAACAATCTGTAATAAATGTGGCTCTGTTAGCTGTTGCAGATCATTCAGGTTTGCAGCAGCTGCAGAAATGTAGTGTTTCCACATTCTCTTTGTCAGTCAAGGAACCTGTTTTGCTTGTTAACATAGTTATCATTCCTCTCATTGATTCTCTCTCTCCCTCCTGTTTTTATCTCTGTTCTTCCCTATATTTTCCTTCCTTTGCTGCAGCCTTGTGCTGCCTGTGTCTGAACAGTTTGTCGCAAAGGCTTGTCGGCCCACTTTTAGGCAGTGTTCTTCCAAACCCGTCTCCAGTCCAGACTGTAGCAGGCACATAGTTATTGCCATGGTGACCTCACTGGAACTCCAGCGTCATCTCATCATTATCTGTCCTTCACAGAGAACTCTCACTCTGTCCTCATTATGTATATCATTATGTGGTGCATCCATTATACATGATTTAATCACCATATCTTCTGGGGATGGATAGAAGTCCATTTTGCATTTGTGTTTGATGAGCTTTTCACACATAATAGCATCTTACTTTGGGTGGTCGCTGTGATATTCAGACGGTGGTTATCAGATGGAAAATCACCTGCTTGTGATCCAATCAAGCTTTTGCAAAGATCCCCTCATTCAAAGTGAAATTAATTTTTGGTTGTCAATCTCAGCCGGCAAAATATGTGCCGCAATATCATGACACATCATTCTCATAAAGTCTTTATTTCCTAAAGAATTGCCTGAATCATGCATTTTTAATTTATGCATGGTCAGTTTCAGTGGTTTAGCACATGAACTCCTGTAGGAATCTTTGTCTACTGGTCTGACTGCTCCGGACATCAGGGTCGCTCACAGGTGCACTGACATCAGCCTCTATCGACCCTGCTGGAACAAGCACACTTAATCAGTACAAAGCACTGGCTCTGTTTGTTTCCTTTGCCCTTGGCCTGATGAGCAAACGTTTATCTCCTCAGGGAACCTGCAGATACAATAAAACATACCCGCATATACTTTTACGCAGTAAGAATAAGCTTGTGTTTAAAGGTTGCTGTCCAAATGGCTGCGCTCTTTTTTAGCCACAGCCAGCACCTGATTCAGCACTGTTGGCTCTTTCTTTGATTACGTTCTCTGTGAACCTGCCCTTTGATTCCCTCTTCCCTGGGGAGATTTGGTGTCCAACCCTCCACCCAACCTTCACCCCAACATCAGAGAGGGCTGGATTAGAGGATTGGGTTTGGTTGCCGGTTGGTTGTATACACAGCCTGTACGCTGCAGTTTATGGTAGAACTGTTGCCATGTAGAGACCCATCTCAGGAGCAATCCAAACCTGTCCAGCAAAGGCACAAATGTCAGGAGCGTGGAGTGAATACAGCTGTCAAACATTTCCCCGTCTTCTTTCCTCACAACCTCTTGATTTTGGTAAACAATGTCACCTCCAGCACATCCATCCAGGGCTTCTACACCATCCTCTCAGTAAGCCAGTACACACTCCAGGACTGTGGGAACATGATGCATGAGTTCCCTGCAGACGCAACATGGTTTCATATCAGTCATGTTGTTTTTAAAGCCCAGCGTCAAACACACCCCAATCTGCCGGGAAGAGTGATCCTGTGCGAGACTTTGTAGGGAAGAGCCATGTTTCATATCTGAGCCTACATATTAAAGCAGAGAACAAAGTGTTATTAACCTTGATATTTACTCTTTAATCTCTACGATGCGTGGTTGGGGATCTGGAAGAAGCAGCCGTTTATGGAGATTAGACGCAGTTCTCACAATGACTGTCCCATTGATGCATCGCTCGCTGTCTTCTACGCATTACCGCCGAGCAGAAATAAGATTACACGCAGCAGCAGAACTGTGTTTAATAATGGTAATTACAGTTCTGCTCATTGCATCTCTATTCTCTCCACTGAGGTTTGATAGAGGCTTCTAAATAAAGTCACTGTGAAATGATTTCCTAAATGTGATCAGTTCAGCATCGTCCTTTATATTGAGGGGGTTTCAACTAGCAGGCTTCTTGACTGAATGTGATTAATTCCAGCGTGTTCACATTTCAGTTTGGTCACACTTGCATGGGCTGATTCTTGTGTTTACATTTGACATTTGAATAGAATTGAAACATTATTTGGTAGGTTTTGCTCATTGTGAAACCATCTTTTTTCTCTGTGTAACAGTATTAAGTGGTGTAGTTGAGTTTTTTTAGGTTTTAGGAGGTCAACAGAACATAACTATCTAGCATGACAGAGTATTATCATGTAAACATTTTGTGTGGCAGCATTTTGGCGACCTGCTGAAAGCAGAATATACAGGAAACAAAAGGTTCTTCCTTATTATCTTTATGTAAATTGATAAATGATTCTGTTCTTATCAAGACAGATAAGAAATAATCACAGATAAGAAATAATCATATTTTAACTGAGTAATTACATCCTTTATCAAATATTAACAGTAGAGTATAAATAAAGAAAGGAAGTAAAAAAAGACAAAACAGGGACAAAGGATTACAAAATAAAACAGGAAATGACAAAAAAACAGGAGGTAACACAGGAATGTGAACCAGACACTTAAAGGAATAACAAAGGAAATAAGTGGATTAGCAAAAATATGCAATATAAAATAAATATTCCTTTGACCATCATGTATTGTATTGATGGCAGTCAATCTGATGTCAGATGTCGTGGATGTATTTTATTCTCTAACCTTCATCCATAGACCTAATTCATTCCCCAGGCCTAGCCCTAACAATCCCAACAAAGCCCCTCCTCTGACCCTAACCCTAACCCAAAGTCGAAGCCAAAATGTCCTCACTCTGCTAGAAGAATGTAGATTTTGGTAGTCAGTATGTAGCAAGTATAAGAGCACACACACACACACACACACATACACACCAGAAACAAATCCACTGCCAGAGAGAGGCTGAGTTATAGAGTGATAGGGAGACGGGGGAGAGTGAAAGAGGACGGAGTGAGAGAGTGAGGATTTTCTATTTATAGACTGTGTGCCCGGAGAGGAGGAAGACTGTTGTTCTGAGGGCTCTGAGTGCTCTGATGTTACTGTGCTGTGCACCAGCAGTTCCTCAAAACATGAAAGAGTGGAAAGATACAATAAATACTTCAGGTTAAATTTTATGCAGTGTGGGTGGTAATATGAGCCGCTCCAGAGAAAATTAATGGCTGTTTGAAAGAGTGATGAGAGGCGGAGGTGCAGTAATCTACAGCATCTGCAGACTTTGTCCCCGTCAATACCATACATGGAAAAAAACACAATACGGGGACAAAAGTCAATATGTTATGGTCATATCGTGGTCATTATCCAGCGTTTGCACAGATTCTCTGCAAACACCGAAGGTTCAGCGTTGTCACGTAATTAAATCAATCCCGATTCATTACAGGTGATTCTGCACCACCCCCACCCTCACAGACAGCCTCCAGGCTAAAACATCCCCTCCAGAACCTGCAGTTACGTTGCATGAATGATAGGAGTATCCTGATAGGTTGTTGTCAAATAATACAATTATTGCACTTCAGAATGACAGGTGGAGCCTCCTTCACTGTGTCACAAGGCTCACACAAGCACTTCCTTTTACCTCAGTTTAAAATATGTTTATGGAAACTAATGTCTCCATAAGCAGGTATGGGTCATCAGCACCATGTATTTTTGGCACCTCTCAGCAGGCCTATAAATAGTGCGCGCGCGCACACACACACACACACACACACACACACACACACACACACGTGTTCCTTCACCTCTGTGTGAGGTGCTCTGGTGTGATATCCAGGTGTTCTCTGGTTTGCGTTGCATTGCTTTGCACTAGAGCACCTCCCACCATTGAAAGTGTCTGTTTCTCCCTCCAGCATCGGACAACAGTCAACGATATCAAGAGACGTGTTTGGCCTTTGCATTAACGCCGCAGCAAGTCCAGCAGATCAGCAGCTCAATGTGAGACGCAAACGGGTCCTTGTGTGGGATACCGAATGAACAATGTACAAATTGCCACGGTTTGTTGAAAGGAGTGGTGATAAATCCTGTTTTCTGTGCTCACAGGGACATCTCGGGGACTAAATGTGACTTTTCGGTTCAGGTTCAGCTGCGATTTTGCCTGTCAGAGACGAGCTGTCCTCAAGAGGACCATTTTCCACCCAATTTGTGTGTGAAAGTCAACGGGAAGCCATGTAACCTGCCGGTGAGGAGCTTCTTTTCTGCCGCAGACGAGGAATGACTGGCTGTTCATAGATCAGTACTGCCGACTGACTGTGAATTGTCATTGTGCCGTCCAGGGTTACCTTCCTCCAACCAAAAACGGTGTCGAGCCCAAACGGCCGAGTCGGCCCATCAACATTACCTCACTGGTCAGACTGTCCACCACAGTTCCCAACACCATTGTGGTGTCATGGACCTCTGAGATTGGAAGGGTAGGAACCAAAATATCACAATCCAAGATTTCAGTATCAGCTATGTTGAAGATTATGATGAGATTCCTGTTTTATAGATTCATGTTTTCATTTATCAGGACAGTGTTTTATGATTTGGGATCTACTTCACCTAAATCATCATATAACCTGGCCACTGTATTTTATTACATTGCCATGTGGATTCTGCTGTGCACACAGAGTTACTCCATGGCCGTGTATTTGGTGAAGCAGCAGTCGTCCTCGGTGCTGCTACAGAGACTACGATCCAAAGGCATCAGAAACCCAGACCACTCCAGGGCTCTCAGTAAGGACCAGCAGCACTGGCGTGACTGTCCACATGAGAAACAGATTCATTACAACAATCGGAATTTTCATCACAACTTAGTGGCATTAATTGTTGCGTCTCACTTACTGATGAAGTGTTGCAAAATTTAGACTAATGACAGCCAGGATATATGACAGCCGGCCGTGTTTTCAGACTAATGAGAAGTGACGTTTCACAAGATACACTCATAGTTGCTTTAATCACGGTTAAATAAACCCGACAATGAGCATGTTCATACGAAGATATTAGCCCTTGGGTTTGTAAAGAGTTAACTGTGTGTTTCGTTTCATCCACAGTCAAAGAGAAGTTAACTGCTGATCCAGACAGTGAAATAGCCACGACCAGCCTGCGAGTGTCGCTGCTCTGCCCGGTAACGAAGCCGTCCGTGTTCTCTGTGAACTTAAGCCGGTCTTTAGAAGATCAGCGCCTGCTGAGACACGTCTTTGTGTTTTTAATTTGAATTCTTTGTCACCGTCGTGCGCTTTTCCATGAGGGTTTGACGTGTTTGACATTTCTCCATCCCATATTTCCTGCATCTCTCCTGCCTCTGTGTGTGTGTGTGTGTGTGTGTGTGTCCTGACTGCGTGCTTGCTCAAACTGTGCAGCTAGGGAAGATGCGGCTGATGATCCCGTGTCGGGCCCTGACGTGCTCCCACTTGCAGTGCTTTGATGCCACACTCTACATCCAGATGAACGAGAAGAAGCCCACATGGGTCTGCCCTGTGTGTGACAAGAAGGCCCCCTATGAACACCTCATCATCGACGGGTAGGTTATCAATGCCCCAAATCACTGACGGATGGAATAAAAAGGTCTACTTTACGGTTAACTTTAGTGTTTTATGTATCTTATCACATTTGGAGGGATCTCTTGTTTTTCGTGGACCTTCCGCTGTTATTCAGAGGAGCTGCACCTACATTTTAGGTGCTTTGGTGCGTGACACGTGCGTGTGTTTACAGGCTTTTTGTGGAGATCCTCAACAGCTGCACAGAGTGTGATGAGATCCAGTTCAAAGAAGACGGCAGCTGGGCCCCAATGAAATCCAAGAAGGAAGTGCAGGAGGTCTCCACCGCTTCCTATAACAACGGGCTGGACGGTGAGATGCGTCATGATGGGCGAACGTCGGCTCAGGGATAAAATGGAAACTAATAAAATTAGGATTAAAGAGACATGGTGGGGGAGAGACAGCGGACATGCCACCCACCTCCCCTTTGTTTATCTATTGTCAGTTTCTATTTCATAAGCCATCATTCACTGTGGCGCTGAGCAAACTGTCACCATAGTAACAGTATTTCACTAAGGAAGTGCGCATTTTGTCACGCTTGTACCTCAGCCATGTTGCCTTTGTCATAAAAATCATAATCAGTGTCTCCGCGCAGACTCGTGTCAGACATCTGCGGGCCCTGAGCACCGGAGCTCCTCGTCATCGAGCCACAGTGGCAGCGACAGCAGCAACGGCAAAAAGGTGGAGGTGATCGACCTGACGCTGGACAGCTCCTCAGAGGACGAAGGACAGGATTCCCCGCAGCCGCCTCCTCTGCCACTGCCGCCCCCACCCAAACGAGCATGTCCTTCCATGTCGCCAACCTCCCCGCCTGTCATTAACAAAGGGTCAGACACCAGCGCCCACCTTAGAGCCCAGGAAACCTGGAAGTTTCCATCAAGAAACCTTTGATTCTGAAATGAAAATCACATAATCATTTATAGAGAATAGAAATTTGCCTGAAAGGAACACACAGCACAAATACCAGACAGTGTGTCACTTTGAAGCTACAAATATTTAAACATTTTGCTTTGCTGAAGTCTCTCCTCCAGCTCTCTTTTAGCAGGATTCCCAGTTCCTTAGACATAATGAAGTGGTTTCATGCTGTTTGAATCAGCATTCGGAGAGTTCTTCTATTCAGGTTCATGTGACGATCATCAGGCTTTAATAAAGACCTAAAAGATTTAATAGCTCTCTTTTCTCTCACGTTAAAATTCACGAGGTGTAAAACTGCTGCAGCACTATTTGACATTAACCTGAACGCTGTGTGGCAGCTTCAGCAGAGGAGACGCCGCATTTCCTGACTGAGCAGATAAATAAGACATGAAATCAAAGCCTCATTATTTCAGTGGCCCTTCAGAAATGATCTCAGACTGGATCATTGAACTCTTATCTGTTCCCATTCATGCCGTTTGTTGAATCCTCTGCCCGCAGAGTGTTGAACATGCACCACCAGGCTTCTCCGGTTAGCCGCACTCCCAGCATGCCAGCCGTGGACACCAGCTACATCCCTCCTGTCCCCCCGCTCATCCAGGACTACAGACCCTACTACCCCACCCCCAACGACCTGTCAGGTAAAGATGAGAACTTTCACTTCCATAGCAGCGTATGTACCTGTCAGTAAGACATCTGCTGTCTGTTATTGTTTGTGAGGCTAAGGTGGGTTTGTGTTGCTAATGGCGCCTGTTCTGCTTTACAGAGTTGAACTACTTCTCTTTCCTTCAAGGCGACAATCATCAGGTATGTCAATTATAAGGAGATAGTGAATATTTTAATAGTTTACTCCAGCTTGAATTAAGCAAACTTCTGACTGTGTGAGCAGTGAGGAGAGCTCACACATGCACGTGAGCTAGTCCGCCCACATTAAAACTAGTAAAAGCTACTGCTGAGTGAGGGTGGGCTTCCATGTGTGGTTTACTCAGTATTAGAAAAATTCTGGAACAACCACATTTCCAGCATCAGTACCCCCAATCCCCTGTAGAGTCTGTGAAAGCCACAGTGGGATCAGTTTCTCATGAACTAGTCACATAAACAGGACTCTGGTGCATTTATGGCTGCTGCTGAATATTTTAATTCCTAGTTTAATAGTGCTGAGAACAGGGCAACAGATTCAGTGTCCGTGTTCAGGATGGAGAAACCTCAACCTCCCAAGATGCCTCTGAAACATTTATGCAGTTGGTGTCGGCTAAAGGGGTCGGCAGAGAACAGGCTGTGTGAAATAGGGACGCCTTACTATCCAGCCCATTAAACACATTTCTGATTAAGTCTACCCACATGTCTGTTCAATTATTTTTTACTTGCTATTAAATTGACTCATTAATGTTAGACTTTAGTTCATGGAGCTTTTATTTTATGGATGAAACCGCGTCCATCCTTCTTATTACCTGAGATCTCCATATGTACAACTACGATATGACCAGTAGGTGGCGATATAGTCCACACCAAACTGCATTGCAGTGACAGTTCTTGCTGTGCTATAGTTACCCTCATCAAAGATGTTAAAAGTTGGAAAAACACATTCACAGTGACCCATAAGTCTCACGAGTGGCCTGAAGAAATGGAAAAATATTGATTTTTATTTGCTGGGTAAAGAGTTTGTGCTCTAACGTCTCACGAAAACATCCTACTCCAGCATTACAACATGGTGATGGCAGCAGCGGCAGCGGCGGCTTCATCCTCCGACGACCACGAGCTGCTGCTCAACCGTTTCCTGCCCTACAGCACCACATCCTCCTCCTCTTCCTCCCAGCTGTACCTCAACCAAACCGGGGGCTCCTCTGCCACTTCGCTGAGCGCACCCACCAACGGGGCGGGAAACGCGGGCGGCGGCAGCCTGGTGTCTTCCGGGAACCTCCGCGACGCTCACTCCGCGTACTCGTCTCTGCACTCGGGCTCACACTCTGCGCACACACACCCTGCGGTGGTGGCCAGCCGGGGCAGCACTGAAGCAGCCGTAGCAGCTATTTACGGCGGAATACCTGACGTTATATCGTTGGACTGACTCAGCGAGTTTAGAGATTACTCTTCGGCAACTCTACAGTCGAAGACTTTGACCACAGGGTGAACTTTGACCCCGGAAAACCCAGCGACCACAACCCACCAAACTGGGAAGGACTGCTAAAGAAGGGCAATTTTTTTTTTCTACAATCCCCTTTACCAAAACTGACGGGAGAACAGTTTAAAGTGATGACTTAAAGGGAACAGCTGTGGACGTTGTGTTTGCAGAACTGATGTGAGACAGGAAACTGGCCCTGAACCCACTGGTGTGTACTGGTACCAGCGCAGCACAAGCAGCAGCAGCAGAGAGGCTGCCTGAGCAGAAACTCAGCAGGAAGGCTCTTTTCTACAGACACCAGGAGTGGCTCCATGTACAGAGAACAAAATCTATTTTCCTCTGTTACTTTTATATGTAAAATTGGAACATTTTCAGTCAAGTGAGCTGCTTCAGTCGCTGTTTTGAAAACTGGAGGTTTTTTCCACGCAGAAGCTTAAAGAAATGCCTGTTCCCATGCAGAGAACTACTTCTTCTCTTTACGCTGTCCTGACCATGATTTCTGGCTGCATTTGCTGTTTCTCTCTGTTGCTCAGACTCATTTATAAACTTGTGTTGTATCGTAGAGGCTGAATTTAGCCTGTAAATTCAGTTTACTTCTTCCGATAAAGTTTATTACGCTTTTAAGGTTTTAAATGGATGCTTATTTATACTTGTCAAAGCAGAATCTTGAGCTGGAACCTTTCCTTATTGCTCGATGCCAAATATCCCAGCAGTCTGAGTGCAGTTCCGTCTGTTCTGGCATGATTTCAGTCTCGTTTTTGGGTCTCTGCTGGTGTTTCGGTCTCTGTCTTCTGGTTTGTTCTCACTTTCATCACATTGACCATTTCAAAGGGAATACCAGAGGAAGTGGAGCTGTAGCAGCATCCCGTTGTGAAACTACGAGGGCGGCGTGTGCGGAAGTCTGTGCAGTGCCTATTTTGTTGCACGCCTCGCGCCGTGTGTGTGTGTGTGTGTGTGTGTGTGTGTGTGTGTGTGTGTGTGTGTGTGTGTGTGTGTGTGTGTGTGTGTGTGTGTGTGTGTGTGTGTGTGTGTGTGTGTGTGTGTGTGGAGAGAATGTCTTCAGTGGTCACGTGTGAAAGTCTGCTCTATCTCCAGCCACCGTTTGCAGGCACTAAGCAATCTATGGCGTGTTTGGGAAGTTGTTCTGCGCCCTGGACAAGGCATTCTCCTGACCGGGCGGAGGGGTCACTTGGTGGTAGCGCTCAATACCTCAAGTTTGTCGCCGTTCAGCTGAACTTTCCTCATGAATGTATCGCACAGTTGTACATTTGCTTTTGGCCTCAGCTGGGCATCTACTAATGCCCTCTGACAGCAGGCTGGGCCTCCGGACGTGTCCTGTCCTGGCCTGTCCTGCCCTTCAGCAGCTGACAGGACACTCAGACCTAAACTCATCCCCAGTCCTTCACCCCTCCACCGACTCCCCGCCTCTCTTTCGCCATCTTTGTCTGGAGATTCTGCTCTCCTCTCGAGAACCATCCTCAGATCTCAAACTGACTGTCAGAAAAAGAAACCTTGTATATTTCCTGTGTTGTGCAGTATTTTATTTATTCTGTATCTTTATTTCTATATATTATATTTTTACATGGATGAGTGTGTGAGAGTCATTGTCACTTGGGATTTTATTTAATATGCATTTTATTATTTTCTCAAATCTATTTCATGAACGGTACTATTTAGATATTTGACGCGGCGATACCTGTGTGTATTGTATTGGTAGTTAACAGATGTTTTTAAGGCACAAAATCATGTTAATTGCTTCTTTCATGATGAAGACAAATTCCTGTTTGCTATCCAGTAATGATTCAGCCATTTTTAATGAATCATTGCATTTTACTTATTAACTCATCACATTAGCCGGACTCATAATCATAACCTGCCCTTATTTATTGTTATATTTAAGTCAGGAAAATAGTGCAAATATGCTTGCATGAAGGTGTTTTTTTCCAACTAGTTATCGGCTGCCAACTGACTGAGACATCAGTAGAAAAAAGTTCTGCTGCAGCTGGAAGCTCAGACTCCCACATAAGAGTAAAACTTCCCATTTAACAACCGTCAGCCGATGGAATCTGTACATAGTTGCCAGTATTTCCACATGAACCACTTGACCAAAGATATTAAATACTAAGGCTTGTTTGGGTTTTTTTTGCCATTTTCAATGAGAGTGAAAATTTTCTGGGTACATTTATTGTCTTGAGGCTCAAGAATATTAATAATAATAAAAAAATTACCTCTTAAGTTAAATAAATCACAATTTAACCATGAAGGGGAGGGGCATATAAATGAGAATATATGAATGTGCGGTTGGATTTAAGGTATGCCTGATGATCAAGTTTAAACTAATTATTTAAAGCGTTTCATTCAACCAAACCTGCTTGATGTGATGTTAAAGATTACCTCTACTTATTCATGAAGATGTTTCCGACATATTAATCTGGATTGTTGGTCACAATGGTACAGTCCAGTGTGGTTAATGGTGGGGTTGACAGAGAATTGTTCCATGTGTCATACTGTTGAAATGTCTCCTGTCTGCAGCTGCATACTCTGGATTTCCTACTGAATATTTTAGAACTTCCCTTCAGCAGAGGGCTCCAGTAACAGACACATATATGATTTCCAGGATTTCTTTGTATTCAGTGTATTTGCTGCATGAGTGTTTGCTGGTGGATGAAACTGGGCCAAAAACCAGCGTGTGCTGGTGTTACACTGCCACATTTATCCCCAGCTGCTCCCTTCTTTCTGAGCTGTGTTTCCATTTAAACCCGCTCGGCTCTTTGTCAACGTCTTTGGTTTAAAAGGGAAAAGTCACCAGTGACATTTAAAATGTCTGTATGAAAATATGAAAACTGAGATCCAGATGTGGGTGCTTGATGTCCATCTGTATGCTTTTTTTTGTTTGTCAGTTCAGAGCGAAAGAATAACTTAATTTATATATTTTTTAGAAAAGCTGAACTATTCTTTGAAAAATAGAGTGCAACCAATAAAGAAATAATCTCAAATTCAGACTCCTGCACTCGCTGCCTTAAAACATTCACAGGTTTTGTTTCATGGTTTTAAAAAAATAATAATTTCAAAAAAAGGATTTTCAAGCAGAAGGAGGAGACGGTGTACAATGAACATTCGTCAATTTGTATGAAAATGATAAGTACAAAAAATATTTATTACCTGCATTGAAAGACATTGTCTACTTATTGAATGTTACCTGTTTATGTAGAAATTTTAGATGTAATAATAATAATAAAAAAAACCCTTCTCTTCCATCTCCGCGTTTGTTTAAAAAAAAAAATATGCTTTTATACGTTGCAGCTCTGCAATGTGGCCGCTGGGTGGTAGCAAAGAGATAAACTTGAGAGTTGTGACTCCAGAGAGTCAAAGTATTTATTTTCTTCCTACATTTTTCTATGTATTTTTAAACCGGAATTATTGATTGTTGTTATAAGTTATTGAATCATTTTCGTGTGATCAGCCTCCAATGTGCACCAACCTTTCCTGGTAGAATCACAGCCCGAGAGGTGCCGTTCCTGAGGGCAGTGATGTTGGATGGTGGTGTTTTGGACAGGAGGGGAGGTGTCGGGAGGATGGGGTGGATTCAGACCTGCTTGAGGAGTTGCTGTGGCATCATGTCCTTCGCATCTCTAACGCATTGCATTAATGTCTACCATTAATGCACTTATCTCGTCCTATTAATGAGGCCGTGAACTTCTGAGGTCATGGATGAAGAGAATGGGAGCGTTTGTTGGAACAGGTCGCTAATGGACGTCGATATCTTCAGCGAACTGGAGGACATCGACGTGACAGCAGACGGGAACCCGATTTTGAGGTTCCTCATCTGCGTCATTTATTCGGTGGTTTGCGCTGCAGGGTTGGTTGGAAACCTGCTGGTGCTCTTCTTCATCAGGGTTAAACAAGAAAGGAAAAAGTCCAAGGTGGATTTTTTTGTGCTTAACTTGGCAGTGACGGACCTGCAGTTCGTGCTCACGCTGCCCTTCTGGGCCGTGGACACCGCGCTGGACTTCAGCTGGCCGTTTGGCAACGCCATGTGTAAAATCATCTTGTCGGTGACGGTGATGAACATGTACGCCAGCGTCTTCTTCCTCACTGCCATGAGTGTGACCCGCTACTGGTCAGTCGCCTCTGCCCTGAAGAACAGAAACCCCCATAAGCCCTGCTCCGTCAAGTGGGTCTGCGCTATCATTTGGACCCTGGCGACCTTGGCCACCGCGCCAACGCCAATTTATTCAACTGTTGGCAACGTATCGGGAGAGAAACTCTGCCTGCTGAGGTTCCCCGGAGGGCAGTACTGGTTAGCAGTTTATCACATCCAGAAAATCCTCGTGGGATTCGTCATGCCAATGTCAATCGTGTCCATCAGCTACATGCTGCTGCTGCGATTTATCCGGAAACGAAGCATGAAAACACGCAACCGCAAGCGCAAATCCCGCGTGACAAAATCCATCACCATCGTCGTTCTGTCATTCTTCCTGTGCTGGATGCCAAACCACGCCGTCACCTTGTGGAGTGTGTTGGTCAAACTCAACGTTGCCAACTGGGACAAAGCCTACTACATAGCGCACACGTACGTGTTCCCACTGACCGTCTGTCTGGCGCACACCAACAGTTGCCTGAACCCCATTATTTACTGTCTGATGAGGAAAGAGTTCAGAAACAAACTCAGAGATCTGCTTCGCAGAGGATAGTTATCCTGGAATGATGTGAAGCAAGAGTGACAAGACGCAGCAAAACGCGCGACAGAGAAGACGCACAAAGCATAAACATATTTGACGATTTAAAAGTTGCCTCATTTTATGGCCTTTTACATTTCGTAGATGTGGAAAAACTGCTCTGAAGTGTTTATTTTGTGTTACAGTGGTACCGCGGTGTTCTCTTTGCCGTGGCGTGGCCGTTTGTCACACATTTACAGGGAGACTACTGCGTAATTACGCATGAGAATGGATCTGTTTTGTTCTAAATGGACATGATGGATCAGCTGCAACCTTCTGTAAAAACTTCTGTCAATACGAAAATCCACGCAACGGAGATTTATGACTTTATGACGACAGATATAAATGACTACAATGTGCCAAAGAAGGAGATAATGTAGGGGATTGGGATCGTGTGTAAATATTGTTCCTTTTTATGTCACACTCAGCGTGTCACACTGATGTTATTTGTTACGTTATACTTCGAGCTGCGAGACTCCTGAAGGGGCGTCTCACACATGCTTACGCGCACAGCCACCACGCACCACGAAACCCTCCCCTGGAGCCGTATACCTGAACATCACCCTCCAGCCAGGATGGAGCTGGGCTCTGTCGCATGTCCGGGGTGGAGGTGATGTGATGCATTGTGCCAGAACAATCTGAGCTATTTACTGATGATGTGACACGAATTGTGATGAGAGCCAGGCAGCATCACCCTGGTGCTCACGTATGATTGATTGATTGTTTCCCCCATCAGCTCTGAGTGGGTTTATTGTTGATGTCGATTAGTAAAGCTTTATTTGTATTTGACCTCGAATTGTACGTCGTGTCAGTGTTTTCTGGAACAGGATGCCCTGGTAACAAAAAAAAAGCCTTGAACTCAACACTGCCGCATAAAATTAAATAAAAAAAGCATACAACAGCTCCACGTGTTTTTCTAAACATATTTTGGGGTTCTATAAGGTAATTATTAATCACAAACAACGCTGTTTTTGAAATAAAGGATGGTTATTAAAGTTTTCTCAGGATTTATTTATAAAATCTTGCTGTTTGCTCTGTCTGATTTTGGCTGTTCCTCTGCTTTCATTCTTTTCTTCCCTTCCTGAAGTCCCTCATGAGTTTTCCTAATTCCTTAAACTGTATTTTCCATTTAACTTAAAACCCTGGCACAGCTGAAATACACTATTTAAAGAGCTGAAAGATGTTTATTGGAGTTGAAAGACTAATACTTTATTATGATATTAATGGACAGTTTGAAGTGATTTTTTTTCTTTCTTTTATAAATATAGTCCATCACAACAGACTGAAACCACATCTTTAACCGCTAATGCAGTGCTGACTTCACATCGTGAGCTGTGCCCATCTTGCTTGTTTTGACTTAATTTGTCCCAAAATGGGAAAAAAATGTGGAATAAAGAGCAAAGGCAATGCGGTTCTATTTAAGATTGGAGACTCTCAAGCATCGGTTTGAGATCATATGATAAATACTCCAAAACCAAGCGGACGAAGATGTCCCAAATGAGTAAGAACTGATGAAATGTGATGGACAGAAAAGCATGAATCTCACACGATGATGCTGACCTCTCTATGTGGGTTCAGAGTTCATGAGAAACGTGTGTCCTAAAAACGCGGACAGAGAAAGGCTGAGAAACACGGGCAGAGGGACTCCAGAAAAATGCTCACATACTTTATATTGAAAACGCTTTTGTCTTAAATGGTCAGACCTTGACATAGAGGACTTTTTTCCAATCAAATTTAACCTACAGGTGACAACGCTTTTAAATTAATCTTTCAAAAACAAGAAAGGTCAACAGATATCTTGCTCTGGAAGAAAGAACTGAAAGGCTGATGGATGGATGTCTATCAGTTTCCTTTGAAAGATCCCCAGGAGGCAAATATGTATGGAATTCAATGATATATATTATTACTGGCCATCTTCAAATTTAAATAAACTATGAAAATCCTATGAAATATCCTATGAAAAACGAAAAAGTTTTAATATCTAACAGTTATTATCATTAATTTCCTGCGCGTCACCAGGTGTCGTTTAATTGTATATTTTTCCGAGTCTTTAAGGAGGCTCTTGAACGCACCTCGGTGCCTGCTCTGTCGGTCACGTGACGCACCAGGAGGCAGGCCATCCTCGGTTCCTCCACCGTTTTGGCTCCGATGTCGGAGGTGTTCCTGTCTGGAAGAAATGGGCACTGGCAATGAACGGATTTGATCATTCAGGGATCCGATCAGCTGAGTCTGTGAATGGCGCCAAAACAGGACCCTAAACCTAAATTTCAAGAAGGTCTGTGGGGTGAAATTGAGCTGGCCGTCGCTTGGAAGGGGGCGGGTTTGTTGTTGTTGACGCCACTGTTGTACCACAAAAATAGTCTCCTCATGGAAGGAAGAGTCCCGTTGACTGAAACAACAGTAGATTAATGAGAGAAATTATTTATAAGTTGCCCCTAATTTGTATGCATATTTGCTAGAACTAATGACCTCAAAACAGAGAGGGGCGTGTTGAACAGATGTTAGCATCAAGCTAACGGTTACTTAGCTCGCTATTACTGCAATTCATGTGTGAATTGTCATGGCACACAAAAGAGTGGCTGCAAGCCCATCTACAGGCATTTATAGGTCCAACGAGGTTCAATAGCAGAAAACATTAAACATTCACGATGATAAATGTGCTGCGTAAGTGCATCGGGATTTATTGTTAATGTCTTTCTCCTGTAGGTGAAAGAGTCCTGTGCTTTCATGGGCCATTGCTCTATGAGGCAAAGGTTAGTTTTCACCGTGCTGACGTGAGTGGAAATGTTTAAATTGCTATTAAATGCAGAAATTGTGAAATGATGCTCTGTTTTCTTATTTTACAGTGTGTAAAGATTAACATAAAGGATAAGCAGATTAAATACTTCATTCATTACAGCGGATGGAACAAAAAGTAAGCAGCGCTCCCAAACGATTGTGTGTGTGTGTGTGTGTGTGTGTGTGTGTGATTTAACAGTGTTGTGTTTTCTCTATCGCAGCTGGGATGAATGGGTTCCTGAAAGCAGAGTTCTTAAATATGTGGACAGCAACCTTGCAAAACAAAAAGAGCTTCAAAAGGCTAATCAGTAAGTTGGACAATTTTGGTAACGTTATATGGAAAACGTTTAAGTTTATGTTTCTAATGCTTTCTTTCTTGCACAGGGATCATTATGTTGAGGGAAAGATGAGGGGTTTAGCACCAAGCAAGAAGATAGCTGCTGTGCAGCAGAAAAATGTTGATCTGTAAGCACGTCTATTGTTTTACGGGCTTTAATAATTCAGAAAATTGTGATCACGTATGTTTGCATAATTTTGGCCCAATAATACTTTGTTTGGAGCAGTTAACACATTAATGCAGTCACCATGGGGTAAATAACAGCCATCATATTCTAACCTAATTTCATTTCATGTTTGTATTCCAGGAAAGTGAAAAAGGCAAAACAGAAAAGTGAGTAAGACTACATTCAGCCCCCCAGTATCCTGGGGGGCTGAATTCAAAATGTAATTTTTAAAATATAATTTGTTCTCTCACTTTTGATTGGCAGATGAAAATATTGTTATGGCTAAAAAGCGCTCCACATTGTTCAGGAATTTATTGTGCTGCATGACTCAGACATATTTTCTCAGTGGATGTCTTCTTTAGCTCCAGGGCCGGGTGAAGGAACCAGCAGCGGAGAAACGCCACAGGGACCAAGGAAGAAGAGGGCCCGGGTCGATCCTACAGTGGAGAGTGTATGTGTTGTTAATAGTCTAGACCAACAGTGGATACACACCAGTTTTTGAGAATGTAGCAACTGTAAAACATACAGGAATATCAGGACAGACCATAACCCTTGGTCAAAGCAGGCCTGCACGTTTTGGGCTCTCCATCTAGTGGCTATGCCAGGACCTGCATGCTGCATGCTTGTTCTTTTGATTTTTTTTTTTTGTCGCCCCTCAGCAGAAACCATTCTTCTGCCCAGTTCTTGTTTCCAGTTCATGTGTGCAATCATTGCAAAAAGATTATTAATGATGATCATTTTAAACACGTTTGATCTAGGCAGTCCTGCCGGGTCGACAGAAATAACGCCATAATCTCTTTTTATTTTATTTTTTTTTTTTTTCAACTGTTCTCTAATCCCGTGTGTCCAGGAGGAAATGTTTGCCAACCGTGTGGAGGTAAAGGTAAAAATCCCCGAAGAGCTCAAACCCTGGCTGGTGGACGACTGGGACCTTGTCACCAGACAAAAACAGGTGGGGAAAAAAAAACAACCCACAGACCTCAAACCACAAAAGCTTTTGTTCACCTCAGCTTTGACACACTGTGAAGGTTCAGCAGCTCAAACAGAAACTATAAATGTTTAAAATTCACGTCACTCTCTGCCTTTGCTGTCTGTTGCTGACAGTTATTTCATCTGCCTGCCAAGAAGAGTGTCGAGACAGTCTTGGAGGATTATGCAAACTATAAGAAATCAAAAGGAAACTCTGACAATAAGTAAGAATAAAACTCTTTAGATCAGCTATAAAGTTTATATCCTTTTCTGTCTATCACACAGCTCTCAGTCATCCATGACCTGGATTAAATTACAGCCAGTTTTGTCACAGTCTTATACAGTCTTATAAGTCACTAATGAAAGTGCCCTTTATCCATATGACTCACAGCTGCCTCAGCCATAACTGACCATTGGAGACGTCTGAATATTTAATGAACTCGCTTTTAAAGACCTTTTAGACAGTTTGGTTAATTTATGTTAATTGTAATAATCGAAAGCAGTGAAAGCAGGTATATTTAATAGTTCTGTGCTCACTGCCATGGCGGTGTGTTTTTCCCCCATATAGAGAGTACGCAGTAAATGAAGTGGTAGCGGGGATCCGAGAGTATTTCAACGTCATGCTGGGCACTCAGCTACTGTATAAGTTCGAGAGGCCGCAGTACGCAGAGATTTTAGCTGAACATCCAGAAATGGCGATGTCCCAGGTGTACGGAGCTCCACACCTGCTGCGGCTGTTTGGTAGGTAGACACACACCCACACCGCACGCACACGTAAAACCACCCTTTCACAATCACATTTTATAGTTTCTGGAACTTGTTCAGGGAGCTTTAGTTTGTAAATATCTTTTTTGTTCCTTTTTTGGCAAATTTCCTCCTTTAGTTCCTGTTCTCATGGATTTTTGTCCCTCTCTGACAGTCCGCATTGGAGCCATGCTCGCCTACACACCGCTGGATGAGAAAAGTCTGGCCCTGCTGCTCAGTTATCTCGAAGACTTCCTGAAGTAAGTTTTAGCACCTTAAGCCGCGTTTGGCTCCAGAATGTCACGCTACATCCAACGCGTCTTTTGGCTTAGCCAAGCTTGCTGCAAATCTTTCGAAACAAGAGCCACCAAATTGGTTTTCTGCTCCGGCTGTGCAGCGTTAGTGCAGAACAAAGCTGTTTGACAGACGATTTGTGTGCGATGATTGATGGCAGGCGGACATGTCAGCCTCTCACGGAGCTGAATAGGAAATTATTGGGTTGGGTAGAAGTATTTAAAATGACTCACTGGAGGAGAGGTACTAATAACAACTACAAAAACACATCGTAGATGTTTTCACAATTCTAATACAGAAAACTAAAGACGAAAATGGTCTCATAAGCGGTCTTATTGATAAAAAAAAAAAAAATAGTCTGATTTTGGAAGTAATATCAGTGTTTTTGAAGGCACTGGTTGGAGGATAGAGTGTTTTCGTGCCTGTGAACACATTTCTGGTAAGACAGCTGAAGGCACTGGTAATAATACATAATTATCCTTAAAGCACTTTAAGGGACACAGACAATGGGGTTTAGCTTTGTTTGAACCCCCCACGCATTTAGCCCCCCACACCTGGTTTCTCTATTATATGGGGTTTAATTTCCATTTGAAAAAAACAAAAAAACAGGTATTTATGAATGTGTGCTCTCCATCAAATCTTCTTCTCCTCTGTTCCACTCTTCCTTCTCAGTCACATTAATCGTTATCAAAGCATCAGATAAGTTGAAGGGCGCCACACTCCTTGTCCTCCCAGCACTGCTGTGGAGTAAAGAGTTCAGTACATTTGGTCATCACAAACTCTTCCTGGAAGTTCAAGTACTTAAAGGACAGTTTTTTTTAAATGAATGAATACTTTATTTTGGTTTAAAAAATATATAAATTCATGTTTTTACAAAATTATCAAACAACAACCAAAAAGGTAATAGGCTGAAGCCCCAAGGCTTATTTTAGCCTATCCTATACAGTTCAGCCTGAGATTGTCTATAGGCACTTTACCAGTGTTGCCACAGTTACATGGAAAAAATAATCAGACTACTGATTAGTGATTACTCCTCTAAGTAGAGGTTTAGTTATTTTACCGATTACTTGATTTTAAAAGTAACTAAGTTAGAGTAAAAGTAAATATTACTTACATTCAGTAGCTGTCGACAACTGTCAACCAGTTTTGCCAACACTCACTTTATTGGAAGTAATGTCAACAATGTATCTCTTTACATTTTAAGTTTAACTTAAAAACTATTTCCTAAAAAAATGCATTTAATAAAAAAAAAAATCACATAATGACAGTCACTTGACTTTGCTTAGTCACGTTACATAAATACTGTTTTTAAATAAAAAAATCTAATTATGGCTGTCTTTCACCTAAAATCAATAATTGTTTTTTTTCTATAAAAAAACAGAATAAAGACACTGTTTTTAACTGAGATACTTAACTGTTAACACTGGCAAAACACTATTTTTAATCTATTCTTAAATTGTGTAATGATGGCACGAACTGAGGGCGAATCAACCATATTTCAGGGCAGCATTTCCTCCACAACATCCCTTCCGACCAACCTTGCCAGTTCTTCCCTACTAATGGGAAGAACTTCCATCTTTTGTTGTTTGGCTGGTGGGGGACCTCCTGCATGCGTCGCTGCTGCTTTCTGCTTCACATTGTCCACAAGTTTTACTGTGCCGTGCTGCCACTCTAGATGTTTTTTAAAATTTGACAAGGAGTTTTTGGAGCTAGCTAAAATTTAGCGGAAATAAACTCAAAATAGTGATTGTATTTCCAGCTAAAAATGCGTATCTATCCTTTCTCCATTTCTGTTCCACCGGCTTCTTGACAAGTGAGTTGTCCTCGTGCTTAAAAACCTGACTTAGCGCATACATGATGTCACTCCGAGAAAGACAAAAAGAAAAAAAAATTACATCTTTTTACGATGGAAAAGGACTTATAAATAGTAACGCACGGTGACCTGGATAAGTAACTTTAATCTGACTACTGGTTTGGAAAAAGTAATGCATTAGATTACTTGTTACTGGAGAAAAGTCGTCAGATTAGCACGTTACTTAGTAACGCGTTACCGGCATCACTGCACCATACATACACCCAGTATCGAGCCCCTATAGGCCCTGATATTAAATGCTGAATAGTAAATGTGAGGAGAGGAGGCAGTAACATGCAAGTGCCCATCAGCAGCGATTCAGCCTTAAATGGAGAGTTTGTAAGATGCTCAGGATAAATAACATTTAATTCCTCATCTTGGATTGAAGCTGGAATAATGGAATTTTCAAACAGTATCTGATTTGTGGTCTCACAGTCGCTCCCACATTTTCTTCAGGTACCTCGTGAAGCATTCATCCACGCTCTTCAGCGCCACTGACTATGAGGTCGCCCCCCCTGAGTACCACCGCAAGGCCGTGTGAGGCATCTCGCCTGCCAGACCTCGCGCGTGTAACCGAATTACCTTCGGAAGCTCTTAGCCGAGAAGGAAACAACATTCTTTTCACATTATTTTCCTCTCGCTTCAGCTCTTTTGTGTTGGCCTTTTTCACATTCGGTCCCATATTTGTTGCATGTGTGTATTTATTAGTGCTTCCTTTGCTCGACCGCATCGTTGCTACATAGTAGCAGTGTTTTTTGTTATTGTATCTTGTGTATTTGTATGAGTTTGTAAAAAAAAAAAAAAACATAAATAAAATGTTTCTACACAGTCTGTTTAATACATCTTTGGCTTTTCCAAGGGGGCTTTGCATGAAACTTCTCTCAATAATAAAATAACCTGACAGATGAAAGGCTGAGTGGATGAATATTGCGCAGCGGAGAGCACGCTGTCGCAATCGCCTGACAAATACAAACATTCCTGTGTATATAAATATAAATATATATATAATATAAATAACTGAAAATTGCGGTGCAGCATGACTGAACTGGAGTGAGGACAATTTTCTGTGGGGTGACTGAAATGATCAAGTATTTTCAGGGACAAAGACTAATTTTAAAACCTCATTTTGAAGCATGAAATCAAGACTTTCAGTGAGTCACACACACATCTCTGATTGGGCTATTAAGGGAGCGACTGAACCAATACTATTGTGTTAATAACTGATAAACAGTACCTTCACCACCTCATTCATCCTGGATGCAGCAAGTATGCTGTAGAAGTACTGCTGTGGACTCCATTTGGACATTATCTGCCACTTTAGTAACGTTAACATTTTATTTTATTCTAGTCTTTCTGACACGTTAGATGGGCCAGCCCCTATTTTAACTCCATCTGAAATTAGATTATTCTGTGTATCTTGTTCGCCCATGCCTGTGACTCAAGTAGGCGACAGATTACAGTGTTCTTTTTACCATCAGCGCACATCTGATTGTCCAATCATGCAGTCCCCTGAGTGTTTGCAGTTCAGTGGGTCTCACTGCCTGGAACTGGGACAGACAGTTGTGATGTCTCCACGGTTAACGCTGCCATGGAGACGTGCTGCCAGTTGAATGGTGCAGTACACTAATCTGCAGGAACAATGTGTGAGTCTTCTTTGGGGAAGAAATCTTGATTCACATTCCCATCTGGTCACATGACCACACCAAACGGTGTCCCACGCGTGCACCAGCATGTCCTCACATGTGGGAACGTGCACAGACACCCAGGTTGGCTGTCAAAGCAAATAACTGACAAACTTGAAGTACACCACACCGGAAAAAGGGTGTGACTTTACTCCGCCGGGATAATAAATAACTGCTTTCAGCTATGTTATATTCCGATGTCAGGTGGTTTCGTGGTTCAGAGCGGGTCCAGAGGAGTGATGGTGGTTGAGGAGCACTGTTGAGCACTGTTGAGCTGATGAAAAATTGAACTCCAGCATGTTTGTGGAAGATAAAAGCCCATCAGAGGGCAGCACTTAGCCCTGTCTACTTCATTTGATATCATGATGAACGACTTCTTCAGTGTGTTTTATTCCTTTTTGTTTTTTAAATCGAACACAGAGGAAAATTGACCATGAAGTGACTATTTTTGTTAGTTCATTCCAAAGATAGATGGAGATGCAAAGCAGTAAAATGTGTTTTAGATTTTTATGTTTTCTGCATTCTACCTACTGCTTCAGTGCTGAACACTGGACCGATGTTTTTGAGGAACATTATAAATACTTCAAAAGACCAAAATGAAAGCCTCCTGTGTGTAGTCACTCTTTCAGAAGCTGCTATAGTTCAAATTGGCTGTGTGTAGTCCCGGATCCCTTTGTGGAGGTTGTACTTGAGGCTACACGTTATTCACAGGATAGGCAGGGTGGATCTATTATAAACACCCAAGGAACTGTGGAAACTGTGGAAATGTTGTCCACATGTCCTGTACAACACACCCAGATCAAAATGGTACAGATTGTTCTGAATTTATTAAATGGATTTGTTTTGCATCATGTTCACTCAAGGGCCAGTCTCTGTTTGTGATGTGATTCAAGGGGTTATGACATTTTTAACTTTTATAGGGCTCTTGTTTTGGCTTTTGGGCATACACGGACTGTTGTATGTGCACCTTAAACATCCTGGCCCATTTACATACCAGACAAATGGCTTCATGAACCTTCATTACAAGACTGGTAGTTAACCTGCACACAGAGAAGCAATAAAGATGTCTAAAAATTAAAGGGTGGATTTGATATAAGCACTAGTAGAGATAGCACAATTACATAAACAGTTGCTCTTTACTTCAAAGCTGAAAAGGATTAATGATTTATAATGTAGATTTTCCCCCGGATCAATCACTGCTTCCAGGTGTTTCAGTCATCAGGTATGTCTGACAAAACCTGCCCTGTCTCAGAACTTTCCAAGGAAGTCCCGCCCTCTGACGCCTCCCATTGGACCAGAAACCGCTCGGAGTGCGCGTATTTCAATCTGATTGGCTCAGGCCGCTGTTAGTGTAAAAGTGGGAGCAGACTTTGTGGTGAGGCGTCAGGTGAAACTCGCGCTGTGAAGAAAAAGAGGGCAGTAAAAAAAGAAAACTTCGTTTGAATTTTCTGGAATGATTTTTCAGTCTATATACATTTTAATCAGAGGAAGCGTTTGACAAAAGAAACCGACACTTTAGAAAATGAAGAGCCTCAAGTATCGACTGAAAAAGCACGAAGTAACTATCACAGTAAGTAAAACACCGCGTTTTTTGAATAAAGTTTGGCTGATTTCATAGTTATCATTGCTGTTAGCTTATGTTGGTGATACGCCGGACATGGTTTACCTGCGTTCTTGCTTCCACCGACATTTAAATCTCGGTCATGTTCTCTCGGCGCTGTTGTGTTGGGAATTTCACCGCCACCCAGTTCAGGCACCTGCTGGACGTCCTGACACGGCTTTATGAGCACCGTCCGAGTTCGGCTTCAGCTGTTGTCCATGTCCTGGCCTAAACCAAGACTAGTTTAAATACTGTTATTCAGAGTTCTTCAGTGCATTGAAGTGTTTATTTTGTCCCTGGGAAACCGATGGGCTCCTGGTGTTTTATGATTGAGTTTTCTTCCATTTCTCTAAACTTTGTATAAAGTCATCAGAACCTGTTGTTCTTAAATGTTTTATATATTGGTAAATATATTCTCTCATCTGTATTGTCTCACAGTTGTGTTGACGTATATACTACTGTTATCTTGATTATTTGGGGAATAATAACGAGCCTCTTTTTATAGGTTGAATAATAGACAATAGAAAATTGACAATAGAATCACACATAGTTTCTTCATATCAGTTGGTGGTGCGAAAACTTTGGATTTCTTCATATCCCTCCTTTATTCAGTTTCAGACAAAGATCATTTACTGGTATCGAGGAAAAAGAAACTGACACCTCAAGTTACCCATCGGGATTAATCAGTTCACTTTCTTGGATCTTCTCCCAGACACTGGTCATGACCCCAAACTTGCATAGGAAGCATGCAGTGTGTTACATGCTAACCTTACCAAAGGTCAGATTTATTCCACTTCTTTTGTGTTAGCGTCCATTAGTTTTAGCTTTGAGTACCTAATGAGCTGGTAGGGCTATTCTTTAAAGAATATAGAAAGTTAACGGACAAAGATCACAGCAAAGCCTCTTTGTATGTGTATTGTGTGTAAAACTGAATTTGTCAGCCATTAATAATAGTTAGCAGTTAAAATTGCTCACTACGTCTTAGCCGTTTCTGCCCCTGGTGTTTGTTTATTGAATTCAGTCTCAAACTGGTGCCTTGCATGCATCTCTGCAAGCCTCCCATACACACATGCTTTCAGTCCTTGCCGGCACCATGGAGACAGCTCAAGTCAAACCAGGAATGTTTGGTGTTTGTGGGTTTAGTCCAAATGTGCTATTATTACCAAAACCGCTGATAGAATAGCTTAATGGCAGCAATTTATGTAGCACGCCATAGGAGATAATATTAAAGTAAATACTTGCTCTTCTTACATCAGTCTCTGTACTTCTTACATTCCTGCGCAGTTTAGCACGCGATGGGTGTTTGGTTCAGAGCTCTGTATTCAGAACCCAGCCATTACCATGTGAAAGGCACAAAGCCAGAGAAGGTGTGTGTTAAGAAAAAAAAATCTTTCAGTAAAGAAATGTATTGTGATTGCAGTGAGAGTTGCCTCACTTTTAAGTCAGAAGTGGAGGGTGAGAATTTGAAATTCAATTTAAAGACTGCTTTTGTTTTTGATTTTGCCTTGCAGCGATCCATTTTCATATCCAGCTAATGCAGTCTCCCGAGGAGTCCTTGGGCAAAGTTCTGAACTATGAATATATGTGTGTCTGATTATTGGTCCCAAAGAGCAACACTTACATTTGCATGTAAAAAAAAATGAAAGATTCGTCCTTTAATTCTCCAGCAGTTTTTTCTTTAGAAAAAGACACCAGTGCAGATCCGAGCGATGGTTCTCATTTCATTCCTCTGTGCTGTTTCATACAGGTTTTGTATGTTTTCCAGCAGAAAAGCATAGCTATCATTCATGACATATCTGCCCATCACGATTCTGCCCATCAAATCTTTTGTTGAAAAGTTTGTCCTCACAAGAATGTATTAAATAGAACTGAAATGCCAGCTTAGCTGACTAAGGCGAGAGGCAAGAATGCTATCAAGCTGAAAAACCATTTCATATACCTTAAGGCTATGCAGCACATAATGTTAAAATGCTCCATCATCTGCAAAGACGTGTGTGTGTTATCAGTAGTTTGTCATATCAGTAGAAACTCTGCAGCATCAGATAGCATAAGCCCCCTTAAAAAAACCATCTCATAGGTATGTGGACCTGGACACTGAAAACCAGGTGATCTGAAACGTGTGGAATATTTTGACCAGCTGGACTAGTGTGAAAACATCTCGAGGCGACCAGAGGTGAGAAAAACAGGCTCTTCTTTGGTGTAGCAAGACCACACGTTGTTGTTGGGGAAATAGAAGATGCTGTAGTCATGTTGGTGTGCTGAGGCTGCAGTCATTTCTTCACACACTAGCCAGGCCACTGCTGTTCTGGTCTGATCTTGTTTACGCGGAATAGTTAGACATTAAATGTTTTAAACTTCTCAAAGATATTCAAGTACAGCTCAGTTAATCAATAAAAAGCTCTAACGGGATGTGCAGGCTCAGTGGAACAGGACATATTACTTTTTAGTATTTCTCTTCAACC
This sequence comes from Pao palembangensis, assembly GCA_015343265.1. Taxonomy (NCBI): domain Eukaryota; kingdom Metazoa; phylum Chordata; class Actinopteri; order Tetraodontiformes; family Tetraodontidae; genus Pao; species Pao palembangensis. The sequence goes on from CM027081.1 coordinate 15,046,745, forward strand.
AGACAGGAGTCCTGGGAGTGTCTGGGTACTTCCTCCCAGATAATCTCACAGCCCAGTGGGAGCTTGTGAAGAGACTTTGTCCAAGCTCTGTTTGAGGAATTAATGCCAAAAGTAAGCTCCCCTGATTAACTGAGCTTTCTGAAACCTCTACAGAAACAGCACAATGAAAGATGTAATGGCAGTCATCACATGACTTTAAAAACTCACAGGTTGAAACGCTTAAGATACTGCAATTCCAAATATATTAATTTAAAAATGCTGTTTGCTCAGGGTTGGCTGAAAGGGTCGATTTAGAAGCTGAGGAAGAACTAGATTTACTGGTTAATTTTGACATTTGCCTGAGACATGCTATTGAATTGGCAGCTGCTCTCTTTCTAACAAAAGCACACACATACACACAATGTGAAATTAGACCTGACCAAAGTAAACCAATACCAGCCCTTACCTGACCACAGTGAGGAGCTTTTATGTCCTTCTCAAGGCCATTTTTCAATGGTGTTGCTAGCCGTTGTTCTCTGGAGCATGAACTTGAACTCAAACCTTTGTAGCATTGATTGACATCAACAATAACGCTAGACTTATCTCTGATATGTTCTGAAAGTCAAAGTCCAACGAGTAATGTAAGGCGAGTGCAAGTGTTTTTAGTCATGAAATCTTTTCTACAATGATTCACCGATTAAGGCGAGGCAAAAACATTCCACCTTTTCCTGAAACATCTCAAGCAATGCTGTTTGCTTCTCCACCAGCTGAGACCTTTTCAGCTCCAAAAACCCCACTGACTGGCTGTTGGCACATAACCCATTCCACAAGCATTGGTGGAAAATGGTGCCCTCAATCTGAATCTGCCATTCCTGCAACCTGTTTTTCTTTTGGTGCATACCTGCGTGGATTAGTGTGATTTGGGGAGCGGTACAGCTGACCATTGTCATTACAACCAGGATCAGATTTCCTGCACAGGAACAGGGCGTCATTGTGATTCAGGTGGGGGTAAAAAGATTCCTTTCCCAGGTTGTTCAAGTATTTTCTGCCTCTTCATTTTCACGCTGTTGCCAGGTGTTGATGCATTTTTATGGTGTTAGTATTACCAGGACACTGAAAATTGTTTAGTTAGTACATTCTTTTTCATCTTCAGGCCTCAGGTTTCTGTAACAGGCATTTCTCTGCTCCCACACACACATTGAATTCCTTCTATCCTCCCTCTCAGTGAAAATGTGCTTTTACAATGAAATAGTAGAGCCTCCCTCGCTCTGGAGCCGGGGTTATTTCCCAGATTTCAATGCAGGGCTGGAATGAGTTAGGCTGTATTGTCATGAGGATGAGGCTGCTCTCATTTCAGTGACATTTTTAACTCTTGGATGTCAGAAGCAGGTCTGGACTGGATGGCTTCGAATTTTACATGAATTTGGAGAAGTTGGAAAACGAGATGCGTACGGTAACAAATGTGGGGGTGTTGTGCACTTTTTCAGCCTCCCAAGGACTTCTGGGCGCCTCATTAATCTGTTAAGCAGACGTCAGGAGTTGATTAACTGTTGCAGCTTCTCGATACCCTGTTCTACAGACTGTAGAAAATGAAAAGCGGCGCCATGAGCGGTGTGAAACGGTGGTCTGCAGCATTGACAAATCAATACATGAAGACCTGATGTGTGTGGCTTGTGTGTAAATCTAAAGAAATGGACCCATATTCCAGCAGTTTAATGGCAATGGGTGCAAATTAAGATGATTATTGGCCTACTAGATTAAAAGTGGCTTATAAATGACTCAAATTGCAGCCATGTAATATCTGATCTCACGGTCTAATCTTACAAACCTGTAATTTTATGCCTCGTTAGCAAATCTTCTAACCAAAGTAAAGCTACAGTAGGCTGTACCCAGGTATAACATAAGTATTTTTTATACAGCGCTGCAGCTATTGTGTTTTTGCGTATTTGAAAATTTTCTCATTCTGCGTCTGTTTTCTGTAAATATGTTCTCTGCTTTCTTTGTCCTGTGTTTGTGTCGCAGATGTTGGAGTGATTTTCAGTGAAGGAGGCCAACTATCACGCAGGATCAGCAGAGTTTGTTTTGGGCTGTCGTGTTGGCTGCGAAGTAGATGTTAGTGTGACGGGCTGTGTTTATAGGATTAGCGTCTGGCTCCACGGGGGCAGCCATGAGGTCATCGCAGCAGTGCTACCCATATTTGTTCCCATGCTGCACCAGCAACAATCTGCATGGAGAAGGGTGGCTGGGTTGGTTTTATATTGGGAGTTGGGAAGTCCATGTAGGTACTGCTGTCTGACGTAACAGGACAGTTGAGTCAGTGATGGAAGAATCACCGTGTTTTTGTTGACTCGATTATTGATTCTTTTCTAGTGCAGTCACAATCATTTCGTGCACACACACACACATACTGAGCAACAGGAGCTCAAAGATTCTGCTGATGAGAGACAAACTGCTGTGAAATGGCTTCGACTAAGCTCTTCCTGCTGTGTGCAGCATGAGTTTTTATACTTTATCTGTGCCTTGATAGACATAAATAAGGTTTTGGGGTTGTTTTGATGCTTAAATTTTGTTTTGAACATATTGTGAACTCGTCAAACTCACTATCGTCAAAGAATCAGGCCTTTATTTTGACACTACGCTCTGTTGATCACAGAATTGGGTGAATTGTTGTGGATGATGGCCAGAAAGATGCTGGATTTGCTTTGTAAAAATATTATGGGTCCTTTCAGCTACATTCCTGGCTGTGTGTGCCTGTGATGACTCGTGCAAGCTTGTAGTAACATCATCAGCTGTATTTACACAGTTTTGATACTGGTGTTTATGACTCTTAACTGTCATTCTCATTGACGCAGCCTTTTCCCCAGCAAAACTACATTAATCTCTGTTTCTGTCTCTCTCGGCATTTTACTCTTGCCTTACAATTTTTATCAATTTAAAGTCCTTTTCCATGAAATAGTGCGGCTCGTAAACAGTTTCTAAAGAATTGGACTATATAGGAATTCTTCTGCATTTTAGTCAAATGTACTTCAAATGAGTGGGTCTCCAGAGTCATGTAGTCATTATAGGAAAGTTCCTGGTCCTCTTGGCCACCTTTCAAATGTAAAGAACCTCTCTTCTGTTCCCTTAGTGAAGCGTTGCGTACACCTACACATTTTCTTTATCCAGAGCCAGTCATGAGGACAGTTACCATACGCTTATCTGCTGACCTATTAGCAGAAAAAAATGCACAGAAGGATTTTGCTGGTCACGGGTCAAGTTCACATCACATAATTACAGTTTTATGGCTAATTTCCCACCATTCCATCTGAACCGTCATGTCTCTCTTCACCACCAGAGGGGGTGAGAGAGAGTGGGTGTGTGGGTGGGTGGTCTGCCCTCTATACAGTCCACATTCTGCCCAGCAAGAGTTGACCTGTGTTTAGCAGCAGAGCAGATATGCCAGGACCGCCTCGTGTACATACCAGAGCGAGAGCGCCTCCACACCTGGCCTCAGCCATCAGTGAAAGCTCAGCTGACTCCAGGCAGGACTTCTGGGACCAAGCATCAACTTACCTGTCCTGTTGTGACCTGTTGACCACAAGCACCATGTAGACTGTCTGCATATTCTTTAAATTTGCTCTCGTCAGATTCTCTCTGCTCTCTTTTCTGTCTTTCGTTCTCAAGGACTTGTTTGGTACTCAACATGCTCAGACAGTTGCACAATTCAGCATTACATGCACTGAGCTGTGCTCACTTTTAAAGAGGGATATAAATCAGGGTGGATGTGCTGATGCTACTGCTTACAGTAGTCATGGTAAATGAATCCCATGGATCTCACGGTGTTTTTAATCCATGAAGACTTTATTTAATGAGTTAATGGTGATATGTTATAGAATTACTGCATTATAGCGGCATCATTTTGTTCTGCATGTCTTGTTATTGAGTTTCCTTCTCTGTTCCAAGCTGCCCCTCATGGAATCCTCTAGAAATTCTGTGGCGCCCTCACTGGTATTTGAGCTGGTTCCTAATATTCTGCTTAACAAGAACTTAGTGAGTGTTCTTGCCTTTCACGGCTACATTATATTACACCAATAAAACAACTTGACACTGCAATATTTTTGCCACACTCCCCTTTTGAGGTCACAGCATTATTACATTCTTGGGAGTCCAGAAAATGATTGTTTGGTGATGGTATGCTGACAAGACTTTGAGCTTTTTTTTCTAGGCTCCAGCTATATGGAGAGATTCAGAACACTTTATTTGTCCCCAGGGGGCAGTTCTGGAGGTCAAGTTTGAGTGCCAGGAACATTAAGATTTAATGCAGATCACCTATTTCTCCCATGTGGATGCTGCAGTAACATATGAGCAGTTTCAAATGTGAACTAACCCCTTTCAGATGGCCACTCTTGAATATATTGACTGTTTGTTGCACCTCTGTTTCCGTTGTGCACTGGCTTCCTAAAGCTGAACAGCAAGTCATTGGAGGCTTGATCAAACCACCTCGAGCTGAGCTAGCGGCACTTTTTCTCCTCCAGATGAGTTGACAGAGAAGTCAGGGCAGTTGCTGGGTTGAGGCCCCTGATGCATCACCTTGTACTGATAGCTCCTCTCTCATTGGGAGACTCTCAAATACGTCAGAGGCTTATATTTCATGACTCCGTGTCTGTGGTCTAATGTGTCTGACAGTACGATAACGATCAGCTAGTCGCAGGCATCATCTTTCAGCCATATTGTAAACACATGAGATCAACATTACTCTTCTTGGATAAAAAAAGTTATATTTTAAAAAGCTTGTGTCTTTGACAACCATCAGCAGTGACTAGAGTGGTAATTTCTGCTCACTAACACTCCCTCATTAATTAGTACATTAACAGAATCCCAAACAAATGGACACGCAGCAGTTTGCCCATGTGAGGTATTTATGTGGCTACTGTACGCTATCTTGTGTGGCTAGATGCCATTTTGGCGCCTTTGTCTCCATGCTAGCATGAGCAGCTTTTGTAAGTTGACACTTGCTTCTTCATATGACACGTGGTTTGGAGAAGGTCTTCTTGCGTATTTGAGGTGATCGTTGCTACTCGGTTAGCGGCAGCATGGTAAGAGACAGTCATGCGGGTGACGAACATGCACATAAATTATCCTATTCACTTGCTTTATAAGTGGAAGAGTTGTACAGTGACTGAGGTGGAATAGAGATTAATGATATTTTGGAACATGACAATCAGACGATGAGAATGTTAACTTGCGAGGTTACGATAGAATCTGAGTAAACAGGAGCTCTTGCCATGAGCACTTTAAATGTTCAAATGTGCACACCATAATCCCCCTCCTGACATTAATATTTTCTGATGGAGCCAAGTGGGGAACACTGCAGGGGAGTAGCTATGTAAGCAAGGTCTTTCAGGTTGGCCCGGTTTCATGCTGGCAGTGCTGATTGACACCAAAGCCATTACTCATGTCACAGGAATGTCCAGAATGTATTCTTAGCCCCCGTCTTCCTATCAGTCACTACAGAAAGGTTGGCGGGTCAAAAAATAAAGAGGTAACTAGTCTACAGGGCTGTCTGCACCGCCACTGTTTACCAGGGAGGGGGGTGATATTTTAAAACTTGGAGAGCTCACATATTTACCCCGTGCAGCCTGGCCGACTCGTCATTTGGTGGGGTGAAGATACTGAAGACCACTGGGAGAGCGCAGAAGCAAAGACATAAGCTCCTTATTCCTCCTTGATAAATACCTGGTAGTTTTCAGTTCAGACCAGGAATGAGAGAGAATCAAAGAGAAGACTGAGCTGAAAGGTTTCTGGATAAAGGCAGGGGCCACAGGTGAAGAAACTGAGGGGGGGGGGAGGCCAGAGGTAGCCAGGCTGAGCTGACTTTTCCTCCAGAGGAGGAGTTGCAGTTGCTGGCCAGGGCAGGTCCCAGGGCCGGCAGGGCTGGTCCTACTGCTTCTCCACCTCTTTCCCTTTATCCTTAGTTTTCCTTCTCCTCCCTTCATCCATCAAGCAAACTGCTGTGCAGTGATGAACCTCCAGCCAGAGTTCAAGAGCAACACAGGAATGCGCAGAAAACCCTGCCAAACAAACTGTTTCTGTCTTAAGTGAGGGAAAACATCCGCTGCAGAAGAGGCTCCCCCTGTTTTGTCATCCTGTCCGTTTTTGTAGCGCTCACTGGTTGAGTGCTCTTATAATTATTTTTGTCAGGTTTTTGCTTTCGTAAAGCGCCACAGTGGCATCATTTTCAGTAGTGCGGTGCAAGGACCAGCTCCACTCACCCAGGATGAGCCGCTGGCTGAAATGCACCTCCATGCACTTTGTAGGTATCCCTCTTTAAATATGCTCGCTGTCATGTTCTGATGATTTAGTCTGCAGTTTCTATTTGGTGACTGAGGAATTCATCCTGAGGCAACTGTTGCATTGGTCAAAATTAGTTGACCGCTTGACTGACTCTAATTGTATTTTGCTGGTCTTGGTAGTCATTTATTCATCTTCAGTCCATTGTGTGCATGCAAATCACTTGTGTTTTTAAACCTTTGTATCACTTCCTCATTATCTCTGCATTTTTGACCCAAGAAAGCTTCATGTGTTTCCAGAATGTTTTGTCTCCCTGTGTGTAACAAGTGCTGTCACTCTTATCCCTGCCAGAACACAGACTGGAACAAGTACGATGACCGGCTGATGAAAGCAGTGGAACGTGGCGAGGTGGATAAGGTGGCCGCTGTTCTAAGTAAGAAAGGCGTTATCCCCACCAAGCTGGATGTTGAAGGACGCTCTGCGTAAGTGCACAGAGAAATATGCTGACCCAGAGCTGTAAACCCGCTATGTAACTGCATGCAGGCATTATTTTATATACCTATTGTTTATATCCTGGGTATTTCTAGTCTGGCTTTCTGGAACTGCTGAGCTTCACAAATTCCACACATTGTGCTGGTCAGACATTCCTGAATGTTTCCCAGCTAAGACATACACAGGGATTCTTTAACTATGAGGTCATTCCTCTCAATGTTTCAGGGAAAAAGATGTACCAGTTTTTGTGTGTGGCCCCTGAAACAATAAACAAACCCTGACATTTATAGAACTTTTAATGTCCGATGCATGATTTAATCCCAAACCTTCATTTAGTTTCCTGGCATATGTGAGACATTTTTGCACTATGTCATTACACATCTATTTTTCTATCCTTAAATTATCCTTTTTAAGCATCCAACTGACTGGAGGTCAGTGTGGGAGCTGGTATAAAGAATGCATGTGACCTCCAAAAGGCTGACCACTTTGTCCACAGGCTGTTTATGTTGTCCCACAGGAAATGACTCCCTGCAAATTCAGCTCAGATCCACTGTGGTGCTGACTAAATTGGTTAATATATTTAGGCTCTGCTGCCGGCTATTATCAGAATCTGTCCACTTCCCAAAGGACTGTGTTTAACTTGCGCTCTTGCTCGGTGAATTTCAAGGAAATATGTTATTCTCTCTGTAGCATCCAACCCAATCAGCTAGTTCAGGTCTCTGCTACACTCCTAGAGATGTAATCAGGTTCCAATACTAACATTTCTGGAGGCCAGACACCTTCAGTTCATGCCTAAATATATGAACAAATCTCTGGGTGACTTGATGTGTATTTAGACAAAGGCATTGTTAACACATAAGACAAAGGTGAGAGTATTTTTAGAAGTGCATGAAATCCTCTTCTCTTGCTGTTAAAAACTGACTCCATATCTGCACTAGGTGTAAAACATTACACGCCTTTATAAATTCCCGATCCCATAATAAGGCGCTATAATTTGGATAAACAGAGCAGTAGTGTTATGTTTGTGGGTTTTGCAGTGACAGTGTTACACGCCCAGTCATGCACAGTGAACTCTTGCACTGCAGGGCACTGACAGGCTGAAATTAATTATTTTTATGCTTTCAGGCTGCTTGCATTTGGTTTAATTAATTGCATGAAAATAGTGAAAAAAATATTCCTAATGATTTAATGAAAATCCTAAAGGTGACGCTTATCAATATTGGTTTTTTTATTTTTTCTTAACAAATGCAGGATTGGAGTTTTGGCCTGAAGGGCTACAGCCCATAAAAGTCTAGACGATGCTAAAGTTTAGTTGCTATGGAACTTTTGCTATGTGTACCAGCTAGTGGTCGCCACACACAGATTGACTCTTGTCTTTGGGTTTTTGGCCCGTGCTGACAGAGGAATCCTGAATGACATTCTCCGGTAATCGCGGACATCTGTGGGGGACGATAATTACAAGATGTAATGTCATTTGTGTGATTGGCTGTGTCCTATTGGATTAGTGTAAATGGCTAATGGACTTGGCTCTTGACTGCTGTGTTGGAGCTTCTAGCCGAGTAAACAGTTTACATGTTTTTATATATATATATATATATATATCTCTGTTGACGGTTCTCAACGGGTGCCCATGAGGTAAGGCCATTCTTCACACCTACTCATTCTTTGTGACCATAACTGGCTCAGAGCTAAGCAGCAAAATATGCCAACACAACTGTACACGTACTTGATGAACACTCACTGGCATTTAACCAGCCCTTGCTAAAGAGCAGCCACTTATTGGTGAGGATTAGCAGTAATGAATTTTATGCCAGAGCGTCTTTTTATGTACAACAATAGCAGCCACAAGGGATAAACATAATATCGAGTCCACTTTGAGAGCAAACGTGTCCTATTTTTGAATCTGAAAGGCAGTGTTTAAACCTTATTCCCCAATGTTTATTGCAAAACTATGTAGTCTCCAGAACTCCTTGACAGTCTTTATGTTTTAAGTAAGTAAACAGATTTGATTGCAGTTTTAAGACTTTTTTTCAGTTTTCTTTGAGTCACATCACTTTATCGAGATACATCTCTAAACTGAATCTGCTTGGTCTGCTTCCTGTCTGCCGTCTGGTCTTTGAGGTCCGGACCCTCCAAAGCACCCTAGCGAACCAGCGTCTCCAGGCCATCAACACAGCTTTTAATACCCACCACAGTGTTGAGGTGACAGCCTAGCTGTCTCCTTGGCAGATACTTCAGGCTTAGTATATAAACGGGTGCGTGTAGCCTGATGGTGAGACTGGGATTAGTTTACACACAAGTGCCTTCGGGCCTGCATGGTTGGTGGCAACAGTGTTGCTGTGGGTTAAATCAGGTGAGCTGGAATGTTCCCAGTGAAATTTGATGAATAAATACAAGCCGATTATAACATCCACTAAGAAACAGTATCACTAATGAAGCAGATAATGAGGCCTATTCATTGGCATTTTATCAAATAATTTTCTTTCAGCAGATACAGTTAATGAAATGCAGGTTTTATTGTTACTTAGTCTCGGTCTTGAGTAACATGGACTCTCCTCTCCTCCCCCCATTCTTTACCGTTTACTGCAATCATGTAATGATCTCTGCCTTGTTTTTCAGGTTTCATTTGGCTGCAACTCGAGGATACCTAGACTGCCTTAATCTCATTCTGGGACATAATGTTGATGTCACTGCAACTGATGCGTCTGGTGAGTTCTGTTTGAATTAGAGCTGTAGCCTGGAACTCACTTTATGCACTTAGTAGTGTTAGAGTGTGAGGGACTTATTATTAAAAGAGTCTAGAATGAAAGTACATTTCACTGGGGCTCTGAGTATTGTATAATGGGCTTGTTGGTCTGAGAAGGCTGGCATATTCTGAGGCTGGAACGCACGCAGATGTCTGGGTTCCATGAAGCTAGGCTCTCCAGCCAAGTGCACCACAGGGAAGAGAGTTTGGAGCAACAGTTGTCTTCTTTCAATTTCTCCACTTTAAAGTCCATTAAACCCTCTTAGACACAGTGGAAAAAAAACATACAACTATTGAGAGGTTTTCTTCACACATTATGATGTGGCATCCAAGGAGACACTATTGTGCCCCTCCGTGACTTTAATAACTGCTGTGTTTATGCCTTCCAGGTAAAAATGCTCTTCATCTCTCCTCAAGAAATGGACATTCACAGTGCGTTCAGAAACTTTTGCAGGTAGGGTGCTCCATCCCTCCCTGTGTTTCCATTTGTGCCTGGTAGATATTTACTCCTGTTAGGGAAATGGTGCTGGGTGTAGTTTGGTGCTTCTGCCCAGTATCTTGATGTAAAACTCCTTTTTCCTTCTGACCAGCTTGTGACAGGAGCAGTTTCAGGACGAGCTCCTTTAAATTCTTAGCATTAATCACTCGGCCCTGTTCAGCCATCGGAACCCACTGCAGGATTTATGTGTTGATAGGACTATCTTCGTAGTATTTTGCTCTGATAGGATCAGAGCCCCTCATCAGTCACGCTCACACGTGGTGATCTAATGGAAGGTGTCACTGTTGGCAGGGGCTTGTCAGTGGTGTTGACAAGCTTACGCTCCTGCAATCCTGACAACCATTCTAGGTGCCGTCATCACGGCAGACATAGCAGCTGGACGCCCACCAGCACGCCCCCTGGACAACCTCCACAATTTGACTCCCTCAGCCCAAACCCTCAAGGTATAGAATATCCCCCTAACTTGCTCTCCTGTTGCCTCTCCCCTCCCCCCTTCAGCTTTGTCATTTGAGTAAGCAGCTCATTTTTGGCCCTTGTTGCTAGAGAGAGTTTCGTTTTTATAGTGGGGGCAGCGTTCACTGGCAAGCTTACCCAGCAACATTGGACCCCTGTTAGCATTGAGTTCTCAAGGCCTACATAGCAGAGCCTCATCACCACAGCGGTAAAGTCACCATTGTTCCACCAACTGACTCAGTGGCTTCACAAGCATATGAGCATAGATCTTCTGAGCCTGATTGGGTTTGTCCACACAGGCTTCAAGGCCAACGTGTTACAAAATACTGTGTCAAGTGTGTGCAGATAAACCTTGTGATGCTACTTAACCTACTTCTTTCAGGTTTTATGAAAGCTATGTTCAACTCTTCTGTCACTTGGGTATAAGATAATCTTTAAACACTTCTTAATTGCTCTGTCCTAATTTCCTTTAATTTGTCGAATCCATTTTAGCAGCCTTCAGCAGATTTTGTGTGTTTTTGCAGAATTAGTCTTTCTTGATTTACTTGTTCTTATCAGTTCATGAGCTCTGAGGAGGGCTTTGTGCTTTCTAAATGACTATGAATTCATAAATTCCTGCGTGCCTCACACCATCACTCATACATACATCAAACCACACTTACTGTTATTGTATGTTTTATTCTTTTTTTGACCTAACAATTTGTTATTTTACAGCACAACTGTCCTGTTGGAAATGTGGACCTACAGGGAAGGATAGCTCTGCATGATGCCGGTAGGATCAACTGAATATTTTCCTGCACCCCCTGCCTCCTCTGAAAATTAAAATTACGTGTTAAAGGCTTTGTTCTTACACACCTCTACCCCTGTAGCTGATGCATGTGTGTTTTGCAGTGATAGATTGGATGAAATGAAATAAGATGGTTCTACCTCTTATTTTTCTGAACAGTCATGGCAGGCTGCTCCTCCAGCGTGAAGCTCCTTTGTGACAGCGGCGCTGCTGTGAATGCCAGCGATTTTGTGAGGATTGATCCTTCTTTGTTCTTTAATGTTGTTCTCATGCTCATTGATTTGATCTGATCTCTAAAGAGTGTTTGCAGCTTTCTGTGCCTATAGTATATTGATTTAGTCACCTTGGATGTGAGCTCTTGCTTTGTTCCTTCTTTGCTTTCAGATGAGAAATAGAGTGTGAGGGACTGTCTGTGCACTTCTTTGCGTGTGAGTTTGTAGATTGACGTAATTCATTATGTGTTTGTCTGTTATCTAGGATGGCAGGACTCCTCTGGTGTTAGCGACTCAGATGTGTCATCCACGCATCTGCCAGCTGCTGCTGGAGCGAGGAGCCGATATCACCATCCGGGACAAACAAAATAAGTAAGAAACCATCAGTCTGTAAATGTGCCCCGGGCTCAACTGTTCTCTAATGCACGTTCTACTGCTTCGATCGGTCCTGAATCACAGTGGGCTACATTAGTCTTAGAGCTATTCACCATCAAGAATGGGACACAGTGGGAGCATATGGAGGAAAAAGTTATGACAGCTACATGTTGTATGTAAATACGTATCAATCATGATCAGGAAAGCTGCATGAGTGAACAGATAACCCCCTTGTTCACTTTATTACCATCATTCTTCCCTCTACACCATCATAAAATCTCACTATACTGTACAGACAATATCTGACAGTCGGAAGCTTTCATGTACGATTCCCTATTCAGCTGTCTTAAGAATAAGACACCTAATTTCAAGTCTTTTCTAAACATTTAGTGATTTAGTGGACTCCATTTAACTCTTTCCAGGACAGCTCTGATTCTTGGCTGTGAGTATGGCTGCAAGGATGCTGTGGAGGTGCTACTGAAGAGCGGCGCTGATGTTAGAGCTGTTGACGCCTTGGGTCATGATGCGTTTCATTATGCTCGCCTCAGCAAGAACCCAGAGCTTGTTGCAATTGTCAAAACCCACTTGGACAAAATCACCAGAGGTCAGTCCTACAACATTTAAATCTGTATCTGTTGTTGTTTATACCTGTTGATTCCCACAATTATGGAAATTATAAAATGCATTAAAATTACAGTGGTCTGATAAACTGTATTTCTGTATAATTTTCCTTTATGTCATGATGTAATCAGAGTAAATCTTTCTAATTTTTAAATAAATAATAATGTCACTACAAAATCTGTAGAAAATTGCTTTTCTATGTGCTGCACTGTTTAGGAGATGGTCATTGGTGTTTCTCCATAGAACGCAGGACATGAATATGGGGTGACCTTCACTATTTTGTCTTTAATTACAGATAAAGAAACTGCAAAGATGGAACAATGGAAGCGACAGGTAACTGTGTTGTATTCAGTTCAGCAGCTCACAGCTATTAAATCTCAACTACTGTAAGCAGCAACTGTTGTCGTCTGTGACGCATCACGCGTTTCAGAAACGTGACCTGACAATAGTGAAGCCATTTTATGGCTACAACTAACTGAGGAAAGGCCAGGTTGTTTGCTTTGTTCCCAGAATTTCTGCCACATTAAGAAACCCTTGGCTGTGGTCTGCAAACAGCCTTGAGATCAATCATTATCAAATCATTTTCCTCAAATTTTCTTTTATGTGTAGTTCATCTTTCAGTCCATGACTGCCCTCTAGTGATTGCAAATGAGATTCTTCCTTTTTTGTTTAAATTCTGTAGAAATGTTTTACTTTAAAAAGATTTTTGTTATAAATGATCTTGTTTTGTGTAGCATTCAGTGGAGCGATCTGAATCATCCGAGTCCAACAGAAGGGATCAGATCATCTGCGTAAGCATGAAATAGTCACACCAACACACTTTCACTTCATTTTTTCCATTTTTCATTAAAGACTGTTTATTTGCCTTAAGATCCTCAAAGGTTCTTATGTTTTATGAGTGTTCATTGATTAATTATTGATTGGTGATGATGGGCTTTAGACTTTTGTGCTTCTTTGTTTTAGGACTTGGAGAGGCAGAATGAGACGCTACAGGAGAGCCTCAGGAAATATCACCAGGAGCAGCGAGCTCTGATCGATAAGGTCAACCTGCTACAACAGCAGCTCACACAGGTAATTCATGGTACAGTGGCAGATTACCCATACCAGTAACCAGTGTTGTGCCTGTGTTCATATTTCGGGTGAATGTGAACTGAATGTACTCTACTACTGCCTGATGAACGTTACTGTGAACTCTTTCATTCTGGTGGCTGAACGACACTCTCTCAGTTCATCTTCGTTCAGTTTGGTGCCAGACTTCAGCCCGACTAAAACACAACATAAACGGGCTTTAATATGTAGTGGAAAAACACCCAATCTAGCAACACCAGGCAGCTTCGCACTGCCGAATGCATCATCAAAACAGAAAGCAGCATGAGGAGGCGGCAGTAGCGGCATGTAGTTCAAGATATAACTCGACAAAGCAGCAAAGATGCGTCGTATGATCGTTTAAATGATTTTTATGATAAGGTCGATGAGGATGGAAAAAATCTTTCTGTGCAAACTTTGCCTGCTGGCTTTCAAAAAGAAAATCCGCACTTCAGCCACATTCACGGCAAACCAGAAAGGGCACAGAACTGAAGCACCCGGGTAGCCTTTCAACGTATGTGCAAGCAAATAAAAAAATCAAGACAGTTAACCCAAATCTCATTAACTGCGTAATCGTCATCGTCTCTGCTGAGATTAAGGATTCAAAATTGGATACGAAGATGAAATCTGACGCATTGTTTCAGTGATAAAACTGATAAAATAATTGCTGTCTGTGGCTCTATGGCAGTAATTTAAAAAAATAGCTCACAGCAACATATGGGGGAGAAAAGAACTAAAATAGTTCATTTTTGGAACTGTGAACTTAGTTCAAATTTTTAAATTATGAACTGAACTACATTTTAAAATTTGTGAACTGAACTTTGAACTAGTTCATGTAGAATATGAACTTTTCCAACACTGCCAGTAACTTTCAGTTCAGTAAAGAGTTTGTATAAAAAGAAATTCAAGCCAGAGATTTGCCATTTCAGTTCCAAGGTATTCTGCTACTAACTCAAATAACCTTTTTATATTTTTACTTTTTCCACAGGAGAAAATGACTGTGGAAGATGCTCAGAAAGAGGTATAAAGCAAATCTGTTACTTGATAAAATGTGAACTTTTTCTCTGGCTCCTTTTTTTCTTTTTAAACTGGTTTGTAAAAGTTATACTGACATGATGTTATACCAATAGTGAACCTGAGGGCAAATGAAATTCTGCAGAACAGGCACAATGAGAAATGTTTTCTTATAAACATGTTTGATTTCACTCCAGCAGTGTAAATGTTTTATAATATTGACATTTTGTGCTCTGGATTGAGGGATGTGCTACCAGATAACAGTTACTTTTGGGTGAAAAAAAAACCTGCTCTAAATCTCTGTAGTTTCTCTGGTTTGCTGATGTAAAAACATATATTGTTCTGGTGTCAATGGCAGAACATCCATTAAAGAAATGAACTGTGGGACAATGACTTGATAATTTATCTGTATGTGCGGAGGAGCTGATTCTTCACTAACTCTGGCCTGTTGGCATTTCTTGGTGTCCAAGCAGAAGGAGCAGCTGAAGGTGTTACTGGCCAAAGACAGAGAGGAAGGGGCTCGAGGCTCAGAGACTGTCAAGGTCCAGCTACGGAGCACTCTGGTCAGTGATGGGACTCACATTCTAGACTTTGGCTTATAGATTTTTGTAATTCTGTTATTTAGTGATTCTAATACAATAGTAATAACTGTTTGCCTACATGTATCCACAGGGAGACTACTCTGGTCAGTCGGTTATCAAAGGTGCGTTTCGTGCTTTTTCAGATTTACAAAATTGGAGGAAACTATTTTCACAACCATGTGTGATGCCTTCAGCGTTTGTTCTTGTCTTGCAGGTAAAGAAACTGTTTTGGTCAAACAAGCTCACAGCCTGGATTCTGACCATGTAAGTTTTGTGTTGTATCATTTTACTTGAAAATATACACACTTTTACTCCAGTAACTATAGTCACAGTTTACTGTCGGTAGCCACAGCTCCAACTAATATTCATTTTGCAACATTTTGTGCAGATAGTCCAGAAACTTTCCCTGGCACCATCAGTGTCAGGACCTGGAGAGAAGAGTCAGCCCACTGTAGGCTGGGATGTTTCTGGTGAACTGAACACACTCAGACATGAGCACGAAGCACTCAAGAGAAGACAACATGCAGTGGAGGAGGAAGTAGCGCGGCTTCAGTCTGCCCTGAACCGTAAAAACCGAGAGTGCCAAGAGCTGGTTCAGAGTCGAGACGCAATCCAAAAGCAAGCTGACCAGCAGATTCATGAACTGGAGGAGGCCTTGGGCGATGTCCAAAAGAGGATGCTGGATTCTGAGTGTAAAGTCAAACAGCTTCAAGCCCACGTAGTGGCTGTTAAGGAACATTTAGGGGGACAGGGAGTCGAAGATCTGCGCATCCAGCTGCAGGACATCAAGGCCAAATATGAAGGTGCATCAGCTGAAGTGGGTCGAGTCCGCAATCGTCTCAAGCAGAGTGAGAAAGCCTTAGAGGAGTACAAGAGCAGTGAGAGTCAGCTAGCTGCTGAGGCAGACAGACTCAATCAAGACCTGGATGTGGTGGTTGCAGAAAGGGATGAATTAGCTGAAGTCCTCGTTGAAATGGAAGCAAAGCTGAAGGAGGCAGATACAAAACATGGCCACATGGTACCCGCTGAGAAGTTTGACAACATGAAAAACCTGCTGACCAACGCAGTTGATGAGAAAGAACGTCAGCTTGCTGAGCTGAGGGAGGACTACGATCGTGTTCTGGAAGAGGTGGCCGATCTTAATCGAAAGATTGACAGTCCTTCATCTCAGAGAGGCTCAGAGGAAATGTCTGCTGAGGAGCACCAGAGGTTACGGGCAACCCTCGAAGAGCAGAACAAGTCTCTGAAACAGAAGCTGGTTGAGCTGACAGCCAAAAGCCAGGATCTCATTTGTGAGGTTAAGGAGGGTAAAGAGGAAAGGAACACTCTACGGGCGCAGCTGAACGAGTTCAGAACTAGGATTGAGATCGACTTTGTACCCATCCGGGACTACGAGGAAGCTCGAAAGAACATGGTAATGGCAATGGAGGAGCTGGAGGACAAGTTGGTGGAAGCCAGTGAGCGCTATGGGAAAGCAGAAGCACAGGTCCAGCATCTGCAGACAGAGAGGACGCAGCTGCAGGAGAACATCAGCAGCATCAAAAGTTCCAGCAAAACGCATCAGAGTCAAATGGATGAACTGAGCTCTCAGAATTGTGATCTGCTCAAGAAAATTGAACTTATGCAGAGTCAAAGTGAAGATGGGACAAAAGAGCGTGTGCAGCTGAATGCACGGATCCAAACTCTGGAAAAGAGCCTGGCAGGAGAGTATGTTCCCAAGAAGCAGCACGAGAACGTGAAGGCAGAGTTGAGCTCTACCTTAGAGAGCGTCAGGGCTGAGATGTTACAGGTGCAGAATGAGAAAAACGCAAGTGAAGAAGAACTGAAGAAGGTGAAAGATGGAAACGATAAGTTGAAAGAAGAGTTGGAAAAGATCTCGCGAGAGATGAAAAAAGATTGTATACGTGTGAAAGACCACAAAGATGCCACAGAGAGGTTAAATGCATCTGTGGCTGAGGCAGAGGTGAAGGTAAAGGAAGTAACAGCGCTGTATTTGGCTGCTCAGGAAGAAACGGTGAGGCTAACCCAAGAACTGGAAGCTCAGAAAAAAGAACTTGACACCATACAGGAAGCAATTCAGTCAAAATTCATCTCCGTTGCAGCGGTGGAGGAAAAGCAAAAAGCTTACATTGTTCAGGTGACGGACCTGAAAACCAAGCTGGCTGAAATGGAAGCAAAGTATAACAAAGAAAAGTCTGCAGGACAGAACAACAAACAGGAGCAAGAGAAGCTCAAAGTTGAGATTGAATCTGTTCAGCAGAGGCTAGATTCAGCGCTGGTTACCAGTGAAAAGCACAGGGATGTAGAGGAAGAGTTCAAGAGTAGATGTGACGAGCTGACGCACAAGTTGTCCAGCTTGGAGCAGCAGCATCAGGAGTTACAGCTTCAGAAAGCTGATCTACAAGACCACAATGCACTGTGCAAGAGTCAGAACCAGAACCTCCAGGACCGCCTGAAGTCGGAGTTGACTCGGATAGCCACGTATGACACAGAGCTCCAAGTCCTTCATGACGCCATGCAGCAAGCCCAGACAGACTGCAAGAAAGCACGAGAGGCTTGGCAGGAGGAGGCCCAGAAGGTTGGTGCCTTACAGAAAGAACTCCAGGAATACCGCAGGGATCAGGCTTCTCTGCTGCAGCAACAGGCCGAATCAAAGGAGCACCTGGAGGCTGAAATCTCCAGACTCCAGCTTGCACTTCGTGAAGAGGAAGAGAACAATGCCCAGAGGGCTGAAGATGTGTCTGCCCTGCAGTCAGAGCTCCTTCAGGCCACGCAGGCTCTGGAGAAGGTCCGCTACAAGGAAGACCAGATGAACCAGCTGAAGAAGGAAAAGCAGGAGCTGGAGAAGGAGGTCGCCGACCTCGGCAGCAAACTGTTGTGCTTAGCCGATGAGTGTAAAGAGGTCCGGCAGGAGTCTGTCCGTGCCAAGGAGAAGGAGAGCAAGGTCAGGGCAGAGATGGAGACTATCCAGAAGAAGGGAAACACCATAGAAGGAGAGATTGGGGAGCTGAAGAAGAGATACGACGAGTCACTCAGCACCATAGGTGACCTTCAGAGGAGGATCCAGACCTCTGCTCAACAGACTGAAGCCAAAGACAAGAAGGTAGCAAAATGTTGTTGTCATTATGTTTAGATTGCTAATTCTGGAGTTTGTAAAAACAGCATTTTTAATGATTTTGTGTCATAGGCACACCGTAAAATTACCATAAAAACATAGTTAAATAGTTGTTTTTGTTTGGAGATATCATATAATTGTGTCCTGGTGTTTCAGATCACAGAGTTGCTGACAGATGTTGAGCGCCTGAAACAGGCTCTGAGTGGGCTGTCCCAGCTGGCTTACACCAGCAACACGCCCAGTAAGAGACAGACGCACACTGATGCAATGCAGGCCCAGATCAAGAGCCTCCAGCAGCAGCTGGCTGTGAGTACACGTGCATTACACACTGGCAGTGATAATTCATGCAATTCTATGCATATTATGTATCATAGTGTTCAGACATTTGTATGCGTAAATACATGTCATACATATTTAGACAATCAGATTAAAGACCGAAGAATGGAACCTTCAAATCTTTGCTGAAAACACACGTTTAAATACTGTTAACCAGCTGTTGTTTTTTTGCCTTTTTTCTTCTTTCTGCTCAATAAGGACGCTGAGAGACAACACAGGGAGGTAGTTTCAATTTACCGCACTCATCTCCTCAGCGCAGCACAGGTGGGTTTTCTGTTGAAGTGAAGCTTGAAGGATTTGTAAATAAAAATTAAAGTTGTAACGGTGCAGCGAGTGCGTTCAAGTGCAGAATGATGGATTTGCTGATGTGTCATAGGGCCACATGGACGAGGACGTGCAGGCGGCCTTACTGCAGATCATCCGCATGAGACAGGAGCTGGTGTTTTAGAACCTCGCCTGGCAGAACAAGAGCTTCCTGCTGCCTTTGGTCTGTTCTGAACAGCCACCCCTGCAGAGTTCTTCTGCTGCGCTTGTATAGGACCCCATATTTGTATAGGACCCCATTTTTACTGTCACACTGAAACTCTGGTTTCGTGAGGCAGGTACATCTAACTTAGGTAGAAAATGCATTTTTACTGCATCAAATTAATCTGTTAATTTATTGATCTGTCATCCAGGTATCCAGAACTACTGTGTACTCTTCAGTTAGAGCTGATAGTGATGTGGTCCCGTTTGCTGACGTATAGGTTTTAAACTCTTTAAAGCTGTAAAAACTGACATAAACACAGTCGTCACATTCCCACCTGACAGTTGGTCTGTTGTTCAACAATTACTAGACTTTAAAGCATTACTTTTTAAGCCCCTTCCACAGTAGTCCTGTTTCACATCAACCCTTAAAGATTCTGCTCGCACATCATTGTTATGTTGTTGTTGGTGATTTCAATAGGCAAATCAGTTTTCTGCGTGCTTGTGGACTGTTGCTGTTTACACGGGTTATGTAAATCTTCAGTAGCCTTCAATAGTCAGCAGTCGCCTCCTCTCTCTGTATGAGCAAGATTTTCGTGCAAAGATGCGCTTCAAATTAGGCTTCTAGCTGTGTTTCCTTGCTGAGCTGAAGGGTTGCATTAACCAAAAAAAAATTTTCCCCACTTCTGTGCAAGCCTGTTTGGTGCATATTTCAGAGATTATTAATAAGCAGGTCTGGTCCTATATGGGCAGGAGGAATGACTCTTAAGATTTCTCCTCTAGAGTAACCACTTTGACATGTTGGCTCCTTTTCACTGTGCTTCAGTGATCATTTGTGGAAGTTCGTAGGTGCATATGTGCTTTCAGAGTAATCCGGATACCAAAGATGCTGAAGAGGGTAAAATCTTCCCGATCTAAAACTTCCCCATTTTGGATCATGGTGGATGTTACTGTGAAAGAGTTTACTGTAACTCTTCTGCTCCAGATGTGAGTCAAGGGTGTGTGAAGTGGAAACTTGCTGTGTCCTGTTTGCAGTGGAACATCTTTTTTTGTTTTTTGTTTTGTTTTTTCAACCAGAGTGCCCTCTAGTGGTGAGACTTGGCAGGCCAAGTTTATAGACGTTGTAATAACCACTGTGGCCAAGAGGGGGCAGCAGTTGTTTGTGGACGCTGCACCAATTTCCTGCTTGTGCTTCACATCGTGGAAACTTGATAGGTGGGAAAATTTGAACAAAAAACCCCCTTATTTTTGGACTTTTAATCCGTGTCGTAAGTAGCAGTTGTAGCTCTCCTGAAACAAAGGTTGCGCGTCCCTGACCCGGCTCTTTGTGACCGTTGATGATCTTGTGTGTTGTGATGATGGAGCAAGTCTCTTGTGCTTTTACACTGATATATTTTTCATAGCTTTGTATTACTTTGATTACTACAGTGACAATTCAGCAGGTCTGGAAGTAGAAAGGCAAAAAAAAAATGCATTCAGGGTAACATTTACCACACGGATGCCACTTGATAAGATCAGAGCAGAATTTATGGCTTTATGAACCTTTTAATGATTTACTCCTGTCTTTTCAGCCAAGACACAAATACATAATTTTTGCTCTGATTTCATTTTGTTTAAAGAAATGTTCTCCCTGGTTTGGAAAACAATACCTCTTTTGTTTAAAGATATTAAAAAAACCTTTTTCCAATATTTTTCATTTTCAGTCAACATCTAACTTTACTATTAACTATCGATTATATATACTGTCTGAGTTTGTTGTTTTCTTTGGCAATATTTGTTTGTGAAATGGTAATACAGAATCAATAAAGTGCCTAACATAGAAAACTACGTGATATTTCAGGGTATATGTCATTAAGGAACAGGTTTATGTAACTTTTTAGTCAGACATTTGTTTCTGACTAATCTGACTTATTTGTTTTTTTGGGGTTTTTTTTTTAGAATTCTTTTAAAATTATGAGAACAATGATTACATTTTGCACAATCTCATCATCAAAGGACTTGATTATGTTTAATTAAATTCATTTTTACCATATTACCATCAATCAAGTCTAAAGTAAACTATGTAAAGGATGATCTGAAGTTGATTTTAAGTTTAAATTGTTGCTCATTTGACTGGAAAAACCAAAGCCAGCAGATATAATTCATGCAGTATTCTGCATGTGTGTTTGCACGCGCACACACACACACACACACACACTGCAGCTCCTGTTGTGGGAACTGTTGAGTTCATGTGGTTTCACTTTAAGTACAATCAACCCAGGAATGAGCGCCAGTAGCTCTTTGGCACGCAGCGCTCACTTTTATCTCTGAGCCTGCGCCTGTATTGATTTGTCCGTTGGTCCTTTTTTTTTTTTTTTTTTTCTCCACTAGATTTATTTTTCATTAAAGATCTTTGAAGAGGGATGCTGAGAACAGAGGTCACGGCTATTTCAGTTATCTCATTTCTGATAAATTTGTGGCATGCGGTAACCAAAGGACGGGGAATTCTGTTTTTTAAAAACACATGCACAGACTGGCCTTAAATCTTACTGATTTTTCCAGAATAAATAATTAACTGCACGAAATGAGCAGACCTGGAGATTTATGACCGAGAGCTAATTAACCCCTCACACACAAACATAACCGACACAGACCCTCTAATTGATAAAAGACTTGTCCTGAGGTTGATTCCTTTTCAAAGAAAACCTCTGGTTTCAAGTGGCAGCCATCTTTCACTCTCCTCCTCCTCCTTCCTTGGTTTTATGGCTCCCTTTCTTGCGGTCTGCACTGAATAAGCTGTTCTCAGCAATTATGGCAAATACAATTCAATCTGGTACTAGATCTCTCTTTAATCTCATTTCGAGGGTCCTAATCAGTCCCATATATCTACATGAGGCCACTCGGTCTTCCATCGTAACCCCTTTCCTGACCGCAAAGAAATCCCATCTTTATAAAATTCGTCATCCTCAGAAGGATCAGAGGCCTTATTTATGTTGGAATACGTCCCAGACGTCCACCGCATGCCTCATGAGTGGTAAACTGCCTGGTGGTTATGTACACATCACACACACACCCACGTCTTAGGTTGCAGCGCTGTCACGGACGGCAGTGTGTGAGCGTTAATAACACACACCCGCGGGCGTCTTCTCGTGTTTTACAAGAACTGTGACTTGTTTTTGATTTCACTGCATGACGCATGAAAGCTTCCTCTCAACCTCTTTTCGCTCCTCTGCGCTCAATTTTCATGATTCATGGTTATTTTTTTATCCAGTCTTAAGGCCAATTTAGTCCTTGGATTACAGCAAGCGTTTACACTTAAACGTCAATCTTGCTCGAACACATGGAAGCTGCCATCTGGAGCTCGTGACATCATTTGCAATCTGTTCCTGAACACAGCTGGACTAATCTGAACAATGCAAGATCGATTTGGCTGGGTGGGTTTTCATTTATTTGCAGGAATGAGCAGCATCTCAAGTGAAAAGAGGGGTTTCATTATTTACCAAAACCAACCACCAGGGGGCCTCGCAGTTTACCCAATTGAATGAAGAAGAGTTTTTTTTTTTAATCGGCTGCCTCTGGCTGCTAACCTAACCTCAGACATGATGAAGAGGCATTTGGTTGTTCAGGGCCAACTGGAGCTGCTGTACGCATCACCGCCTGTGTGGAATTTCGGAACAGATTAGATTTTCAGTGTTTTCAGGCATCAGGATTGACCACAAGGTGGCGCCTTTAGGTGCTTCCATCTGCAACAGTTGATCTGCAGGTAAGCAAATGTGTGCAAAAACTTTTGGGCTTTCTAATCAGTCAAAAATATTTTAAAAAAATTAATTGAATCGAATTGAGAAACGTCACGTTGCAGCATCCCAGTACAAACAGCAGGGGGTGGCACATTCAGGGTATGTACCATTGGCAGGTGAGTTGGACTGATTATTAAAAAATGCACAGAAGCGTCGCCATGTCAGCACAATATTAACTGAAATGATCATTTTGCAAACACTCACTCTACAAAAGTCACAAAATCCCACAGGACACAGCTGGGATTGTACTTCGGTGGAGGGAATTATGCTCATAACTAATCAGATTACCCAAACGGGAGTCTGCGGCTCTTTGTCCACTTTTTACCATCCTAGCGTATCATGTTTCTCTCTGTGCCCTCCTGCTTCCTTCCTTTCTTCCTTCCTGCTGTTTCACATTTTGCCTGTCATCCTTCCTTTCCAGTTAATTCCCCAGGTCAGGTCAGGCAAAAATTCTGTACCGTATTCGTCTCCTTAGTGTAATTGCAAACTATTTCTCTGTCTGTAACAGGCCATTACTCAAGTACTAATAGCCAGCCAGCTAGCTAGGCTGCACCAGGGGCCAGTGAGGCCAGGGGCCCTTCTTTTCTCATTAGTCCCCAGAGGAATTGGACCATTCCTGGCTCCAGGCCGAGACAGGCGAGGCCCCTTTAATGTTTTTGCAGAGCACTTTGTTGCCTCAATAAAGTTCATTTATGGGATAATAAGGCTCTGGAGGACACATGGTGCTGATTTGAAGTGAATGGTTTCAACATGGCTCACATTCCCCGCAAACCGAGCTGCATCTCCTCCATCCCTTTCATTTAGTTCCTCTAGTGTGTGTTCCTCTCCCCAGACTCACCTCGTCTCCCGCTCGTCTCTCTGCCGCGGTGAATTATTCGCCTACCTTACGCTGGGAAGATGCGACGGCCAGATCCCGGGTTGACCTGGGGTTCCACACCTGGGGTTCCACACCTGGTGCCGAGCAGCAGTGACGGGGGCAGGGGGGCCTTTCATTTCCCAGGATTTATTCCACCTCAAGCCCAGACTTCTGGCATGGCAGGCAAATCAAGCTTCACATGGCAGGGGCATTTGTGCAGACATTTGCCGTATCAAAGGTGTGGAAGTGCACGCATAACAGATTCCAACATCTGAGGTCGGGCTAACACGCGTGCACAGATAAATTAGAAACAGACCCGGCTTTAATTTCTGTTTTATGCTTTTGGTTGTTACACACGAGGATTATGTGAGTGTTGGCTGTTTCTCTGAAACCCAGTAAGGATATCGTACACTGCTGGATGCTAAACGGTTTCATCTGACTGCAGTGTTTTTCTTCTTCCCTCATTAGTAGTCGGTTAACCACTAATGCGTTGGGTATCTGCTCAGCTTTTCTTCCATGCTTAGTAAGAAACAGATGGTTCCACACTGCCGCATCGCCCTCCTCTGTCATCCTCCTCACAGCTCTTCATAAGCTAGGCCCTTTCACACAGTTTTGCGTGCCTGCTTGCGGCGTAACGCATGACACGGTCAACGTGGCTCAACAGGATGAGATTTGTGGGCTTCCTGGCGCTGGAGAGATCATACCCGGGAGTTTAGATGATGGCAGCGATGCTGGGATTGTCCAGGAAGTGTTAGTGTGAGCTGGTTTGGGAAAAGCCCCAGTCCAAGCTTGATGGCCTCCTCGTGCACAGCCCTGTTAGAGAGAGGGAGCCGCACTGATCAGGTCATTCAGCACCAACCTTTTTCCAAATGGGTCACACAGGACCAGAATCTTCTGAATTATTTATTCCTTTAAACGCATAATTATGCAACCTAGCTATGAATTCGGTAGCGATCCGATGAAAACTCCACTGCCGCCGTCTCCCCGTCTCTGCGGTCCAATCTTCTCGCTTACTGTCGAGTCCACTGAAGGATATTAACCGAGTTTGACTTCAAATAAACTTTAAAGACAGAGTTGGTGGCTGCGCCGTCCATATTGTCAAATCAGCTGCTCGGAACATTTAAAAAGGCTGTAAAACATCTGAAATCTGTTTTTTCTTCTTGTTTTTATTCTACATTTGATCTTCGGCATGATTTAGGATCAAGTTATCATTATTGTAATATTTTTAGTGTGTTACAGCACTTAGTAGGCTGAGGTTATGTCTTCATTTACATATAAATATTTATGTCTATAGATGGATATGGACAAGCTGTGTGTGTGTGTGTGTGTGTGTCCTGCCTTCACAGAGATGCGCTGCCCTTGGTGAGGCTAAAGTGAAATATTTATAAACCATCCACACAACAAATATTGGCCTGAATCTGAGCGGTCGACGCTGTTTGACGGAGGTCCTGAGGAAGAAACGCACAAACACACGTCCACGTCCACCTGCTGACTGACCAGCATCCCTGACACACCTTTGACCCACTTAGCTGATGTATATCAAACAGCCATGTTGACACATTAATCCCGGCGTGCCCCATCGGCGATCGTGAGCTGCCATTCCCAGAAGATCAATTGTAAACATTTGGCACTTCCTGGCAGCTGGGATTGGATTTTCAAAGCCGTGCCCTGCAAAGGTTTGACCACGGTCGTCTTTGGAGCCAGTAAATCACAGCGGTAGCGAAGGCCCGGTTTGTCAAACTGGTTGGTCTCTAGTTTGACTTCCTGTCATGTTCAGGTGACATGATTCCCTTGATTTATACATGGATTCCTTACTGTTGTAATTAAAACGAATTAAAGAACAAATAAACTAACATCTGCTTGATTTAGACCCACTTCCCCCACTGAGAAGATACATCTTGTGATTGAAGTTGGCATGGTGTTTAACAGAAATATTCCACCATGAACTAATTATGTGTTTTTGATACCAAGATCATTTTAAAAAAGATCAGCATTTCAACTCTGGACACAACTCAAACAGTCATCCAAAGATTGTCCTGTTCCAAAGTAAATTACATTTTTGATCACATGAACATTGTAAAACACCGTTGCTATGGCATCAAGGATCTCAAGGGAAGGGATAACTTTTTCTCTTGACTCTAAAAACCATGTGGAAGAGAGACAAGATGAAAAATGTGATGTGATGTGTGATAGTTTTTATACTGGGTTATTTTCAAAGCTACATATCTGAATTCCCAAAGGAGCTGCAAGGAATTCCCCCAATTACCTGTTCTGGGATTTCCAGGTAAGGTGAAAATGTATCTCTTTTCCAATTTTAATGCTCCAGAAAATGCTCCCACACATTCAAAAGTGTAGGATTATATCTAGATAATTTAAGGATCACATTTTTTCATCAGATTAAAACCCAACTTATAAGTTTTATTCACGGAAAATTGTAACTCAGAATCCTTTAGGTTCTAGTCTGTATTGTAACTATCCCTCCAATAGGGGGCGTTGAGCGTTTTAGCGTCGACTAGTCGGGTTAGCAGTTAGCTGCGGAGCTAGCCCGCCCGCCCGCTCTCGTGTTTACCTGAGAGGACTGTTAACCGTCCCAAATGGACGTAGGAATAAATAATTTACATCTATTTCTGACTAAACCAACAACTGTTGGGAGCCCTCCTGAATTGTTTTGGTGAGTTTTATTTCATTTGTTAACTTAATTCCCACATAATTGTGGACGTGTGGCAGTGTATTACATGTAGGAACCAACTAAGACCACCTGATAAGTGTGGAGTGTCTTTTTATGTCGATAACAAAACCCACTTGTGTTTTTGTCATTATTTACCTTTTCTACGAGTTTTTGCTTTGTTGGAATAGTAAGAAGAAAATATAAAGTTTGATACAAAGTGACCGGCAGGGACACTAATGCTAACTGGTTAATGTGCTAGTTAGCACTAATTGAAGGTATCTGCATCACAGTAGTATTCGTCCTGACGTCTTGTTGCACAATTATTTATTTGATCATTGTAGGTTTTATTATCTTCAGTTGAACCGCATACTATTATGGTTAGGTTTTTAAGACATAAGCTATTAAGATGAAGAGTTGAAGAATCCATGTGCACCTGTAGGTTGGCGTTATTTTGTGGAAATTGTTTGGTTAAACAGTAGATTATATTAGTTTCAATGTATAAAGTGTTTTAGCTGCATTATCAGTCTTGGCCAGCAGAGGGCAGAATATCCCCGTCTCTCTCCAGTGCCTGACAGTTCTCAGCTCTTTTCTCAGGTAACCGGACGAGTGAACAGACTTTGTCAGTGTCACTCACCACAAAAATTTTATTTTGATGTGTAAGCAGCCATCACGCATTAGTCCATCTGTAGGTGCTGCATCATTTTCTCTAATGATTTGGTTGCAACATGACCAACTGTTTGCATGATTGTGCTTTCAAAGAATGCCTTGGCTGTTTATCTTTCTTTTTTAACCCTATATCATCAGAATTATGTGGATGTTTGTGGGGGTATACAAGGCCACCCTGCAGAGAAGTTCACTGAATAAAATTGGATCCCTGGACACAGGGAGGAAAGAGGAGTGTTTGTATGGAGAAGGGGGGAAAGTGTAGTAGCTTCGGAGAGAAAATGAAATGAGAGTTCTCGTTCCAAGTGCTCTTGTTATTGCAGCCTGTTGTGGCTGTCAGAGACCTGACTGAACCCTGACCTCTCTGCCAGCAGCATGAGGAAGTGGTTAGACAGACTCAGAACAAGACACGGCGCAGCTGAGTACTGAGAAACAGGCTGAGGAAAAAGAAGTGAATGCACGCTTTTAGTTTCTCTTTGTTTTGGTGCAGCACCTGAGGCCACCGCTGCGGTTGCAGCACCTCGCAGACGTTCTGATGTTGTCTGTGTTTGCACGTCAGCCCAAAACCACATCTCCTCCTTTTCAAAAGGAAAGCGGCCAGTGTGTGTGTGTGTGTGTGTGTGTGTGTGTGTGTGTGTCTGCGTCTGCAGACTGTGCTGTCATGAGAAAAGCAGCCCCCAGTCGCATTAATCCAACCACCCTCCGCTGAGCGTGCAGGTGCTGCTCTGCTGCACCAGGGCAGTTTCACGCTCATAAACGCAGTCAGGGCTCAGTAAAAGCACACTCATCATTGAACTCCCGCCCTTCCAATCCCTTTGTGTTGTTGTACCAAATTACCTCTCGTGCTCTTGTGTGTGTGTGTCTCTCACTCACACACACTCGCGCTCATTCAGCAGTCTGGAGGGGGCATGCCAGATGTCAGTGCTCTGTCTTGGAGCAATTAAACAGGTTGTTAGAATGAAAGAATGTATTTGCCATTTGTTTCTGCTGCTCCAGACTAATTGAGTGATTGAGATCTTAATTAGAGCGACACTTAGTTTTCTCCGTCGTCGTTTCTCGGTGTCTTTAATCCCCCGTTTGTATTTTAGTGACAGTGGTGAGATTTATTTTTGTTAATGTAATTTTTGTCATCTCAGCTTTAGACATGGTCTTAATAATTATTGATGGAGCCGTTACCTGTGTTCTTACAGCTCAGATGAACTTGTCCTCGTCCCAGCTGATATCCACCTGCTGGAGGTGCATCCCTCTCTCACCATTTTGCTAGGTGCACAGAAAACTGCAAAACTAATGGCATTTAATTATCACAGATAAAGAGATCTACTGTCAGAAGTACTTCCTGTGTTGTAATTTTTAGTAAAAGGATGCGTCTTATGTTCGTAGGCTAAAGTTGAGCTCCGTTGATTATTTTTTTTAGGTGCAACTTTAGCTGCAGCGCAGTTACTGAAAATCATCGACACAGTTTGAAACATTCACAGACTGCAGAGAAGAAGGCAACTGTTGGACTGGCTGCCTCTCAACAGTGGATTTCACTTTTGATTCCTCTATGTCGAAGCCTCACATTCGACATTTTTGACAATGACATCATCATCAGAGCACTTCAATCTCATATTCGTCCTTTTTGTACGAGTTTTTCTGATATTAAATCAGCCCACGATGCTCTTCTGTACGTCAGCACATCAGAGCACCGCCATTTTCATAGGAGGAACTACGTGTTTGTGAGCTGCCCTGGCTAATTCCTGAGATGCCCAGCAGGAGGTTCTTTGAGCTCGGTATGTGATTAAAAAATGTTTTAATGATGCACAGTCTTCCCCTGACACAATATTAGATGCCTCAAATTGTCTCTGTGCTGCTACAAATTTGTTTTCTTGCTCCTGCAGTCTGTAAACAAGCCTGTGTTCCACAGCCTCACAGAGAAGCCGCCAAGTTGTTTTGCATTTTCGTTCTGGCAAGGCAGCAGTTGGGTAAAAGCTATAAATTATTTATCCACTGGTTGTTAGCAGAGACACACTGGATGCTAATAAACTCCAGCGATGTTTGTTCTCCTCGGCACCTTTGTGCTGAAAATAGCTGAATGTTGCTGCACTACAAAGGAGCTCCCTCATTTTCCGCCTGTTTGTGGTGGTGGCGGAGCCACTGGAAAAATACGATTCAGACCCCAACCAGTTTGACTTTAGTGATGGGCATATTTATATAGGTGTGACCTTCTTGCTGTTTTGTGAAGGCTGGTTCACGGAAATCACGGGGATTAAAATAGTTGGGAAAGAAGTGGTTTAGGTAGAAAGAAATTGTAACGCTTTTTGTTAAGCTCCTCCTTCCCCAGAGCTATGGATCCCATTTTATTGCTGTGAGCTTAAACAGCCTTGGTTTAAAGTTAAAGTTTGAGCTGAATAAAACAAAGTTAATGTTACAACATCTCTCAGACCTCCAACAAGCACTGATGGAGAATCCTTCAGATCCTTCCTGGATCCAGATACTTTATGTAGGCAGTAGTAATATGAGGTGACATAACAGAGCTTTATGATCAAAGCCCCTTGGCCTTTGATCCTCGAAAGGTCAAAGGTCAAACTCCCTCCAGAATCCAGAACATCACCAAAATGTAATTATTTAAACTTACTCAAATCCGTTAACTATAAGAGAGATGGATAGTTCACTAAGAGGTTGATTCTCCCACCTGGGATGATTCATCGGTCACAGAGCGCTCATGGTGAACAGACAGAAGGATAAAAGTCATCACACACTCTTCATAATCTAAGGTTGATTCACTGACGGTGCGGTTGGTGTTGAAGTTTATACCTCCACCAACTCTGGGGAAATTACTCAGCAGTTCTTCTCTCCATTCTTGGCAGGCGGCAGCAAGGAGTTTTCCCCGATTACTTATGAATCAGAGGGGGAAATCAAGGAATTACTGTTGGTGAAGGGACTGCAAGTGCTTTAGGAAACAAAGGTGAAACCTTATTGCGCTGAACGATTTACATCAAGGCTGCAGTTTATGGACAGTAGCGCCGCTACGCTAGCTGCTAACGCGTCTGAGAAACGTGTGGCGGAGTAGGATGGAAATTCCTAGGTCTTGTTCCAGAAGTTCACGAGCTCTGCCAGCGTCTCTGCTGAGGAATTCTGGGAGTGTTGAAAGTTTCCCAGGTGGTAATTGCAGCACAACTCCACCACAGTCTACCTGCATTGTTCTGCCAGAATGAAATACATTTGGAGAAGTTCATCATTCTTTAGAAGTGAAGACCGCCGAAATCCAGCCCCACTATCCTGAATCATTGTGAAAGTGCGTGTGAATAAGCTCTGGGTTATTGCCGAGTAAAGGCGCTGAATAAATATTTATCTCCATTTTACAACCCTGGATGGGCAGAATGCCCCCCTCTCTCTCTGTCTCTTGCTCTCTCTCTCTCTCTCTCTGGCCCTTCCGCCATCTCTCTTGGCAAACTGCAACCATTAGCACTAAACAGTGTTTAGTCATCGATTAGCTAAGCTCTTGACAAACAGTAACGGTTTACTGCATGTTGGAACAGCAGCCCTCCCGGTTCAGCTCATTTATCTTGCCCTGAAGAGGTCTTGCCTTCGCTTGACCTTTAAAATGATCGTTTTTGAGATCTGATGATAACCTAATACAGCCTCAGGTGGTTTTGTGGTACGTTGAGTTGTTGTCTGTTTTTTCTTAAATTAAAAAGTCAGGAAGCTGAGCTAGCATCAGCCGCAGCCCTCTAACGCTACGGCAGGGGGCTGTTTTGTTTATGACCTCGGTGCAGCGGACCACCACCACCGTATTGGCAAGCTCTTTGAGGGGCCGCAGAAATTTCTGTCGTGTGTTGAGCCCCAGACAGAAAATGGCACTCTGGGGAACCACAGACATCTATAAATATTCAAGCCCAGAGAAGTTTATGGAGTGAGTTGTTAAGGATTTATGGTGGGCTGCAGAAGTGCTCATGAAAAAGAGGGGTGGGGGGAGCTTTTGAACCCTGCTCCAGGGAGGGTTTCTGCTCCAGCGTCCTCAGAGCTGTTAACGAGAGACGGAAATGAATGTTAAGATTCACTCATGCAAACGCTGCACCCCAACGGCGGTAAAGTTGGCCCGGGGCTGAAACGTTTCTGTCGAGCTGCCTGTTGTTGGACAGTTTGGCCGTGTTGCGTAGCTCTGGCAGAGAGATCCAGTTTTGTGGATCCACGTCTGTTTGGATGTGTACACACACACACACACACACACACACACACAAACACACACGGTAAGTTGAAAGAAACGTGGCCCAGCTGAGTCAGTCACCACACATTTTGAGCAATAGCTTGTGTGTGTTTGCGGAGGGGAGCGAGTGAACATGGGACGGGCCTTTGACAACCATCGTCATGTTTTCCTGCGCAGGAAACAGCCGTCTTTCGTATGAACAGAGGCTGTCTTTGCAGGCTGAGGTGAAGGGCATTGTGGGATACCTGTCATGAATTAGCCCTTTATTAGCTAGCAGTGGTTCTAGGCCGCTTACATGTCTTGTGTGGTGTATGGGACTGTGGAATCCATCTACTCTTTCCTAGTAAAATACTTGGTAATACCTCTCCCTCTGCTACCATCTGTCTGCTCGTCCATCTTAAATCAGCCTGTCTCCCACGTCGCTTAGTTAGACGCGTCGCTGATGTATTTATAGGGATTTCCTGAGGCTATATTTGTGTATCCCAGACCTTTCCTTGTGATGCCAGGAGCATTCATGTGCTGCATACGTGTTTCTGGGTCACATCTGGCTGAGCCTGTTGTTAAATCTGACTTATCTGTTGTGACTGTGGACTGTCTGATGACATTTGTCAGGATAAACTGGTGTGCATGTTTCTCCCAGACTGCGGCTTGTTGGTGACAAGGTTGCAAAAAGTTCATCTATGGTTTGCTGGGAGCGTGACCTGGGCTCAGTCAGACATGTACATGCTGTGACAGGCTGTCTTTGTTTAGGCTGTGCGATGCAGACCTTCCTCTGTGGACGTCAGAGGAGGACTTGTCAGACGTGGGCAGGTGAACGTTCTCCCTCTTTCTCATTCCAGCCTCCCTCACACCTCTGACTTCCTTTCTGAGGATTTTTACTCACCTTTCCTTTGTAATTAAACACAAAGTTGAAAGAAAATGATTAACCACATGAAACGCTACAAATGTTAGCAGTTTAGCTTAAAGGTGAGCTTTGGTTACGGATTAGTCCTCTAAACACAAAGTTCAGTTTGTTCATTTGCTTTTTCCAGGAGAATCCATGCCAAGCCTGTATGCATATGGAGCTTTGCCTTCCTGATGGTCTGATTCCCAAAGAGGAAGAGAAAATGAGGAACGGATCAGATGAGCTGAGGCATCACAATGGTACGTTTCACTTCTTTTAATCCTCCCGTCCTCCTTGAGCAGTTTCTGGGTTCATCTTACATCATATTTGTTGCCAGATCTGCCAAAATAACTTCTGTCTTGTGGACCCTGCGTGCTGGCAGAGGTCACTGGGTTCCCCTCCCTGTCTGCAGGCCCCTCTTAAAGCCTCATTGTCTTTTTAACGCAAAATTTATCCGGTGTGCCGGGAGGGAGCAGAGACCTGATGTAAAAGATGAATAAAACCTGCTAAAAAAAATAAAAAATCAGGGTGAAGGTAGACTCAAACTAGCAATTCGGTTTAATGTCTGCGTGTGATATCGTTGACAGGAATATTAATCAGAAACCAGAGGAAAGTCAGACCTTTGCTCCCAGCTGTCTCACTTACCGTCTTTAGTCAAGACCATTAGGTAGAAACTGAAGGTCGGGGGGGTCTGTCACTAATTGGTTCTGCAGGGTTTTGAATAACAATGAGCGGAGCCCAATTATAAAATCACTACGAGACACCACGGAGGGTGTAAGGAACAGGCATATAAAAGAGCCAGCTCGTGTGACAGGGGACCCGCTGGACTGGCAGTGGGACACAGGGACTTTAGAGAAGAAGGACAGGCTGTTTCATCACTTCTGCTTCCCTCTCCTTGGCAGAGCGCTAATAATAAAATTTATAAATCAGCGGTGGCATGAATTTTAATCGGGGGCTGTGGAAAAACAGACAGGGTCTCTGAAGATAGCTGCAGCTCATTTCAAATTCCATTTGCATAAAAGATTCACGTCACACAGCAAATTTGAAGGGAATCTTTTCTTTTTTATCGCACGTTCATCTATTAGTAATAGAGCCCCTTTTTACAATGCAGGATCTGACACGAGCACTTTGGAATATAAATCAGTGTCTTTGTGAACAAGTGTCTTCTCCATTCTGCTTTTTTCACCCTGCCTGTGGCACGCCTGCACGCGCATGTAAAGCAATGCTTCTGCTATTCCAAATGCATTGGTGCGTGTGTGTGTATGTGTGTGTTTTGTGGTTGCAGCGGTTCACCTGCAGGTGAGGTGTTTTTGTGAGTTTAAAAGGTTAAGTCAGGAGGAACCACTGCTGACCCTCTTCAGGGACACGTTCATGAGTTAGCATGAAGATTAGCATTGTTAGCATGTTGAGTTTAGCATTGAGGTCGGTGCCCTTTAAGGAGTAACGTTAGCCGTCAAAGAAGCTGTAAGTAAACTCCAACAACTCCAGGTTGATCACTTTAACCGCACCTTGCCGTTTCTTAATAGGGAAAAGAACCTGTTTGCCGGATGCATGGGTGTATTCATACCTTAATTCTTCCATTACCCTGTGGCAGCTCTTCAATTATCCTCCTTGTACGACTTTGATTTGCTTTATGGGGATGAGGTGGTGTTTGATCGGTGTAGAACACGTGCTTTTGTTGAAGAGTGGGAAAGACACGCGGCGTGCTCTAGGGGAGACTCGGGCACACAACAGTCTGCCACCGTGACGAGGCGCCGAGCATGCAGCTCAGGGCTGACGGGAACAGATCTCTCTGGAGACAAGTCTGGGCATTGTCCCCCAGGGAGGAAAACCAGGAGAGGGTGTGGTGGGGAGACAGGAGGAGGAGAGAAACACAACTCCACCTGACAACTCATTAGCACATGAAAGCAAAACAATACAGGCAGCAAGGAAAGCGAGCTGCTGTGGCTTTTAGGGGCATTTTGGCTCATTTTCTTTACATTCTCTATGCAAATCATTCTCTGTATTTGCCTAGCTTGATAAAGCAACTCTATTATTAACAGCAAAAAGGGGGAAAAAAAACCCCTCTATCCGCGGGTTATTTTACCTCTCCCAGTGGGAAATCTGCAAATTAACCAAAAGAAAACGGGAAGCAACACTCCCTGCATCTATTATTACTGACTTTTTTGAACCTCTTTCCCCACACAAGAATGGCACATTCTCTAAATTAATTAGCTCTGAATATGTCTTAATAATATTTATACTTTTCAGTGTAATTGTCTAATTGTGTTTCTCTAAAGAAGCATATCCAGAATGTTTTAGAAGACAAGTTGTTTGCAAGGGTAGAAGTTCTTAGCTTATTAATTTTTTTTTGATGTTCAGTCGTTAAGTCTGCTCCCATTGTGCTGGTGCCTAACCAGCCTCCGCTCTTCGTCTGGCTCCTCTCTCTGGAGACACATTCTGCACCACGCTGTTGGTCAATTAGTCTGTGTAATTCAAAGGCTGAGAAACAACCGTGGGGAAATCCGAAGCGCGCGTGTTCTGCTCTAATAGTGAGGGTGCTTGTTGTGGTAAATGAGCTGCAAATAACAGAGACTTTAATGGCTGTGTGGCGTTGACCTAATACACAAATATGTCGGGGTGATTGGGTCAAACTGGCCATGGGCTGCAATGAATGACACCAGACACTGAGAGGGAGGCAGATTTGCTCAGGAAAGAATAGAAAACCCTCTGAAGGAAGGCAGAAAGAATGAGGATGTTGCTTTTAACTCTGCAGTTATCAAACACATCAAACTGCTCATTATTTTGTAATGGGATTATTGATTTAATCCCATTTTATCCACTGCTGGGATAAAGGAGGTCCAGTTTGGACTGTTGAGGGTCA
This sequence comes from Pao palembangensis, assembly GCA_015343265.1. Lineage (NCBI taxonomy): Eukaryota > Metazoa > Chordata > Actinopteri > Tetraodontiformes > Tetraodontidae > Pao > Pao palembangensis. The sequence continues at coordinate 15,081,671 of CM027081.1, forward strand.
GTCTCACTGAGGAGTTGGAGACCTTCCTTTGTGGGATCAGGAGCGCTGATGTTTTCCTGACAGATGAGACAGGGGTGTTAATCCCTGCACATCAGGCTTCCAGCCTTTCCTGGTTGTCTCCACCTCCCCCGCTGCAGCCTCTCGACTCCCTCCCGGCCGGTGGATGCTGCTTTTCTTCCCTCCACCAGGCTTGTTTTCACCACCACTCCATCTCAATCAAGACAGCAGGAAGTTTTATGAATTCATCAGGACGATCATGGACGGTCCGGGGAGGCGAGCAGAGAGGCAACAAGGCGAGACGGTGCTGTTGGAGCAGATGGAGGGAAGAGAGAAAGAGAGAGGAATCAGAGAGAGAAGTGCAGGGGGGTGTTGCTGTGCTGCTGCTGAATTTTAATGAGTACCAGGGGGAATTTCTTCTTAGTTTTTTTTTTTCCTTGCTCCCTTTACATTCTTTTTTCCTCTGGCATACACCGTCGACCACGCTGCTCTAAATCTCTGTCACACAAATGAGCTTTAACGCGGTTTGACTTTGGCCTTTTTGCAGTTTGTCACAGAATGGAGCTGTCAGCCAGGCACCGAAGAGAGACCCAAAAGTCCTAATTGAACTGCCAATTTGTCATGTTTATCTTTACCGTCTTCCACAGCCACCAAACCACACACGCGGCACTCGCCACATCCTCTTTTTGTTCCGGAAGCGAGTGCAGATGTTAGCCGTGTTTCTTTCCATGACAGATCTGCTGCTCATTAGTGGAATATTCCTTCATTTCACTGAAGTCTCCCAGTTACAACCACAACTATCAGTGTGGTTTCCAGTGTTTTCAGTTATTCTCATCAGCGTTGTTTCTCATCTTCCTCCGGGAAGCCCTCCTGGCCTATAGTTTTCCAACTACGCCTTCTCTCTCTCTCTCTCTCTCTCTCTCTCTCTCTCTCTCTCTTTGTCTGTCTCCCTCTCTTCTCTTCTCTCTTGGGAAGACAAAGAATTATATTTTGCTCTAACAAAGTACACAGATAAAAGATAATTGCCTGGCGTGACTCCTCCCTTGATATGATGATCGGATTTGAATAACTCACCGTGGTTTAAAGGTTAGTTGAAGGTTATTCCAGGCAGACAGAAAAAGTACACATACATGTTTGCCTTGCAAGCAGTGGCCAGATGGTGCAATGTCTTTCTGCAAAGGCTAATTTACAGCAGAGGCATCTTGGGAACAAACCACAAAAGCATCTCGGGGGTATTTGAACATGGAGGAGGAAGTCAGTTATTAAGCAGCAAATGAAGGCTGGCTTCCCCACAGAAAAACACCGTCAGCTGTAAGTCAGCCTGGATCCACCCCTGCACACGCTCTCATTCTTTACATTCCTCTCTTGTGTAACCTTGCGTGGCGGTTTCTCCTTCATTCACACCCAGTGCATGTTGGGTAATAAACAGCCCTGCTCTTCTGAGGATACCGGAGAGAAGTGCTGGGTTTAAATCGGGTCAATACTGCTGGGACGCCGGCTTGTTTTGAAGTGCGGACATGATGAACTGTGGGCGGGAGAATTAGCTTCTCTGTTGTTGCCGCCGCTCACCCTGAGGACGTACACGCTGATCACAGCAGGGGTTGCAGGGATAAATACAGGAGGGGGCCTTTTCTGCTTGCTTTACACAGCACCGGGGAGGTGGCAGGAGGTGGTTTTTTCCCACAAATATCTACAGTACATCCGTGCATGCAGAAGTTTTTCTGTTTCTGAACAGCTATGGAGATCTGGGTCCAGGTTATGGCCTCAAACCTCCACATGTTTGTCCGTTTTGCTATTAACAGCTCATTACCTCCATGGCTAATTAAGAGTTCAGATCATAACAATGAACAGGACGTTAGCGTCTGTGGCGTCACTCCCACTCTCTCACGTAGCAGCCATGTTTAACACACGCCGGTGCTGCAGACCGGAGCAGCCATAGTAACAGGGAAGTTGTTGTCCCGCGCTGCAGCATTTATTCAGATCTGGAGCCAGGACCGGCCTTCGAGTCAAGGTGATCGGAATCTGATCAGAACTCATAAGTGAAGGCTTTGATCCGGCTCAGATAAATCACCCGACAGCAGCCTGTCCAACTACCATTTTTCTCTGTGTTCTTTGATTAATGCCGCAACCTGTGGTCACTGATCTGAGCACCGATCTGTCTGATGTTCCTCTGATGTGAGCCGCTTCGATTCTCCTGACCGTACAGAGGCTGTTGGGAGTGGCGTGTGCTGCAGGAATGCCAATAAGTCCACAAGAAGATAGCCTGTCAGTACGATGGTCGATGCGAGTAGATCAAACAAGTGTTCCTTCACTTCACATTCTCATTTGTACACATTGAGCCTTTCACATGAATGAAAAAAGCTGACTGTAATAATGGACTTTGGCAGGTGAAGAGACTGCAGATTCGCAGCCCTGCTGATTTAAATTCATCGTCTTCAAAGTCTTTCTGAGGAGAAACACGGGAAGTACAAAATGCCCCACGAGTGGCGTTAACGATTGCGTATTTGTATTTCATGCTGCATTATCTCGTGGCCTGCTGCAAAACGTCCAACAAAGTGTAATTACACCCTGATTGTTTCCATTTCGCATTTTCTGTCCACACTCGCGGGAGGAATCTTTGTTTTCTCATCTAGTAGTACTGCTTTTTCCCCCCGCGGTGGTTCAGTTCTTATTCGGCTCACTCAGCCAGATTCCTCTGCTGCAGTTTTGATCCAACCGTCCCTGCAACAACCCCGCCGCCTCATTGAGAAAACCTCCATAATGCACTGTAGAGAAGCTCCCAAATGAGTCGCCCGCTGATGCAGAACTAAAATGAAGGTTAGCCTGCCCGGGCATCCCTATGATGAGGCCAGATTTGTGTATCAGTTACAAGCCAGTGTCACCACCTAGCACACTTCAAATAGGCTTAGTGCTAAGCCAATTAGCATGACTTTGCATGGTGTGACATGGAGCAGACTGGGCTTAATTGTGTATTGCTCCACCGGTTAATGCTGATTTAGTAGCCTCCAGGAAAGCTCAGCTCTGAGGTAAACAAAGCAACAAGGCTAATATGCTGTTTGCGCCATCTCCATGCACCAGCAGAACTGCTGCTAATCTGCTTACAGCGAGCAGCCATGCACCTTCAGGCTATGCAACCACTTTTGCTTCTCAAAAAAAAAAAATCAACGTGCACCTGTCACTTGTTAGTGTAAGCTAACAACAGCTAAATATTAATTACTTAGTGATGACACAAGTGGAGAGAAGTGGAAAATGATTCAGATGACATTCGGGAACGTTGTCTTACTCAGCAGGCACGGATTCAAATCATTGTGAAGCTGCGGCCTGGCAGCAGCTTCTGCACAGAAATCCACCCAGTGAAAAACAGAACGTGCACAACTGGCAGCTAATGCCCTCAGGAACTGTGGAGGTTTTGCCTCGGTGATGTTTCTGAACTGGTTCTCTAGTTTGTCAGTCTGTCACCACGGTTACCGAAAAAGGATTGATTTTATTTCCGAGAAGAGGGGTGCATTGTGGGCCAGATCAGAGAGGGCCTGCAGGAGAGCTAGCTGCCCTGGGTGAACCTGGAGAGACCAGAACGTATCCTCACCCACACATCATTAGTTCTGCTGATGGGAGTGCTGTCTGACGTCCTGTTGTGGGAGGATAGGACAAGCTGCACTGGGAAACTGACACTTCCAGAAGGTCTGACTTGGTCTTGGAATATCTTTACAGTAATACTGGAAACATATTTATAAATAACAGTTATACCTGCACCCTGAAAAATAAGATTTTAATTGTGCACCAAGTTTGAGGGGTAAATAGAGGATCAAGATTTCTGTCGTCTGTTAGCTTAAAAGTTTGCTGACCTTCAGGAAAGATGTAACTTCCCCTTTCATCCCATCAGCCCTCCCTCCATCTCCCCCTCCAGTAGTGCATTAGTTACCCCTGAGTCAGCGTCTCACCGGCCCAGACAGCAATATTGAGTGCTTTTTATCATAGCCGCACTTTTTCCTCATTTGAAACAATATAGCCTGACTGTTGCTATTGATTTCCGTGGACTGTGCTCTGGTAAGCACTCCTTCAAGCCCCTGCTGCTATATTAAGCAGTCGTTTCCCACAATAGATGACACTCTTTCCCAGTCTCCCGCAGCAGTTTGCTTGGCTCTAATGGGCTCTGCATTACTCAAACTCTAACATTGATTGCAAGGTGGAGGATTTGAAAGTAGAGATCGAAGTTTTTGTTTTGCCAATGCGCCTGTGACAGTTTAGTCTGTTTTTAGATACGGGGTGATTTTTTGTTGTTGTTGTTGTTGTCCACAGAAATCCGGTTTTTCTGTGGACCGGATTAGCCTGACGATTTAAGGTTGTTTCACCATTAAATAACGGTGCTATGTTGTGTGCATGGCAGCTTTGCATGGAAGAAGCTCCATAGCCTGGTATTTTGGTCTTGAAAAAGTGGCGTGCCAGGCCCAGCATTTATTTGCAAGTCTGTGGGTCTAATGTGATGTGACTACGTTTCCCTGCCAGGCACTGAAGCCCTCTGAAGTATGTCTCCTTAAATCACTGGGACCTTGGGAGAGCTACTGCAAATGATTTCAGACAGTGGGGCTGCTTTTCGCATCAGTCCTGGTGCATTGGATTCCCGCTAAGCTATCTGCTATCTCCTCGCCATGTCACAGAGCGTCAATAAATCAGTACGCTCCGCAGGCAGCCCGGGGAACGTGGAGGGGGAATAACACGTCCCGTAGTCACGCATGTTTAAATATACAAGGGCTCCTTGTCGCTGCTGATTGGGCACCACATCACTGCCCAAGAAAGTGGAAGAAAAAAAAGGCGCCGTTTGGGATCACTTAAGTGGTGAAGCTGGTTCGCAGGTGACTCACCGATGTGTTCTAATTGCTGCACTCCGCTGGCAGGAGAGCAGCGTGTGCAAACGTGTCCTCACTATTCCAGGAGCCCAAAGGTGTATTGCTAGTCATCGTCTTCATCGGTTTAAATTTATGATTTTTAAAAACATCTACTATCCAGAATCACACTTAAACATGGAAATCAGAATTAAGGGAGATGATCACAGACCAAAAAGCTACGTCCACCTGCCTCCGACACCGAAATCAGAATCTTCAGATAACATTTAAACCCCAAAAGCTGCATCAACCAAAATTCAATACATGCTATATATGGAAGTTTTCTGTACGGTCAGATGTTTTTCTCAAGTCTTTTTGTTGAACACAAGTGGCTGAGACAGGCTCGGTGGTGGGGGGGAGGGACCGAGGGTGAGGATGTGAATATTAGTGTCATGGCTGAAGGCTACAGCTGCCCACCCAGTTATCTGTCAACATCGCTGAGGGGACAACTGTCAGATTAAGAGCTCAGGCTTAATGTCAATAGATCACAATCTGCCTCCTGGCCTCAATTATGTTGCCTCTCGTCGTCCAATCCGTTGGTGGCGATGGGGGGAGAGGGGGTTGCAGAGGAGCATTAGCCGTGAGTCTCATCAAGTATTCAGAGCTGTAATGGCTTCTTTGCGCCTGTACTGCATAGATTAGCACCGAGGGCCGAAGGGAAGCTACATGTTGGCACAGGCTCTGTGAGCGTGGCCATGATGGATGTCTGGTGTGAATGTCATTAGTGCCGTTTTGCTGAGAATCCGGCTGGAGATTGCCAGAAAATGCTCTCAGCGTGGCTTGATATCCTGTTAGTGCAGTCGAGGCAGAGAAAATATGCACGTGCTCAGTGAAGAATCGTTTCCTAATGAAAAACGGTGTTGTAGCCACTTGCTTGTGTTGCTAACCGCGGTGGACGCAGGCTGGCGTTGTGAGTATGAGCGGCGGACACACTGGACCCAGAACTGCACTTATATGGCTTCTGCACATGGACCGTCCCTCCAGGCCCGCCCCTGCCAGCCCAGCTTTATCATCCGTTTGACAGAAGGGCTGGTGGAAAGCATTTGAACAGCCCATAAATTGTCATGCAGGCTGCAGTGTGACGCCTACTCGGTGCGCCTCCCCCTCCCACAGCCTGGCATGTGACCACGGTGCCAACCCATCCTGCTGCCATTTGACAAACCAAGTTGAAACAGAGCAAGCAATTAACGACATTGATCATTTACGTAGTGGCAGAGCTCATTTTCATAATGTTTCCTTTATTATCTGAGGAAGAAATTAACCCTGGAATATATTTACATACCAGCAGCCAATGGTAACAGCTTGCTAATTGCCCGTTAGATGATTAATAAGCTTACAGCAGATGCTAATGAATCGAGCACTCATTGTTTCAAAGGTGCTCATGTGGCAGGCCTTGCATTTTTTGCAGCTTAATTACAACCATAATTATGTACTTGTTGCATCTGTGTCGAAGCGAACACAACCAATTAATGGAAATAACATATATCCAAGATAAAGGACAGCTAATTGTGGTGCGGTGTTTGCGGAGGCATTCTTTTAAATTCTGCATTTTAATTGGAGCGAGGCCAAGGATATTTATTAAATCTGACACATTAGGACTTTATACAGACTTTTCTTAACTCTAAATGGGTGTCAATACCCAGTAGTTCAGTACCGGTTTTACATTTTTATGCTACTTAATCGCTGTACAGTATAATTTAGCTGAGCGGGCCACTTTTTACTGCCTGGTCTGCCATTCCCTAACAGATGAGCGTGTTTGTACACAGCTGGGCTCTGTGAAGCCTTTTTGTCTGAGCTAATGTGATTTCTTTCAGAAGAGGTTGTTTAGTGCTAATCTTATCAAAATTCTAATATGCAATCCATTTTATCATGCTAATAAGCCTGCATACAGACGGGATTTTCCAGCATAACTGTGTTTTTGAATTCACTCTTTCAGGCCTGTGTTCTTTGCTGCAGCATTATCAAGCCACAGACAGGCTTTGCTTTATGAATTAAAGCCAGGCTCACCAGATGTGATGTGTAACTGTAAAATCCCTCTTCAAACCCGCTGTTTTGCATCGGCTATTATTTCACACATTGCCTGAGCTGTTTTAAAGTCTGGAGCTCGGGAAGCACCCCGCTCTTCCCTCTCTTTTTCTCTCTCTCTCTCTCTCTCTCTCACCTACACGGTCTCTTTACCATTTTACACTGATGCACGCTCTGTGCCCATGTGATACTTTCAGACGGAAAAGATTTCCCTAATCCCCACCTCTCCCTTTTCCTGGCTTTCGTTTAGTTTAATAAATGGCTGTGATTTAATTGTGCCGCTGCGCTCTGCTCTCAGTGCAGCGAGTGATTAGCACGACAATGTCTCCTAAAACCCCACGCTGCTGTTTATTTAATTGTCCCTATGATGCTGCGGTTATGCTCTATTTAGTTTGCTGCTTAACTAAAACAAAAGGCGCGGTTCAACTTTAGTGGAGGCTCATGCAATATTGAGCAGAGTGGAAGACTGCGCCGCTCTCTAGAGATGTGTCTCCCAAACACGATGCACAAAGCCAAGAAGATGAGTGCTGTGTGCCCGTGTGTGAGTGTTCAGATGTGTTCCTTCAGTGTTTGTGCCAGGCCCTGTGAATAACAACCATCAGCCTATGAATAATTTCCTCTGTTTATGCTTTCTTTGCCCCCCTGAGTGGCTATCCCCCCCATCCTGCCTTTCTTCCATTCCTAATGCATCTCTCGCTCCTCCACGTCCCACATTTGTGCCACCCTTGAGCTCGATTATCATTTTGAATTGAAACAAAGCTGATATGTGAAGCCATTTAAAGTGAGATTATGGAGGTGGGGGCGTTTAGTGTAATGGTATTTGTGCAGGGAGGATAACGCAACCTTTAAGAACAACTCTGAAATATCTAAACACAAGGATACTTACATGTAAAGTACAGTGTGTGAATGACAGCTTGTGTTTATTCTTGTCATAGAGGGCAGTTGTCTGCCCCGTCCTTGTTTTCCTTTAATTAATGCAGCAACATGAGCTTCTTCTCTTCGGGCTCTGGAGTCTTGGTGTTTTACTCTTTCCATGACCCTCAAAAATATTCAACAGCCTGAGTGACATTCCAGCCCACACAAAGTTGGCTGGAATTGTATTAAATATATATATTATTTATTATATATCATATATCCCACAGAGAGACCGGCTGTTTCCCGACTGTACGGCTGGATGATTTTTACAGCGCTACCTTCATTTCCTACCAGGAATTCTGACAGTTTCAGGTGGATTTAAGTGTTTGAGATCAGCGGGAATCCAAGTGTCTGTCTTTCGCTGTGACCTGTGTCTGTGATCACCTGGAGGTCAGAGTGTGTGGCAGAAAGAACCGGGACAGATTTGTTTAGTAAGTCTGGTTTAGACCATCAGACTCTCCGGACTGATGATGATGAGGCCGTTAGATGGTGTGGTGATTTATTTTAGGTGGTGTCATGACACACAGTGCTCTCTGTATCACAATATTTGCCCTCAGAAGCTCACCTTCCTCTGGAGGTTGCATGTTTGATATGAGCCTGTCAGTGGATTGATTATCGCCTCGTCACGCTGGTAACGTGAACGACTTGATCGTTACCAGATCTGCCTGGAGTGGAGCTCAACGCACGTCTGACTGGAAAGGCAGGCTCACCCTCTCCTCCCGATTCCCAAAGATTATCGACCAGAGAAAGCCGAACACAGATGCTGGAAATCTGGTTGTGTGTGCAGATGTGCGATGATGGTAACCACTATTGATCATCGCTACGCGCTGAAAGCTACCAGAGCAGCGGCCAAGGCTGTGGCCTATTAAATAACCATGAAATCTGAACAGGACCGCTTTTCTCCTCTGGCTGCGATTTCATATCACATCTAAGAGAATCTTGGCTTGTTTCTTTTGGACCACCACCAAGAAGAGTTGATATCGTCTTCCTCTATTAATAGTAAATAATTTGAGTGAGTCCTGCTTTCTAGTCTCCTTGCGGCTGCTTATTTCTCCCTAGCAGGCAGTGAAGCAGGCTTTTTGCCTTCCTCTGGAGGAGTTTTCGGAGAGGACAGACTGCGCATACATAATATTAATCCTCCATTTCTGTCACCGGGGAAGCATGAACTTGCCTTTCATTGATCTCTGTAAAACTATCTGGAGTGGAAAAGTACTTGAGAGCCAGCTTGTGTTGAGTACGTGTTTAAAAGCTCCATAAATGACGGCGACGTCGCGTCACCCGAGCTTGTTGGTTCACCTGCCCTTGTTTACCCGTCAGAAGGAGCGCCTTCACCCAGCCGGGGTTGGCAACGACTCCGCCCTCACCGCCGTCGGCTGTTTTCACGGTGCAGCCTGTTGTTATTCTTTGGACATTTAATAGTAACCTGTGGATCCTGCGGGAGGGAGCCGACATCACTGAGGTTCAGCTGTGGAACACGAGCCCTCTCTGCAGACTCTCCTGACCTGTGAAAGCCAAGAAAATGTAAATATGCGAACCTTTATGTGTGCACTCGTTGAAATGAGCGGCCCCAGTCACACAGAGTTGAACCTGTGTTTTTATTAAACGGGTTTTCAGCCTTTGCTGTATTTCTGCAGTCAAGAGCACCAGATTTGCTGAGCTCGCGTGTTCAGGCATCCAGCCCTTGTCATTGCAGACATCCCGCCATAAGTGGACACAGTGTAATTGGCTATGAACTGCTGTTCAGTCGACCACAAACGTGGAAACTTCCAGCCCTTTGGAGGCAGCGGAGTGGTAAACACTCGTGTCACGGGGAAACGCTGCACTTGTCAGATGTTCACGTCGTCTCCATTAAGCAGCAGAGAGAGGTGGGCAATTATGTGAGCCAGGCAGCAGAGGACAACAGCTGTACAGCCATTACTCTGATTTGTTCTGGTCTCTGGGGAGAAGGTGTGAGCAGGAGGGGTAACCAAGCAGAGGGAGCCTGCATTAGATGTCTATCAGAGAGTGAAAGTGGCAGCTGCCAGCTCCTGGCTCTCCTGTGAACGTGAGGGGGTTGTCTGCATGCACTTGGCATTTCTCCACGCCCTTCTGCCCTTGGATGATGACAAACCAGGGAGGTGGGTGGGTAATAGCTTTCCAGCACCTGCTTATTCATCCAAAATCCTTCACTTAAAGGACGAAGGAGATTAAGTTCCACTCAGGTGTCCAACTTTCCCTAAACCTGCTGACCTTTGCTGATTGACTCATCAATACGGAGCCAACCTGCTGCTTCAGGAGTCCAAACTCTGCTGCTCAGCAGAAGTCACAAATGAAGACAAATGCCTTTTGGAATGCAGCCTCTCCCTCTTTCACTCGCTCTCTTGTATGATTTCCTCTTCTGTTAATTGATGGACAAGCAGGGATTGCATCGTCACCGCGTAGGCATCGAGTGGAAATGTGCTGCGACAAGCTTGTTGAAAAGGTGAGAGGGATAAAATGTCTGCGACGTGCGGAGGCTCTGTTAGTCATGAAAGTTGATTTTTGGCTCACGGAGGATTCTGCTTGTTGGCTTGTGTAATGCTTCTCAGCACTTGCTGTCTTGTCAAATCCAGAGTTGAGTTGAAAATCCTTCTCGCTTCCAAAGCACTTACTGGTCACGCTCCAGCGTGTCTCAAAGAGTTCACGGCGTCATATTAACATGCTACATCTCTTCAATCCCAAGATGCATCACTGCTGTTGATGATGGAAATCCTTCAGAGTGCAACACGAAGCAGAACCTCCAGCTTTCTGGTTCCAGAGCAGAGACCTAGGCCCAGATCTGAGGACAGTGTAGCCCATTAGTCTGTATTAATAAATCAAGTCACTCACACACACACTGGCACATCTGTCAGGCTGTGATAAGATCATCCTTCCTGAGAGTCCACCGCTGCCCTCCACCAAAGTCCCTCAAAATCTGCTGAACCCAACGAGCTGTGCAGAAACGCGCCGGTTGCAAACGCACGCAGACAAACAAGGTAATAGCTCAGCAGTGCCCACCTGAAAATAATGGAAAGGGGGCATTTTCAATGTAGATGTTCCTGGACTCTTTTTTTTCCACCTCAGTTGGGGCTTTGGAGGGGAGGGTCTGGAAGCAAAGCATGGTAGATAACCTGGAAGTCAACTGACAAAGTACTACTGAAAACTGGAAGCTAACTATAAATAAACAAGCAGCAATATCCTGCGTTATGAATATATAATTCCAGTCTTTAATAACCAGCCAAGCCCTGAGGGACGCCCGACAGACAGCTGAGCAAGCACCGATATTGTGATTGGGAGTAGAACCTGTGGTGCATTATTAAAGCAGCGGTAGACGGATAGCGCCCTGGTCAGGTGACCGGCTCGCTGCTGACACCTGAAGGACCTGGCACAATGAGGTCCAGCTACAACAAGAACTTCATTTGGGATAGAAATCAGCCGCAATTTAGATTTTTAAAAGATCTCTTTAGGCTTTAAATCTGGGATGTGCGTTATTAAAAGTTGAAAGCACTCCCTGTTATTAGAGGTGGAAGAGCTCTAACCAGAAGGCTGCAGCATCGTCTTTTGTTAGCAGGCCGATATTAACACATCTGTGTGGCAGTTGTTTCATGATGATAATTAATGGCAGGCTAACAAGGCTGTGATGGAGCCTGGCGGGTTCCTGCAGCTGTAGGGAGAGGCTCATTGATTCACCCCGCTGCTCTATTGATCCGCCGTGTTTTCCTTCCACTGCCGCCTGCTAATCATTGGCTTATTAGGCAGATGGGTTCAAGCACTGCTGTAAATCTCTAGGCACCACCGACATATGAGTGGGTGCTTGGAGTTTTTTTTTTTTTTTTTTTTAAATCTAGGCAGCATTCAGGATGAGACAGCCGAGCAGGACAAAAGTGAACTCCTGTTGGAAATGAGCGCTATCGCCCCCTCCTGTGCTGCTCTCATTAGCGCCTCTCAATACAAGGATTGCCAAAATTGTTCTGCAACATCTGGCTGATCCTGTAGCCTCCTTAGTGATAGAAATTCAGTGTTATTGTATGTTTAGATATGTGCTGGAGCAACTCAAGGATGTATTTACTTTAAACCAGCTAAAATCCTTAATTTTCACATCACATGTGGACTCAAATCACAGTGGTATTTTCTTTTTAGGCTTTTTTAGTCAAACAGGAAACACTGAATATGCGCAGTATACACAGATACATGCTGATAGTCAGCCGTTTATTCCATAAACAGTGCCTGAAGTGACTTGGGATTGGCCTAACAATGTCCCATTACTAGTGTATGAGCTTACTTTATTCCTAGAGATAATTCAATTCGTCAAGGAGAGCTGACGAGGGAGGAAATGAGAGTGCTAGAGAACGAGGAGCGGGGGCGGCGCGAGCGGAGGAGGACAGAAACACTTATTAATTTGCAAGAAATGGAATTAGCAGCGGGGAGTTAGAAGCAGCAGAGTTTCTAATTTTACCCTTGCCCCCATGTGTCGATGGTAAATGGAGATTTGTCACACTCCGCTTAGCTGACTCCCCATCCTGATGAGCTGTCTCTCCTGGAGGAACGCTAGTCCCCAACATTACCCACAACGCCTGCTTCCACATCACTGCCCCAACCCCACAGTGTTGGGAGAGTGGGCGGAGGTGGCAGCGAATTTAAAATTCACTGCTGATGGTGTAAGAGGAGAGGATTATGACTTGTAAATTTATGGAATTCATATCTTGTATAACCTAAATGACTGATATATCAGTGCACTATTGGTAGAATGAACCTTTTAGATGATGTTAGATGCTGATGAATAGCTAGCAAACTGATTTAGCCCTTCTTAACCAATCATTAACCAAAGTAACAGACATCCACTGGCTAACCCACTATCCAGGGTGCATCCCTGCCTCTCCTCACTTGACCCTGGATTAGAAATAAGCTGTGGTTACAGGGAATGGATTCATGGAGGTTTGTTTAAGGTTTCGAATGTCTGATTAATTGTTGTGGTCTTTTTTAGCCGATCACGCAGTAGTACTGATAGATGGACAGACATGAATCTATAAGCACACAGCATTGATCTGTAGAGCAGTAAGCACGATAAATAGCATGCTGTTAAATACAAGCGCCGATCAATAATACACATGCGCATGTGCACAGTCTCTAGGTGAGAGCATCCAGGAGAAAATAGCTCCTCACCCTTGGCCTATCCTGCAGCTTTTCTTTGTGGGACTCCTTCCCTCTGAGTTCAGAGGGCAGCATTGGAGATGTGGCTGATCTATGCGCTGGTTCTGCTGCAGGCCCAGCTTCTTCACCAGCACAGATAACAAGAGCTTCATTACTGCAGTTTCATTGTAGGCTGATCTAGTCTTAATTTCTGTTATACTTGTGTTTTTTGCTTCCCTGTGTTGTCACGAGCTGCTGCTGTGTGGCGTGTAGCTAGTGCCCCACCTGAAGGGCAAACGTTGGTGAAATACCCATACAGCTGACAAAGAGCCAGTCAGTTTGGATTAAAATAATATTTTGACAGTTTTTTTAGGAACAGTTTATAGATCGACCCTGATTCAGTGTAAGATAATGTTGCACATGTTGGCTAAGGCTAGGCTAACTTTAGCTTATAGCTTAGTTAAAACTGTTGTGATAGAAAAGTAAGGTTCTTTGCTTATTTGGCAAGATGACAAAGACACCCCTCAATGATTAAAGCAACACACATGCGCACACACACACACACACACACACACACACACACACACACACACACACACACACACACACACACACACACACACACAGAGTGCCAGCAGCTCTCGCCTGGCGATAAGGATCCCAATGTGTCTGACAGCGAGGATGACTGCAGACTAGTGTGAGGGAATTAAAGGGATTACGGGGTTATAGAGTAGTGTGATAGCCTCTGGGATGACGGGGGATTAGCCCGATTATCTCTCCCTCTCTGTCTCTCTCAACCGAACAGACCAGTCTAAAGCCTGAAAGCTGCCAGATGTGCCATCTTCAGATCGCCAAACACCCCCAAGGAAGTGGAAAAAAGGAGAACAGTGACAGTAAATAATTGGAAAACAGGTATAAAGGTTATAAAGATAGCCAGTACAAAGTGGATGGAGTAGGTTATCAGAGAGAGAAATGAGAGGAAATTGCGTGTGGGAGTGATGGACAGGGACAATGATAGCAGAGGGAAAGAAGGAAGAGGGATGAGATAGAAGACGGTATTCCCTGTTGGCCGGGCTTCATTCTTATTCCCTCCAGTGCACACCGACTCTCCGCTCAGCTTAATATGGGATTTCATCGAGGTGGTGCTTCGACCAGCTGTACGTTTAAATTTGCACATTTGCTGCTCGTTTTGGTCTGCACTGGGGGCGTCATCATACTGGATCCCAGAAGGATCATGAGATGCATACGGAGTCTGTGCAGTCTTACTTCATGTGAAGGATACAAATATTTACCGTAAATGTTTATTAAGACCTTGCCGTCACACCATAATGTGTAACAGATATTTTAATGTCCACCTGATGAGGGGGAATTTCCAAGAAACTACCAGAACCCGTGTGGAAAGCTGTTTGGTCACACATGCCTTATCATGGCGTGTGTGAGTGTGTGCGCGCACGTGCGCGTGCATGTCATGCTCAGCTCAAAACTGGTGGACTCTGTTGAAGACACGTGTTGAAAACACGAGTCACAAGAGCTGAGCAGAGCTGAGGGGATCTAATGACTGATGGTTATCGCAGAGACGGCAATTAAGATAAAGTGAGACCACATGCTGCACATTTTGCTGTCATATTGTGGCAATTATGACCCAAATCAGCAAAGGACACTTGTCAAATTTCAGTTCAATTGCATCTTTGCAAACAGGTAAGTATTCATTGACTTAAAATAGAATGTGTCACAATAGGCGCCCTTTTCCAGACCATTTTCACAGTTACTGACATGGTGGCAGTTCTGATCTCGCTGTTGCCGTGGAGCCATTATGTAGCAACAGACTATCAGCTGTGATGCGAGAAATGTCTCGCCAAAATTTAGATGTGCGCAGAATCCCAGACTGACTGTGGAGGCCTGAAACGCAGAGTCGTTATCTAAATGTGATGAAGATCATAAGGTACACCTTTACCTATCAGATTATCTGCCATCCAGCTGAAGAGGGGGATGCCTGACACGCTGTGGTGCCCACGTCTCTGCAGCCATGACAGGATGGTCTGTAAATGTCAGGTAACCCTGGACAGGTGTAAGGACAATGACACGTCTAAAAGAAAAAACAAAACCTGCATCAGTTGCTGTGGTCAGGATGGCTTTATCAGGTTTAACATCAGAACAAGAATATTATGTAGATTTCTTGTGCACAGAAAAGATGATCAAAGAAAGGATGAAAAGGGATCAAAGGCCTGGTGGAATCAGATTTACTGGGAGAATGTATGACTGTTCACACGCTGCAGTTCATCACCACCACCACCACCCGCACAGACGCACGGACGGAAGTTTTGTGGACATGAGCCTTCCAGTCAAAGCCAGTGGCCTCTTGTATGTCTAAAAATTCCCCTGAGGTGCACACTGCACTTTCCTCACAGAGTGCCGTCGTAAAAAGTGTGTGAAGTGGTCCCACGGTATCACTTATGTTTTGAGGCCCTTTGCTTTTGCTCTCGACATGGCTGTTGTGTCACAACCGCAGGTCTAAATCTGCTGACAGGGAAACTGAACCGTTATGTCTGATACAAAAGCCCACAAACCCAAAAGCCACAAGCAGCAGTCTTTAGAAACCCCCATGGCTCCGCCTACATCTGCGCTAAAGTCTGCACCGTCCCCGTGGAGGCCTACACCAATGTTTTAAACCACCTTTAGCCCCTTTGCGCCCTCCAATTAAAGCTAATGGCTTCTGACCAAATGTTAAAGTGTTTTTGTCTCTCAGTGTTAAGTGTGTCCTCGTGTTAAAGTGCATCTTTCAGTCCGGATGTCGGATGTAGAAACTGTAACACCACATGCAGTTGTGGGTTACTGTATCCTCTGGCGGCTCACATCTACACAGGATGTGCCGTCAGAGCTGCTGGGAAGGCTTTTGTTTTTTCACATTGAAGTGGATAGATTGTTTCCATGCAGTTTGTTTGTGCGTGTGTGTGTGTGTGTGTGTGTGTGTGTGTGTGTGTGTGTGTGTGTGTCTGCACTGTAAACAATTTGCCTCTGCCCTCAAACCATGGCTGACAGTGCATGTGTGGGCATGCGCGGCGGTTGCGCGCAGTGTTTTTTTTTTTTTTTTTCTTTTCTTCCATGGCTTATCGGGTATTCTGGGTTGTCATGGCAACTAGTGACAATGACACCTCTCTTTCTTCACAGAGAAAGAAAAGGCGTGATGCAAATTGGCTCTCCCCTTCAGGCACAAAGGTCTGATGAACATAGCTGAAACTAAATTCAAAGAGTTTTGCAGCTTTTTTGTTCTTGATAATCATCCATGACTTTCTGAAACCATCACACCATGTTTTGTTTTGTTTTGTTTTTAATGTAGATGCCTAGATTTTGCCTTCTGGACGTCCTGAAAATCCACCTTCCTCTGTGTTGATGGCACCACTGGTCAGTTAGCAGGAACGTGTTGCTTGTCTGTTGGTCTTTATTCCACATGATTTCTCTTTCCTGCACAAACATGTTCTTCAAACATGTGTCTCCTGCATGTTTGCCCTCCTTTGACCCAAATACAACATATCCATTATCTTTCCATTGCTCTGTTTGTTTTGGTTAAAGTATTTGAGCTGATAAGTCAGAGTGGAAGCAGATGAGATTTGTCTTATCTTCCCACTGTGAAATGCTGCAGTTCTGTCTCTCTGTCACACACTTTTACACAAATACACACACACGCTTCAGTGAACATGATGTTTTTTCACATCAGCAATATTTACTGTACACGTTTTCCAGGTATGCGTTTGTGTTCACTGATGCGTGTCAGTGACGTAGCCGTGAGCCGCCGTCCGCTGCGGCTGCCACCCAGAGAGAGCTGCTTTTCTGCCACGTGCCTGGTCGACGCTAACCTGGCTAAAGTTGTGAGTCTGCAGCTGGTACGCAAGGAGGGACTGATCCCCAAACTAAACGAGGCAAAGCCATTATAAACGCAGTGCTTTCTTTAAAACAGCAAGAAGGTTCCAGTCTTTCTGTGCTGATCTACAGAGTTCTCCCAGTCTCTGAGGCTTTTCTCCAGTTTCCCCCAAACATGCACATTAGCTTGATCGGAGACTCCAAATTGTCCCCAGGTGTGAGTGTGAGAGTGAATGGTGAGTGTATGACCTGTCCAGGCAGCATTCCTGCCTCTCCAGAACCCTCTGACCCTCATTAGTAATAAGCAGCAATTAACAGAAGATGGATGGATCTGAAGAAAGAAGAAAACACAAGCAATTTCATAAACACAAACAAAGTTTTTAAATGTTTAATCAATGGCTGCAGCTTAATGTGAGTAGTAAGTATTGAACCGCAGTGAAATGAACAGATGCTTGTTGTGATGATGCATTTGTTGGACAAGTTAGGGCATCCAAATCAATTCACATATGGTAATGAAAGTCACATGAAAGTCACTACACACGGCGAGCAAGCTGAGTTTCTGGCCTTACAAGCAAGCACAGGCATCACTTTTCCTTTGGCCTTTAGTCTGACTGAATTTATGCTAACGTATATATATAAGTAAGGCCAAATCTCATATTTAACAAAGAGAAACGGATGTAATGAAGAAAAAGCTGAAGTCAGAAAGAAGTATGTAGAAAATAGGATACCCCTACACAGTTGCATAACTGTGACCTACAAACACTACAACTGAGACGGGGAACGATGGTGGGATGGAAACTCGCACGTCTGTAGGTGTGTACATGTGCATCGACGTTCCAGATGACACACACACGGTTTCAAAAGTGTAAACTAGCGCAGTGGAGGTGTGTGTGCGTGTGTGTGTGTGTGTGTGCACACACCTGAGAGGGTTTTGTTTTTGCAAACAGAGCTGTAAGGAACACGTCGATAGCACATTGTTTTGCCGAGGTGCTCGCCCACAATCCCACAATGACAATTTCATGGCTAAGTTGTCAGCACCAATGCATTAGAGGGATTGTTCAGCGTATTGTTTTCTGATCAAGATGGATTACTCATCACCAGCGGCTTGCGGAGGCCTGGCTTTGCAGCTATGGGATCATGTTGATGCATTTGACTGAGTAGTGAGGCTGAGAGATTTTAGATTGAGATCTCCATGCCTTATTGAATTTCTCAGGGGTGAATCAAATTATTTTTCCACTGCAGAGCTGTGGGCTCTGCTGGATAAATGGATACCGTCCTCACAGCTTTTAGGCAGCGCCCATGTCTTCAAACAGCTAATGCTCATCTGGTTCACATTCCTCCATCTTTACATTGGGACCCTTCCTTGCGTTTAAATCCTTTCCTGCTGCACGCACGCAGTTGCCACAGCCTGGGAGATGGAGAGCAAATTGAGCCTTAAATCCAAACATGTGACATCAGAAGACAAAATGGCAGTGCTGACAGGCTCCGGACCACCCACAAGCACTGCGGCTTCCCTCTAAATGTGAATGTGGACTGAATTAGATGCTGCCTCAAACCGTTACCCAAAAACATTTGTTGACCACAGGAGAACCAACTGCTGCGGCCAGTTTGACATCTCCTTTTGACGTCCAGAATTTCCTCACAACTGACTATCTTTGTATGTAACGTGTTGTTTGCATGTGTGTGAAGCACAAATGCTTAATTATGAAACAAACAACACACATGACACCATGATAAATACTCACAGCACACGTAACGAGTCTCCCCCACAAACACTCACTCTGGCTTAGTGGAAAACGAGCAGGCTGCTATAGAGAGGGAATGGACTGTTTGTGGTGTCCTGCTGCCTGCACCAAAGGAGAACAGAGCAAAGCTGTGGCCAGGCCTGAAACAGGAAAGGAGTGGGGTGTCATTAGGCTGGAGGCCTGAAAGCTGCCTCACTCATCCGTCTGTCTCTGGTCTGCAGAGCCACACAGCCGGTGGTGTGTGTGCAGCACGGCCCCGGGGCTGCGCTTCAGAGGTGCTTAACAGATCCTGCACGTTGGAACTTTGGTCCATTTTAACGGTAACGTCGGTGTCTCTTGGCTGAGCGATGCTCACCGTTTGCTCTACTGGTGTAATATGAAAACCTCTCCTCTGACCTACATTAATATTTCAGCAGAAGAGGTGACTGTGCAGCCCTCTGCCTTTGGTCAAGGCCCCAGAAGAACCTCCCAACAGAAGATGCATCACGATATAAATTCAGGAGCAGCTTCTTCCCGTACATACTGTCTGCACACAGCAGATAACGCATTGTTATGGCAGCTATTTGCCGCACTTTGCCCTGAAGGCTCTCCCCCAATAATAGTGTTTGCAACAGCAGTATTGATTTTAATAGCGGTTGTCGCTGCAGCTGTTGTCCTGCCCGGCCCGCTTTTATGAGCGTCCATAAAATAACACTGAGGAGAGGGCCTGGATACTTTCCATGTATTACAATCAGAATTTATAAATTGCCCCATTACCCACCTTTCCACTGGTTACTCTTGGAACATTAGCAATTATTTCCACATGGGTCACACTCATAAAACCAATAATCTGCTGATTTAAAGCTGCGGCAGATTGGCTGGACCGCAGGCTCTCTACAGCAGCCTTTGACTTGAAGACATCGATTTCAGGCTGCTGTTAGAAGAGCTTCAGAGGACAAATTGCTTCTGGGTTTTCTTCTGAGGAGAAATTGAGGGAGATAAAGTGAGTGATATTGAGGAAGAGGAGCCAGATCATCTCAGTGCAAGTGTGGGTGTGTGCTTAGGTGGAGTAGAACGCCTCTAAAGGCATGTGCCGATAGGTGCTGGGTGTGTATAGCGTTGTTTGCTGTTGACTTCTAGTGTTAAAGTTTGTCTCCCGCAACTGAACGTGTGGTCGTCCTTACGGATCCGGTCATTCCTCAACGTTGTAATTAGCCCGAGAAGTTCCAATACTCCTGAAATAACAGGATACAGACTCGACAGAAGGCATGACGTTTTATTCCAGTAGCAAACGATGCAGAACTATTTGTTTTCAGGCACCAACCAACCATTTGAGTACAGTGATTACTATTAGGGCAAATCTGCCCCTGTGATCAGTTTACATTTAGAAATATCGTAAACAGGAAACCGTCTCGGGTCCCTGCTTGATTGGAAACATTGATTAAAGCTTGGCTCTCCGATGTATTACATTATATTTTTTTTAACGTTCCCTTTTGTGTTAGGGTGTGCAGTTGTGTGCGAGTGCAGATGTCTGGAACACGGAGGCGGTTTTCCACTCATTGTGTGTTTATGGAGATGGATTACTACAAGAGGTGGTGGGAGGTGAGAGGCCTAAAGACCGCCCACCTACCCATCATCCCATTACTGCCCCTTTGGTGCAGAAGACATGGAGAGCGAGGGAGGGCAGAGGGATGGAGGAATAAAAGAGATTCAGGGCGGACAATGAAAGTGAGGAGGGAGCTCGCTGCAGTGATGGTGGGGAGGAGGAATGATGGGTGTGACGAGAGAATAGGAGGAAAACAAAGTCTGCTACCCAGGAGAGAGAAAAGAGGAGATTTCTACAAGAATTCCAGTAATCCACAAACAGGTGATCGTATAACCAAATGGTGACCTGCCCCCCTTCCAATAACTGGCCAGAGAGGATAATCTTCTCTAGATCCCTCGAGAGATGGCGGTGTTGGCGACGTAGAAGATGCAAACGGGAAACAAATCCAAACTAAACTAAACAGTAAAGTAGGGCAGAAAAACGGCGGCATAATTATTGTCATCAGTCGACACCGTCGGCAGAAACACAGACGCTATCCCTCCATCTTTGATCGACTGAAACACAGACGCTATCCCTCCATCTTTAATCGTAAAGACGTGTTTCTGATCAAGTCAGATGAACTTGATGCCAATGAGGCGCCTGAGCCTGAGGCAGCTATCCCAGTCTGGGAATCTGGGATTCAGCATGGCAGCAGAGGCCACAGTGTGTTTGGAAGGTCACAGCATTTACAGCATTAAGGCTTCTTGTTGTGAAATGACAATGTGTGCGCAGCCGTGCACAGTTTTCCAGAGGAACTTAAATGAATTGTACTGACAAAAGCTGGTCGTCAGTAGAAAGCAGCCGTGTCAAAGGCTCTTATTTACCTGGATACTGAGCGCTTCTGTCGCTCTTCAGACTCTTCCACACCAGCCGTGCTTATCTGGGTTAGTTATCTGTGTTCAGGTTTTAAGTGTGAAAAAGCTACATCGGAGCATAACGACTATGTGCAGTGAGTTTTCTCTGCTCCATGAAAACCTCCTCTGGGGACTATTTAACGATTGTGGGGACTCATATGACTCACTCTCTCCTTGTTATGTGGGAAAGCACGTAAAGAGACACAATCACATTAAACACTTAGCACCATGGCACATTTACTCATGATAAATGGAGGCAGCATGCCAGTAAGCAGAACACAGAACCGTTCTGTGAGCCATAAAGGGCCACGACACACACTTCCACACACATAAACACACTCTTTCACACAGTGTGGTCCAGCCTGTAGTTTCCGAGCCTGTAATGAGGCCTCAGAGAAGGTCTACCAAAAAGGCTGAAGGAGTCAGCAAGGGCGGCCTGTGGTCTCATTCAGACAACCACCTCGCCTCCGCCAGTTAGCCAGGCTTCAGCGTTCAGTTGCTGGGTGGGAAGGACAGGAGAGCTAACCCGGCAGAGCAGAGGGCGGAGGTTCGAGGTCCTCTAGATGTGGCGAGTGCGGGACACCGAGAAGGGCCGTGGCTTATTTGGTGCCACAGAAAGGCAAAGGCAGCCCTTCCTGTCCTTTATCCCGGTCTGCTGGCCTGCAGCTCACCACAGACAGACGGGACACTGTGAAAAGCGACGTCTGTGAAGGACCGTTCACAAATGCCCTGTTTACCCATTTCTGCCAGAGCAGCAAACACTTGGAAATGGTTTCAAAGTGGAGCTCAGACTATTAACAGATGTGGATTCCTCTCACTTTCCACTGGCAGCGCATAGATCCCAACAAATATGCAAACATATCCACAGAGCCTCGCTGCACCACTGTGGCTTCCATATACACAATCCAGCCACCACAATGAGCTGGCAGGCCCAGCACCGCGCTGGAGCACCTCGCCTGTTTACCCCACAGCAGTGTAGCCTTTGGTTTGGACCACTCATCTTCTGTGCAGGGCCACCACTCCCTGTCTGTCCGTCTGCCCGCGCAGCTGTGAATATCACCGGGGTCAGAGGTGAACGGAGGGTGTAGTGATGGTTGACCTCAGCGCCTTTAGCACGGGACACACATTAGTTTATTGCTGTTCTTTATAGGAAGTAGTTTTCAGATATAAAGCAGGTTTCCTGTGCTTGGTGATCCACCCACAGGGACCCGTTCTGAACTTGTTCCTACCCAACAGAGTGAGGCGAGGTAACGGCGCTGCAGAACAGAATCTGGAGTCTTATTGAAGCAATTAGCCTTCCTCAACCTTTAATCTCCATCAACTCCCCTGCCTGGCCAGATGAATCTGCCCCAGCCTGCCTCCAAATGGTCAATTATGCCTGTCACATGAAAACGAAGCCAATTTCCTCCCTCTCTCCCTCCCTCCTTCTGCACTGCTTTGTCTTTAGTCTAGGCTCTGACTATAATTGCTCTTTTTATGATAACCCAAAGCAGACAGACCCAAATCAAGAGCGAGGAGAGCAGCCGGCGCCCTGTGTTTTCCAGCTTAATTGATGACCACCAAGTAAAGTTTGGACCCTCAGAGCTGCGTCCTGTCAGCGTTTGAAGGGCGTCAGACGGCACTGGCCGATTTGTATAATGTTACGGTGTAAGCTCGCTTTTGTCTAAATCTCTGAACAGTTTTAGCCACATAGTAATCTGCAGGAGTGTAATTTAAAGATGCCTGTTTGCCACCGTAAACAAAGCATTTACAGCTCGTGCGGTGGCACTCAACAAATTTGCCGTGTGACTCAGAGCCAGTGATGATGCAGACTTAAAGGACGCAGGTGCAGATGTAGCAAAGCAGCGGGTATCCAGTCAGCGGCGAGGGCCCCCAGCCATGAAACAGGAGAGGCAAGAGTTCGGCCCTTCGACTGCTCGCTGCTCGCTGCTCACTTCCTGGGCTCTGGCAAGCCAAGCCCAATGTTAAGTGGCTTTTTGAGTTTATCCAGCGAGGTCAGAGGGAAAATAAAAACATCAGGCGAGAGCTACAATTACAGCCCTCGAACATGACGAGCCTCTGTTTTTGTGCTTCTGACTGAGGGCCCAGTTTTAATGGTCGGTTCTGGCTGCAAGATCAACAAACAGTCCCAGGGTTAGCGTAATCCCTGTCTACAAGTGCTAGCCAGTCTAAGGAGGCAAGACAGCCAGAAAGGTTGGGCACGGCCGCAGCGCTCGGCTGCAGCGGCGGTTTTGGCGGCAGGCTAAATTACAGCATGCAGCCGAGCAGCGGTCAGCCGAGCCGAACTGGTGTGCACGCCGTACTCACCCTCACGCGCTTTTCCGTCTCACACACACTCGCCGTACTCTCGCAGGCTACTTCAGCATTCATGTGAAGATCCAGAGTGCACATTCACAGACACACGTGCACTCACTTGGGTGGGCTCTTCCCTTTCCCACAGGTGTCTACAAGCCAGGCCAGCAATCAGCCTGGCCGCCAGCAACATCAGCCTGCAAGGCTGCTGACCTCATCCCCACACTACTAATCTCTGAAATGATTGCTTTCACATCATGTGGGAGAGTTTACGCTAAGGGGAGCTCATTATACAGAGCACAGAAAAGAATCCCGTCAGGTGATGTTTTCATGTTGCGTCACCCTGTGGACCCCCGCAGGCCCGGCCAGATGAGGCCCGTGCAGTCAGACAGCCCTTCTGCCAGGCTTCCTTAGAGTGACAGCCTATCTGCAAGATGATGCTGATTGTCGGGTGGAATAGATGGTCTGTGTGATTACACATTACGGTTGACATGGCCGCTTGTTGCTTTTAAAACATGGATACGTTTACACAATCGCTGCGCCGCGCATTAGCCTGTGGTGAAATGGATCACATGACATCACCACATCGGCAAATAATTGTTGTAATTCTGGTTTAAAAAGGACACTTTCTTCAGTGCTGTCTTGTTGACATGGGTCTTAATTATAGCACCTGATACTAGACACTGACCTCATCTGTGGCTGCAGCAAATGAAATGGATTTTTTTTTCCATCCGTGCTGCCTGTCTGAGTTTAAAATGATCCTCGAAGGTGCTTCCTCGCTTGTTGCACTCTTGATCACACTTCGCCTTCACGCTTCCTGGTCATCGTGCACAGAAAGGGTGTTTTTCAGCTGCTCAGGCTCACGCAGGCAGCACTCACAATTAACAGTTTACTCACTGGTGGTTATTATGTAGACGTTCAGAGAAGAAAAACACAAACATGCACAAATACACGCTGAGGGATACACACCCGTACACCCACACACCTGCTGCTCATCCTCACCAGCCCCTCGTGTTAATGGATGGGAGTCTAATTAGTACCCTCACACTGGGACTATTTTCTCGGCACTTGTCTCCCAGGACGTGTGTTCGCGTTAGCGCGGGTGTGAGTGTGTCTGTGAGTCTTGGGGTTATCTGCTGTCAGCGCGGAGCTCAAACTCGCTGCTCATTAGCAGACTTTCTCTTTTCCTTTCTCCTCTTTGGCTCGTTGTTGGTGTAAAGCAGTCTGTTAAACACCGCGCAGCACCAAGTTGAGCACAAAGACGGGAGCAACTCGGCTCCGCGCGTGTATTTATTTTAAGGTATGGTTGATTTCCTCTACCTCACTTAAGAGCTGGAGAAGCAGGCAGAAACAGACTGCAGGTCCTCTAAAAACGAGCAGGAAACGAGCAGACAGACACAGTTCTTCATTCAACCACCAAACTCTGGTTAAAAATACCAACAAGGAAACGTGAACTACTGTCTTCTCTCTCACTGCTGCCTGCACATCTCACACACACACACACACATCTCAGACACACGCGCGCGCGCTCGTGCAGAAGGGCCGTGCTTTTGTGGCTGAGATGTTCCAAGTCTGTGTTTTGACACGTCTTTGTTTGTGACGCAGAGTGTGTGGTAGCATAAACTGCCGCTGCGCTGCAGTGGCCTGACCCGGCGCTTCCTGTGTGTTTCCATCCCCTGTGGTTGTCAGACTCGAGGTCTAAGTGGAGCACAGAGGAGGAGACGGGTCTTCAGAGGAAAGAGGACTGCTGAGAAGCTTCTACAGCTCACAAACAAGGGCCACCTGGTCCTCGCAGCGGGGCTGAGCATGCTCTCCCAGGTGCTACGGTGCTAGGTGCGTGCTAATAACAGGGTCCTCACCCCTGAGGCCTAATTAGTCCTCCATCCACTGGAGTGCTAATCAGTCTCAGATGCTGAAAACACTGATTATATTTGCCCGAATGGTTTTCTTTTGGTTCGGTTTGTCAAAACAAAAAGTGCTTTTGTATTTCCGTCCTAATCAAAGCAAAACAAACCCAGTCAAAATGCAACGACCGCGTTTCCGAGATTATTTTAGTTGATTTTAGAACCTGACTGCTTCATCCAGAAACAGCAGGAATACAGTTTGTTGAGCAGTTAAGAATTTCGAGCTGGCGGTCAATAGGGGTTTGTCTCTGTGACTCCATCGACAGCTCGCTGGTGAAGCAGGAGGAGGGGCGGACCTGCACCCCCATGGACCCCCGGGCAGCCCGACTGCTCAGCCAAGTCAGAAATGTGTCCTCAGATCTTTGCCTGACACGCTGTCCTGTGGGGTTAGGCAGCGTGCCTGGGTGTCCAGAGGAGAGCAAGCACTGTTTGGCAGAAACTCACACTGATCATCCTTGACTGCTCCGTGTGTGTGTGTGTGTGTGTGTGTGCATGCGTGCGTGCGTGTGTGCGCGCGCGTGCTTCTCTTTGAAGGTTACATGTACGCCCAGGTTGTTGTTGTTGGTGTTTACATATCAGTTGGATTAGACATGTGCTTGTGCTCATAAATTCTGACCTCACTTAACACGGTAGCTGCCTGACTGGAGACGTCTGTTAGAAACAGCGGTTTGTGTTTGTTGTGTGTGTTTTTGTGTCACAGTGTGTGTGAGTCTGTGATGCGTCCTTGGGCCTCTTACCAACTGGAAGAGTTTGTCAGATTGAGCGACCTTCAGCTGTCAGGCCCAAAAGTTCAGTGGACTCTGTGTGTGCGCTTGTGTGTCTGTGTGTGTGTGTGTGTGAAGTGTAATATGTGATTGTATGGTCATGGATGTGTGCGATTGTGTGTGTTAATATGGGTGAATGCCTACATATATGACTGTGGTTGTATGCCTGGATGCTAGCCATCCGCTGTGTGTGTGTGTGTGTGTGTGTGTGTGTGTGTGTGTGTGTGCAAATCTCCAAGGGCAGCAATCCATCTTGACAGTGTGTATAGCCACATCACATCACTGTCATGCCCCTCCCTGATATGGGCGAGTGATGGAAGGAGCCCAGAGAGAGAGCGAGAGAATGACAGATCACATTGAGCTCATTGTGGGGAAAAGAGCTGTGACACACTTCTGTGCACAGCAAGAAGAGGCCAGTGTGTGTGCCAGTCAAGGCGGAATAAAGACCCGTGTGTATTTCTGTGTGTACACAATTATAGCAGCAGGTGACGTCCTTTAGTTGGAAGGGTGGAGAAGGTGTGTGTAGCAGTGTGATGTTAGTGAGGTCCCCACCAATCAGTGACCTGCAGGGTGTTAAGCTCCGCCCTCACCATACAGCTGTGCCAGAATGGCCAGTGCTGCCGCGTCAAAGCTGTTTAGGCCCACCATTCTAACACCCTGGTGTTAGCATTAGCATTAGCAGGCGGCTGTGGAGCCGTGGTGACGCCTGTGCAGATCCCACTAAGGTGTCCAGCAGGGAGGCTGCTCTCCGCCTTGGCCGCAGGCTTGAAGGTTCCACCTCTCAAAGGGAACTGAATTGTAGTTTAGCATCGGTGAGGACATCTGAGGGGAAGTTAGCAAACTGTACGTTGCTCCAGCGCTCAGGAGGCTGAAGCTAACCATTTCTGTCACACCAGGATTGTTTTCTCATCATCGCTCCAGACTTTCTGTCCTAACAAATTGCCCAGGAATGGTCCAGCCGTGCTGATATGAATTCCCTGTGTGACGTTTAGAAGTTTCTATTTCCCAAATGTGATGTTTGGCCTGGCCACCTCAGCGCGCAACGCCAGAAAAGTCTCATTTCAGAGTAATGATTAAAAAAAAAGTTGCACGAGGTTAACTTTCATGACTTCATTTCCTCCCGGAGCGTCACTCAGCTGTAGATGTAATCAGCTGCTCAAACGCTGCCGGTCAGCATTGTTTGGAGAAGCTAACTGAGACACGGAGGAGCTTTCCTGCCTTGTTGGCTCTTGTCAGCTGCTCCTTATACTGGAACTTTCTTCTGACTGGTGTCCAGATCGTGTCTGCGCTCCTTCGTCCAACCCTTTCATGGCTGCTCGAGATGCTCGCTCTCCGTTTTTAACCTTTGCACAGAATGTGGAGCACAGATGGCCGCCGTTGGACGGGAATGGCCTCTGAAAGGCTTGAGTGCCGACTACGGCTCACAAGTGGGATTAAAAGGAAAAGTTGAGGGAAACAAAGGCAGATTTCTGTCCAGGGAGCCTCCATATAGAGCTTACTCATCTCACTTCAGCATTAAATGCCTCACCGCCTCGTCCAGATCCCAAGATGAATTCCACGCCGTGTAGGAAACGTGCGTCTGAGATCTGAATGGGCTCAGGGTGGAAGAGTTGCCATCGCAGGGAGTGACCGATTAGTCCCATTAACTTATCTCGAGTTGTGTAATCACCCTGGTGTGTGTCGGCCCAGATGACATGGAGACGCTGGTGGCTGCGGCGCCCACCAAACCAAGGTGTTAGAGTCAGATAATTAAACTGGAGAGCTGGGTGCTTAATGAGGTTCAACTGGAAACTGAATCACTGAATTAAAAGATCAGCGGAGATGATGATTTGCATCAGCGTTCTTGCTGAGCAGGAGAGCAACATCATTTCTGACAGGTCGATTCAGGCTCTAGGTGATGATAACGGGTGTTTTTGTCACGCTCCCCTGTGTCGGCTGTGAAGCGCTGAAGTACGTGTGCTGACGTTTGGAGCCTGGAGGAGCTTTCGGTCGCAGCAGAAACACGTAGAGGAAACACACAGACGCTAAAGTGGGATGGTTTTTTTTGTTTTTTTCCTGTACAACTGACACTTAAGGATGTATCAGAGCGGCGCCTCCAGGGACGGATACCCTTTTGTGTTTGCACCATAGGCAGATTTGAGACGGTTCTGCAGAGGCGTGCTGCACGCTACCGCCACAGAGGTGCCACCAGAGGCCTCTCTGTCCCCTTGACAACCGCAGATATGGGCTATGTTCCAGCACCACTGCTACTCTGCACCCTATCTGTTTTATTTTTTTAGGTCTGTATGAGAAAATCGTTGATAAAAGCCACTTTCCGAGGGGCAGCGGCACGTCTCAGCTCTTCCCGTCCACCTCAGCTGGCACATAACGGCTCCCTCGCCATCCTTTAATCTCATTAACCGCCATCTTGGAGAGCACGTCTTACAGACTTTAAGGCAGATGATGTGGTCAGGTAGAGATTTAAGTGTGTTTTTACCTCTCTGACCCGGGCACTTGTAGCCGTTAGCCTCCAGCTTAGAGGAGCTTGGCATTAACACAGTCTTCTCTCTCTAAATGCCGCCTCTTTATTAAAACCGGACGTGACCTTTGTCGTAAGTTGATGGGTCTGGGTTAGCATAAGCCTCTTTATAGCTAGGGGCCAGTACAGCATCTGCTAGCATCTTCTGAGGATGTTAGCACAGTTAACCCTCTGAACATTAGCAAAGCGGCAGCTGCAGCTCCACTTCCAGCAGCGTGACCCTGGCTGGGACGGCGGGCCTCTTTTGCATGAGAGGCGCTTCAGCCGGTGTGTAAAACGTATTTGTGAAGGATGCTACAAAGAGCAGGGACTGGAGCACACACTTCTGCAGCTGCTACAGCTCCCCATCGTGACCGGCAAGAGGCCGTTGATCACGCTTGGTAACAATCTCCTCTTCCCCGGCTCGCCGGACGCAGCGGTTCAAGGAGATGCGCTGCCATTCACTAACAAGCACTTGAACCGTGCTACCAAGGAGACCCAGGTACTCCCCAAACCCCAATTAATGAGAGAGAGGTTATAAGAGGCTGTTCTTGACTCTGGTTGAGACGGCTTAATTGTAAAATTCACAAGGCCCCTCTGGCACCAATCTTCCTACTTGACAGCTCCGTGCTCCGTGATTGAACTAAAAGCCCTCCTGCATATTCATTCAGCTCCAAGTGAATCCAGGCTGGTCGGGGAACATATGGGCAACCAGGGGACGCGTATGCCTTTATGTATTTCTAGGCGAGGGGCCACGATGGATCGTCTCAACAGGCGTCCTCTGAGGGTAATTAGCACCAATGTGCTGACGACAAAAATGTGATGCTGCCTTTTTGTCTTATTAGGTCTCAGGAAACGTCTGTATGGCCTTCTTGAATATTTATGTCCTCATAACGAGCTGTTTACATGCACTTTATTTGTCAGAGAGCGTGAGCTAATAAGTGCACGATGAATAACACAATAGTCTGATAAATGACTGGAACAAAGAGGAGCAACCGTCTGGACCGCCGCTCCGGAAACATTAAACCCGGTTTAACGCCAGCTTTGATTCTATTAGAAAACAAGTGAGAGTGTATAAGAAAAGGAGTGAAGCTCTGTTGTTTAGCTCCGCTCTTCTTCTGTTCCCGGTCAGGAACCTCTGCCAGGCTCTGGCTCTCGGTGGGTGGTCTCGTGCCTCCACTGGTTGGGTGGAGACGCAGATTGGTGCCGAGTGACTTCTAGGCCAGCGTTCAGGTGCTGAAGAACATTCCGAGCCAGAGCCACGGTGTTGTTTCTGGGTGTTGTTCAGCCTCTACCACACCAGCTGCTTCATGGTCTTAGAGCTAAAACATGATCTACAAACCTGCGTGTGTGTGCGTGTGTGTGTGTTCCTGACATCAAACATCCAGCTGCAAAAAAAGAGGGCAGCAAAGTACATTAAGTACATTAGTCGTCTGTTTAATGTTTGTGGGTGCAGAATCCAGCTTTTATGAAGTGCACTTTTATGAAGATTCCTTTCCCTGATTACCATAATATTAGCTCTGAAAAGGCTGCAGCTAAATGCATTTTCTGCATGAATAATGGAAAATAGAGACTCGTGGACTTCCGCGTCCCCCCTCCGTGTGTTTGGCGGCGCTTCCTCTCTGATGTGGATGTTCTTAAAAGCATTTCCAGGGAGCGTGCGCCGAGGTGGGCCAGCAAATCCCGACAAAAGCTTGTTTTCTTGAAAGAGGCAGAGCGCCGACAAATTATGAACAACTCATTACGCCGAGGTGGCACCGAGGAGCGGCAAAACACAATCACACACACACACGCGGACCTCCGAGGGAGGATGGAAAGTGCTAATAGCTGCGTCGAAGACAAAATGAATTAGGCTACGTTCAATTTCCCCGAAGAGCAAAAGCGTATTAATAGTTCATGGCACATTCCACCTTTTAGAATATTTTCACGCTATTAATAGAAGACGCAGACTGAAATAGTACCTGACTGGTACTGGAAAGTTTCTTTTTTAAATGTGCTCGTGCCTTCAGAGATTTATCATTATTAACTGAGGTGGCATCACTGTTAATTATTTTGCGATTCTTTGCCGTTTTAAGCATCCATTGGTCCAGTAAGTGGCTCATTTTAGCTAAGGACACGTGATTTCTGCAGCTACACTAACTCAAAGACCGTCATTTCACTTGAAAACATCTTGGCTTGGATTAAACCTGCATTGTCTTGCGCTCGTGGTGTCGTCGAACGTATCGGCTGTCCGGACGCTGCGGCGTTAAGGAGAGCGGCTTTGTGGGCCAGCGCACGTTTCCCTGGTGGCATTATCAAATCCCCGTGGCTAAACTCCCCACTTTACTTAATATCCCTTGTCAACAGCTGCTCTGGGCTCAGTTCTCACCACTGGTATTCTAACCAGCCACTGTTAGGAGCTCAACTGCTGCCCTGGCCCCGGGGCCAGCTGCTGCCTGTATTGTTGGGACTTGTGCTAACAACGCGCTGGTGCTGCGTGGTTACATTCAGGCCAAAACTCTAAATCCCTGATCTAGCCAACATTACTCTCCGTCTCACTTCTCATGTGGAATGATCAAATATGAGTCCAACTTCCACCACGACTGTAGTTGAAATTTTGAGGTAATAAAACTCTTCTCTTCTCTTGCGGCACCATGCTAAATGCTTGGCTAGCCAGCTTCCTCTTTGTCGTTGTTCTACAAAGCTTTGTCTGCAGCCACTCTGTGCGGCCCGCAGGCCAATGCAGTCTGTTTTGCAAGAGGGCTGGTTATTTGAGGTTTGTGGATTCACGCTCGTAAGTCAGCACTTTGAGCACGTAGCGTACGACATAGTTAGCGTGTACGCTCTGGCCCGGTGTGCTCGAGCCTCCCTGCAGCCGCTGTAAAGAGGACGTCTGCACTGAAACAAGGATGGATCAGGATCTTAGGGATCATATAGTGAACGTGATGCGGGTGGCGTCCCTCCTCCACGTGAGCGTTAGCCAGACGGCAGCATTCCAGCCTCAGTGATACACGGAGCTACGAGTGTGGGGAAACCTGATAGCCGGATGGCGGCACTCGGCGTGCTCGAGGGTGAGGGGCGATAACACTAACAAGCATTGCTTAAGTGGACATCTTGAAGATATTAACACTGGATGCTGTGTGTGAGTTAATGACACGTGGAGCAGAAGTGGTGCTGAGAGCAGCTCACACCACAGAGCGCGGGCGAAACTCCTCTACTGCCTCCTGACTTCCTCTACTTGTGACAAACGCTGTCAAGTCTAACAGAAAAACCCAGCCCACACTTGCAACAGTCTGCTTTTGTCTTTGAGGGCTGCATGTACCTGGGAGAGTAGCTTCTGTTAATGTTGTAATCTGTGCAGGGCGTCCTTAATATGGGTGTTAGGCTGCAAACTTCCATTTTCACTTTGGCAAACCGATTCCGGACTAAGCGGGCCGCCTCCGAACAGCAGTGATCCATCCATCGCTCTGGAAATGGTTGTTAGCCTTAAAGCCATTCAGGGAAAGGATGGGGGTGAGTTTTGGCCAAGCTGGGGGTGGTGCTGGGTGGGGGCTCTGTTAGTTCAATCATTTCTGTATGTGCTCCATTAAAAACCAAAGATTTCACGATGAGCAGCTCATGAGTGCTAACTTCAGCGGGATTACAACAGCCACGCAGCGTTTCCTCATTCCCGTTCCTTGACAACAGCATGAAAGGTTCTGAATTTATTTCTCTGGGTGGAGCGGTGTAATTAGAGCTATTGATCTGGCTAAGTGATAGGCTTCGCCCTGTGCTGAAGGGCATGTGCTCAGCAAGTCCCAGGATTATCTGATGACCCGTGAAATCAATAGCCTGGCTGCAATATCTTAGCTGCTTTAGCTCGCGAAGCTGAGGGGATGCGCGTTTACAGCAGCGGAAAGCAGCACTGCGGAGCACAAGGCACGCTTTCAGTAAACATGCCTAAATGCTGCACCACCGTTTCCTTTGGGTAGTCGTGACTGCAAACACCTCATCTTGCCTGCAGTCCCGAGGCGCTGCGTGTAAGGGCTTGTTCCCTTGGAAACCACGCTCCACTCTGGCCCGTAATGAAGTCTGTTTCCTCGTAGCCTGCCGAGCGGCTGATGGAGAAGAGAAGCGCGGAGAAGCCAATTTAAATGTCACAAAGATGTCAGGCTTCTCTCACATACCATTAGATCCTTTCCCACCATTTCAGAACAGGAAGACATTATTAAACAGCTTCCATTTTACGCAGCTTCAGCGTAATTGTTTGATTTTCTTACTGTTTGTTAGCTGCTAATGCTAATCCAGGCAGCATTAGCGTTAGTGCTTTGATATTTCAGCTGTTCTGGACTGGGTATTGCTAATTGCTGTCGCTACTGACCAGGTAGAAGGAGTGCAGCTCGGATGATTATCTGCCTGCTGAAAGCAAAGTGAGCTCCACCGCCATCGCTCGGTTCTCTTTCACTCTCCAGCTGAAGGACAAGCTGAGGTCGCTTTATTGACCCGCTGCTTAGAGCAGCCACTTGGACGGTAATCACAAAAAATAACACCAGCCCACTAAAGAGCCTTTTGCTGGGCTGGCCTGTGGACCTGGTCACAGCAAGAGCTGAATAAATGAGCTTATTAATCACAGACGGCACCAGAGGCAGAGCTATGCTGAATTCATTAATGCGGAGCAGGGCTGTCTGAAAAAGGCCGCGTATCAACAGCCGCCAACTCGTTTCCCGACAACAAACACTCCGCAGCGTTGCTTCATAAAACGCACGCACAAAAAGTCTTTGCGGGGATACAACAGCCTCGCTGCCCTCACACACCAACTGAGGAGCAACTTTGGATACAGAATCAAACCCGCTCATCTGCAGCGTTAGCTAGCCGCTAACAGCAAACCACGTAAATCCACCACTCGGGAAGGTTTGGGCAGAAGTTTGTGCTACAAACACGCGTGAAAACAACAGTTTTCTCAATGTTTTTTTTTTGCAAGCAACTAAAGGAACAGATAATGATTTCAGGTAATTATCCAGAACAGGAAGCGAAACAAACGTCCGTCTGCCCACCAGGTTTCTGCTCTGTGATCTGGACGTGACTTGTTCACACTTGAGTGGTGCTCCTGACGTTCCAACGCCCAAACACCATGGGGGGGAATGCAAATGACTCGAAAGCAATCAGCTGGTTTGGATGAAACGCTCTCATGTTTCAGTAGATTTTTAAAAGACACACGGCGTGTGAGTTAATTAGATACAGCCTGCAGATTATTTCCCTTCCTCTTTCTTGCTGGTTGATCAGTCGTGTTAAGCAGCCTGTGGTTATTGACGCTGCGGCTTCCTGTAGTTATCGCTGATGCGTGATCACATCCCAGTTGTCATGTGATCAGCCCTGCAAACGTGCGTGTGTATGAACTCTGGGCTGAGAAGGTTTGGAGAGGGTCTGCCTCTGTCTCCTTTGATAAGACCCTTTCATCCTGTTTACGTTGATTAGAGGCTGACGAGCCTCACTGATGCGCTCAGGGGTCACATTCATGCCCGCGGCCCCTGCGACACACACACACTGGCTCCATTGTGGGGAGGAATGTGTCCTTTCACGGCCTGTGAAAGCACGTCCATGGTCTCCCAGCAGTGAGCCGTCCTCCACACTGCTGCGACCGTGCGACCAAGCAGACCGGGACAATCGCTGATTACAGCCCGACGGGTGAATGGACGGAACTCAGCCGATCCATGCTGATGCAACTTTACAAAGTGCCCAGTCAAATAAGCACATGCATGTCTGCTGCAAGCTCTGCACACACGTTACAGCTCAGCAATGAATGAGGGGCGTGATGGCAAACAGCTGAATGCAGCGGAGCCTCTGACACGCGCTCCACCCGTACCTGTCGCTATGCCTCGCAGATGGCCGCAGGGCCGTATGCTTATCACTCCATGCCGCCGAATGAATACGGCAGCTAAAATAATGAAGAAATTCATATATTCAGGTGTAGCTAAGGTGGGGCCGTATGCTGTTTGCTTGAGCTTCGTCTTAAGCAAGCTCTGGCACACTGTGGTTGTTAGGTGGCCTCAGGGTCGCCGTATCCGTGAGGTAAATGTGATGTGCGGTTCCAGGTGTGTTAGCATTAATCAAAAACAAATGCCTTGTTGTAGCCGTGGCCCCAAATCCAGTTTATCCTGCTCATGCCATCACATCTGTGTCCCAAAACCAGGAGCCACTTAAATCCACTGAAAATATACAAAAGCAATATTTATTTTTTGGGGGAGGGGGGGCCGGTGGTGAGTTGGTGTGTGTGTGTGTGTGTTGGGGGGGTGTTCAAAGAAGGCTGAAAGAATCCATTGGCCATGGTCTTGCAGCGTCCGGAGCGAGAGCAGCCAATCATCGCTCTGTAAAGAATTAAAACCACCTCTGCAAATAGCCCCAGTATTTGCGCCGCGCCTCAGATCGGGAGTTTCACAGCGTCTGGGTTTCTAGTGCAAATAAACAGTGCAGAGGTCTACAAGGGTGGACTGACCCCCTCCCTCACCCCTCGTCCCAGAGGTAAAGCCCACTCTTTTGTTGCTGCCTAATCTAGGCCACTCACTATTGAGTGGGATGAGCAGCGTGTGTGTGTGTGTGATGCATTCACTGCCCTCAGAGCATGAGACTAATCCAAGCGATGCTGGGTGCAGTGCTGTGGACCCACTGCT
The DNA here is from genome assembly GCA_015343265.1 of Pao palembangensis. NCBI lineage: Eukaryota > Metazoa > Chordata > Actinopteri > Tetraodontiformes > Tetraodontidae > Pao > Pao palembangensis. Next base: position 15,116,722 of record CM027081.1, read on the forward strand.
GTGTCTGCCAGTTAAACCACAGCCCTAGACTGGACTGGCCTCCTCTTTGCCCAGCAGACATCGACCTGCCTCCTTCAGCCATGATCAGATCACTTCTGCAGGTTGTTTGACGGGCACCTCCTCTCTGTCTCTGTATTATTGGTTATATTTATGTTGATCTTAGGTGCTGGTCAGTGCACATGTGTTAAAGATCAGAGTGTTGTGAAAGGTCCTGCTGGAAGGTTATTTTAAGATCACCCTGTTCCCACTCAGTCATTAGGAATAAGCCCAGAAAGGTGATTTATCATGGTGAAATTCGTATGTGAAAAACCTTTAATACCTCACAGTGAGTGTGTAGCTTGCTGACATGCCCTTAGTGCATGAATTATTATCCCAATCCATGTCAGACCGTCTGCAGGAGGGATACATTTGTTGCTAGGCAACAGCCAAAGCTCACAGCATGCTAGTTTATGGTCAAAATTTAGTTCTCCACTTTTGTGGACTGCCTTTGAAAATGGAGAAATAATTGCTTGGGTTTATGGTGCACAATTTTATTCTATGTACCTTCACAACCAGGGGCAACTGAACATATTCATAGATCATTTACTTTTGTGATATATTATTTCTTTACTTCACTCGTCAATATTTATGTATCATTTCAGTCATGACACACGTGACTTTAATTGCCCTGTTCACCTGAATCCATGTGGGCAACAAAGCATTGTATTAAGGCTAATATACTGTAATTTAAAATGAAAACTAAAAGCTAAAAAAATGCTGTGAGAAACTAAAAGAACGGCTATATTTTCTACCTTATACCAGGAAGTGCAGAAACCTTGCCTCAAAATTTGTCACTCAAAAATTGCCATCCAAGCCAACAAAGTATATTAGAATAAAGAAAAAAAATTAGGGCAGACACCATCACTTGAGTGAAATGAACCAATGTTGTTCCAGGTAAAAGCTTTGTTTTGAAGTAAATGTTTTTTTGTGGTGGAGGGGTTGGGGGGAATCAAACTGATATTTAGCCCCTACTGGGTTTTTTTCTTGCTTTTGTTTTATGCAAGGCTCTTTTTACCACATGGTAGTGACAGATTGTTTGAGCTGAAAGGAAAAGCCATTCGAAGCTAATTAAGCAACCATTCCAGGCACTATTTGCAGGCAGGAGGGAGAGTAGCACAGGCATTTGTCAGCGCCGAACCCAACGTGGGTTTAATTGACAACTTGGGCTGCTGACTGACAGCTTTCCCAGCTCACAACCAATCGTAAGCAGCGCAGCAAGACAGACGCAATTCTATTGGATAACGAGCTGTAAGGCGGCGGAGAAGAACCCACGTGGGGTCGGGCACGCTAAGCAACACACGATAGGTTGATATCCTCACGCGCAGACGTGTTGTGGCGTACTTTGTACTGCAGATCGGAAAACTTGTAAGATGCTTGAGGTCTCCTCGGAAATAGGTCGATCAGTTCAATTCACTGTGAGGACACTCTGTTGTAGATTTAACTGTATTCACATCTTCTACGCACCCCCAGTCTTGAATCAATGTCTAAGGGTTCCTGTTTGCTTTTGTTGGCATATCTAGCGCTGGCTTAATTGAAAGCAAAAAACGCTGTCTTCCTGTTTCAAACTAAACGTAATGTCCAGGTCTGTATTTCTTTCCCGTGGGATTAACACACGAAGCACACGCATGCGTTTCTAATTTTCCATGCAATGATATGAAATGATAAAATAAATAGAATTTTCCTTCGGTCTGTTTTGTTTTATTGTGACAGCATCCTGTTTTAATCGTCGTAGTTTTAATTACTGTACTGACAGGTGCAAACTAACTGCAAGCCATGATGAAATTACGCGCGGATATATAAATTATTGCCTTTGTTTTGAAAAGGCTGTTCAACGCAACGAACGAATGTCACTCCGAATTCAAAATGGCGAACATGTGAGGTCACATTTTACGGCCCAATCAGCGTGCAGCATTACCCTTCACCCCACGTGGGGATCCTGCGCCGCTATTGGCCGTCGTAGCAACACTCCTTTGGAGAACCCAATTGGTCAGTCCACGACCCTCTCTCGGCAGTCGGGTCCTCGTGTCAGTGCACAGTCTGTGTGTGGTACAGTGAGCGGCGGAGGAACTGGTTCTCCCCCAGCCAGAGCGCTCTACTTTTCAGAAAAGGAGGAAAAGCAGAAACTGGTTGTTCTCCGAAAGATACTTCTTGGACTCGTCTGGAGATTCGACTACTACCACTGGATCTAATTTCGACTTCCTCTGAAGTTGTATGCGGTCAGCAACTGATCCCAGTCGAGGGGTTTCCACCGTCCGAGCGGACGGAGAGCCGCTCTCTGCCTCGGCGTGTCTGGGCTTCTGAACGACTCTGGGGGGGGAGAGGAGAAGTGTGTGTTCAACTGCAAGGACGACGGATATTTCTGCTGCTACCGTTCTGCGCCGACGTCGCACAATACGGATCTATTTTTTTTTTAATTTTTTATTTTTATATTTGGATATTATATTTCTCCACCTGGGCAGAAGCGAGTGAGGGAACCGCTGCAGACAAAGGTAAAAAGAGCCGCTAACAAGACGGGCGGTGGCGGTGCGGCTCTTTGGCGGCAGCAGCTCCTTGTTTCGTGATCCGGGACCACCAAAACAAACCGTGCGTGTGTTCTGTTTGCCTGTAATCAAACCGGTTAGATTGAGGGCGGAAACAAAGCGGCCCAGCGCCTGCAGGTGTGAGCAGAAGTACCAACTTTAGGATTCGGTCGAGACTTCGAACCAGGTTTTTGCTGCAAGTCTTATTTCATTTGTTGCGCGAATCGAAAGATTTAGATCTTTCACAGCAGTAATGGTAAAGAGGGACGACACAGCGAGGTCCGTTTTGTCATATTAATGAGAGAATAACTCGGTCTGGGTTGAGTTCCTAAAGCTTTCATCCTCGGGGCACTTCGGATGGCGTGTTTAAGCGACTCTTCCTCAGTTGTGACCCGTTTTCTGTGTGTGTGTGCGCGCGTGCGTGTGTGTGTGTGCAGGCACAAAGAAAAGGCCGACTGTCGGATACATCCAGCGGTCGAGGTCTGCATTTTCACCTCCTGGCTTTGTCAGCCGCCATCCTGCACTCGGATCTGCGGGTTGGTGGTGATTTCGCGCACCGTCGCCGGGATTACGGAGAGGCACGAGACATTCCAATTCTTTCCTGTAGACGACTCGACATGTATCCCCAAGGCCGGCATCCGGTAAGTGCCCGATTTGTCACCATTTGTGCGTGGATGCAGCCGCTGCCCTTCAGAGCCGCTTAAGTAGCTGGTCAGGGAGGATCTGCTGATCCACCTGACTATTTCTGGTCAGCACCAGTGCTGCTGCCCGCTGTCAGCACAGACACTGGGAGGTTGTGTTTGTTGGCACTGAGATAAGAGCTCAGACAGAACTTCAGCACCTCCTGTAAACGGACTTAAATCCTCGGTGTTGTGATGTGGAAGGTTCACTGTGTCCTTTGGACAGCACAGATCTGTGGTTGCCCCCCACCCCCCACCCCATCATCCTGTTGATGGTGAACGGGTGAGATACTCCACCTGTGTCACCAGAACCGCCGGTCCAACAATGAGACGTGGGCGGCGTGGTTCCGAGCGGGACTGTGGTGTCTTGTTTTCACCTGTGACCTCTGACCTTTCAGGCTCCTCACCAGCCAGGCCAGCCTGGCTTCAAGTTCACGGTGGCGGAGTCGTGCGACAGGATCAAAGATGAGTTTCAGTTTCTGCAGGCCCAGTACCACAGGTAGGGAGCACAGCCAGCGCTGTCAGCTGACTGGAGACAGCACCCACTTCCTGGAATGAACAGGAAGAGGAAGTAGCTTCTGCTTTTTGTTCCTTTTCGCGCTGCCTCTGATGACTGATATGCCCTCACATGTGTTTATCCCCCCCCCCCCAGCCTCAAAGTGGAGTACGACAAACTGGCCAATGAGAAGACGGAGATGCAGCGTCACTACGTCATGGTAGGAAGAGTGGGTGGAAAGCTGGGAATGTGATTTACTGCTGCACCCTCCCTGTAGCCTCAGGTGAAAAGTCACAGGTGGTGCCCCCACCCACCCCCAGTATCTTTGCAAAGGCCGTGTTAGCGTTTGTTTCCACTTGGTTATTGTCAACCCACAGCGTGATTTCATTGGATCAGAAGGTTTAGGGTGGGGTGGCTGAAACCCAAGCTGGGGTCAGATGTCCAACAATTGATTGTCGGCTGTGACGACCCCCCCCACCCCATTGCCTTGTGGTCAATCTTTATGACCCCCCTCCCCCCCTCCATAAAACGCCTAACCTGACCCGCTGGGGGTTAAAGACTGCTCTACTGGCTTTGTGCATGAGTCAGAGGGTTTCCTGTATTTTATCCCTCTTCTTGAGCCTCCTAGTGTGAACGGCGGGACCATTCAGACGCGTCTCCAAGTTGGGGGGGTTGGGGGGGGGTGCAGGCTTTATAAGGTTCTGATTTAAGTCAGATTACTAAACCAGTATCAGGCTACTTTAAGACTACTTGTACAAGATGTAAAGAAAAAAGTTATCATTGATTCCGAGTGTTGTGTTATCACAGACAGTTGGGTGAATTGGTAACAGAAGTCTGTCTGTCTGGAAATCTTTCCATCCCTGGGAGGGATTTCACGCCCCCCTGACAGGAAAGTTTAGCCGCCATCAAAGCAAATCACCAGCATCAAAATGACAATTGCAAGCAAAAATAGCACCCGTTAAAGGCAGGCGGCTGCTCGCCTTGTTCTGACTGGCCTCCTCTGAAGCTGTTTGCTACGTCTGATAAACGACACAAACAAATTAGCGCGCTCTAGTTTTTATCTGCTGGTGGACTTGTGTGATTTTGGCAGTCGGCTGCAGATCATTTCTGCTGTCGTTAGCGACGTTAGCTTCCTCCTGGGCCTTTGAAGCCACAGACTTTGTTTTTGGCTCAAAAGGCTGTCACTTCTCAGTCGGACTAAATAAAAACAGCAGCCAGTCGCAGCCACAACTGTCAGACTCCAGCAAACATAGATGCCTTTTCTGTAAAAGGTTCAACATGTACTTAACTTGTCTCGTTTATTTTAAGGACCGATTATAGCGGTGCAGGATTCTGTCGCTCAAATAAATCTGTGTAATTAAAACAATGTTGACGGCTCATTTAGTCGTGTTCTTCCTTCTGTTTTACAGTACTACGAGATGTCCTATGGCCTCAACATTGAGATGCATAAACAGGTATGTAACCGTATCAGGAACCATCTGTGTACAAGCAAAACACGTCGAGGGACACGCACACACACACACACACCTGACCTTAGCTTCTACCCACATCTTCAGATGGCTCCTGGAGAAGCACACAAACATATAGACTGGCTTCCTAGTGAAAACGCTGACAGGCTAAACAACACGAAGGGCGCGCTGCCTGATGGGGATGTTTGATAAGATTAAAGTCAACTATTTGGCAGACAGTCTGAGAGGACGTGTTTTTCTCTGCTTTGTCCTTGTGTGTGTGTGTCTTTTTTTTATATATATATATATATATATATATATATATATATATATATATATATATATATATATATATATATAAAAAAAAGACACACACACACAAGGACAAAGCAGAGAAAAACACGTCCTCTCAGACTGTCTGCCAAATAGTTGACTTTAATCTTATCAAACATCCCCATCAGGCAGCGCGCCCTTCGTGTTGTTTAGCAGAGCAGCTCTTTCACGTGTCTTCTGTTGGTCTGCTGGAAGCTGGACTCGGGGTGTTTAGGATTCTGTGTTCGTGGTTTCTGGGTCGCCTTCATCCTTGCCGCTTTATTCCTCTTCCTCCCTGGAAGGTCGCCCCGGTCATTAGTGTGTGATGTGATGTAAGTGAGAGGCCGTCAGAGGGGCAGAAAACGTGATGGAGAGGAGGGTGAGGCATCATCCTCAGAACCAGAAGGTTAATGGCATTAGAGGGAGGTTAACTTCACTGGAACAGCACACCATCACACCAGACACTTTCTGTAGAGCTGGTGTGTGTGTGTGTGTGTGTGTGTGTGTGTGTGTGTGTGTTCTAGTGAGGTGCTTTCTGTTTATCAAGAATACTGTTGCCCGTTATTCCTCCTCCGGATTCTTTGGCATTTTCTGTCAGGGTCTTATCAGCAGGGAGATTGAGGCAGTGCTTTGCAGAGGCCGAGCTGGCTGTTGTGGGTGGATCCTCCTGGCAGTGGACAAAACACGGGGAGGGAGTTGGTGGGGGGTATGGAGACAGGAAGAGCGCGCCAGGCTTCTGGGTAAACGGGTTAATCAGACTGCCTTCTCCCGTGCATCTCCTTGTGTTTATCAATATGCTCGTGGAGTTGACGCAGCTCTCTGAATAATAACCGCCCCCCCCGCCCCGCCCCCCCCCACCCCACACACACACGCTGCTGAATGCGTGTTTACAATGACATCAGAGAGGTAAACACACGGCCTCCCTGTTATTGGGAAAGTGTCTGCGTTTTCAGGGAAGGTTGAATGAAGTGATGTCAGATCAGAGAGGAAACAGTTTCTGTCGTCCCTAGTTGCACTCTGATTTGATCAGAAATCAGGATTTTAAAGGAAGTGCTGTTTTCAAATTAAGCCCCAGCATTTAAAACCAGGCTGCCTTCTTGGGAGTGTGTTGTTTATTTCCTCACAGATTGAGGGAAAAACCCAGAGGAAGCGTCTATCAGCAGTTGTGTCTGTATTCTGGAGAGAGAAGAGGAGGAAGAAGAAGAGGAGCTTGTGTAGATGAATAATTTATTCTGGATTCCTGGAATTATTTGCCAAGGTGATGATGGTCGACCTGTCTCTAAGCCAAAGCAAACAGACAACAAGAACACACACTCGGTCTCTCAGGGGAGGGTGATGAGGTTACCGGAGGCTGCCAGACACATTTTATGTTCATTCTCAGACTGGAAGCTGTGGAACTGCCCTGATGAGAACAGGCTGTCTTTGGTTTCTAGGTCTGGTGTGTAAAAGAGCTCCTGTTGAACTGCAGTCAGATCAGATGTAATCTGCTCATTTACACGGGATCTCCTGCAGAAATGGGTGTCACCATAGTTTAGAGCTCATAAGCCCACAACAGAGCCACGTGCAAAATATTCCTCAAGCATTGTAATGAAGGCGGTGCCTCTAAGTGCCTCTTTCTTCCTCTGCTTGGGCCCAGAAGATATTTCCCAAACAGCCGTCTCAGCCCCCCTCATGCCACTTGTTTTTCTCACCAATTGGATCCTCGTCAGAGACTCGGCTCTCCACTCGGGGACTAATGCCTGCAGCCACCAACGGCCAAATGCTTTCAACACAGTGAAAGAGGGATGCGCTGGAGAGAGTCTCTCCAATCTGCGGTGCTACTAGACAACCCTGAGTACCTGTAATTGTGGAGCTGCTGTGAAAGGCTGCTGTTTTCAACAGCCTCAACTGACAAACTCTTCCCAGCGCTCGTCTGCGACCCCGAAAGCACCACAGAAAAGAGTCGCCCAAAGTAGAGAGCGACTTCGTCTGGGAGAGGCGTGACTCATTGGATGTGATGTGTTATCAGTTTTGGTCTTCAAACAGGCGGCGAAAATAGACCGAGAAGGCTGGATAATGGCAGCGCTTGAGCTGATGGAGGGTTCGGTTATGATTGTGACACGAGTCATGTGTCCTCCTCCTCCTCTGTGATGGTGGGACTCGGGCCACCAGTGCTGGAATAACCACATAAAAACAGGAATTCATGTAATCAGTGAGTTTTACCTTCACATGGATGCCTGTTATGTCGCCGTGAATGGGGTGAATTGCTCTTCTGCAGCCCCCCCGTTGGCCCCTCCCTCCCTCTTTCCAGGCTGCTGCTGAGACGTGGTGTGATAGTGGAACAGTGTAATCCTACTGTGTGCCATTGTATCCAGCCCCCGCTAATGATGATGGTTTATGAGTCTCCACAGAGCTGCCTCCTTCCCTCTCTGCCCCCTCCCAGTGCGATCCCTCCCCACTCCCAGTTATCCCTCATTAATTTCCCGTGCCGGTCAGATCGACAGGCTGAAAATTCAATTTAATGACCTGCCTCTTTGCTGCGTCTAATATGATTTTACAGGCTGTTCTGGTCATGGCCCTGGCCCAATTTACATAACGATCAGCCGTGCCCGATAGCGTTGCCCCAGCAACAGAAGAGGGGGAAGATGAGCGAGGAAGAGGAGGAAGGGCTCAGAGGAGAGCAGTGGAGATTAGCAGGGAGGGTGTGAAGAAGCATTTGTGGGGGGGTGAATGGAGAGAGAAAACAGTGTGTCTAAGGTCAGACGAGGGGGAGTAGAGGGGGATAATTCTGACAGGCCAGCAAAGACCTGTCCTCCTCCTCCTCCTCCTCCCACATAAAAAGACTGACACAAAGGGCTGTGCTAAAGGCCTCTGGACCCCCCCGTCATCCCTCACAGTCAAACAGGGTTAGGGGGGAAAATGAGTGGAATGCAGCAGCGTCTGAAACGGCAGGAAGGACCTGGTCTCCCCCGTGCACACCTGCTGGGCCCCCAGCCCTAATCTCTCAGAATCAATTAGTTCTCCTCCCCCGTCCAGTCAAACTATATTACCTTAGTGTCAAATCACCTCACAGCCCCCCCCGCCCCCACCACCACCACAACACGCCTCCTGTTCCATCTCTGCTATTGTCTTCTCCTGCCCTATCAGAGAAGGAAATGGGTTGGGGCCGGCGTCCCGGGACCTCTGATTGTGGGAGCGATGCATTTATCAGAACGCTGCCCAGTAAAGTGCTGCACGCTGCTCTCTCCCTGCAGTCTCAGCTTACTGTCCCGGCTCGTAGCGCCTGGTCGATACCAGAGATGCCTCTGATAGATGCGGAGCAGAAAGTTAACCTGTCTGCCTCCGCCTGCTCCACCTTCCTCACTGTGGACTGTAATTATGAAATATGGGCCTCATTATGGTCCCCGCAGCCAGATGGTATTAGCATATTTCAGCTTCCTAATGAAATAAGGCCCCAGTCTAATGGAGGCTGGAGAGAAGGAAGTAAATTTGTTATAAGGCAATCACATTTTAGTTAAGAAGTGCATGGGCTGTCCAGATGGCAGTAGCAAACATTTGAGTGGATGCTCGCAGGAACAAGCGGACGCCTGTTTTTATTACTGCTCAACGTTTAATTAAAGCTCCGTCCTCTGCTGCGCGAGACCCACCAGCAGATAATATTACATCCATGTTTGAATAACACTAGGTCAGCACATGGACACGCACATTCGCTGAAAGCAGAGGCACAACGTTCTTATGGATTATCTGACGTCTTCTCCTCCAACAGACGGAGATTGCCAAACGTCTCAACGCCATCCTGGCTCAGATCATGCCCTTCTTGTCACAAGAGGTGAGTTTAGAAGCCTTTAACCAGCTAGCAGCATCACTTCCTGAATACGCTGTTCATGCAGATGTGTTAATGCCTGCTGATAGGAGGTAAATGTGCGCAGATGGAGTGTAACTAAAGTATCCATTAGCAGATTATGTCGGTAAATCTGCAGGTCAGAATGTGTTGCGTGTGTGTTTCTTTTTTAACCTAATGGGGTGTTTGTGTCCTGCAGCATCAACAGCAGGTAGCTCAGGCTGTTGAACGAGCCAAGCAGGTGACCATGACTGAGCTGAATGCTATCATCGGGGTACGTGGACTTCCCAATCTGCCTCTCACTGTGTGTATACCCCCTTTTTTTCTTTTTCACATTTGACAGAAGGTAGGGGCCAGACTGCATGTGTGGTGGAGGAAAGGTGTAGGTCATTTAAGCTGGTACGCTCAGCACTTCTTCTACGTTTACGCGACAGAGTGAGCAGGAATTGGAACAGATTAACTGTGAAACGGATGTTCTCTGAACACACCTGAGCCACACCCCACCTGTGCAGACTTGCCCCTGCCCTTGTGTGCTTCATTGTGCTTTAATTTCAGTCAGCTGTGTTTTCTATGATGTAAATAATGTTTATTTACTGCAGTAATTCCTCTGCTGGGAAACCCTGACCTGCTGGGTTGGAGGCTGGGTGATTTGTCTCCCTCAGGCTGAGGGGTGGTGCATCTGAGACGTGCTAACTGGGATCAGATCATGGCACCACTCAGATTTCACTCCATTTTCATTTTAATTGGATAAAAGGTCTAGCCCAACCTCAGCCCCAGTAGCAGGTGGAATTAGCAGGGACTGATCAGAACTACGCAACGGCTGCGCCGCGGAGACGAAACTCAACCACATTCACCAAAAACTACCTCTAAATTATCAGTCTGATTAAATAAGAAACACTCAGTCAAGTATTGTCTAAAACAGGCGGTCCACATACACGTCACAGCTCTCTGGTCTGCAGACTGGTTTTACTTTGAAAGACTTGCTGGACTGGATCTGATTGTCCCACTGTGTCAGAGGTGAGTCAGTGGTTAGCAAGTCCCACTGGTGGGTGTGTGGGTGGGGTTGGGGGTGGTCAGCTCTAATAATGGCTGACTATCGAAATTCTATTAAGGTAAATGAGGCTGGTGTACAAGCCCCGGGTCTAAATGTAATTACTTTCTGTTTCCTTTGCTCCCTCCTGTCAGACCAGTGAGACTATCCATTGCAGGAGTGACCCAGCTCTTATTAAGGAAGGGCCGGGTCAGACAGAACAAACACACACACACACACACACACAGATGAAAACCAGTCTTTAATTATCGGGGCCGAGCCTCAGCAGGTGATCAATCTCTCTGTCCTGTCAGTTTGAGGGCGGTGCAGCTGACTTCCAAAGAGCTCGGTGAGACACACCTTTCACACACCTGGTTCAATGCTGGTGTGTCTCACCATCTATGAAAAACACTGCAGAGGTGTGACTGGAGGTCCGAACATGATGGCACCAGCAGTAAAACTAGACCCTGACTGATTGCTTTGCTGATTTGGGTGTTGGTGCACATGCCCGTGTAGGTTCATGCTGGTCCAAAGCTGGATCTCAGTGAGCAACGCAAGTTCAAGCACCTTCCTAAGCTCAGCTTTTAATAACTTGTTACACACTGATTTCTTTATTTCTATCATCATTTTCTTTGGTTTGCCCAACTTTGGCCTGTTGTTTCTTCTTGTGTCGTTTGTGCAGCTGCAGCCCCACAGTGTGCTCCCAGCCTTCACGCTCACTGTTGAGGGACGTTACCGCCTCTCTGACGCCTCCTCACGAGGACGGCTTTATCGCTAGCGATCAGCTCAGTCAGGGTTTGTGAGAGTGGGTCTGATCTTTGCCCTGCTGGGAGGAGGAGGAGCAGGAGGGGGGGCAGTAGGTGATGTGCTGGCCATAGCCAGACTTCTGGAGCCAGCAGGTTTGTGCTGTTGACGCTTGTTCTTCTGCAGCCTCGCCTAGTTAATTTTAATTGCCTGTTTCCTGTGGAAGTTGCCGGAGCTGCGCCGGCATTTACACATAATGAAAAAAGATAAGTGTGAAAGGAAGCCAGCTCTTTATCCATGAATATTGAATCGGAGGCAATTTATTTTCGGAGGATCCCCCCCCCACCCGCGTGCTCTCTCTCCAGCCGTAGCTCGTTAATGAGGCTTCTTGATAATGATCCCCGCACGCTCTTCCTCATTAGGCACACTCAATAGGGACGTCCCTGCCTCAATCCCCCCTTTTTCCCCATCCTCTTGTTATTTTTTTCCTCTTTTCTGCCTTGTTCTGGCTGCTCCTTTATGTGGTTTTGCCCGTTTTTCCTCTATAGCAAACAGGCTGCTCACAGCACATCAGTATCATAGCGATTAGCCCCGCTGGCCCTCAAACGCTTCCATCCGCTGTGATCTTGGTGCAGCTCTGCATAATGACCCAACTGCAACCTTTAAGCTCGCAGCTGTCTGGAGTGAAGGGAGGTTAGTTCAGTTGATTCTCACAGCCAGAGCAGCAGTCATGTTTTTTATCCGTTCTGAGTCGGCTGATTGATGTGCTGAGTGTTATTTAACCTTGTTTTAAAGCACTTGCTTCCTTCTTGTCTGAGTGGCTGTTTAACTGCTGTCTGTCTGCCTCTGTAACAGATGTCTGTGGCCTCTCGGGAGGCGTGTGTGAAGTTAACAGCGTTTAGCTGCAGGACTGGGGCGTGCTTGCTTGGTTTCCCAGAAAGATTTTGAAGGTCTGAATGAAGACTTATTGATTTGTCAGTGTAGCGACTGCTGCTGGGGCCCTGGTGTGAGAGGGTGAGAGGCCAGCCCTAGCCCTAACCCTAACAACTTTAGAGACCAGGCAGCGCCGAGTCTCAGTGAAAGGGCAGCAGGTGTGCGGCTGTGCAAACCCCCCGCCTGGCTTTTATTACCGTCTTTGCAGGTTTTTAATGAAATGTCAGTTTGGCCTGAGGTTAGAAGCTAACCGTCTTCAACGTCTCTGGGTTAGCGGGAATATTTGTCCTTTGGAGAGGTACACTGATGGAATGTTTTGGAAATGAACATCCTGCAGTCTGACACTGAACCACAGATGGAGCCATGAAAGGAGTCTGTTTTCTCCCCTCGGTGGATGGACTGGATCGCCGTCAGCCTGCTATTATGCATAAATGGTTTGGCCTTGAGCTGAATGCTGTCAGAGCCATTTCTAACGCTCCAGTAAAGTGCGGTCATTCATGGATTCACTTCCCAGCCGACCCACTTGTCCTCTGTCGTCTCTCTCTGCATGTGTTTACAGCAGCAGCAGCTTCAGGCTCAGCACCTCTCTCATGCTGCCCACGGCCCGCCAGTGCAGCTGCCCCCGCACCCGTCAGGCCTGCAGCCGCCAGGCCTCCCTCCGGTGACGGGCGCTGGCTCTGGACTGCTGGCACTGGGTGCTCTTGGCAGCCAGGCCCACCTGCCTGTAAAAGATGAGAAGAACCACCATGACCTGGAGCACCGAGGTGAGGAGCACAGCCGACACACACGCGCACACACACACACACACACACACCTCCTCTGCACCTGCCAAGAACAGGCTCAACCAAGCAGATACATTTATCATAGAAGCACATTAGAATGAAATGTGGAGGTTTTCTACCGTTGCTTCATGTTTCTGAAGCAGAAAAAGAAAGCTGCTAATTTTATATACTATGATTACAAAGCAATTTAAATTATTATGCTATTAGCTAATAAAATATTCAACAGTTGGGTTGTAAACGCAAATAAAAACTACATGTATTACATCCAGAAGTAAGCGCTTAAAGATTCCTGAAACATTCGATTACAGGTGAGAAACAGAGTTTTTACAGCCTAAAAGCCTAAACTGTCCTCGTTAATGCTTGAATTTAATGAATGAGCCTTTCAGTTATAGCTAGTAAAGCTGGTCTAAAAGATTCCCTCTCCCAGAGTTGGGCTAATTAAATATGCATGGCTGCCCGATCATCGTTAAACGAGTGCTGTCGTTACTGTTGTCTGCTTGCCGCGGTGATTGCACTCGTACTAATTAGAGCTTTGTTTTTGTTCCTGCTGGCCCCTCATCCTTCCACTCGCCGCTGACCCTGCCTCTGAAAGAACGCGAGTCCAGCACGGTACGTGCACGCTCCCTGTCCTCCCTTTGACTGGTGATAACGTTTCCTTCACAGACAGGAGCCCTGTGTTGAACACACACTCATGCTCTCTGTGTGAGAACACACACTTTTGTCCTGACTGAACTCAAATAAGGCAGTCTGGGCAAATCAGTCAGTGCCGTCTAATCCGGGAGAAAAATGACTCCGGCCACTAAGCGGGGCTTAGTCTTCAGCTACCATCTTTGATTTCAGCACAATTAAAAGTGACTTTGACTCGCTCTTCTTCTTCTTCCTGCGCTGGTTGGGGAGACTTCCTGTTGATGATGTCATGTGTAAATCTTTGTGTTTGCAGGCTCCGTCTTCCTTTGATTGTTTTATTCTTCCCGCTGCTGTTGCGTCCTGTTTCCATCTCTCCTAAAGCTCTCTGAGAGCCGGTGCGTGCGGCTCTGTCGGATCTGCTCGGTCAGATCGAGTTCCCTGGTGAATGAGCCCACTCATGTCCCGTCTCATACGGTGGCGAGCAGCCACCAAACCCCATCTCACTTGATCCCCCCCGATGCTCCCGCGTCTCCCAAACGTGCACTCGGTCCTTTTGTCTCGGGTCATCTGATACGTGAGGTTGTGGCCAGCGCAGACAGGTTTATCCAGTCTGGAGAAGTCCTTTAAAGGGCGCAGGTTCAGATCCCGACAGGACGGCGGGACCTGTCTGACTGTTAACACAGTTAACGGCAGAATAACCGCTCAACCAGGCCGCCGGCTCTCTGTGGCTGTTCTTTTTCTTCCTTTCAATTGCAGCCAGAGCGTCAGGCGTGCTCCCTCCCTCTGGTTCAGTGTCTTTGTTTGCGATGAAGGCAGGGATTTGCTGAGCTGCCTGTCAGTGTGGGCTGGCCTCGGGGCTTGCTGCCTCACCCACTCCTCCCTCGCTGCCTGTCAGCCTGTTTGGCAGAGCTGCCTCACAACACCAGCGCTGCCCCGACTACAAAAAGCCCGTTTGCAGATTCTGAGAGCGTGCCAGCCAGTCCGGGCATTCCCACTGGTGGGGAGAGCTCATTGCCACACTGCTACACTCTCATTGCTTGCCAAGTTCCTCTCCCGGTTTGCTCTCTTGTCATCCTTCCTCCCCTTTCCCCTCATTTTCTCACTCTGTCTCTTCCACAGCACTTTACCCTGCTGGCAGCACACCCTGTCTTCATGTCCAGGTTTCCTCAGAGGCTTCTTTACTTTTATTATTCTAATTGTTTGTGCACTGAGCTGTTTGCACGCACACCATGAAACACACTTCTGGGTGCCCAACTAGGCTATTTTCACCGTTCTGCTCACTCTAGCTTCATTGGTGTGCAGCAGCATGCCTGAGAGCAGAGGCAGGGCTAGAAGCTGCCTTTGCTTTGATATTGTTTCAAGCGTGACCAGGTGAGGCTGCTTTAGATGTCGGGTTATGCAACATACCGCACAGACCTCTCTGCAATTCTGCTGAAAGCTGCTTAAGGCTCTTCACTTTTTCCAGAGGTGTGCTGCGTTTCCTTCTCCACCCGGGCTCTTCTCCTCTCCCTCACTGTAGCAACAGCCCGACCCGCGTGCTCAAACGTTTACGACACAACCCTGGCAGGCCTTCCGCACTGACGTCTGGCAGAAGCACAAAGCCAGCAGTCACATGATTCCTTTCGCCATATCGCGTCACCTTGAATCTAGATTGTGCAGGATGAGGTTTAAATTACACGCTGCGCTCAGTTAATTCTTGCTGAAGCTGGAGTTTTATGGTGCAGTTCAGTGACCTTCTGCACAGTTGTTTGACAAAGATTGCAGCTAACTGGAGACTAATGTGGTCTGGCTGCATTCGTTGGGCAGAATAACTCGGTGTCGCCGTCCGACAGCCTGCGGGCAGCCAGCGAGAAGCACCGCAGCTCTTCAGATTACAACCACGACCCCAAGAAACGCAAAGTGGACGACAAAGACAGCATGAGCAGATATGTGAGTGCTTTTGATCCGTCCCAGTGGCGCCCGTTTGTTTGTTACTTTCCTTTTACGCTGACCCTGCCGTTGCTACGTTTCAGGACAGCGACGGAGACAAAAGCGACGACCTGGTGGTGGATGTTTCCAACGAGGTACGACTGCACCTGAGCCAGCTGCTCCACCACATTCCCCAGCGTGAACGCTGCGGAGAACCTAAACACATCCCTCTATTGTTACTCGTGTGTTGACGCCTCAACACCTTTGACGGCTTTGCCAGCAGGGCTGCTGCAATGTTGCTTGTGTCGCAAGTGTGCTCGCTTGCTCTCACCCTTTTACTATTCATGCGGGAAGTAAGACAAAGAAAAGGGAAGAGAAAAGGGAGTGACAGGTGAATGAAAAGTGTGTGTGTGTGTGCGCGAAGGAGAGTAGCAGCAGGCAGGGGTATATTTATCTGTGTTTGCACATGCAGCCCTGGTTTGTTTGACCTACATGTACATGCCAGTGGCTTTCCTCCGCGCTGTTTGCTCAGCGACGCTCTCTGACTCCGTGTGTCTGCTTTAACCCTGTAGGATCCAGCGACCCCTCGAGCCAGCCCCGCTCACTCCCCTCCAGAAAACGGACTGGATAAATCACGAGTCCTCAAGAAGGATGTGGCCCCCAACAGCCCCGCCTCCGTGGCCTCCTCGGGCAGCACGCCGTCCTCCAAGGCGAAGGACCACGCCCACGTGAGTGCGACAGAGACGCTGCGAGACTAAGCTGCAGATGAAATAAGGAGGTTAGAGCTGAGCTGACAGACTGGAGAGCATTTGTCAAAGCGGCATCTGTGAAGGTCTAGCGTTCAGCAGGCTTAGCGGTTAGCTACTGTAAGGGGTTACTCTCACAGGAAATCAAACCTTTTCGCTCACTCCTCTCAATCTTCTTTATGCCTGCACCAATAAAAGGCAATTTTTTTTCCTCAGGTCGGGGGGTGGGGGGGGGATAACCAACCCAAAGCAGCGAGGAAACCGCTGTCTCCCTCCCTCCATCCTCAGTACTGAAGCTCTAACCAGGCTGAAACTATCCTCATGCATCTGTTTTACATAAACCATTTCACTGAGGATTAGGACAGATTTATAGCCCACTTCACCACACCCCACCTCCCATGACACCCAGCTTCCCTGGCCCTCATTAGTGTGTGTCACCAGACTAAAGCCCCAGTCCCTGAACCGGAGGAGAGATGGATTCATTATGAGAGAAGTGTTTGAGCGACCATCTTGCTTGTCGAGCCACTTTTAACAGGCTTGACTCCGCAGTGAAGGTTTATTCCTCTATCCCCTCCACGTACGTGCACGCTGGTTGTAATGAAGTGTCAGTGGTGGATTGGATTAAATTAGATTGGATAACCTTGAGTCCTTCACTTAGATTGTCAGTCTGGATTTTCCTGCCGGTTGGACTCTCCGTGAGTCACCGCATTTATTCATTTATTTTTAACTGGAGCACGGACACTGATTTAGGTGTGTGCGCTGTGCTGACGTGAGCGCTTCCACTAGGATCATACAAAACAAGTGAAAGCGCATCTCTGTTGTAGAATGACAAGTCATCCACACCGAGCCTGAAGTCAAACACGCCTACACCAAGAAACGAGGCTCCAACCCCAGGAACCAGCACCACGCCTGGTCTGCGGCCTCTAACGATGGGCAAGCCTCCTGGCATGGAGGCCCTGGGTAAGCACACACCGTCACTGTTGCAACGTAAATCTGATGATGTCCGAAGCGAAACATTCGATTGTTAAGGCTAACGTCTGTTCTGCAGCGGCTCCTGCTCTGCGCACGCCTCTGTCGATCGCTGGCTCCTACGCCAGCCCCTTTGCTATGATGGGTCACCACGAGATGAACGGGTCGCTGACCAGCCCGAGCGTCTACCCCGGTCTCATCTCGCCACAGATGAGCGCCGCAGCTGCAGCCGCATATGGTCGATCGCCAATTGTAAGTGACCTTCCAGGCTGGGATATGTGTGCCAAACATACAGTATATTCACAACATCGTGACGCACGTACAGTATGTAGGAAGAGGTGTGACCACAGACCCAAATCTACAAAACACCCAAAATCAGTGGGAGCTTTTATTGGATATCTGCCAACCTATGGCTAGCGCTCTGGCAACACGTGGTGTGTAAATGTGAGTCCTACAGTTTTCTATGCAAAAAAAGAATGATTGCTCATTTATTTGGTTACAATTTACAGGTATTTGAATATAGAAATACAAATAGGATCCTTGACGCTCCCATTCAGTAGTGTTGGGGGTTGCGGGTCGATGACTAATTTCCAGAACTCATTAGAAGTGTCTCTGCTCAGCTGGCTGCAACTTGTGTACACAATGGAAAAGTAGAAAGACGCCGCAGCTGCTCCACTTTGATCTGACTTTGTTTGCACTCTAAAGGATTTTAAAATATACGCTCACCCCCCCACCCCCCAAAAATGTGCCCCGTTTTTGAAAATCTCCCAGGCGTTCATTAGCATTAGCAAGCGGGATGTTTTAGCCTTGTGTAAAGCTCCTCCATGTTCGCCGGAGTCGTACCTTTCCAGGGATTTGCCGGGAAGTGATCGTACAAGAGTTCCCTGGGGCTTTAGCTGATAAATGAGGCATATTTTTCAATTTGAATATTAGCCTAGTGTAATGAATCTTTCCAAGGACATTTCTTGAATGTGTGCTGTTGCTGCTGTAGGCAGGGTTTGACCCTCACCCTCACATGAGAGCTCCGGGCCTGCCAGCCAGCCTCACGTCCATCCCCGGAGGAAAACCGTGAGTTTTGGCCTAATCCATAGCTTGCCTGAACCCAGTGGACTCAACGCACTGATCATGTGTCTGTCCTCCTGTGCTTTGCAGAGCTTATTCTTTTCATGTGAGTGCGGACGGACAGATGCAGCCGGTGCCCTTCCCTCCGGATGCACTGATAGGCCCGGGCATCCCGCGCCACGCTCGCCAGATCAACACGCTGAGCCACGGGGAAGTGGTCTGCGCCGTCACCATCAGCAACCCCACGCGTCACGTCTACACTGGCGGCAAAGGTTGCGTCAAGATCTGGGACATCAGCCAGCCGGGCAGCAAGAGTCCAGTGTCCCAGCTGGACTGCCTGGTATGTTTGCAGACGTTTGCTCCAGCTGTGTCCACAGCAACATGGAGGCTTGTGTAAGCCTTCAGTATGGTTTTGCTGAGCATCAAACCTAGTTTAAGTCCACATCCCCGAGCACTCAGACAGCCGTGAGTCACTGGTGGGGGTGGGGGGTGTTTCTGAGTGATGACGTTCTGATTGGCCGACCCTGTCTGCCATTACTCAGCTCATTACTTCCCCCCAACTGCCTCCCATTTCTCTTTGTGAGGCTGCTGCTTCATCTACCCGGATGGCCTCCAACACCCTCAAGGTGCATCCAGAGCTCAGCCAGGTCTCATGAAGCCATCCGAGCTGTTTTCATCCCGTCCATCTGTCTGTCTGCGTGGCTGCAGCCTGAATTAGTTGTTAGTGCTGACAGCCACATCTTCACTGGAACGTGAAGAGGCAGGAACCTTCCAATATCTGCGTTGCTGCTCTCTCACACGCCGTTTCTGTTTTCTCCTGCAGAACCGGGACAACTACATCCGCTCCTGCAAGCTGCTGCCCGACGGCCGCACCCTGATCGTGGGCGGTGAGGCCAGCACGCTGACCATTTGGGACCTGGCCTCGCAAACGCCACGCATAAAGGCGGAGCTCACGTCCTCCGCTCCTGCTTGCTACGCGCTCGCCATAAGCCCCGACGCCAAGGTGTGCTTCTCCTGCTGCTCGGACGGAAACATCGCTGTGTGGGACCTCCACAACCAGACCCTCGTTAGGTCAGGGCAGGATTGTATTTTCTTCTTTTGTTATCAGAGATGAGGTAGCCATGTCCTCTTTTCTTGACCTCCTGTTGATTTGGGTCCTTCAGGCAGTTCCAGGGCCACACGGATGGAGCCAGCTGTATCGACATATCCCACGACGGGACCAAGCTGTGGACCGGAGGGCTCGACAACACCGTCCGCTCCTGGGATTTAAGGGAGGGACGACAACTTCAGCAGCATGACTTTACCTCACAGGTAGGGCGGCTCTTCGCACCTTCGGGGACTCCTTCTAGACTTTGAAATTGTTGCTTAGGGCTGCTGTCGTACGCAGATCTTTTCACTGGGCTACTGTCCCACTGGAGAGTGGCTCGCTGTGGGCATGGAGAGCAGCAACGTGGAGGTTCTGCACCACACCAAACCGGACAAATATCAGCTGCACCTGCACGAAAGCTGTGTCCTCTCACTCAAGTTTGCCTACTGCGGTGAGTACCCATCGCTGAGAGGAGTTCACCAGTGAGCTGCGGTAGAGTGCCGATCAGCTGGCTTCAAGTTGAACTCAGATAAGGGAGGATTTGCTTTTGTCTCACTTCAGCCAGATCTGTCAAAATTAATTTCCCCACGCAGGATCCCCTCCAGCAGTGTTAGTGGCTGCCACCACACAACGGGTTCATTTAAATGATGCTCAGCTTTCAGCCTCACTAATGAAATCATTAGCCAGCTAGTCAGTTGGGTAATTAATCATGCTGATTTAAATAATTGTTAGGGTGGAAACGGCTTTGCGTAGCCATCATTACGGCAATTTTATGGTCATTAATAGCTCTTTTCTCAAGGTTTTCAGGCTATTGATCAGGAATTAGCTGCTATTATGTGCAGGTGATTTTCAGATAGTGATAACATTTTAGAGCAGAGAGAATGGAGCCGTGTCACCAGACTGTTATGAAACAACATTTAAAAACAGTCAGGCTGACCTGCGCCAACTCTGACTGTCTGTCTGCAGGTAAATGGTTTGTGAGCACGGGCAAAGACAACCTGCTGAATGCATGGAGGACTCCATATGGTGCCAGCATATTCCAGGTATGGAACTGTCCTAATGGAGCTCCAGGGTGAAGGCTTTTATCCCAGATTTGTGATGGTAAACGTAGTGATTGTTGGTGTTTTTACCTTCTGCAGTCAAAGGAGTCCTCCTCCGTCCTGAGCTGCGACATCTCGGCTGATGACAAATACATTGTGACGGGATCTGGCGACAAGAAGGCCACCGTCTACGAGGTCATCTACTAGAGCGGAGACGAGCACTTCTTACTTTAGGAGATTAACTGAGGCCGTTCACTGGTGGACTACGTTACTAACGTGGATACTCTTCTACGGACATTTGTGCTGGAATGGTGTTTTCATCCCTTTTGATGCGTCAGGTTTATTTTTGGGTTCCATTTTTTTCTGCGTTACTCTTCCCCTGAGATATTTGGGTGCCACAGTTGAAGCGGAGCTTCGTTTCTGAGACCCTCGTTACCCAGGAGTCTTGTGAAAAGTGTACATATCGGATTAAATAAAAGACATTTTATATATATGACAAAATCAATATATTTTCATGTGCTGGGTGTACTTGTGATTTTTCTTTTCTGCCCATTGAAGTTTAAGTGGAGGAACATAGTGTAGAACTGTTTTGACTTGAAGCACATTCTCCAGGCTTTTTCTCCCCTCAAGTCAAACAGGAGAGCCGAAACGGTGACTCAGGACATCCTGCAGACTAACATGGCCTTTTGTCACAGTGGTCTTACCTGACCAGGAGCACGGCGGATGGTTTGGACCACTCTGGGACCGAGTCAGACTCTACAATTAAAAGAGATGGATGTAAATTTACTTCGTATATAAATAGACTTTTAAAAAAATGTGTACATCCTCGTCAGTCCTGTTTGGTTTACCTTGTTAGCTTATGAGGAAATGTTTAACTCAACCCTCGGACCCCTTTGGCAGCAGACAGGCACAAACAATGTGCTTTTGGCTAACTTGACATAATACGGAAAACAATTTCCTGAGTACAGCCAACCTGATCCAAGGGAATGGAATCCTTTTTTTTTCTAGCTTATCAATATTCCTGGAATGTTCGGTCAGCAGCAGAGACACAATTGTCCAGGAGGATGGAGAGAAAACATAATGTCTTACCTTACACAGCTGAGATGTTGGATGACTCTGGCGTGTATGCTGTGCTGCTGATCCAGTTCCCACCAGAAAATAAAGGGGTGAGACGTGCCAGTCACTCTGAATCACACCAAAGTATGTAGCAAACGTTGTCAGCACTGAAAAGAAATGTACAGTTGTTAATAAACCAATAAAATTTTGTAGACTGTCCAGTGTTCTTGTGAAACTGCTCTTGCTAGCTATAGATTGGTGTGACTCACTGGGCTTTCCTGTTAGCAACAGGTCAGCAGGGCGATGGTGGCTGTTGGAATCCACACATCTATTTTTGTAAGAGGAGGATAAAGGAGCATTCAGGACTTTAAAGCAACTTCCTGTCTGCAGAATTTCAATGTAATTGCCATTTAAACATACTGTCGGAGTTCACTGAAAGGACTGAAACGTGCGGTTATCAGCACATACATACCCACACATACATATATGTGTGTATATATGTAAACTTTAAAGCGCGACCACAAATCTGAGCAACCCTAACCCTAGTTAGCAATGAGGACAGTAAATCTAGGATCACATCAGTGATTCTGGTAGCGAAACATCCAGCCCAGACAATAAAACCGGAAATGTTTGTAGACACAACCGGACCAGATGACCATAAGAGTTAAGAACTTCACTTATTTGAGGTGTAAAATTTTATACTAATAACACATCCCGTTGTGTTGATACTGATGCTGTAAAAGCACACACACACACAAAAGTGGAGTGTGATGGAGTGAGGAGATCTAAAGAGGTGTAAGAAAGACAGAGACGGTTGTTGTGAGTTAATAGCTGTTTACAGACAGGATGGTTTGTGGTTTCAGGCTCAGTGACGGGGGTTATGGTGAGACAGATCTCACACACACACACAAATCACAGAAACATTCAGTCACATTTCATACCTTCCCACACACACAAAGGACAAAAAGCCTTTGGAAAGCTTTGTGCTCGAGTGAAAATTAAGAAAGAGGATTTGGAGATAAAATCAGTCGTCAGGCCAACAAACGGCAAGATGATGACTCGTCCTCCCATAAAGACGAGGTGTCACATACATTCTGTGTGAAATCTGTTTACTGACTCATCACTGAGCATTACCATGAAGCATCTTTTCCTTCCCTTCCTTCCCGCCCACGTCCCGTCCCACTCTCCTTTTCTGCAGGTGGCGAGTGCATTCATTTGCACGTTTGTGGGGGTGCTGGCTGCGATGTTGTGATTTCTGACTGTAAGTGAGAGCGGGGTTAACACTGCAATATGGACAGCTTACCCGCCGTGAGGCTCAGTCAACTGTGGGCACCAGGTTCTGCACATATGGCTGATGTACACGTGTACACACGCGTCATGATCAAAGTCAACTTCATCGATACGGTGACTGTTACAATCAAGACTGTCTCTAGGAGCTTCACAGAAACAATGGAGGAGGAGGAGGAGTTAGGCTAAGGAACCTCTTTAACGGACAACAATGCAAACCTTAGCATTGAAGTCAGATATCTTGTTCCATCGTTTGGTCCTCTTTGTCTCCTCCTGAAGGCGATAAAAAGAATTTTGCCATAAAAAAAGGATGCCCCTGGATAACCAAGTGTTTGCAGAGCAGTGGAAGATTAAAGGGAGCCTGTGAGGAGGCAGAGAGTGCTGCTTCTTCACCAAACAGAGGTCATTGGGGTTCCTTTGATAGCAGCGAGGCCGGGCCCTCATTCTGACACTTGTCCTCAAGATGAGAAGCTTTCATCAGCCTCAGCTGGACACAAGAGCCCACTCAGGACCAGGGACTCAAATTAGACAAGGGCCTGGAGTGTGTCCAAGCTTCCAAACTGGGGATGTAATTCACTGCTTTTACCAGCCATGTGAAGCCTTGATTTTGTCTTTGATCCCCAAAAGATGACAGAAGCAATCCTGAATCAAATCACCTAGGTTATACATTCACCAACGTGTGTTCTGGAAAAATACAATTTCAAACACTGCTGGAACAAGCACGTAACACTGAAGCCTCGCTGCGAGCCAATCAGACGCCGCTCTGCTCACATCAAAGGAACATCGAGGTGGATCGACACACAACACGTCGTTAATGTCATTAACTATTAGCCTCAGTCAGTTGGTTCTATAGGTGAGGGAAAAAAATGCCAATGCCACAAACATACGTGATCTACGGAAGCCGCACCCCGAAACAAAAACACAGTTCTATTTGAAGGCCCATAAAAGGAAACTGTGAAATGTCTCTCACACCGTGGAGGTGAGCGAGAGGGTTAACGAGCTCAGCAAAGCAAATAATTGCTACAAATAAATAATTAGTAGAATAAAATCGCTTAATTAAATTGTGAAGGGGCACTAATTGAACATGATTACAGCCCGCCTTCATTCCTTCTCCATCAGCTGGAGCTGAAGTAAGGATGTCCTCAGAGATAATTAAGAACGCAGAAAGAGCCACTTCAGAGGAATTCTGAGGGAGATTGTTGAGTTCAGTGAAGAACTGAAGAGAAAAACTCAAAAGTAAAAATCCTATTACAGCTCCAAATTATGATGGTAATCAAGTCTTAATGTTGGCATTGTGTTGTGTTGAAACACGGTGACTCCTCATCTACAAACGGCTCTTTTTCATCCCTTTTAAATGATTTACTAGTTTAGTTCAAACATCTCTTATAACGTCCTATTTTCATGCAGGCTCATTTGAATGAGATAAGCTGCTCCTCTAGATTGAAGCCGATTGTTGATCTTAAAAGAGGAAGTGAAGGTTAGAAAGGGTCATTGTGAAGAGAGGGAGAAATGAACTGGTGCCAGGAGGCTGACGGAGGAGGAAGGGGCTTTGTGTTTTATGAAGGGGCCGTTTGTGAGGGCGGCTCACCGTGGTTTACGGGCCAAAAGAGGTGCCAAGTTAATGTGACAGGCAAATGAGAGCCAGCCGCTTCCTGCCATTTCTGAGGGCCTCATGCAAAGTGAGAAGAAAAGCGTGTTGAGTGTAGCAGGCAGGGTAGAGGACGGAGACACCAACCAGCAGGCTGGAAAAGACTTGCTTCAAAACTGTCAAACACTCAGCTCTCTGGGCTAATCCAGTAATCTGTCTACATCTTCATACAACGGAAGTGCAACCTTTGAGTGAAGAATGTAAAAATGTGGTTTGTCACCACAGGGCCATTAGCTCAGGCGCTCTTTATTAGCATTAGCAAATAGTGTTGACTGCCTCTTAGTGCCATACAGATGTGTTTGGAAGAAGAAACTTGTTAACGTCTCATCTTGTAAGCTGTTATTGTTCATGTTGTGCTCATCATCAGGCTCAGACTCTGAGGTATTAATTTAGCATTAGCTTGGAAATCCCCCTGGTCCAAAAGGAGCATCAGAGCACAGAAAAACACACGTGAGCTTCCAGACGTGACACATGGCACGTGAGACATGCCCTCCAGTGAGTCAAGCAATAGGTATCCTGATCAGATGCCAGAGAGGCTCAGGAGTCTGAGGGGAAGCCCAGAGAAGATCATCTCTTGTTACCCATCTCTAGCGTCAACCTCTAAAAACACGTCACAGTAGGAAAAGCAGGAAGGCTGCAGCTGCCTGACGGGCACAACAGACACAAACACCAAAACACGCTTCAGCTTCCTCTTCTCACATTTGTGCAGATGCAGACCTGTACATCTTTTCCGGTACCTTCCTCCCACAGAGGCAGCAGCTGCCCTCCCTCTCTCCACCTGTCTCACAGACCATTAGCCCTGTGAGGCGAGGAGACAACCCCATCCCAGCCAGAGGTGGAGGAGGGGGGCATCTTGGGTAATCTCAGTAGACGCATGTCAAAAGTACAGCCCGTGTCCTGAAAAAGCTGTGTGTGGTGTGACAGCGGCCTGCCTGCCCTGAACCCTCACACCTCCCCCCCTCCCCCCTCCACGACTCCATCCAGCCGAGAAAAAGCTTCCTGCATTCGCCCTGCGGGAGAGAGGCAGCAAGACGGAGCCGGCAGGAAGGGTCATCAGCAGCGCTCCGCTGGGATAAACGCTTTTCCTCCTGCAGTCTCGCCTCACTGCACAGCCATTGTCCCCACAATGAGAGCAGGAGGCTGTGGAGTGTGTCAGAGGACAGCGATTATGGATCTACACTCGTACACCAACAGCAGCTGACAAACCCGTCAGCCGTGCACCTTTTCTCAATCAACCCCCAACTATACGGAAAACAGTTTTACTCTTAATGAAGCTGCAGCAATTTCCTGTAATTCACACAAACATTCCGAAGGGATCGCAAATTAGCGAAGGCGTCAATAAAACACCTCCACACGTCTCCACACGCGCACAGCCGTTAAACGAGACAAGCAAGAACCGAAAAATCAAATCAAACTTGTTTTCTTTTATGTGGATCGATACACGCAAACAACTTTAGCAGAGCATGCCGGTCAATTCTGTTCAAGGAAAAGCACTTCAGCCACACCAGAGCAAAGCAGCGAGCAAGGGAAGGTCGACCGGCAGCACCCGTCTCTGTAACAGGCGCTCAACTAGCAAATGTATTCACCTTCCTTCTTCTGTGAAGTCAAACAGCGGTCATACTTCCAAGGTCTCCAGAATATTTACACAATGAATTCTATGATGTCATATGAAAAGCTTTCGAACGTGAAAAACAGACGTCAAAGCAGCAGCCTGCGCGGCTCAGGATGAGCAGACTCCGCTGTTCATTCTAAAGAAAGCAAACGCTGCCCTTCACATCCTGATGGAGTGTAGATGCACGTCAATAACCTCTTTTCAGCCTCGGCGCAGCCATGATCAGAGCAGGCAGCCAACATTAGAACAGGCATAAGTAATTGCCCTCATTTCTGCCAGGAAAGCCAGTGTCCAGGCTGCTCTTAAGTATTGAGTGTCAGTCAGAGATCGTTCAAGGTTGCAGGAAACAGTTCTGTACGGCCAGCGTTTAAAGACAGAGGGGATGATGTGTTCCCCTCTGAAGAAGCTTGTATCGACAGACTGCTCTATACTGCAGAGAAGAGAAACCTTACGGTTGCTTTTCTTTAGTTGTGGTTTTAAAGAATTGAACTCGACAAGGTTGTGTCCTCATGTCTGGAATTTTCTTTAGAACTGTTCATCTTGTCTGATTTTTTTAATGAATAATAATAAAAATCACCTTTCTCTGCACAGACAGAGTCAAGTCTGCTGCCTTTAGTTACGAGCTGTAGCAGCTGTAAGAAGTGAAGACGCATCGATTCTGGATCTGAAGTGGTTGGTTCCTGTAACTTCACGTCTATCTGCAAGTTCCGGATCTACCTCCAGTCCTGATGGTCAGCCTACACGCAACCCTGGTCCAGTCAGCAACAAAAGACAGGCATTCGGACGAGTGAGATGGGAGAGAGTGCTTGCTGAGCCATCACAGAGCTCATTTGTCCGGTTCAGTTTATTTACGCCCCCCACCGCCCCCCCATTGTTTCCTCCCTCCAGAGGGATCAAGCATGGACGGGTGAGTGATCAGGAATCCTCCATCTCTCCATCCTCGTGGGACAGATAAGCAACTTAAATGACAGGCTGAAATAGCTTCTGATATGCATGTGTTTACCAGCCAATCAGCTCCGCCACAACCACCTCCAGGCTTGGTGAACTGGTGAACGAGAGCCTCCGTCTCACTAACCCACTCACACACACGTGGAGAGATAACTGTAATTCTAAATGGATTAGGGGCAGATTGGACTAGCTCTGCTGAGTGGTGGGGTAGGTCCAGCAGTACCTGCAGGTTACCGCAGTATTAAACAAGGTGCTGGTAAAATGGAGGACTGAAGAGAATCAGATTAGAGAGGACAGATTAATGAGACGAGAACAACCTTCAACAGGTTACTGTCCATGTATAATCTATCAGAATATGTATGAAATACCAGAGAAACAATAATTTATTCATTCACACTGACAATTCTATGAATTCCCTCATACAAAACAGTTAGATAGTTTAGAAACTCTTCTTAACAACAGATATTTTAATAACTTTTAGTCAATTCCTCAGATCCGAAAGACAAACTAAACTCTGCTCTGGTCTGAGGACACTGTCCAAGGTCCTGAATGACTCCTCCAAGATGGATCAGTGCTTTAAATCTGCGTGTTTGTAAATCAAGTGATTTTAAGTGACTGTATATTACAACGCTGCCTCTGAGCCCTTAGACAGGGTGACGTAATGAAAGTCTAAGTCATGTGATCAGCGACCTCACCAACAATCCTCAGATTTCTGCAGTCTAAAGGTGCAAATGTAAGGCAAAGGAAAGCTGGGTTACAGTCAAGCCTCTTGTCTGTGGGCTCCAATCTCTTTATCCCTGGAATGATCTGGCTCTGGCTCAGACCCGTTGCTGTGCGTGCGCGTGCGTGCGTGTGTTTTTATCCTCGCAGCGGGGAGTTATCTGGGGGTAAAGGCTCGCCACTGTTTTTACATAAACAAAGACTTTGGGATGAAACGGAGAAAGACTGTCACAGCCAAATCCTCGTGCCTGGCTACTGGCCACTGCCTGGCTACTGGCCGTGCCATTTTCACCTCGGGCACCTTGCGGACGCCACGCTGGTCCTGGTAATTAAGCAGCACAGACAAGAGCCACAATTAAACCGACTGACATCAGAGAGCAGTTCAACACCGCCTCAACGCCGCCTCTCAAGCTGCCGGCGTCAGTTTTTTATGACGATGGACTTCATTACCCATGATACACTGCTGTTTCACACTCTAATCATAGTCATGATGTAAAAATGGGGAAAAGCAAGTATTTGGATTTTAATGGCAGAAACAGAATTATTTGCAGTTAGGCTGCCGTCCTGTTATCTTCTAAAGAGACCATTATGAGGAGAAGAAGGCACAAACACCATAGTAATATCACAATTAAAATGCCATTAGCCATGTCTAAGCTAATTCAATCAATTTGGTTTTATCTCCTGTTGCAGATTGACTCTTAGGAAAATAAAAAGCTCTTTTGCCACTTAGAAGTTTTTTTTAAATGTGGTACTTGTGATGCAGAATGCATTAAAAACTGTACTGGAAACCCACTATTGTTAAAAAAAAAACCCAAATATTAACAGGACCTTAATTAATATTTGGTATTGTCTGCAATAATCTGAAGACAAAACAGGCAAACGTTAACATCTAGTGTTTCTAATGCACTGAGGATTACACACACACGCACACACACACACACACACTTTAATCTAACAATTGGAAGCAGTTCTACCAGCAGGCTCCTGCTGGCATAATCATCTTTGATTGGCAGGCTTTTCTGGAAACCATGGAAACGAGAGAGGTAAAATAAAATAGAAAAAGCAGCCATAGAAGTGGCTGGCTAGACTGACTGTCGGTGGGGTATTGTGTAGTTTTTGTGTCAACGGTGAGACAGGCTGCAGTCCTCAGTTCCAGAATTTAGCTTTTACTGTGTGTGTGTGTGCGTATGTGTGTTCCATCTGTAATGTCTGTTCCTGTAACATATATTCTGTTGTATTAAGTGGCTGTTTGTGAGAATTGACAAGCAGCCATCTGTCACCTGCCTTCTACGCAAACAGGTTCATCCGGTATTCAAAGCACCTGGTTTGCATTTTCCTGACAATTCCCCAACTGAACTTCCTGCTGCAGGGATTTGGGGAAAAGCGCCTGAATCATGCTCCTCTCCCTTCCTCTGCCTTTCTTTCTATCCCCTGAAGATGAAGACCACTGAGGACAGCCAAGGTAATTCAGGTTTCTAAGTGCAGAATTGAAGTTCTGATGATCTTAATAAAACCTCCACAAATAAGATCAAAGCAGCCCCTTTCCCATCCAATCAAAGAAAGCCTTCACTCTCACACACATCTAATTTAAAAACGTCCATATAAAATTATTTCTACGGCAACTGTAAATGTGCATAAGCGGTACGATACAATCCATCACAAAATATTCATCAAGAATCTTCCTCAGTACATTTTTACATCGACACAGCTACTACGTCTCAAATTCAAATATGTGATGTTCTCCCAATGAACCTGATGTGTTGTTATTTAAATGCATCTGTCTTTTGGGTTACTTTCATGCTGAAACAACAAACAACATGCTACAGAGCTAAAATCCTCTAATGTATGTCTGTGGATGTACCAATCATCACTGCCAACCTGACTTTCCTTTCAAACAGTCTCAGGTCACAAATAACACCTCTTTCTCCCTAAGAGACCATTTCCACATCCACAAAAAAGTCTCCTTCATGCTGATCTTGTAAAATTAGGTCTGATGGCTCAGTGTGAGCGCGGAGAGGAAAGCGAATTTTCAGAGAGGAAACGAATTCAACTGTCAGTCAACTTTCATCTCTTTGTAGCAAAGTCTGTATGATAAAGTAGGAGAAAAAGAAAGAGAAAAGAGAGAGAGAGATCAGTGATCAAATGTGTTTTCAGGTGCATGTGTCTACATTTACGAGCACCCGCGACAATGGAGAACAAAGACAATGTGGAGATTTTGGCTAATATTTCTTCTAAATATTAAACAGGACATTTTCTTTTTGCCTGCCTCTTTTTTTTCCTACTGTGTGTTCTTAGTCTCTTTGTTCCCCTCTTTGGTGCTGGCATAATAAAAGTAAGATTGCAAAAGTTTCCAAAGGCAGAAAAGCAGCATGATTGTCAATTAGGATGGCAGCTAGGCCTCATTTAGCACAGGTATGGAAACAAGGACAGCTCCTGCACCTGTCTGTGGAGAATTAACTCTGCCTTGGTTGTAAATTAAAGCGTGAGGAACGTGCTCTAAAAGTACGTGTTTGTGCAGACTGCGGTGTCAGGGAGATGTTCTGCTGTGGACATTAAAGCCAACACTAACTGTAATGATCCAGCTCGGTGGCAACATTCGGAAAGTGTCTGGTTTACCAAATGTGCATATTCCCCTCTTTATTGGGCAAGACATGAGAAGATTTGGCTGGCATGAATCCTTAATCTGAGGATAAAATAATCTGTCTCAGAATGTAATAATTCACATGGTATGTCTTTTGATTTGGATTAGTGGCCTGCAATCCTCTTAGTCCAACAGCTGAGTAGAACGTCTCACTGACAAGTTCACAAGTCCACATAGCTAGTGCAGATGCTCACTCTTGGCCATTAACTCTCACAGCTTATAGGTAATCTTCTTATATCTGGATCTGACAGTTTCAACATACGTGTTTGAGTGATATCGTAAACACATCTGTGTCCGGTGAGTTGATGCCGCCTGTTTTTGAGCGTATATTTACGCTCTGCTGACCGCAGCATAAATGACAGTAAAGATATCGAATCAGCTTCACACTTTGCTGCGGTTGCTGCAGAGATCGGTGACACTCAGGATTACCAGCATGCAGGAGCCACTTTACACTTTAATACCCGTGAAACAGAGCCCATCCAAGGCTGAATCCATACTCGCTGCTGGAGAATGAGCACAAACAGTCTGACAGCTCTTGCTAGCTGACAATCCAGTGCTATCACATAACTCTCAATAAGACAGGACAGAGGAAAAAAATAACCCTGACTCATTTAAATCCTCTACTCAATATTCTTTATCTTCATCCTTTAAGGTTCTTTATAATTTAATAAACAGGATTAAAGTCATTGGGTAGAACAGGGCTAAGCAAAGCTCGTTCCACATTTCTGTTTTAGCCTGCACTTTGCATACTGAGTCTTATTAAGCTCCCCTTGCAAGATTACAGGGCCTTAATCTCTGGGAACACATGTTGTGAAGAATAAAAGCAATTTTATTTGGGAAACCAGAGTCCAAGTTTAGCAGGAAATGAGCTTTCTCCATAATCTCATCTTTTTTTTCCTCCCCTCGGAGTAAATGAAAGTCCCCCGTTACAGCACTGCACACTCACTCTCCATGAATGTGTGTTGAGGAATTAACTGTGTATTGTGATCATTATGAATATGGAGTCACTGCCTGGCTCTCTTTGGAACGCACGCAAACGAACGCGCGCACGCACGCACGCACACACACACACACACACACAGCGCTCACTAATTCATAACAATGCAGGAGCGGGCCAGGTTTTTCCCACTGAGCTGGCTTTGATTTCTGAGGAATTTAAATCCACCTGTTTGTGAACAGACGGGTTTCCAGACAAGTATTTATTGTCGCTGGTCGCCTCCAACACCACAGCTGCCTCCCATCTCTCTCTACCCCCTCTCCCCCTTCACTTCCTGTAAATTCTATGCAGATTGCAGCTCCGTGCTTACTGCACATTTCAGAGAAAGCTTGGTAAAGATGACGATAAGCTAAAGCTCTAAATCCCAGACTTAGCTTTCTTATCAAAAGCTGCAGGAGTGAATAGAGCGCTTTAATAGAAGATGTGTGCATTCCAGTGTGTGTGAGAAAGAGAGGAAGAGGGGGAGAGGGGGGAGAGAGTCTGAGTTGCACATGCAAATGAATAACACTGCTTTTACAGGCAGACATCTGTCAGAATTATTAAGCTAAAATAATTTAGGGAGGAATGGAGATATCTAGCTGTAATAAATTTGACAATGCAAAGTCATGTTCTTTCTGAAAAGACAGGAAACTACATAATTCACTTTTAAATCTGTGGTCCATGTGAGCATGCGCCTGAAAAGGAAATACACTCAAAGAAGGACTTGGCCTTTGACCTTTTCCACTTTGCCTGTAAATTAAACATGGCCACAAGTGCCATCTAGCTATCACAAATATCTTCATCTTAAAGATGTGAATGTCTTCCAAACACACAACACACAGACTGACACTGCTCCAGGTTAGTGCTTGGCACCAGCAGGTCTCAGGATCAGTGACAGCTCCTCAAACACACACACACACACCGGGCTCACCCACGCCTGTCCCATGCACTCAGGTGCACAGCCATCAGCATAATGAACTCCAAGGTAGACTTTCCCACTTCACTGGCTCCTCACTAGACAAAATGCCAAAACAAATCTTGTCATAATTAGGCATAATCCAGCTCATTACCATCTGCTTAATTATCCTATTAATAACACTTCCTAGGAGAGCTTGTTTGCAGCAGCAGCGGCAGCAGTGTGCTCGGGCAAATGTTTGTTCCTAAATGAGCAAACAAGGAGAAGAACAACAGCATTGTTCAAACATGGAGGCCCTGACAACAGAACAACACAGCCACGATTAATACCAAAACACTGGGCTCATCCTGCCTCCGAAGAACGCCTTCACCTCCTATAGGTGTCTTTAGATCTGATTAAAGAGGGAAACCGCAACATGTGAATTAGGAAGAGCGATGCTAACACTCAAAATGACCACAGATCCTACAAAAAGCAGACATGGATTAGCATTTTCAGATGGACTTGGCTTATAATTCCAAGTCACTAAATTGACTTTTTTTTTTTTTGATGAACTCAAGCATAAAATAGTTAATGTTTCAACTCTGATGGATCAATTCTTTTTGTAAATTATTTCTTTTCAGCTCAGAAAAACAAATGCTTATGAACACAGAGGAAAAATATAATTAACTCATTATGCTTGGCTCGCTCTCTGCACAGCAGTTCTACATTCCTTATTTTTACTACACTGTTATGACTCCCCAAACATTCCCTCCATATTTATTTTTTATTAAGCAAAATAAAAATGAGTGACTCAGAAAGCGGAGCAATCAGTGAACATACAAACTGTAACATCTGCCTAGGGTGTTGAACACAATAAAATAAATGTTGGAAGATGATCTTGCATTCAAACGTAATTAAAATGGAGTTAAACCCAGAAGATCCCTTTGCAGGAGTTAGCGGGAGATCATTGGTAGTGTCATGTAGCTCAGCTTTCTGATTCAAACTGAATGGGAAAGCATGTCAGGGCAGCTGTGGAGCAGATACTTGTTTTAACTTTGTCCTCTGATGTCTGATGAAAAAGAGAAGGGGAGAGAGAAAACAGAGAGGAGAAGAGACAGACTGAGTGAACAGAGTTCCGCATCAAAAGAAGAAAGAGAATCGGTTATCAAGGAAAAACTTATCAATGAATTCACGTCATGCAAAAAACAACAAACTGCACATGTATTGAAATCCTGGTAGGGGAGAGGAGGAAGTGAATGCCTGATACTTTTAATTTTTCCGTGAATACGTTAGATTCATTTATACAGTATGTGGTCTGTAAGTGTGGTAACATTCAGTAGAGCTTGAAAGTCATCAACTTACAAAAAACAGGACTAATCGCTCGATGAGAGGCACACATTTTATGTGACGGTTGCTACGCCAAAACATTCCTAATACTCAAACCTTTTATAGAGTAATAAAACATTGTGTTCAATGAGTTTAACCATAATGACATTTACCAAACCAACCACTTTTAGGACTCCATTCTTTGTGCTTCAACAGGCACTGAAATCAGACAATTAACCAGATTAACATCATTTAAACACGTCATATGATCATTCTTAAAACTCATATTAGCAGATGAAAACACATAGCAATACTAATACAGTGTTATTAATCCATCAGTGCTAACATACTAATGCCAACATAGTAATGACAACGTACCGATGTTAACACACTAATACTAACAAACTAAATAGAAATACGATTATAGATAGAATAAAACTCAAATTTATCACTGCAAAACAGCTAACTTCATACATCCCCACATTCCAAAATCTTCAGAGCTCATAACCAAGGACATGGACATGGCATAACTAATTCTGATTGTGACATTCCTGCTTGCGGCAGGAATCACCCAAGGCCCCCTTGGGGGGGGCGGGGGGGACACGGCACAGACCTGATGGATGGATATAGGCAGTCAACAAAGACCTGGATGATAGCGGCTAATAGCACATCATCATCCTCCCACGACAATCTACATCCTCTTCAAACATTTCAAGCCAATCAAATCGGTTACATCTAATAATTAGTCACTGGAAACCCATGTTCTTACTCAAGTGAAGCGAATGATAATTATTGCAATTTACAGTGCAACAAATTATTCTCTGGCTTCATATTCACAAACAAGTCTAATAAAAAAAGAATGTAAAATTAAAACAACCAGTGGTTTACAGATGAATAGCAGATTATTGCAAGCACAAGTTTATTTCCCATTGGCAATTTTTCTAAAATAAGCTCTGAGTGCAACAGTTATTGGAAGACAGTCTGATTTATGCACTCTTCTGTGCAACATCTTTTTTGCTGCAGGTAAAGACATGGAAAGTTTTTAAGGTCTCTAACAGCCTATAGCAGGAGAAAAATCACTGTGCTGCATTTCATACTTCATGAGATGCAAGAAGGTCAAACTCAGGGATCAGCTGCTAAATGTACTATCATCTGGCATCCAAAAGTGCAGCAATAATACAGATAATGTGAATAATAAAAGCTGGTGTACACAAATAACAGATATTTATAGCACTCTGTAAACATGGCTGTCTTTGCATCGTGTAATATCCTTTACTATATTGTATTTCTGCACCAACATTTACAGCTGATGCTGGTTCGGTGACACTTCCTTTATTCTGTCAGACACAAACAAGCTGGATACTACAAAAATGGAGAAATAGCCAGTACCCAGAATGCGCCAGCCTGGAAGGCAGGAAGCAGATGGGCTGTCTGGCCTTACTGGGTAGCAGGGCCCCAATGGTGACACTGGTTGTTTTTTGATGAGCTATGCACATAAGATACTACAACATCTGGTCCAACCATGTGGCACCTCCATTTGTCCAAGCCCCCTCGAAGCATAGACACACACACACACACACACACACACACACACACACACACACACACACACACGCACGCGCGCACACACACACACACACCTTCTACCACCAACAGCACCACGCAAACATGGGCAAGATCCAATGAATGATGTATGTTATTTATCATTGGGCTGTGAAAGGCTGGGTGAGATGGAGGAGGGGTAGAGACATCCTCTCCAGCCATTTTGATTAAAAATCTTCCCCAAACAACTCATGAATATGCATCAGCAGGGTAATAAGGCCTGGCTCAAAGCAACTGATTTGTCAATTGTCTGCATTTCAGCAAGATTGAGTAACACCTCAAGGGTGTTATAATCAAAAGCTGTAAAAAGGAGAGGGAGGAAAGAGCCTACTCACCATTAGATTGCTGCGTTATCTTAATCATTAGGCTCTTCGGGACCGTAATTAACGACTTGACAAGAGCTGGGTAGAGAATTTGGTGTTGATTGGTTGTCAAAGGTGTGAGAGAGTATACAGAATGCAAAATCAGGGGAGGGATAGAAGGACGATAGGGGTAGAGGGAGTCTGAACAGCAATTAAAAAAAAAAACAGCTTGGCAGCAGCCAATAGATTGTTTAAATTAAGTGTAATTACAGATGCAATTACAATGATGGGTTTGATAAGGGGTATTAAACCATTCATCCATAAATGTTGTGTTAAAATAGGGCAGAGAGAGGAGGCAGAGAGGAGACATGAATATAAATTTGGGAGGGGTAGGAGACTAAGGACAAAAGGAAATAAGAAAGAAAAGAGGAGAAAATCTGAAAAATAAGAGATCAAATGAAGGTGAAAGGTGAGGGGGGTTGGCAGGATGCCATCAATTAGTTGGATGTGCCCGATTGCAAGAACTCTCTGGTGTCGTGACTCACGCTGACAGGTGTTCAGGATGAATTATTTCTACTGGGGAGATGGTGTGTTTACACAAAATGCACCCGCACACACTCACACTTTCACAAAGCTCATAACCAAGCTGCGATATAAATCCAGTGTGTTTATTGCTCTGGTCGGCAGGAGAAAATGAGATTGGACGCTTTCCTCCTTCGCCTCCTCTGAACGCCTGACTGGGTCATTTTTAAATGCCTTGTAAATATGTCAGCCATATTAAGTGCCCATTAAAGGGCACCAAGCTGGATGAAGAAGCAGAGGAGAGACGCTCGTATGGCAGACCCTGACTGGCACTGCACCCCAATCCATCCAGCTTAATGGTGCCCGCCTGCTGTGGGTGCTGTGATGTATGATGGCGAGGCAGCAGACAGGGAGGTTACCGCCAAGCCAGGATGACTTGAGGTGTCCTGATCTGAAGTGTCTACTTTACAATACTAAAACGTCACATGTCACAGCTGATCTAATGCACACACTTGGTGTGCAGCCTGTTTATGGGTTTTTAAAGCCTTATCAAAAGAATCTCATTAAGCGCCTTACTTTTCGTTTATTGTCCTTGTAAATTGAGTTGTTTTTAGATCCATGCGCTCAGCCTGGACGTGACAGACGGCTCTCAGTGTCATGGCAGCACAGGGCTCTCTCCCTTCCACTAATGAGCTGAGCTTTCGAAGCACCAGCTAATTAGTTCATCTATAACTCTAAGCACTCAATTACTCTGCAGCAGCACCACCGCGGTGAGCCAAAAGAGGTGATAAGACAGGACTGAAAAATGCCTCAGAACGTGCACACGCGTGCACTGATGCATGCACAACAATTCTGAGCCGTGAGGCCAAGAAGAAGTTTGTCTAAGCTTCCCACGCTCAAACATGACGTTTAGGCAAAACACATCAATATGTAGTTTCACCAGCTCTCAGTCTCCTCTCTGGCTTCCTACACACATGGAGTCTGGATTCAGGCAGATGTACACACTCACAAGCAAGACAATCAATGTGCACATTATAAATGTTATAGTAAGGAAATACTACGCCCTATGAAATGCCTCAATAAATTCAATTATACACTTATTCTCTGTAGGAAAAACCCCATTAAAGTTAAACTCATCAGGCTTAACATACTGGCTTGTAACAGTGTGTTGAGTGTTGTGTTACTGGCCCGCTTCATATCTGATTAACGCCCACTTCAAAAGACAAACAATGGTTTAACAGTGGTTTTCAAACTGAGGGGTCCAGTGATATGATGGGGGGCTACTGTGAACGGTAAAGAACAATCTCTCTTTAAATATATTAATGCACAACTAGAAAAACACTATTGTATGTTGTGTTACATACCAAAAAAGGCTTTGTCTTGGCAGCCTGTTTTTAAACACAAACATGAACTGGTTGGATGTGTGTTAGGTTAAGATACAGAAAGCTGAAGTGTTTGTTATAAACTGACTGCAGAACAGCACACAGACTTAACAGTGTTTTACCCGAGGCTAGTTACTAGACTTTTGAGTTCTTTCACTTTCCCAGGACTGTAGAAAGAAGTGTGTGTGTGTGTGTGTGAGAGAGATCAGTATAACAGTGTTTGAACATGGCTGTTCATACACATACACACACACACACACACACACACAGTATGCTGTATGGGGGTGGTGTTCATAGTCTTAAGCAGAACTGATTCAAACCCCACATTACACAACGCATTCCATTCCAGAATAGCAATCCATCAGGCTCTTGCACTAAGCATCTGTACATAAACCTCAATTATGCTAATGCTAATCCCTGGGACATTGACGCGAGTAGGCAAGGAGGCTAACAGCTAAAGACTTTGATGTGTGCTGCCATTTGGCAGGGCCTCCTGAAAGACTAGTATTGGTCCCCAAAATCCACCAGGGCTTAAGGAGGAAAATCGAGCCTTGCCTCGTCTGTTCCTCTGCTGATTACAAGGGCTTAAGGGGATTCTTTTATTTACTTCTTTGGTTTGGACCCAATCATGAGTGTCAGGACTCTCCAGTTCAGCTTGGCAGTGCATCTCGGTTGACTTTTTGTTTTGCCTCACCCCTCCTCCAATTCTAGGATTCTTCTTTTCAACATTTTCATTAATGTTGTGTCTTCGCTATATTGTTTTTAGGGAAAAAGTTCAGTTGCAGGGATTTGATTCCTAGAGAGAACACACAGGTGAATACAGCTGGTGTTAACTTTACAGAGTAAGTAAGAGGTCCACGGAAAAGGCTTTTTTCTTTTGGCACCAAGTACTTATTGCAGACTACTTTTTGGAAATTGCTATCCTCTCTTCTTTTATTTCAAATTACAAATTAAAAAGAGAGGTTTCTTGGCCAACAATCAACACTGCTACATTGAAAACAAGTGTGTGTGTACGCTGGCCATTAATTCTCGTTTCCTCAAACTCTCAGGGGGAGTTAAAAACCCACAACAACAGAAGGATTAAAGCTTATTTTCAGTGAATGAGTCAACATGTGAAAATGGGAAAAGCAGTGCAGACAGTTTGTGTAACAAGAGAGGTTAGGAACATTTAAGAGGGATTTGAGAAAAGAATTGCAGCTTGTTGGGGCAACTTTAGGAGTGAGGGCTAAAAGAATGGTGGCACAACCTTTTAGGTCTATGTAAACAGAGATTGGAAACAAAAAGGCCATGTGGAGGAAAACACTCATCCATGCTCTGTGGTCCAGTAGCTCAAGAGTGCCAAAACTCAATAGTGCTACCAATCTCACTCTCTGATCTTTAATCCTGAAAGGGAAGTGATGAAAATGCCACAAGGGAAATTGAAAATTAAAGTGGGTGTTTGTAATTTGATGTTGTGGGCAATGGTACACCAGCCTGTGTGGATAGACTGGCTGGTCTGTGATTGCTGTGGGGGTAAAATATGCTAAAAGGGTCTTTACCCACGTTTGAGCTATGTTTCTCAAGTTCTGTAGCAATATGACACAGTGTGGCCTCAGTGAAGATGAATGGGACACTGCCAAAGGTCCTCTTGGGTCAGCGTACTACACTGCAAGGTGGCGTTATTGGTAAAAATCGAAACTTTAATGGAGTTAAACTCTGTGTCAAGCCGTTTCTTGCTCCCCTTGGTCGTTATCTGCAGGACCTAATTACTGTAAGAGAGTAAGAGTGCACTGTCGCCCACAGGTGATTATTCCACTGATCAACTGTGAAGGGTACAAAAACTGGGATACAGGAAACAGTTATAGCCTTCACAGATTTTCAATAAACCTACAGATAATTGTTACCTGAAGTGAACCAGCAGACCACCACTGAGGAAAAAAAGCAGAAAACCCAACTGTTCCAAATCGTCACAGACAATCGTTGCCACCATTAAAACCGTCTATGGCATCCCAGCAAATTATCCAAAACCTGGCTCCGGAAAAGCTCAGGCAGCAGATATTCTTGTTGAGGACCCAATTCTCCAGCCTACTACTGCATTTTAAGCACCACATTAGGTTTGAGACAAAAAAAAAAACCAGAGACGATGAACTGGCAAAAACCCAACATCCACATCTTTCCTGTTCTCATCCTTAAATCCAGTCTCCAGAGAGAAAACTGGAGCCCTTAGATCCATCTTAAAGGCTAAGACACAACTATCACGACTTCATATTTATATTAAAAAAGCATTTAAGTAAAAGATTGTCTTAGTTATAATATATTTAATCAAGTCAAAGACTAGAAAACTGATTAAAACATGCATATATGTACTGTACAGATAGGTCAGGGGATGAGATGGATACAACGACAATAAATTACTAAAAGCCGCAGACACATCTCATTTAAAGTCTTTCTGACTGGCTGCTTGTCTGGATAATTTACTGCAAGTTTTTTTTCCACCGCGCTCTAAAGCTCTGACAAACAATTATGCTTGAGCGTATATCTGTCTCATTAAATAGAAGTAGAAACACATAATTAAACAGTGACAACAGCGTGGGGGGAAATGCTTCTCTGCAGATAAAGTAGTGAAATGTGGTTTTCCTGAAAAATAAGACAACTTTGTTTTTGAAGAAAGTGTCAGAAAACTAAAGAATCTGCTACCCAGTCATCTGGTGTGGGCTGAGTGGAGCAGTTAAGATGAGCAGGCAAGCTGGGCAGCAGGTATCTCTGATGCCAACGTGCTCTCCTGACACTTATCTGCCCAGACAATCACTTTCAAACTTCTCTCTTTCCTGCTTCCTTTCCCTCTCTGTGATTTCACCTCTCGGTCATCCAACTATCTTGCCTTTTTCATCTGCGAATGTGTCTGCAAGCTTCAAACATGTTACGCTTCCCTCTCAGCCTTCCTTCCTCTTCTCTCATTACTGTCTCCTCTCGCTGGGACAGGCAGAGTTAAAGGGGGAGAGCGAGTGTGTGTCAAGTGGGCCTTGTATTGCCGCCCCAGCGGTAACACACTGTCATTAGAGTGGGCAGGAAACAACCCTTGAGGCTTGGTTCAATCAAATTGTAATCCTCAGCACATTCCAGTGGCAGGGTCACCTCTCCAGTGTTGCTCCGGGGCAGGAGCAGGTGGTGCGCGCACAAACACACGCATGGTGCTATTTCTCCTGATTTGCTAGTATATTCCCTGACAGTGCTTATATTACCTGACCAAACCTGATAATAAATCCATCAGAGGGGGCAGACCGATGCCTCTGCCTTGAATAATTCAATCCCCACCCTCCTCCTCCTCCATCCCTCCTACTTGTAGTAAAGCTCATACAAGCCTGAATGCAATAACGTCTAGAAGGTCTATATTTAATGTGGCGTGTGCTGCCAGAAGCTGCACGTCTCCAGTGGTTTCTATAGAATATGTCATTAAGATGTTGACAAGGGCGCATGCAAGATGAGATGAGATGAGATGAGACGAGACGCCCTCCCCACACCCGTTAGACATCCATACCGGTCAGGACTGTGTGCTCCTACAGGTGTTTGTGTTTCCCATAAAGCCACAACGTGGGGCACTGATGAAAATTGGTTTCATAGTTCAGGGAATATTGGCAGGTCATCATATAGTGTTGTTGAACCAATAACGTTAATGTTGTTCACCGTTGAAATAAACCATTTCTGTAATTCACCAAAACAAAAGCAAAGAAAACATTAAAAGCTGTTTTGTGGGATATTCTAGTGGAACAAAGAGATCCAACGGAAACAAATTCTTTTTCATTGGGAGGCTATTTTAAATAACAGCAAATACACAGCAAATGTATTCAATCAGCCGAGCCAAAGCCACACACAAAAAGCTAAAGCTAAGCTAAACCCAGGGACTCAAGGACAAATATATGCATCTGGATTAATCTGTCATTTACCATCAAACCCTGCATGTGCACAGATGATTACTGATCTGTGGCAAGTCAACATGACGGAGGAAGGGAAGACATGGTGGGCTTAAAGACGGAGTCATACATCAACACCACTTTCCATTTCACTTTTAATGAGTAAGATTAGCATCATATGTTCTGCACAACAGTCACACAGAAAGTAATATAGCAGACTTCCTGAAAGTTACACAACACTTATGTTTATTAACTTTGAGTTATTAATAGTTTAAAAATAAAAACTCAACAGTGATTATTCCCCCATTTTCACTTTAAAGATTCTGCATAAATAATAGGGAAAAACTACATAAGTTTAACAATAACCCAGCGCATTTAATGTCTTAACATTAAAGTGGTGCAGGTCGACTCCGAGTGTGTACGTGTGTGTTTGTGTTCTGGGACAGCAGGGTGTATTTCACCATTAGCAAGTAGGTGAGAAGAAATGACTATTTTTACACCTATAAAGCGATGTGTTTCAGATCACTGCCAGTGGCAGTAAATCAATGGGAGGTGTCGTAACTCTGGGACTCAT
This sequence comes from Pao palembangensis, assembly GCA_015343265.1. Taxonomy (NCBI): domain Eukaryota; kingdom Metazoa; phylum Chordata; class Actinopteri; order Tetraodontiformes; family Tetraodontidae; genus Pao; species Pao palembangensis. The sequence continues at coordinate 15,158,345 of CM027081.1, forward strand.
CTGTGAAGGAGACCTCTGGAAGGCCCACAGATAAAGAAAACCACACCAAACAAAGAGTGATCGAAATTTAGAGAAGAAATAGAGGGCAGAATAAAGACTGATAATGGATATTGGGGTTTATGTGTGTGCACAAGTTTAGAGTAGAGAGTAGTAGAGAGGTTTTATTGTCATTTCCACTACATATAGCTGACGCAGTACATAGTGAAATGAGACAACGTTTCTCCAGGACCTGGTGCTACATAGACATACAACATACAACATAGAGCTAGGACAGAAGTATGCCTCAGCCACATATAGTGCAAAGTGTGCAAACAGTGCAAGACAACACAGTGCAAAACAGTGACTATACAATAAGTAGGAAAAACACTGAATATACAATAAGTACAAAAATATACAATAAGTAGAAAAAAATAAAGCAGTCAAGAGCAAAACACTTAGCGGCAAATGTGCTATGGGAGTACAAGATGAGGTAGTTGAGCATACATAACCAAATATAAACATGAATATAAGCGTAGCAGCATAGTAGTTATAATAGTATAATAGTATAATATAGTAGTATATAAACAGTGAACAATGTAGTTGTGCATGTGTCCACACAAGTGAAAGTATGTGTGTGTATTTGTGCGCGCGTGTGTGTGTGTGTGTGTGTGTGTGAGAGAGGGAGAGGCAGAGAGTCTCGTACAGTTCAGGTTCGCTTTGTGTGTGTGCGTGTGTGTGTGTGTGTGAGAGAGGGTTCGTTCCATTTCAGTTCTGTGTATTAAGAAGCCTGATGGCTTGGGGGGAGAAACTGTTCAGCAGTCTGGATGTGAGGGCCTGAATGCTCTCTTTCCAGTTTCTGCATATGGATACAAGACAATGAAAACAACCCAATTCAGCCCATGTTAAAGCTGACCAGATGGCAGGTGGCTGCCCGCTGCACTCTCCAAGCCTTTTATTCCTTATTTTTCTTCCCCCTTCTCTCTTCTGTGCAAAGTGTCTGCCTTCATGCAGAGTGAGTGAGCAAAGTAATGGGCAGGAGGTAGCGCGTGAAAAAGGTTAGGAGGGGAGAAAAAAAATCACCGCCAGAGAGAGAAGTGAAGAGTGTGTACCTGGCTTCTCAGGCCAGATGTATTTACTTGGATAATGATAGTCATCAGGGCTGACATGGCGTGTGAGTGTGTGTGTGTGTGTGTGTGTGTGTGCTGTGTGTGAGTGTGTTACATGCAGCAGAGTGGAGCACAGGATGCTGTGGCGGCTAGATTTCAGCTTGGCTGACTGACTGCATAGCCCAGGGGCTTGCTTGCAGATTTACTTGCTGGTAAAAACACTGCAGTCTCCTGTTTGTACTCCGCTCAACTTTGTTCTTGCTTTTCCAGCATCCTCTTTCCCTTCATAAATCTATCATTCCTCTGTGTTACGCTTCAAAAGTAACATTTTTTTTAAATTCATACCAACACACACACACACAGCTGACTTACGTTTGCACTGGAGCATGATTGCAGGGTATCTCCCCGAACACACTTTCCTGTGCTTGCACACACTCCCTCCTGTTACCATCTCACCCCTCCTTCTCTAGCTTCTTACTGAAGACAGTTAATTCAGCAGACAAGTGTATGGAGGACTACAAGTGCCAAAATTAAATAAATACATCATTAAATAATTTACATATATATATGTATTCAAATTAACTAATGACACATTTAATAACATGTTTATGTATTTAATTCCAATTTTAATTAATGACATTTTATTAATTATTTCATGATGTATTTAATTTTGGCACTTTTAGTGCTCAGATACATTTGTGTTTTGAATAAGGAGATCCCACCACAGCACCTCTTTTTTTTTTTTTTTTTAAACAGTATTTCTGGCCACCTTACACAATATCCTTTTTTATACAAACCTTTCTTCAAATCATTAAATCACCATGGCTACTGTGCATTTGCGTGTGCACCAGGGCTGGGACTGATAATTCATCTTTTCCAGGAGGACACAGGCAGGACATTTTTAAAACCGTTCTAATCGAGAGCTGCCCAACACAAACCACACACAACAAAAACAGACATATGGGTGCTTAGATATGGATTGCCTGGACTGGATTTAAAACATTAGTCGTAAGGCGGTATGTCTGAACCCTGATGTTGAGTCTGTCGGGAGAAAGGTGGAAAATCGGTTTCTACTGCCATAGCCTTGAAAATCTCTTACTGAAGGAAAGAGCAAAGGCACAGAGAGATACCAAGAGCGAGTGAGGGGAGGAATGGACATTACATAAATGACTGTGGGTCAGCTGTTACACAGGCAGTGCATTTTGCTTATGTGGGTGAGTGTGGGCTCATGGGAGAGCAAAACAGGCTGAAACAAATAACATGGAGCAAGAAGACCTCCAACAAAACATCATTACAAGAAGCTTCACAGGCATTATTGTCTCAGCAGAGATGACATGGAGGACACAAATCCCACACACACACACACACACTCTCACAGCTGGAGATCACAGTCCTGTGCGTCTGATGTTGGTAGGTTTTAGTGTGGATCAGGCATAAACTGAGCAAGGTCAGTTTAGAACTGCAGAAACAAACAGCAAACTCCAAAACCGAGAAAAGCACTAATGACAACGTCAATTATAATGGTTACAAAACATGGTGGAATTAATTATAACAAGTATTTACAAAAGGAAATGGTAAATCAGAAACGTACTTTAAATATATTTTTCTCATTTGGTGTTCTGTGTCCTATCCCATTAAAATTACCCAAAAATTGGATAGAGGATATGGGCTTTAAATGTACAATCTGAGTCTGTTGTGATGGTTGAGAACTACTAAGACTACTACAGATAACTATGTTATCTGTGAAAAGCAGAGCAGGTCTTTTCTTGTCTTCTTATTAAATGACAGAATGATGGATTTAAATTCATTTTCATGGCAGACTTTTATAGGTATATGCATAGACATACATGGTGCGCATTAAAAGGACACATAGAGCACTGGCTGAAGGTTGGGAAAAATGTGGAAACCAAATGAAAAATGGAAGACTGACAGTGTCTCATTCTTCTTTCTTTAATATTGGAGCCATGCAGCTACAGAGAGGTGGCAATCAGTGGGTGAGTTTTGGAGATAAAAGAGGAGAAAGAGAAACAGAAAAAGATGGAAAGAAAGGACAGCCTCTTCAGACACCATCATCTGACCATTAGGAGGGTAATGAACATGGCATTGCTGCTGCCAGGCAACCAATGATTACCTCTGTCACACGCTTTTGCCTCACATAAACACCATACAAGAGACCCAAACTCTAGATGGTGTCGTTTTTTTATACGGAAGCTTGTAGTTAGTTTTCTTACTGCAGCTGGCAGCAGCATTTCAACTAGCACTGGATAACACTGGGGTCACCCCCTTACCCAAGGCCTTGACAGGCAAAACAGCAAAAACACCTCTGTTACTACACAAGTGGGGTAATAACACATGACAACGACACAGGAGGCATTTTAAACTCAACCATACATACTTCACCACCCAAAGCTTTAAAAGTCACTCTGGTTACATTTAAAAAAAGATGACTCATTAATTAGGTAAACCGCTGGTTCTGTCCCCATCCGAACCTATGCCTGATAACCTCTCCTGTGTCTGTTCAGATAGATGTGCATGAACACTTGCGCATGAGCAAACCAATGTGTTCTGTGTGTGGCTGTGTGTCAGCAGTTGTCACCAGCTCACAACTCCCCCGAGGTTGTGGGTTGGACTGTCAGACTTAGTCACAGATCACACATACAAATGCAGTTGATGTTTGTCACCGTCTCCTGGAGATCAGGCAGCCATGTCAGAGTATACGGTTTCATCCCTCCATCATTGTTTCCTGGACAGAACATGGTCCCGTGTAGATTATGTGAGTCAGTTTGCTGCTTGCTTACTGCTCATTCGAAGGGGTGTTCGAAAAACATGTTTGTATAAAATTACAAACATATTTGTTACCTCACCCAGGCACAGAGACGAACAACTGCAAAAGAATAGGTGGGTGGAGAATGGAGAGGAAAGGAAAGTGGAAATCCACGCCAAGAAGATTTGTTGGAGGCCACAACAAGATGCTAGTCAGGATAGCAGCACACTCTGGTGGATGCTTGCTTAACACTCGATCAACTTTTTGCAGAAAATGCAAAGACATTAACGTTTGTATAGGCTCAAAGATGAGCATCTGTAAAAGTAGACCAGCAGCCCAGATTTACAACAACAATATGCAAAAGCCATGATCACAACAGTCATAGATGACATCACTCTAAAACTGCTCTTCTGAGGACCAACATTAAAAATACTGACCTGAAATCTGCGAGGACCATCGTTTACTTAATTAACTTTTTTATACTGAGTAACTAATGGATGTTTTTTGCAGCCTTTTGTGCTGTATTTCTAAAATACTCAAATTATATGCAGACAGTGACAGATCCTAAAATCAAATCAGGACTAATTTTGGTTTAGTCAAACTAATGAGTTTTAATGCCCGCACATATTAATTTAACATAGGAACTCTGTGGACGCCCCTCTGTCTAAACCTGGTCCAGGCAGGCAGCTTGTTGGCCAGACTGGGGCTGATTGTAGGTGACAGGGACACTGCTGGCCAGAGGGACCTGGGAATGTTGGCATGGCAATGAGGAAAGGTCATCACCACAGCACTGTCAGCATCATTACTGTGACACAGGGATGCAGGAGCTGCTGCGAGCACACTGAACAGCAAAACATGTCGTTTCCTTTGGCTTTGTGAGGCAAAATAACATTCGGCCATTATAATTTTCAAATAGGTCTTACTGGGCGGCTTTATTAAGTCACAATTTCACTATACGGTTAAAGTCAGAACTACAGTACTTTGCCTCCTAAAGTCCTTAAGGGAAATGGATATTTATATATATGAGAAAATATTCTGCCTCTCCTTCAAGGTTCATCGATGGTTCTCTGGTTCTGCTCAAATCTAATTTTAGCTTCACTCTGCCAACATTTGCTCTCTTTCATTAGCAGATGATTTATCAGCAAATGAGTGTAGTATTTTGTTTGACATTGTATTACTCCCATTACTCATGGAAAGGCAGGTTTTTGTCCTTGAACAAGTTGCTAATGTTAACACGTCACATCTTTGAAATACATTTTTGCATTTATATGAATTTCAGCAAAAAAAGTTCCCTACTTTCATTCAGTGATTTTTTTTTCCAGCTTAATTTTCTGTGAATGATTCTCTCGCCGAACACTTCTGTCGATGAATGCCTCGCACGCTCCCTCTCTCCATTCTGCACTCTCCTCCTTATAGCTTGTCAAGTGGGAGCAGAGGGTAGGAGGAGAGAGTGATTGGAATTCATTATGGTCAAATGATTGCAAACTCTGGAAGCTGAGAGGCTTTTCTAATCACAGCTGAATGCGCTGGAGAGTTAATGTGGGCAGGCTATGGAAAGGAGGAGAAAGGGGGCGCGGGGACTCCATCGTCAGTGGAGCACTCTCAAAGGCTCTTCACAACGCTCTAATGGTGGAATTGTTCTGACACTGAATAGAAACATAAGATGCTGTTTCACTGGGATGACTGCCTCTGACAATTTATTCAGGTTTACTACAGAGCACAGAGGCCTTTTTCAAAATCCTTTTCTTTTGCAATCAGATGGTGACGTTTGCTACTAAATCATGGATCAGTCATGGACCCATCACCAGTATATGACAAGACGACAAATTTATAATCTACATTTTCTTACACTTTTTTATAGTAATTCACACATATAAAGTATTGCTATCTTTTGAATACATGTATCAAGAATTACTCTTTCCAGCTAATTATTAGCAGTAAAGTAGGAGAATGGTTGCTGCCCCTGTCTCCCACTGTCTGTACCCACAGGTCTTACATCTAGAAGACCGTTGCCTCTCACATCCTGTTTGCTCCTCCTCTTCCGCCTGGGCATGTTGGCACCTAATACAAAGGAGCCAAATAGTTGGCACACAGCGGGCGTCCAAGGGCCGTGGATCAGAGGAGAAGAGATCACTCAAGCTGCCATCAACTTGGCGCAGACTTTTGGAAACAACTCGCTACAGATTAGCCTGCAGTGCTAACCTGTATGACTGCAGGCCGTTGGCAAACCACATCAATGGCTAAGAGACTCCCCACAGACTTTAAAGACATATGTGCACATGGCAGATCAAATTAAAATGCTGACACTGAGGTGGTTTCATCTTTTGGCACTATCTTCCAAAGAGCCACCTGGCCTGTACAGAGTGCCTGTGCACACATCCCACAGTCCTCGTCGGCGATAACTGCTGGCGCTAGCCTGGAAATCTCTAGCTTTTGAATCCAGAGCCATATGTCTCTGTTAGGAGGTGCATAATGTTGAATACATTAGAGATTCCTGCTTATTTCAGCTTCCAAAAAGTAAAGATGCAGACTCCACACACAACTTACAAATGTGTGGTATGATGTGCAAATTTCTGATAAAAGCCACACTGTAAATTCAAAAATTCCAAGAACAGGACAAGACTCTTTAGAATTCTGTAAAACTTTCATCTGATTTTTTTAGTCCAGAGAGTTCTCCCAAAATGCCGCAGCACCCTAGCATGAGTGAAATCTATTAAGTTATAATTTTATTATCACATTTTAAGACCTTTTAACCCACATCTAGAATAGAAGACTTGATTAATGCCAGTCATGTCTTAAATCTGACGTGTACAAGTTAGTTATTACATGTTTAGTGCGCAAATTAAAGAGAGATTGGAGGCCATGGTTTTAAAGGCGGGTACAGTAGCTATGAGGTGGACACTGCTAATGAGATGGTTTGGACAGAAGAGGCCACACATAGCTGCAGAGCCTCTGAATAATCACACAGTTATGAGGAATCCATCCAGGGTGGCGTATCATATTTTCACACCCGGGGCAAACCTGACTCCTGGTGTATGAGTGTGCATTATGTGCGATACATTTATGCCAGCTGCATTTCGTTCCTGATGGACACACACAGATTTATGGAAGGCCACAGGAGAACTCACTTCAATTAACACCACCCTGCCCCTCGTTATTCTCAAAATAGCTGTTGTAAAAACGTGTGTGTACCTCACAGTGTATGTCACCGAGTAGCAAAATCACAAATGACAATTTCCTACTTATCTGCATTTTTAGCTTTAGCTGCATTTACCATATACATGGTATAAACTGCATACTGGCTACGACCTGTGGAGGAGCCTCCATGCTATATATAGAGGCGTAAATGCTGCAATGGCCCACCACAAAACATCTGACAATGCAAATCTAATCTAAGCTAACATGCCATGGTCATGTCGTGTCCCAGTTTAGGTTTGAGCTACTGGCCTTTGACTAGAATGGTCATGCTCTCGAGGAGGGAAAATAGGGGGGCGAAATGAGCAGAGGAAACAACAGGTGGGCGCATGGGTGCTGAAACACGGCTCACCAACGGGGACATCCTAGTTTTATTGGGTATGGCCAACTGCTTTACTGCCAACACCACTATCCCCAACACCATGTCCATTCAGCAGCACTCTGCCTCTGCCCCTCTCACCCACATGACAGCAGAGACCCCCCAGCAGCTGGAGCTGATGATGCTTGTCAGCAGAGAGATCGTGTGTCTGCTGGGTCCAACTCCAGACCCGCCTCTGTGTGACTCATGCACACACATTTACAAGCTTCACAAATGTGCACGACCATGTTCAGACTCATGACACACACACACACAAAACCCTGCACAACAATAATGCTCAGCTAATTATTGTTGTTTTTTTTAACCACTAGATATTGTTTTGTGATAACACTACTGAGACTATTCTTTTCTGTGCCTAAATTCTGTGAAATGGCATAGTCAGTAAATAAATTACATAAATTCAGTAAATAAAAATAAATTCTGCAAAAATAAAAGGTATTGTTTTACAAATTTGACTCCTTTTAATACAAATAACTAGGTCTAAATTAAGCCAACATCTGAAAGCTCCTTTTAACCAAACCGTGCTTGCCTTAAGACGTCCCCACACAGACTATCATTTGGACCTTTGTCAGAGAAGATGCTGGAAGATGTCGTATCCTTACAGCATGACACACTACGGAGGTTACATATTCCTTCAGTAGAACAGTGCTTAATGGTCAAGATGCTTCAGATGTGTTATTTTTGAATAGAAGACAATAAAAAAGACTGCTTTTCTTTGTTATCTATTGGAAATAATCGGCTTCCTACCACCCTCCACTCTTCCCACACCTCTTCAAGTCCCTTCTGTATGCATCCACACAGCACTTTACAGCTTGTTAATGGGACAGGGTGTTTGGTGCCCAGTAGCGTGAAGGTGACATCTATCACTTACAGCTCAGGGGTACTATAAATACCAAGCTCAGGTTCCCTGTGGTCCCACCTTCTGACGGCTACAGCTACAGCTACGAGCAGGAGGGAAGCAGACGTGGAGGCTGAAGCAGAGGCTTTTAGCTCCTATGCCAATTTACCATCCTTGTCCAGAAATACCACATGATTTGGTTTGTAATTTGGGAATATATTCAACCAATTAAGACATGACTATGTCACCTTCGCAAGACCTTTTGGAGAAAAGTAAACAATTCTCATCTATAAAGATGTAATTGTTGCCTAAATCTGCAATACCTCTGACGTTCATAATGACATATTGTAAAGAGAGCCTGTCTTGTAAATGATGTTAACAAAGTTCATCACTAAAGGGTGCTGATTAATACTTAAACGGTGAAAAGATAGTATTGTGTAAAAGAAAAGAGGGACCAAACCTGGATCAAATGGGTAATGATGAAAAGAAAAGATGGTGGGTTTTGCTAAAATAAGATGGATTGGAAGGCAGGAATAATAAGACCGAGTGTGTGGAGTGATGGCAGCCCTCCCACTGGTACCTACCTGTGGTGGAACAGATTGAAATGGCTGCAGACTGTTCGGATTGCTATGGCAAACAAGCTTCAGCTGACAGATGGCAGCCTCCGAGCGTAGGGCACCGAGCCATCTGCGGTGTGCACGCTGCTCTCCACGCCTGTAATTATGTGCTCGTGGCCTATAGGAAGGAAGGGAAAAATTGGAGGGCATGACTTCTTTTTGTTAATTCTGAAGAAAATTGGAATTTTGAGGATGGATTTTTAAAAAGGTGTTTGGAGGAGACCTGGAATGATCTCTAAATGTCCACACAGAACAAACTTACTGAATATAAATTAATAATGAGACGGAGAGAACAGGGACAGAGTACGCACAGAACAGAGGCAGATTAATTAAATTTTAGTGACAGCAAAGTGCATGAAAACACTGCAGCTATATTGCCTCATTGTGCTCAGAAGAACAATTAAAATAATTGACTTATTTTCATCTTTTCTTTTTGCTTCATCTTATTTGGAAAGCTCAAAATAATGTTATATACACTCTCTGAAGCATAAAAGCTAAAGGATTAAGGACTAAAATGACATTAAAACATATTACTAACAGTGATGTCCTGTGTATGTGTGTGTGTGTGTGTGTGTGTGTGTGCAAGCCTTCACATTCAACATATCTGTCAGTCCTATTCTCTGTCAAATTAGGCATCAACATCTCCTGTGTAATGGATGGATTTAACATCTTTGTGTTGTCTGTGGGGTTACAGTCACCATCCCCAATGTGAGGAGAACAATGCCACGCTTTGCTCTGTGCATCTCTTTTGTTAATGCGTCGTTCATGACTGCCAAATTTACCACCTGAAACACAGCAGCAGCCATGACTCCTGCTCCATAAAAGCAAGTAATTGTTTGGCAAGCTTACAATACCCTGGGGAAGCAACAGCAGAGCTTAGAGCAGCATGCAAACACACATGCGACCCCCCACACACTTACCTATCACCTGCAGGGGGTGAAAGCAGAGTGTTGAACAACACACAAAGGAACAAAAGCTCACTGCTACTGCTCCAAAAAAACGCTCCTTATTAAAAACACCACCTTTCACGAAGCAACAGTACAGGCAAAGACATACATCCGTGTTTCAAATGTTCAACAACAACGTGACCCCTGCCTGGAACCATGCCGATGTATGGCGAAGATTATCTCACAAGCTTTATAACAAGCTACACCTTCATCTACATCTTTGTTTCCACTTGAACACCTCGCTGATAAAAACACTTCCAAACAATCTAGTCAGCAAAATCACACAACCGTGAAATAGACAATACTACTGCATTTGGCAGTAGCCATTTTGCTACTCAGTTCCATTTCTTTCTGCACCATTTACACTCGGTCCATCAGGCAGACATTAAATCTCTGACACAAATGGGATGCATGTGTTGCAAGCTTCTCACCTGTTATTTCCAGAAATATCCTGTTATGGAATAGAGAACGTGAAATGAAAAATGTTGCCTTTGTAATCTGTGACTAAAGACATTTTCATGGTATTTTACCTTCCATCACCTTCCCACAGAGACAAGTCCTTGTTTGGCAACACTTGTTCTCTCTTAACCCCTCGTTTGTCCTTTTGTCCAGTGGTACAGGTAATCTGCAGAACCGTCTGTTGGCTACTCTGCACTTCTGTACACGTTCAGACCAAAATGTTAGGCCACAATCAGAGCAAAGGTCCTCAACCACCATCCACTTGTCATTCTGAAATTTTGCTTTAGAACATCACAGGTTTGCATTCACATTATTTCATTATACAGCCAGACCACTGCAGGTAGTGTAACAAATTCATTAGCAATGCTTAGCATGCTAAGTGTATCTAATTTCTGACTGTAACAGGAATATGGACTTTATTTACTACAACTATGGTCAAGGCTGACCGTGATCCAATCACAGATGGCTATATCGGCACCTCTTCCAGTCTCTGACAAACCTAATGAGTATTTATTGACCAATCAAAGAAGAGGAGATCAGCCTGTATGTGCTCAGAACACAAATGTGTCTTTAAAAGTAACGTTCCCTCCTCACAATTGATGTTCTATGTGCCTGCACCAAAGTGGGTTTTTAGTACTCACGTAATAGCGCTAATTAAACAACATAAAACAGGCCCGTAAATCTGACAAATGAAAAATTATGACGATGTAAACCGCGGTCCTTTGATCTCATACTCATAATGAAGGTGAAAAAAAAGGCGGAAGTTGGCTCATAATTGAGCGAGCCATTGATCAGGCTGGATTGCAGGAGACAGCGGCTCCGAGCAGCTGCCCTCGGAGGAAGACCTCCTCACACATTCTGGCAGCCCTTCCAACAGAATAGATAATTCTGGAACAGCAGCTCCCTGCTCACTTCATGCCAACAAATTTACAATTCAAACATGGACCAATGTGTTAAAGCAGAACATTAGAAACACCGATTTGCTTTTAAAAGAACGTGACCAACACTGGAGAGAGAAGTTCATGTCAATCCTAAACGGAGTAGTTTTTTTATAGTACTGTTAATGTGTGTTAATAATTACTTAATATTCAAGATTAACAATACATTTGTATGAGTTAGATTTCTTTATTACACTCAAAATGTTAACTGAGTGGAAGTTGCTAGTGTCAAACAATATCCAGGGCAGGTTCCTTCTAGGTTTCAAGGCTAAGGCTCCTCTTCACTCCACAAAAGTGGAAATGTCATCTGGAGATGGTTCTGAAAGCTGCCACAATGCCAGCTATGTGCCAGCGTAACCTTATCTTCCAGGCTTTTTGTGCCCTGCTGCTGTCATGTGTGCCCCGGGGAAGACAGCTTAGTACCGTTCTAGCTACAGCGGTGAAAGAGAGCGGGGCAGAAGAGATCGCTCATTTTAATAGGCCTGTCACATCTGTTTTTAGAACCTGTGGACGACTCCTGCTGCCGGCCTGTGAATCTACTGACCCCAAAAGGATGTGGCAAGCTGTGATTAGCTTGGGGAAAGCAGCGGGGGGGGGGGGGAGTAGAGAGCAGTACATAATATAAGCAATGAGGCTGACAATTTCCCACTTACTGGAGAAATTTTTAAATGCTAACAAAACATGTCCACAAACATCACATGTCTTGACTGGTGCATAATACACAAGACTGGTTATATTACAGACCCAGTTCCCTGCATTTATTACACTTTAAAAACAACAGCCCACACCACGGCTCCAATCTGCTGTTCTAATCACTGCAGTGTTGGCAGTATATCCAGCTAAATAATGAATGCCTGGGCTGTAAGGGAAATTTGTAGCTGTCTACTTTACAAGAGCTTCTTATTCCATTCACCAAGTGCCAGCTCGGTTTGCCTTGTAATTAATGACTACTGACTGGTCACTAACGGTCCAATAAATCTGCCTTGTAGGTCTGGCCTGCAAAAGGCAAAATAATGAAAGGCCTGAAAGTTGGTACAGTAAATGACCTTTTGGTAATATGTTTACTTGAATGTATACAGACGTTATTTACTTTGTGGGGAAAAAAGGGAATAAATGCCTACTGCACAATAGCCTTGGGATGAAACAAAGGAAAGCATACGCATTACAATATTATCTTTATTTATAAGGTACCTTTAAAAGCACAACAGTGCATGTCAATGTGCCCTTTATTAGAAGCGTACCCTCAATAACAGCCACAACAGTGTAATCGCTCAGCAACATTAACAACATCAACAGCACTCAGCAACCACATTTACAGTGCCTCCTTGCCACTGAGAGAATTTTTAAGATCTGTGTATATATACCGTAGATGTAGAAGTACAGTCATGTTCAGGGATTTTTATGCTCTCATTTCAGTCCTCTTTAAAAAAAAAAAAAAAAAAGACGGAAATGTAATAGAAGACAGCGCAAGAAAGCTGAAGTAGTTGGTTGACAAACTGACGATTCAGAGGTCAGTCTCTTGGTGTGACAACCAGGTAAGGGGCCTTTCCTGCTTTGTGCAACCCCTGATAACTGACTTTGACAAGGCTGAACATCAAAACTACAGCAAAATACATCAAAGCTGCAATTGAAAGGCCACCATTTCGCCAGAGTAACCATCTGGATCTTATTTTATCTCCCTGCGTGGCATTCAGTTCTTGCACTTCATGTTAATGCTCAAACAGAAGTGGAGCACTTCCATTTTTACCTGGAAAAACATGTTTTTGAGTCCTGATCAAACATCTGATTGTTAGAAAGCTGTAGGTAGAACGGTCAACAGTACTGCTATTGTGTGTAGTTATTCTGCAAATATGCAACATTATATTTAAAAAAAGCGTTGAACTGCACTTTGCCTGCACAGCTGGGTTTTTAAGGCTTTGTGTGGACAACAGAGAACTCTTATGAGAACACTCATCCAAGGGAAAAGAGGAATACGATTCAAACCAATTTTCTCAGCAAGAGAACAAATCCTCACCTGTCAGAGAGATGCAGGAAAGAAAAACTCATCCAGCTGACAGCCAGAGTGCTCCTTAATAGCTCTGTCCTGGATGGAGCAGGGCAGAATAAAAAGACAAGGGCTGTTGTATCGATCAAGCCTCCGCCTCAGATAGACTTGAGCGCCTGCTCTTACAGACACCGAGGGTTGAAAGTACACCTGCGCCCACAGACTTAAATGTAATTTCTATTCTCAGTTCCTGGATGGTCAAAAAAAAAAAAAATGACGGATGTGGAAGCAACAATTCACAGTAAATAATGGCTGGAAGATTCAGGGTAAAATAAATCTAATTATTTCACATAACAAAACTATAAGAAAAGGCTGGAGAAAAGTACAAACTACCAATAAAAATGTGGTAATAGAGAGGAAAATATTTGTCCCTTTCACCAATTATGAAACACGCTTCTTAGTGCCGTCGATGGGAGAAACCTTGAACACTCGCAAATATGCAGCCAGGGCACAGCAAGTGCACACTGAAAACCTTGATTTCTAATTCATTTAGTCATTTAGTCAGCTGTATTATAATAATAATACAGCTATTATTATTATGATTGTTGTTAGACTCTACAAATATAGACACACAAGAACATATCCATATCATGACTGAATGAATAAATGTATTTAATCATATACAAAGTGGAGAAATATGTTTTTTCATTTTTATATCAACAATCTTTTAATCTTCTTATGAGCAGTTACTGACTTACTGAATGTACGCAAGGATTAAATTGTCCTACAAAGATCTAAGGGAACTTCAAGTCTGAATAAACTGGGATAAAGCTAGGATGGTGCCAGTCATTTAAAAGTCATCAAATCCAAAATATTTAACATGTGTATAATCATCCCCAGAACAATTACAAAAAGATAATAATTGAAATATAACAATTCCTGTCACTGTGCAACAATCCTTATGAATGGGTACATTCAAACCAATTTAAGGAGTGTAAATTTTTCAAGAGTGATGTCTATAAATAACCCCCCTCATACCCACACACCCACACACAGACCTTTTGGCCTAATCCAGTGCCTGTATTGCCATGTAGGTGGATATACTTTATCTTGAAGCCCAACCAAAGCCACAGGGAGGTGTGCTGTGGAACAGACCCAATCGTCTTCCTCTCACCGCCTCCCACACCGAGTTTTAGCCCTTCACTCAAGCTTCACTCTCAGGGGAACCGTGTATGTCAGAGACAGCAGGTGTGAGGTGAGATTAGAAAACACAGGAAAGTGAAAATGAGAGGAGGATAATGGGAAACGAGGTGAAAAAATGGGACTAGTGCTCTTCTGCAGATGCTGTGCAAGCAAGTTACCTTTAAGACAACTGCGTTGAGTTTTGCAGCAGCTGTGCACGTCGTGCGTTAATAGCCTTTGTTTCTCCTCAGAGAGTGCCAGTCATGAGGTCCAAGTGATGGACAGCTTGGTGGCTGGCACCGGTAGATGGAGAATACTCCAAGGCCATCCACTCCTCCGAGAAGCAATTATCTCTTAGCCTCAGCCCCACACCGTGGGCCTGCATGAGAATGAGCCCAAGGCCATGCCTCAATGCCTGGCATTCTCTGCAGACCACATACACATGCAACACAGCGTGACAGGATGCAAAACTTTGCTCGCACATACAGCAAACGGGAGAAAGTCAGTCTATACTACACTGACACAATCCTCCCGTTTCGTCAAACGGACCTGTTGGAAATCCTAAACGTATGAAAACCAGCCTGTCAGCACAGATTTAGAGCAGAAAGTCCACCTCTGGGACACAAGCGAAGCCTAAGAAACTGACAGGTAAAACCCCTCAGAGTCAGCAGGCTGACATCTATTTAGCCTCAGGGCAGAATAAATTAATTTTTCATGTAAGTTTACATGTCTAAGATTATATGTACAAGAGGGGTCCAATAAGCAACGTCTGTATTTTAAAGGCCTCAGGCTGCAGCAGACTCATCAGTGTCTATTCAAATATGAAAGGCTGCACTAACCGCTAATTAGCAACTGCAACAGCAGGTTTCTTAAAAAGAGCATTTATTTAATTATCAAAAGGGCATTGGTAGAATTTAGGTTTGGTAATAGGTGAAAACAAAGAACACACACAACAAGCAAGCTCCAGCACATCTGACTTGTTTGGTATGAACAGCAGGCACATATGGCCCATAACAAAAACAAATCTATAGTCAATATTAGCCTGTTTGCTTGCTCGTCTGTGCCGTCACTTACATCGGCATTTTGTGCCTTCGCCCAAAACAAACACTATATCTGCAGAAAGCTTCTCAACCAGCTGAAGACACATGTACTTCCAGCCAATTTCTCCCGAGATCAAACTGCAAACATTTTCACAGCTGCTCGTTTGAATCCTACGAGGTGAACGTGAACAGCCAACATTTTGGCACTGTCAGAAGTTTTTCCAATCAAACATGGTCAAGGTCAAGTCAAGCATTCAAGTACGGCCACGCTTGACCAATGCGCCGTACAGAAAACAATCAAACTAAAGTATAAATGCAAAACAAATAAGCTGGAATTCATAGATAAGGCCTTTTCTAAGCTATATTTGTAAAATCCTCGCTTGCCTCATATACGTTTTTAATTAGTTCTTTATTATATTAATCCAAAACAAGCATTGCCAGAAAATAATCACTGTAGTGTTTCAAGGTAAAACAGCTGATATTTGAATTTTCACTGAAGAAACGTCTCGCTGCTCATTTGTAAACAAAGTAATTTTGATGGTTGTCCTGGTAAACCACCAGAGAGCATACAGTGCTGTGCGTAGACCCAGTCCCTGACTTTGTGAATGAACCAATGGTCAGTGAACCTTGTCTGGCACCGTCTTCACCGGGTTTTGCTGAAGCTGTTCGACAAAGTGGCGCTGGGGGGGGTGGTCTAACCTCTGTCGCACTATGTTTAAAATAAAACACAGTGAACGTAAATGATATAAATTAGAAACAAAGAAAGGGTCCATCCTTCTTGGTCAAACAAGGAAGTGGCCGAGGCCGGACTCAAAAATTCCTTTCCTTTTTTCACTTTGTGTGTCCACTCACTTTATCGTTGTGGGCTGTGTGGTGTGTAGACAGAGCTGGCAGACAGATGACACTTAGTGCGCGCACACACACACACATACATACACACACACACAGCAACTCCTGCTTCTCTGTGTGCTCTGCTAATATTTACACTACCAGCCTGAACACTGCCACTATTGAGTTAAACCTTTCAAAATAATGTTTGACTAGCATTAGAACAACAGTGTGGGTACACCGGCAGGGCAATAAGTCTGGTACCCCTCACACCAGGTCCCAGATAGCCCGGGGAACGTTGTGGGTGTGTGCTGATGTCGTCTTTCCACACCAGTTAAACAACTGACGAGTCAGTGTTCCTTTGTGTGCGCCTTATTGTGTTTTCATTCCAACCTTTTCAGATGTGCATGATCTGACTGACTGTGTGGACATTTCAGGGTGTGTAAATCATACCAAACAACAAGCTAAATAAGAAAGCTAAAGGTCAGAAATTACAAAAGCGAACAGTATCGGAGTGGAACATGGTCTCCACCAGCAACTACCCGCGCCAGCACTGCCAGGACCTCGTCTGACTAAAAATCAATGACCAACTCAAGCAAAACTAATTCCTTTAAATTTGTGAAACATTAGCCTGAGACTGACCCATTAACAGTCAGCATTCATTCCCATTAATATAATAATACGAGACTATTTATTCATTACCATTAATATAATAACACAAGACTATTTAATCCATGTCCAAAGGTTAATATATAGCCAACACAACACATCAGCACCCATGCTTTAAAATGAAGCTGAAATAATAAAATTAGCCTGAAACAGGAAACAGCTGAGGAACAGATTTAACTGTGTGTATTTTTAATATGGCTATTACTAGGGCAGGGTGGGGGTGGGCACAGAAAGCAGCATCTTCTATGGTTAGCACTGCCATCTTCTGGTGACAGATATTGCCAGGAAGTGTACAGAGATTAATCAAATAAATATAAACCAATACCTATAGTACTACTCGGAAAATTCGAATATCGTGTAAAAGTTGTTTTATTCAGGCAATCCAACATTAAAGGTGAAACCAATACATTTTATAGGCTCATTACATTAAAAGTGAGATATCTCAAGCATTTTTTCTTGTAATTTTGCTGATTATGATTTTTTTATTGATTCCAAGCAATATTCAAATTTTTTGAGCTTTTGAATTTGAGGTTTTCTGAAGCTCCAAATCCTAATCAGCAAAAAAAACAAATAAAAGCTTGAAATATATTGATTCGCACACTGTCTATATAATATTAACATTTCACCTTTACGGTTGAGTGACAGAAATGCATGCACTTTTTCAGGATAGTCTAATTTTCCGAGTAGTACTGTATATTTCTCCTATATAAGTATGTGTGACATCAGGTAGTATATTATTATTACAATATTAGCAATAGGCAGAAACTGACAGGTGGATGTTACATAGTTCACAACACACACTTTAAAATCCGCAGCATTTGGTCAAAACTGAAGAGACTGTAAGGGTCTCAATTATCTTAAAAGCAGTGATTATGTATTTATCTCACCCTATTCTCATCCAAGTATTACTCCTCAACTCTCTTGTAATTATCAAAAAGTAACATTTGCAATCATTTGCGTTGTCAGTCGCTAGAACAGGGTTATTGTGTGAATTCCACACTGTACTAATCACAGTCCAGGTAACAATGTCAGCTTTGTCAAAGGAAGTTTCCCCAAAGCAAACACGCGCACAAAAGGAGATTAGGTGCCGTATTTTCTTGTAACTATTTCAAGCTCGGCTAAAAGGAAAGCAATTATGTCTCTTTTTAAAAGCCACTTGGACAGCCCTTGTGGCAGTCTGAATAGTCCCACTCACACTCAGTTGAACTCAATTTCATCCAGCAGCTGAAAAAGAAAATAAATAAATACAGCCACAAAAACAAGTGTTCAGGCACGAGCTGGTAAAGAAGCACAGTCCAATACTCCTTGATGTGACAGATTAAACATCTAAACGCAATATGGCATTTATTGTTTTTTTTTTTTTTTTCTTCTTTGCAATACATGCAAACGGTAGCCAGATTAACTGATAGCAGTAAACCATCACGGCATCTCGTGTCTGTGTCAGCGTTCAGGGCAGAAATCTATTAATAACGTTGGATTTTTGTGCAAAAGGCAGCAAACAGCAGAATGGTCCAAGCTGTACCAAACCACAGTGATTTGTGAGCTTGTTTGTTCTGGCTGGTAAACACTGAAACATTATTGCACCAAGCAAAAGAACTTAAATAAGCCTTCAATCATTTTGGGGGAGTAATTTTGAAAAGAAAGGTGGCTCGTTTTTTTTTCTCCCTGTAGCCATGAATCAAGCCTGTTTAAAGACTCAAACCTAAAGAGAGCACTGACAGCCTGGATATACAGCAGCCAGCCACATCTGTGCCAGTGAGGGTCACACCGGTTCTCACACCGCGTGTGTCCAGGCCTGGTTTTGACTGGTTGATTGCAGGCAGTGAACATCAGTGGGAGGCCTAAACCTGACCTTTTAAGTGGGACAGAAAACATCAGCCGACAGGCGCGCGTCTAAGGAAGGACATTAAAACACAGGAAATAGAGTAGCAAGATGGTTTTCTTCTTGGTTTTGGTTCCTGGCAATCCAAGGCCAACTTAGCTAATAGAAGCTCTGAACGGTTAACCAGGCTAGCAATAAATGTCTAACAGCAGTCACATCAAGTGACATTATCCAACCATCAGAAAAGCCCTCAAACCACCTCTCTGCTGGATTCCCTCTCATTTAACTGGCCTCGGTTTCAGAGGAAGCCATACTGGTCTCAGCCGTATTTGGTTCTCCACTAGTTCATTTAATATCAGGTAACTTGACTTTTGCCACAAATCAAACAAACATTCTCCATGTAGTATGAGCCAATTTCAGCAGAATTAGCAAATGTTTTCCGAAAAGCAAATCAGCATGTCCTACGTCTGGCTCCTGCCTTTTATTACTGACTGACGGATACATTTTGGAACAAAACAGGTTGCGCCTGGCGTTACCAACCAAAACCTAATTTTGAATAAAACTGTTACTCTTTTGGATCAGGCTGCTGTTAAAATGACTCTTAAAACAGAATATGAATACCTATCTGTATTATAAAAATGTTTCTGGCAGCAATGTAAATTATCAAAAGTTGAAAACTGAAATTATCACAGCTGATAAAGTGTGTAAAACAGCCACGCTCTGAAATTCCTTCACCACTAAAATAAGCTTTGTGGGAGATTAAAGAGAGTGCTTTTGTCAATCCATCCTCATTCATCCTGGTTGATCCTGAAAGGAAATGTATAATTA
The DNA here is from genome assembly GCA_015343265.1 of Pao palembangensis. Classification (NCBI taxonomy): domain Eukaryota; kingdom Metazoa; phylum Chordata; class Actinopteri; order Tetraodontiformes; family Tetraodontidae; genus Pao; species Pao palembangensis. The sequence goes on from CM027081.1 coordinate 15,177,920, forward strand.
GTATAAAAGTGAATTAAGCTGATTTGCATTTATCATAGATATAAATACTGGGCTAGAACTTGTAAATTATTTTGTAGTTGTATAAAGACGTAGAAGCTCGTGGTCCAAACTGCACTGACTAATGAGCCTGTTAACGTTTAAAGGAAGAGAAATTAAAGACTCAAAGTGAAATAGACATTCATTGTATCTGTATCTGACATTGTATCTGTTTCTCCCTCTCTCTCTTTTTCTCTCTGTCCTGTCTCCCTCTTTTTTTCCTCCTTTACCCAGCCAGCTTTCAGCAGGATGGTTCCTCCTTGTAAGCCTGGTCCTGCTCAAGGTTTCTTCCCGTTAAAAGGGAGTTTTTCCTTGCCACTGTGCTTACCTGGGGGTTGAGGGTCTGGGTTTCTGCCTCTGTAAAGCACCTAGAGACAATTTTTATTGTAAAAGGTGCTATATAAATAAAATTGAATGAATGAATGAATTCATGCACACTAGGTCTTGGTGTGTGTGTGTATGTAGATGGATTTAGATCAGTCTCAACATTGTGATAAACAGAAACGCAGGCAGTAAAACGTCGGGCTGCGAGTCTTAGCAAAACCACACCAGTGACAGCTGCAGAAACTAGAGTCTGTGCCAGGAACACAAGGAAAACCTCCAACCCACTTTGGCTGAGAGCGTTTATCCCTCAACAATGCCTTCCAATATTTTTTCTGGAAGAAAAAAACAAAACAAAAACAGGGCTTTCATTGTTTTGGCAAGGACCTTCATGTACAGGTTGGAGCTGACAAGAAAGCCGCTAAACAGTAATCACTTGCAAATGTATTTATTTTTTTGTAGCTAATGATTGCAACAGTTTCCTGCCAAGGCTGAACCCCGGGAAGGGATTCAAGGTGTTCCTCAAGGACAATTAATTTTATCTTCTTGTTGCTTTCTCCTGAGAAAAATTGCAACAGACCAGAGCACGTCTGTCTCCTGAAGAGGGATAGCAGCTTAAACGGTTAAAGGATATTATTTTTGTTGTATTATTACCGGCTATGATGGTAGGGCTTTTTCATCTCTTTTAATGGCAGAACATTTTAGAACAGCCTGAAATTAGTCTGTTATTGGGCAGACTTGGCTGTCAAAATGCTGCCACCCAACATTATCAGTCATTTGACTTTGAATATTTAGTATTATAGTTTTTATTTCATTTGCATTTGTAATTGTAAACATACAGGACAAGCGTCCCTTCGCTTCCAACACGTTATCTGCTGGGCATGACAGCCCAGTTATGCTGAGATGCATGCAGCACAATAACAGCGCCCTGGGCAACGACGTGCAGCCAAAGCACTGAGGCGATGTGTTATTAAGAAAGTGGCCTTGCTAATTGAGTTTTAATGTCAGCGGCTGCTCCCCTACATGTGTTTGATTGAACACAGGGGAAAGTTTAGATGTTGATAAATTACAGCTGGCCCCTGGTGGCAGCTCCAAAGGTCAGGAGCGATGCTAGGACGACCGCCAGAGCCCCCTCAGCGCTTCCTTAGAGGAAGCCTGAGCACTAATTCACAGCTGTGGACGTTTATTCTTAAAATCAAAGTATCATTAACGAGAAAATGTTTACTTCTCTGTATTTGGAAAAAAAAAGAAAAAAGGATGAGTCCATTAAAGAACAAATAAGTCATGTAATTAAGTGAAAGAAATGGAAAGTGAAATTAGCTGTAATCCCTCTGTCAGCAAAAGAGGATGAACCGGCTCTACACCTGGTCTTAAAGTTGAAATTCAAATACGTATTCAGAATGAATAAACAACGGGAGAATTTGCATTTTAAGTACCAAGGCATTGTATGTCACAGCTTTGTGGAAATCATTAGTTACACTCTTCCTTGCAATTATTTTGCTCCACACACACACACTGCCTATGATAGGAAGGCAGAGAGAACGGCTCTAGTCTTTATGAGAATCACTCACCCACAGCACCAGATAAAGCAGAGCAATAACTTATTTTCAAAAATCCCAACCGGCTAATTAACATTGTGAATTCAACCAGAAAGTCTGCATTCCTCTGATGAGTTTAATTGCAACGATGTGTGAGTCACAATTTAACGGTTCAAACAGAGAGCTGCTCGGCTTCCACCAATGACAACATTTCTTCACCTCAAAGACCGCGACACATTTTTTTTTTTCCTGCACTATAATCGCGTTAAGCTTTACCTGAGCTCATTTGATGATTTAATAGACTTAAACAAGTTTTCCCTCCCAAGGTTAATTATAAAGTAGCGAATTAAATTTTGCAAACGCTGATTTATATTTGAAAAGAGTGTCCTCCGTTAGGCTCGGAGGTCATGTGATTTCCAATCTGGACTAGTACCTGCTACATTTGTGCTTCAGCTTTCTAATAAACATCTCAACAGGCTGCAAAAATGTTGACCAGCAGGAAACTTGTGTTAATCTGAGCAGATTAACCGGCATTACAAAAACTGTTGACCAAACAGAAAACAGAAATAAATGCAGTGATTTGCTGTCCATAAACAAGACCATCACAGTGAACAAGAAGTGTTTTGCAGCCTGATACTTCATGTGGAAATAATGCTTTTGATAGTGGCGCTGCTAATCCGTGGACTGGGATTGGTGTGTGGACAGTTCAGTAATTCCACAGAACAACACTCTGCGTGTTGATAATCCTATCTCAGGTGGGCACAAAAAGACAACAGAACAGCACCGTTGCTTTTACAGACACCAGCACCCTGGAAAAATGCTCCGGGATCTTTAGCTCCGGGATCTTTAGCTCGGTGTCTTATCGTCAACTCTTAACAGTCTGTGGAGCTCGCTCAGCACCAGCTCCGTTAGATAACACCTACTCTTCTCTATAATCCGCGCTTTGACTAAGTTTGCCAGTGCCTAACTGCAGCAAGATTAGAAATGTTATTTAAAGAGAATAACAATAAAAAAATACAGTTATCTCAAGAAAGTATATTATACGACAATCAAACTGGTCAATGAGAAGCACTGAAACCAACTGATAAAAAAATCTATCACTTTAATTTATAGCAAGACAGCATCATAATAAAAAGGGTGGAAAGGTAAAACCTCCTCTTCATATTGAAAGCGCCTTAATGTGCCTCGTTAGAACACGGCCTATTTAAGACGATGGTTTGTTTCCTTGGAAACGCTTCAGATCCGAGGTCTGATGTTAGAATTGTACCAGCATACTTCCAGCCAGCAGAGTTGGATTTATGCTCCTGTGTCGAAGTGCTACACAGTGGAACAAATTTGTGCATTACCACTAACTGGCACGGAGGCTGCACCGATAAACTCTTCCTCAGCCAATTTGTCTTCCAAGTTAAGTTTCCTCCATTCTGGTGATAAGCACGATCACGCGGAGGCTTTATTTCACTAATTAAAGACTGATACTTGCTGCAAGCAAATTGGTTGTCATAATTATAGTTAAAGTAAGTTTGAATAAAACTTCACATTTCACACAGAATATTTAATTAGTAACTTTTGTTAGTAACACAAACAAAAAGCTGGTATAAATCAAAATACCACTAAGCTCAGAAGCATTAAATTACGACCTTCATTTTCTCTCATCATCATCATCATCATTAAAGGAAGCTTTTCAACCTGCGGTAAACGACCTGCAGTTACCCTCATCCTCCTCACGGCTGCCCTGACATTTATTAACAAATCTATTGATGATTACAATTAAGCAAAGTGACTGGGCTCATCCCTCAAGTTCCAGTGCCTGCCCCCGGAACCTTCAGCAGATTCTGTAAATGGAACAATTAAGATAATTGACACTTCAGACCCCATTAACATAGCCTGCTTTCAGCTTTAAAGAGCTGCCATTAGATTAATTTTCATAATGGAGAAGTTCCTCTTCCCTCATTGTTCTTCATTTGCCCTTTTCTTTCCACGTGTCGGACATATCCTGTAAGCAAGGTTTCATGCTTGACTCAGAAGCGTTTAGATAACAGTAAACCGCAGGGGGAAAGCTCAAATCTGATATTAAAGTTTCCACAGCCTTCTGACTCCCCCACAACTATTTTAACTATTTCTTAGTGCAGCTTAAATATTTGTAATGTAATTGTTTTAAATATCAGGTTTAGTGTAATGCGCTTGAGGCCATAAAAACATGAATAAAACTGTCTCAGCTGGGCTCTGTTCATGACAGGGTGGGTGGCCCTAAGAAGCCAGAAACTTGATATTTCACCTGCATCCCAAGAACGCCAACCCTGGTCATTAGGCTGGGGGAGAAACACTGATATATATTTATTTATAATAAGCTCAGCCATAGTTCTGGGCGCATATATAAAATGATATAGTGTTTAATCGAAAGCCAGACTACGCAGAAAAGCTACCAAGTGAAGCCATCATTTCACAAGAGGAAATAATGGCCTGTACGAGAGCAGGAGGTCCTTATCTTAGTAACCTGACCCGTGTGTGTTTATGTATGTTTCTTTTAGTGGAACCGTGTCTTTCTTCAAAGTTCCAATAACATTCATTCATAGCGAGACCAAGGGACAGCATTGGGTTACACCCTCCCTGCATAAGGTTCTGTATGTGAGGCCACCCAGAATATTAGCATGGTTGTCATGGACTGTAGATCGACACCTTTCATGCTGCCGCCTCCTGTGGGCCCAGCACACGTCTCATATGGATGGGGCAAGAGAACTGAAGCTTCTGCTATTAAATGTTCCATTTCCCTCAGATGTTATTTCAGAGAAAACCACGCTCCTTTCAGCGGTCAGTGTGTGCCGGGTTCATTCGATGATATGCATTCCTCAGACGCTCACAACTGCCTCCAAGCAGGACAGGTTGCACCGCCAAAGACAAGATGGATGTAAGACATCCACAGAACTCTCCTCCCTTGAGAAGAAAGATTTTTCAATAAGCCAGAAAACCAGATAAGACCGAGTACCACAGTAGCAAATTATAAAACATATTACTTGGCAGAAATACAGCAGTTTGTGAGGAAACATGAGCACACAGCTGCTTCAGGTTTGTCTCATTTCTGACCATCTGCAGTAAGAACCCTTCATGATGCCTGTAACAAAAGACAAAACAAATGCCTTCTGAGTCAACACGGCCCCGGTCCCTCCTGCAGCAGGAAAACAAATAAACACGGGCTCAAGCCCGATCCACTGAAGAATTTCAAATACTTCTGAATTTATTTTCCATGAGGTTCTTGGTACAACCAGAGAGGTCAGTTCAGCTTGGAAAAAGAAAATATTGAGGAAATACTTCTAGGGAAACTAGTCATCTCTGAAAAGGGCTGATTTCCTCATACAGCTGCATGTCATTTTCAGACACATGCAGCGTTTACAGACCTTCATTCTGCATGTAGATCTCTCTTTTTACAGAGCGATTGGTACAGCTCTGTGCTACCAGACTGCCGTGCTTGTTTGCCGTTCCCATGCCCACTTAAGCCCAAACGCTATCCAGCCAAACCCAGAAGTCCTGTGTGTTCCTGGCACAGAGGACAAAAAAAAAGGTAGGAAAAGATCAACAAGTCTAATTGACATCAGAACAAAAACAAACTTAGAAAAGAATTGCTCAGGAGGTCCAAGGATTCCTACACCAGACATCCTTCTCATGTGGCTTAAGGCAGCCTGCCAGCCAAATCTAATATGGATTTATATACAAAGAAAGTGCTTAGTTTAACATAATGAATATTTAATCATGCATGGACCCTGTGAAGCAATTTTGCAGAAATAATTGAGAGCAGACTTTGTCTGGAGGCTTGGAAAAAGGCAACAGCTAAACTGTTGACCCAAAGGAGCCCAGAAATCTCATGCTGGATTGAATGTTTACACTGCTGGCATACACTCTGATAAATGAGGCTAGGAATCTGGGGTGGATTCAATGGGTGTTAAATCTGCCGATTCCGTCAGGGTGAGAGAACACGCAGATGTCTGGCTGCGCACGGAGCACATGCACTTGTTGAGCAGCTCAATGTCACATCCCTCAGCTAGTCTCACTGATGCTCTCACCTCTTTACCATTTGCAAATTGCTTAGTTTAGAGATCCAAAAACATGAAGGAAAATTTAAATTAAAAAAAATAAATAAATGACCTATGGACTTTGTGTCTGCTGTGCTGCTATTTAGCCTTAAAGTCAGTGTTCCTATCAGAACACACAACATATACTTCACCAAAAATGAAATCAAATAGATATCTTCAAAAATGTTTATATTGAAATAAGTCCCAGACCCACACTGAAACACCCACACAGAAAATACAGCTAATAACTAAACTTGTGTTAAAAAGTTGTCAGGGTACATAAGCTGATTTGAGTAAAAGTATTCACTTATGCAAAATAAAAACAGGTTATCGGGTCTATTTGCCGATTCCCTGGAACCCTTAATAAATCAGCTTAGGGTACAGCCTAACAGCTTTATTCGACCCACAAATCTTTGCAATGCAATAACATGCACCAGCGAGCACAGATTAATTTAATAACTATTTAATATTCTCTGTGAAGAGTACAGGACCAGCAAGTCCAGAGCATATGGGTGGGTGGTGAAGGGTGCTATCTGTGGAATAGGATATTGCCACAGCAACAGATTGAAAATTACATAATGATGCCATTTATATTCCATTCAAAGCGCTAGCTTTCCAGACCTGGGAGTCTGGGTTGAGCTGGGGATTTGTCCGTGAAAGAGAGCAAGAGGGAGAGGTGGGATTTGGGGTATAAACACAACCAGGATATTGGAAAGTGACAGGAGAGTGCAACAAAGCAAAACATCTACTGTTACACTTCATTAGAATAGAATCTAACCAAAAGTAAAACGCATACAAAGTCTATGAGCAGCATCACGTGCCCAAATCATATATAAAATATCATTACAAGAGTGCTCCCATAGTCACGCAATAATCCGCACTATGATACTGACAGGAATAAGTCTATTTTCTCATGTTAAAAATTCCTCACTGCAATCTGGATGCTTTAACATCTTAATATCCAATCACAATTAGACAGGCCTAGGTATCAACATGACACATCTTCATTAGATACAAGCGTTGACACATCAGATGGCAAAATGGTGCACGGGGCGGAGGTGGAGAGAAATAACGGAGCTTACAGACGCTGCAATGAGAATTTGCTCCATTTGGAAGTAGCCTGCAGCAAAAGTCTCCCATCTGTTTCTTATTGGAAAGGGAAGACTGAAACAGGAAGTGAGAGAAAGAACAGGCTACAGCGACACCTTCTGGCAGAAGCTGATAACGCAGGCAACAGGCGGACGAATGGAGGAGTGCGTTAAGAACTGATTCAAGACTCATTTATCACTTCTCTTTATGAGACACTGGGGCCCTAATCATTGCATATTTTATATGAATCTCTTGTTAAATGCCTTGTGTGGTATCCATTTGAAATCAGCATGCTGTTGCAACATGCTCGTGTCTTTCATTACATTTCATACCAATGGCAAGGACATTTTAGAATGCCAGGATCTGTAATCAACAATAGGACAACAGCAAAGAACACACTCAGCTTGGGCTTGGGCTCTCCGCCCAAAACAACATTGGAGTTGGTTGACAGTGACAAAAGAATTGCTTGCACATCAAGCAACAGCCATTTGTGCAGGAAGATTAAACACTAAGGTCAACGTCTGTAAAAGCACTCGACAAAGAATGGGAGTACAGCTGTTATTAATGTGTGTGCTTTAACTGTGTACACACACTCATGTTTTGTGTGTGCAGGTAAGAGGAAGAAAAAGAAAGAGTGTGTGTTGTGTGAATACTATGGGGGTGTGAGAAGCTTTTAGCAGGACACACAAGCTAAGGGAGTAAACAGTCTCAACAGTGGCGTTGGCTTTGGCGAGGACGCAAGCCCCGCATTTACCTTTTAACTCTAGAAACAATGTATTATGGGATAGTTCACGGGCCATAAAGTCTTATTTACTGTCACAACAGCAGACAATCATAAATAAGTCTCAGATAATACCAGAGAAACCACGTTTTGTTCCATATGTAGATCTATAATACACTGTGAAAACAAAGTGTAAAATGTTTGTAATGATGCTTTGACTGGTTTGTTTGTAAATTGACACAAGCCAGTCTCCAAAACTGGATTTGATGCATAGCATTTCATGCCCTTGTTATGTAACATTCCGAAATAATGTATTCACATGCAACTCACCGTTCTTCTTGCTTCTTTAACATAAGATCCCTTTGGCTACAACGCCAATCTCTGCTGTTGATATTTACAAAATAGGCCTGGACAACTGAGACCCTGAAAATAGAGAGATGACAAATATGAGAGTTTATAAATGGCAGTTAAATTTGTGTAACTCCTATATTATTATCTCACCAATTTTGGTGACGTGCACGTGCTTTTTTTTTTTTTTTAAATAATGGCTTTATCTGGAGACATCTGTCTCTACAAAGCATCCTTGAACTGAACCTTACTTTTCTGTTCATATGAACACAATAGTTTTAAACAGAATCAGAATATTTTGTTGCCAAGTGAGAAAGAAGATGGTTTTGGCAAGTGAAGAACATGCCAAATAAGACAAAATGTTCAGGGATTAAATGAATATCCAGCTCAAACATTACCCTGATCTAAAATGCAGAAGCAGTTTCTCCTCATGTTATGAATACATCCCAATGTATCTTCCAGAAATGTGTTCCTCAGCCACCCTTGTTAGCAATCAGGTTAACTAGGAATGTTAACCTAGATTACATTTGATGGAGATTAATCAACAGGTCTTAAACAATTCACACACTGATGAAACACACAGAACCTTAAAAGAAATACATACGTCACTATACGCACACACACAATTTTCCCTGTACTTACTTCAACATTGGTGGGCGGGGTGCAGGTGTTCATTTTAAAGTATCATAATATTCACTTGTAAACACATAAATGTTGTTTATGTTTTGGCGTCACAATGTGCGCCGCTAGCAAATTAGCTTATGCCACGCGAAAATAAAGAGCGTTTTTGGCGTAACCGCAGATATTTGACTTAATGCCATTGCTATCTTCACATTAACAAGCTCGCCTTTTCATTGCTAAAACCAGCGTTCACTCTCTCCAAGTTATTTTCCTGTCTTTGTTAACTGTAATAAAAAAAACAAACAAACGTCAATCAATTTGATAACGTGACACAGGTGCGCGTGGATGACTCGGACTGATCCATTTCTTATTTAGAAGGGGACATTCAAGAATGATTTTGTCAATTTTTTTTAACAGTATTATTCCACTTACTGATACCTTCGTCCGATAAAACTTTAATCTACTTTCAAATTGATTTATATCCTGGATACTGTCATATCACTGACAATTATTAATAAATAGATTCAACTCTGCAGCTTTAATTCAATCGTACATATAGCAGCCACAGCTTTACGTCCTTGGACTTCCATTATTTCTCTGTGGCAATATGTCTTTGTCTAAACAGGATAAAAATCCACTATCAATTGTATTTGTGTAATTTGTAATTGTGTATCAAGTCATTTTTGCATCCCACAGGGAAAAAAAAACGTCTCTTAGAATTTAAAATGTCAGTATAAACAAATGACAGTATACACAAATCCAAAGTCAATACAAACTGGAGCTTGGATAAAAAGAACGAGGGTTACGACTGTAACTGCGGTTCTATGAGTCCCGGATAAGCGCCAGAGGCGGTGCATAAGCACTGGAGCACCGCCTCTGGCGGTTAGTAGGGACGAAATAGCGCCATGTTTAAGCAGTCATTAGCAAACGTTTATCTTAAAGTAGCTATTAACCGCAGCAGGGCGGTCATGTGGTATTTGCTCTAACACTGGAAAAAAGCTGGCTGCTTAAACACGGCCTGCAAGGAAGGGTCATAATATCCACAAGCAAGCCAAGGAGCACAAAGCCTGAGAAACATTTATTTTCCATATTTTTAAAGCACTGACCAGCATTAAAGCTGCTACTGGGTGGACGACGCTAGTAACACCCAGAGGTCTGACATCAGTTTCAATCATCCCAAAAATATTATTCAGTGTTCTACCACAGAACACCGACTGATATCTTGCCAAATTATGCTACACCTGTGAAATACGCTGCATTGCAGCTTTATGCAGGAGTTTGGATCTAGTTGTGTTGCAAAAGCGTAGCTCTGTAGTTGTCCAAGGACAATGTTTTCTCCTCTACTTCTGTCCATGTCTCAAGAGAAAACAGCTTTTGAAAGTAAACATATGCCTACAATGGTTCTATCATGTTTCAAAAAGCACACATAAAGCTGATTTAAAATATATATATATATATATAGCATCTCATGTTATCTTAAATAATTTAGACAAAGCCTTTTTTCTTCCAATACCTTTAATGCCACCCATAATACCTCAGGAAGGTGTTTCCAGAAAAAAAAAAAAAAGTGTAAAAATTATTTACAGTTAGTCAGAGACTGACTTAGAGAAAGGTACTCAGAAGCTCCATATTTACACTTGAAGCTGAAACACTGCAACTCTAAAAGGTTTCTAATCTTCGGGTGCTCATAAAAGGCAGTAAAAATGGTCATCAAGAACTAAATATAATCACAGTACAATTATACCATTTAATATATCCATGTCTTTAAGGAGTAATAATTCCAGCAATCATCCAACAGAACAAGTGAAAACTGCCTACAGACAAAAAAAAAATCTGGTTACTGATTATTATTACTGAATGCAAAAATAATTTGTTATAAAAACACACAACAGAAAAATGCAAGTTGTCTTGAAGATGCATAGTTTAACACGTCTGTCCCTTAACCGCCCCTACCACGGTCAAGCTGGCCCTTCAAATCTGCGGAGTTTAAGGCTTCCTCCGTCTGAAAGAAAATAAACAAAGTTTATATCACACATTAGTTAGTGCATTCTGAGTTACAGTCCAAGCTGGATCATATTTACTTACTTTTGAAACACATAGCTTGTACTCGGACCTGGTACTGGAGCCTAACAGTGACACAATATAAAGCATTAATAAAATATAAATACAATAAAAAGCATACTAACAACAGTTCTTCATATTATAATCTATTACTTTAAGAATGTCTTACCCTGTTTTCCAATTCCTCCATTTGGCCCGGTCCATCATTAGACCCTGATCGTCTCTTGCGGCTGAAACAGAAAATGATTTTTTTAGAATTCATAGATATGTTTTAATCCCCATTTACAGATGAGGCTAATATTTGAATACAGCCCAACGTTATGGACAGATATTTTAGTTTAAACAGAGGCTTTACCTTGGTGCTGCTGGATGCTCTTGTTTTAGGATCTCAATGTCATCAAACTGCACAGCCTGTCCTCCACTCCTGGTCTTAAACACATTGCCCTGTTAACAAAATATGTACAGGAAAAAAACTTAAACTAAAGTCTTAACTACAAAAGGAGGGGAAAAAAACCACACACACAAACAACAAAAATGTCCCATCTACAATGACGTGATTGACAGAAGAAGATGCAAGACAATTAGATGTGACAAAATAACCAAATTTTACCTTGATCAATTTGGTCTCGATTTCCCCGTCAGAGGCAAGCTCTTGATGTCTAAGCACGTACTTTTGGCATTTAGACAGAGCCTTCTCACTGGGGGTTGACACTTTGATTGCATTTGGTATGATTGGTTGCAAGACAGTGTCTAGATCCAAATTACAAGGCGGCTTGTGGTCTACCCATTTTTCCCCACCCGCAGAGTGCGAACGCCTGTGCATTGGGTGGACCGGAAGAGCTGTCTGGTGATCCCATTGTGAGAAAGAAAAAAAACCAGGAAATTATTCACAAGTGATTACAACAGGAATCATTTAAGAACGTTTTGAATGGAGCTGAATTTCACTATCAGAGGAATGACGGCTTTCTCATAAAATAAATGTAGCACTGAAGGATCGAGCAGCAAATGTTGTAGCATGTTTCATTACACAGTGCTTATACTCTGGCCTTCCAGTGATAAATATATTTTAATACAGCACAGTAACTAGAAAAACACCACAGTGAAAAGTTTATCAGTGTGAGTCAACATGCAAAGGCGGTTAAAAGTAGCGTGTTGATGGTTTGCAATCAAAAGATCATGCAAAGAGGAAGCAGATGTAATTTCCAAGTTAATGAAAAAATGTGCTCTAAGCAACAGAACGATTTTAAGTGACAGCTGATAGATCATCGTTAGACCATGAGATTATTGCAAGATTAGTTTGTTTTGATCCAGACGAGCTGGAACAAGTAAACCTTACATGGAAGTAATCAACTTATTGAACTACGTCTCACACGGGGATGCTGGCGTCAATTTCAAAGTGTAGATTTGAGTTTGTTAAAACTACAGAGGAACAACTGAAATCAAAAGACTGATGACCAAAACCATGACCCAAAGATAAATATTTTACAAGAGGCCAAAAGTCTGCAAATTATAATTCTATGGCCTGGCCTTAGTGTGTAAATCTGGTCCACAGTCAGAAGATTGTAGAGCTTTTGTACAATCAGATGTTCAACCTCAGCTCGTCAATTATTGTAGTTCAGTTTGGAAGGAAAAGCCCTTTTCAAAAAGACAAAAAGTATAAGGTATAAGTGGACCCTATGGTGTTGTGTGACAGTATTTATTCTATGAAACAATGATCGCCGTGCATTTAGTTATACTTTCATAACCTATTTAGATAAATTTTTTATAAATGTCATGCTTTAGCTGTCACTACTACAATATCACAACACACTTGTGTGTCGGAGGTTTTAGTCGCTTCTGTCGTGTCTATGCATTCAAGAGAAAGTTAATCTAAATCTAGAGAGTAGTTTCACACAAGCAGGAGAAAGGACTACAGGCTGATATATCTACAGCATGAAGGCTGAAGTGAAGAAGCTCCGCCAGCATCGCCTGCAGTACGGTTTCAGAAAGGATATCAGGCTTCACGTCTACGTTGATGCGTTGCTAAAGAAACGTAACTTTTGCAGCTCTTTGCCCAGATAAGGCAAAGGAGTAGCACAAGCTTAAGGACGACTAACATACACTGGCACTAACCCTTTGGCCTGCTTCAAGGTTAAAACCACAGACAACAGATGTAGCGGGAACCTCAGAGTCTGGCTCCCAACGCTGACCTCTGCTGCGACCCACACTGCTGGTGCCTTGGGCAGGACCCCGTCCTCTGCACTGGGGAGTCCCAGGAGGCGCTGCCTGGCTGCTCGTTATTACTGAGAACTTCTGCTCCCAATTAGAGATACATGAGGCTACTGAAGGATAGGGTGAGGTAAAAGAGGTGGTGGAGGATTTAGGGTCCTGAACTACCCTAAATCTGACTTGACTTTGTTGAGATGGAGTTTGGCTCAAGTCCTGAAAGGTGACAAAGGAATGTGGCCAAGGCATCGTGGGTGTTAGAGGCACCGGTTAAACAAAAACAAATCAAGATGACAATTAAAGGCATGCAAAAATGTCCCCTTAAATGAAGCTTCACAGCAGATTAAAACACAGAACCTTGAGGTACACGTAGGACATGCTGAAGGACTCACAGGCAGGGGTGATGGTGAGGCAGACCTCTTCTGATTGATATTGCGATCTCTGTCTCTTGAGGGCCTCTCGGGCTTCTCTGGGCGCTCAGCTGGACATCCACCAACTCTGCTACTGCTGCTGCTCTCAGTTACAATGGCCTTGAGCTGCTTCAGCTTTTCATCCTTCATCCACAGCTTGTTCTGCATTTCCAGCTGTTTGGCATTCACTCGTCTCACCTAATGGGTAAACGGGAGCACATTAATAAAACACATTTACCGGTTTGATATCAGCACAAATACCTTCACAATCTAATTCACCCAACTTCCGTTTACTTACACACTCTTTCTCCCACTTGGCATTTACATCAGACACCGCGCCCTGCATGCGATGCTCTATGCGCCTCCTGTCCGTCAGCTCTTTCTGCAGCCTCTGCTCCCGAGTCTCCAGTTCCTGCTGAAGCGAGCGTTTGTCCTGCTCGTACATTTCTGTTGTCTTCTGTAGGATATCAACCTGAGCCGGCAGACAGACAAAGACAACGTTCTTACTGTTTGCAACCCTGTATGTAGAGAGCAATATGGAGAAAACATAGCCGCACCTTGTATTCTAAGGTTTTGGACTTTTTTTCTAATCGTTCTATCTCCGATCTCTGGCTGCTGATGACTTTTTCCTTCTCGCTCAGTTTGCTTCGTTGGTCATGAAGGACGGTTTCCCTTGCACTGAGCTGACCATCAAGCTGCTGAAGCATGGACCTCAGTGTACTGGCTGTAGGAGAAAATGCAGCACAGTTTTGATGCACGCAGTGACATAAAATGATGTTTCCTTAACCCAAATGTGAAATAAATACATTTACCTACAGCAACATTGATGAACATTAAACAGAGACGAGGGATTAAGATGGCTGCATACCTGTTTGGTTTAACTGCTCTGACATTAACTGACGGACATGATGCCTCTTTTCCAGAGCCTCGATCAGACGAGGCAACGTCTGATCATCAGCAGGGTCCATTAGTTCACAGGAAGGAAGAGCTGGGAGGCTTTCCATGACCTGGTCCAGGAGGACAGGATCATCTGTTCCATTAGATTTGAAGAAGATATGGATGAACAAATGTTTGACGTCCCAGTAGTGTTCACCGGTAACACAGAATTTCATTTATTTAGTCACTCACCACCATTAATGGGACCTCCTCGCTCTTCCAAGCGATGTGTCAGCTCGTCTCTGAAGGCCTGGTTTCTGTGCCTGCGCCCTGCAGCGAGGCCACAGATTGGCCGGTCAACAGGCCGCGCCACTTCCACCTCCTGGGTCATCTCAGCAAAACGCATCACCAGCTGACACAAACACATTACAGCACCATTACATTTCCGTAAAGCACATCGCAGTAAAACTTAAGGACAAACGTATATGGACAGGCCTCACCATAGTTTCCTCATAGTCGTCAGCCTTTGGGTTAACACACACAATCATCCTCACTTTTCCTTCTCCATCAAAGTAGTTTTTAAACAGATGTGTAACTTTGGAGTCTCTGTACGGCACCATCTGGAAGATAAGAAAAGAGAGGATAAGGAAAGAGCGGAGCTATTCTACAACAGATTTTGCGATACCAACCTTACTGGTTCCACACATCTGGTTTTCACGCAGGACTTCAATACAGGTGCGCAGTGTCATCAGGGATTGGTTGATATTACCTGTACATGTGACAAAACCTGATTAATCCCCTGGAAATGTGACGATGAGAAATGTTTCTGTGGTTTAAAGACAGAAAATGACACTGATTGAACTCACCTGCTTCCCGAAGGCGACTACCTTCTGCTCTGGTTCTGTTGGTGCGCTCACTGCCTGCCAGGTCCACCAGACACAGCTGGCTCACATTCACCTGGTTTTTGTCCTGAAATTTAACACAACATTCGACTTAAAAAAGGTTGGAATCATGACTGAGTAGAGCAAGATTTGATTTGACAGTAGGTCCAATCACACAATTTCCACAATTAACACTACACCAGACAGGGTTTCTGCTTGATGTTAAAAAAAAAAAAAAAAGTGGATGAACGCATGCATGAGGAAGATTTTTTTGGGGGGTGAGAGTGCCACCATCAGGTGGAAGTGATGTTAGCTGCCAACCCAAATTGGTAGGTTTGACAGTCATATATGAAATGTCCTGACAATGATATAATGTCATTTTTGTACTACTGTCATTCTCCTATAATTCAGGAAGGACCAGCCCTTCAGAAAATACAAAACTCCACCTGTAGAATGTGATCCCCGTCAGCATCAAGTGGCGCCTGGGCCAGCTTCACTGTGAACACACTGTGAGAGCGACTGGACTCACGGTTGAGTTGAGTGTTGGCTATCCTTCTTTTCTTTTGACCTAAAGATGGATAAGATGATTCTCAATGCAGTCTAAAAACAACAAAAGAAAAAAAAACATAATCATACTATATTAGACTTTAGTATTTAAAACACTAACCCTTCCAAAAGACCTCAAAAGCCTCCTCTGTAGATTTGACCTCCACCTCTGTGCAGCCAGCCACATACATGTTATGATTCTGATCTTCACGTAGGATTTTGGATTGAGGGGGTCTGAAAGAAAACATGAAAACAATAAGAAAACATGCAGCAACAGAACAACAATGTGTCTCTTTAAAAAGTAGAAAAAAGAAAAAGTCACTAGATGCAAAAATACGACATTCAGGGGTACAGACAAAACAGGCACACAGAGATTTGCAGACAAGCTCAAGCCTTTCAGGGTCATTATAGGTCGCCAACAGTAACAGTCAGTATGGGGAGTCAAACCTTCAAAACAGCCACGCAAGAAAAGGAAGAAATAATAATAATAAAATTAAGTAAGATATACATACGATTTTTAAAGGGTTTTGGATTAAAGGGATGGAAATGCAGTGATGAGGACATGAACTAGAGCAAAGTTAAAACTATAAATAAAACTGATTAATGTTCTTTCATGGCCACATACATGAACTCATTGTTCCGCACAGGCGTGCCTCCAGCCACCCACCTGACAAAAACAGGATTTTTACAAGTGCACATCTTCAACATCGAACTGCTATAGCAGCAAATCAAATATATGTCTCAAATTATAGAGCATATTCAAGTGTGGTGTGTGTGTGTAGTGTGGTGGCACAACTGTGCACATCATTTGAATGTACCAGTAAAGAGAGTTTTGTACAGACAGATGAACATAGAATCTTGTTTCAAAAAGCAAATCCCGATTTGGATTTGTGTCTCTTACTTCGGTCTGATCGAGTCAAATTGAGCATCTTCAAGGAGATCATAGATGTAGTTGTTGTAAACCTCAATGTAGGACACAAAAACACTGTAACAGCAGTCCTCATCCACATGATCGCATTTACACGCCTCCTCTGAATGGATCATATCTGCAAACTCTGGATCGGCCTTTTGCCTGTGAAATTAGATGATAGGCTATCTTTAAAAAGCACTCAAAATATATTTGGAATAAATTTCTTCAAACTATACAAACAGCAGAGAACAAAATAACTCAGTTACCGAGAGGATGGCGTTTTGGGCACTGACTGCTGACTGTCGCGCTTCTGTCTCTCCAGCAGCGCATCAACTTGACCCTGAATTTCCATCCCATTTTTGTCGTCTGGTTTAAACACCTGATTCAAAATATTTCCAACATCGTATGATTTCATGAAAAAAAAAAACAAATTTTTCCCCCACCTCCCTTACAGAATATTAAGGGCTTACAAATCTTTTGGCCTGAAAGGGGCCGATGCTGTTGAAGATCATGTCAAGGGAACGTGGAAGGAGCCCACCTTCCCCAGGTGAGCCAGTCATAGTAAAGGTCTTACCACTTCCAGTAACACCATAAGTAAACAACAGACCTGTGAATGCAGAACGTGAATGAAGGTTATAGAAGAAATTTTACATTTTCAAATCCTGTTTTAACCTAATCTCATATAAGAGCAAGATGAAATAAGTCATCATTTAGTGGATTCTGCACAGCGCAGATCCACTTCAGAAGTATCATTCATTGACTTACCATTCTTACACTGAATAAGGTCTTCTACCAGGGGCTTTGCAACATCCTCAAACAGCTCCCTTTGAGTGGTGTTAATGCCAAATACTTTTTTAAATGTGTACTGGGTCTAAAATGTACACAAGGAACATATACAGATAGAGAAGAAGAATACATTCAAAACAAGAACAATAGCCATTATTTACAGGCGGCAGCATGCTTACCTCTTTGTATTCTCCATTGCGGTTGGCTTTCAGGCCATCGGGTGCATGCAGCTGAATGGTTGAGCTGCTTATCATCTCAACACAACATTCCTCATCTTCCGCCCCAAGTGGACGTATGCGACAGTAAACCTAGGTAAATATTTGTGCCATTATGATCACTGGTCTTAGAACAAACCCATAAGATTACATTATATTAAGCTTAATTAAAAAAATATATATTTCAGCCTGGTATGGATAACAGATCAAGTGTTTTCAAATTTGTGTTTTAAAATTCGAGTTTGTGTGTGTATATATATATATATATATATATATATACACACACACACACACACACACACACAAACAATGTATACACGTACCCCAACTGGATCTCTCTCTATGTTATTCGCTTTCTTGGGTCCGGGCCTCCGAGGAGTCCTCCCTTTGCTATTGATTTAAAGCCAAAAAAAGAGAGTAATACGTAATAATCTATAAGTATTTATAACTTTACTAGAAAACTGTCTGGTTCTGCCACTAAAATCATCACTTAATAGGGGTGATCTCAAAGCACCCGAAAGGCGTTTATGCCATATTCAGAGAATATTTTAAGTAAACTGTCACTTCAGTATCAACACAGTGAAATTTGCGATAGCACAATTAGATAGAAATAATAAACAATAAATGGGTAATATATTCATTTTCGAGAATATATCTGACTGTAGACAAGGGGATAATAATTTTAAATAGTTTTATAAAAACAAAAAAGTAAGTCATATAACGTTAGCTGTCTGGTTAGCTAACGGTAGTTCCGCTAAAATCATCCCTAATGCTTATATTCGGCTTCTGTAGAGAATAAGATATAATAAAATACGCTATTGTGACTAGTATACGCTTTAATTACGTGAACTGATAGACGTAATAAGATTGCCAAAACTTACACTGGCCTCTGCATTTTCGTTGAAAACTCCTCTCCAGCGTCACAGAAGAGCGCCTCTGCTAAATTTGAAAATTTCTTCAGTGAGACGTTTGTCCGGCATTTCAACCAATCACAGCTCAGCCGTCGCCATGAGAGCGGAAATCCGCCCAGTCTAATGACGTCACGTTGACGTCATTCTGCTGAACCGGAAATATGAAAACAATTGTGAAGAGCTAATTAAAAAAATAATATAAATAAGACCATATTTACTGCATAGAGCTTATCGCAATCATTTCTCCCAGGTGAAGTTGTAAATTTCTTATTTGAGATGGTGTTGCACTCACTTTTAACAGATGTTAAAATAGGCCTGCACTTTGGCACTGTATACAGTACTCAGTAAGAAATTAATCACGGTCAATAAAAGTACACAAAATAAACAAATATGCAAACACATAATGTTATATTAATTAAATGTATAACAAATAAGGTGCACAGGAATATGATTAATATTTACATGTGGCGCAAGTGTGGCCATTAACAAAGAAAGCAGTTAGTACAAAGTCCAAAGTTTTGCCTAGTTTAATGCAACAAATGCAAGTTCTATTAAAATTTTATTTAAAAATCAATATAAATAATACAGTCAATAAATACTGACTTTTGGATCATCTGAACATTGTCACACAAGTCTTCAGAAAAGACAGAAACAATAGTCATTTCAGGGAAACAAACAATTCTGTAATGTTTTGTGTCTGAACCTGGACATTTTTAAAACTCCCCGATCATAACTGTTTTGTCTTCTTGAGTCAAGCCTCAGAAACATTCTAAATCATCATAATTTACAGTGAATGGATGGAGATCAACAGCATCCTCAGAGCTCAAAGCATTCCAGTAAAGTCTATAAAGGTGTGCACGTGTGCTGTCCCCCAGTTATGACGTCAGTGTTTTACCACGTGGGCAGATCTCTGTGGAGGGTTTCTTTGGAGATTTACGAGGCATTTTGTGGCCCGTTGCTCCAGAGAGGAGAGGTAAACTGAAGAGGACGATGATGAGCAAGTTCACCACTACACAGAACAGGCCGGGCCACACTGTGTTGGATGAGGTGAGGGGTCTGGAGTGTTCCAGGAGCCAGGAGCGCCGCATCCACATGTCCTCCTCGATGGCCTTCATCTGGAAGTGCGTGCCGAGGATTGCGCACACGTGGAAGAGTTGATGGCTGTGACCTGCAGGAGAAGCAGTTGACTTTAAGACCAGGTTATACCCGTAAATTAGTTATCGAAAATGAGCATATGACATTATAAACGTCTGGAGGTGGTTATGCATTAGCCACACCTAACAATGTTTAACACAGATGCGAACACATTTATATTTTCACTGCACACAAAACACTGCCTTATTCAGAAATAACCACAACACATCGCTCTCACCTATGTAGTCAAAGCTGCCGGGCGCCAGGCGCTCAGGCAAATGTGTGGCGAACAGAAAGCCGGTGAGAAAAGCCAGCGCAATGTGGTTGTAGTGAAGGATGTTGGTGTCATTTTCTGTGCAGCCTTCTCCTTCACACAGAAACACCTGCAGGGGTAAATTCAACTTTTAGATATAAATGAATTTAAATGTTTTAATGTGAAAAAAGAAAAAAAACGAACTGAATAGCATTTACCCACTTATCTAAAGAGGAACTCTGATATTTTATGTAAATACCAAAACAGGGCTGCAGCTTTGTATAGATTAACTGCACCCAGGGAATAAAATAAAATGCTGAAACACGTCCCATTCGGACACACGCCCACAGTTTCATGCCTTTTTGATGTGGGCAATGCATAAAATGCAGCATCCTACCCTGTAGAAGAGGGGAATGTTGTCAAACAGGTACGGGTAGGCAAAGGCAACGACACGGAGCCACTTGCTGAACTTTGGACTCTGATAATCAGGGAATCTAGAATCAGATCAAAGAGAGGTTACTGTCAACCACAGAGAGCCAGCGCAGGTGATGGTATACTTGGGGAAGGATCTGTGGTTTAAATGGCAGGCACATTTCAGTCACATTTACAAGCTGGTTTAGAGTTCAGAATCGTGTTACAGTTCTTCAGATGAAACCACACTTGGAACAAATCCCCCAGGGCTCTGCCATCGCTGTTGGGTAACAACATACAACGCACACAGAGATCTAACTTTGGATAACTATGACATGAATGAATGAGAATCTACACAGACAACGTACATAACAGGGCCCTTGTTTTAATCCCACAGTGGTTAAGATGCATCCACTCGGGTTAGAGAAAACATATTTTATTGCGATTGTCTTTACCTTTTTACGGTGTCACGGTTATAGTGCCAAAATGGAAACCCGAGCCTTCGTGGTGGGAGACATGAGTGAAAGATAAGGAATTAGCATATTTGCATCTAACGCATCCAAACAGAAACAATGGTGCAGAAGATTGTCTTTGCTCTTTGTTGCTTCAAGGAGAGAAATTGTCTATAAAGAGACTGAAGTTACTGTGATGATCAGCCCAATGAAGCAGAAGAGTGTGAGGCACATAGAATCCACTATTACATAACCACTGGCTGCACCCTCATAATGGATATTTATGAAGAATTTGTTCAGTTCAACGGTGAGAGGGTGTGAAAGCAGCGTTTACAAATGGCACCAAAGGTGATGCCAGAGGTTAGGAGGAAACTGCAAAAGAGGATATAAAGAGGAGAGATGAGATCGTTCTACCTGGAGTAGCAGGACATGCTGGTGCAGACGACCGTGTTGAGCACAGCGAGGGTGAGGAACCACTGATGGAACAAACTGTTCACCCACTTGTCTGGGAAAATGTACGCCGAGTAGCTGATGGCTGAACCTGCGGCAGCAGAAACAGTGATAACGGTCACCATCCCAGAGGCTTCAGATGTGCTGCTAGGGCCCAGTTACTCCTCAGTGAGGCTGCACGCACCGAGGCTGTAGAGACTGAGGGCGCCGTAGTCGAAGAAGAAGCAGATGTGGCGTGCACACGGCGACATGCTGCTGAAGGTGTGGGCGCAGCTGGACGCCAGGGGGTAAATGCAACAGGTGAGCAGGAAAATGACCAGAGGCCAGGTGAAGGAGTCTTGCCATACTGCCTGAATCAGCACCACGGTCACCAGTTTCCACAGGAAATACCTGCAGGAAAAAGGTCCACAGAAGGTTCACAGAAGAACTCTATACTCATACGGAACATTATTAAAGCTGAACCAGTAACCACCTGCTTCTGTTTTGACCATTTTGATGTTAATCTCTTGTTAACGAGCTGTTTTTATCTGGTCTAGTATAGTTTTGCTACATGAACCTTTGAAAGCTGCTGTGGAATGTCTGATTTGTTGCAGGAAAATTGACCAATATATAAATACTTCAGTGACTAATGATTAACATACGGCATATTGATATGCTTATTGATGTTTGTACAGAGCCCACACAAGTTTGAGATGGAAGCCCACCAGAAACATTGAGAGGTGAAGTCCTGCTCTGGTCCCTGTCTCAGAGCGCCTGATTAACAGATCAGTCTTGTTTTCACATTTCCACACGGCTGAGCTGCTGGCTAACTGTGCTGACTCATTTGCCAGTTGAGTAAGTATGTGCTCATTAGCCGCTGGCCTGCGGCAGGTATATGAACCCTGTGTTGCACACACCCTGGTGCATCCTCCCCCAGACACATACACACACCCCACCCCTCTCTGCCCACGTGCAGCCCCAGCAACTGGCATCTCAGCAGGGAGGTGCAGCAGAGCCTGAGGGAGTGGTGACCTCTGCAGTGATCCAACAGGTATTCTCTCTCTCACACACACACACACGCATGCACACGTGTGTGGGTCAGTTTAAAGGTCGGGAGTTGTGTCTCCACACTAGCTGATCATCTTAGGCTCTGATCAGTTCTAGCATTTTAGTAGAATTTATTGAAGTTGTTATTATCTACAGATTTCAAGAGGTAACAACAATGATCTAAATCAGAGAGTGAACTGTGGACCCAAGTGTGTATGTGTGTGTGGCTGAAAAGCTGCCACTCCTGTCAGACTTGTAGCGCACATGGTATCGACTGGGAGGACACAGGAGGTCTGAGATCCATGTGGTTGCTGAGATCTGGGACACAAAACAGTCCCTCGTGCACGTGTGTGTGTAACCCCATTTAAGGGGAATCAGATAAATGACATACTAGACAGATGTTGCAGGCGTGGAAACATAAATAAAGTATCACTCGTCAGTAAAATTCTAGATCTTTCTTCTGTTTCAGTTAAAAGCAGAATTTTGGAAAACTCTCTCACCTACAAGCCTAATTAGATGTTTACTCAAGTTTGTTGGGGTTTTTTTTCCTCACCAACTTCTTTCCTCCAAACATTTGGTTGCTCAGCTGTGACCTTGCCTCCCCCCAAAACCAGTGAACGTAAACAATCCCAGGCGCGTTAAACACCACGCGTTTAAAAAACAAAACAAAGAAAAAAAACAAAACAAAAACAGATTAAGGAAAATTCTGGCCTATTGTTACCAAAGGGAACAGTACCAGGTGGGCAGGAAGTGCGTCCAGATGTTGAGGGTCTCATTGGTGAGCTGGAAGAGGCTCAGGATGCAATCTTTGGCCGAGCTGCAGGGGTGTCGGTAACCTGAGATGATGCTGTCCTCGTGGAAAACCTGCAAGACAGGATGATGTTTCCATTCACGGAGAGTTTTGCGTTGAACTTCTCTCATAATCGGAGACAAACGTCCAGCAGAGGTGAACTAACTGTGGGCACTTGGTTGACATTGAAGACTCGCTGTAGTCTGAAGAGGCTGATCATGGCTGCTGCGAGGCGCCACCGTCTGGGAGTGCTGGAGTGAGACTGTCGGCAGGGTGTACCTCCGTGTCTTTACACCACCTGTGGCGTTGCCATGCTGTCCTCCAGGTTTCCTGCTGCCACCTCCTCTGCCTTCAAATACACTGAGAACATCTAGAGTACAAGAGCCACACCTCCTCTTTCTCTCAACTCCCTGGAGGTGGAGACAGGTGTGGACTCACCTCACACATACACACACACCCACACACACAGACAAAGGCACGCAAAGACACACGCCGCCTCATCGCCTCAGCCAGGGGTGAGGCTCCTCCTCCTCGTTTGTTGGAGGAGGAGGACGAGTTTTTCAGGACTTGACCAACAGTTCAGTCATCCTCAATCAGATCAGCAACTTTCTGCCTGTTGTTAAGGCTGTTGTTGATCCTCCTGAGGGTCAGGCCAGTGGTTCCAGTTTGATTGTAATGAAGGAGATACAAAGTCTGAAGAGACATTCATTAACACATTTTCTCCCTCTGAGACCATGTCAGCCGTTTGGTGCCACCCAGATCCAGATCAGACTCCAGGATGAACTGTGAACGGGTCAGCAGGGTTTGGCTTTGTGGTGAAACTGGTTACACTGGTGGCCAAGCTCCGTCACAGTTCACACCCAGAGTGCTGTGATCTTGTTTGAACTCCATCAAACAAACACATATTGCTGCCACACGATCAGGAAGTAGGAAGGTCACATGTGAGGTGTGGAGTGATCTCAGATAAAATCAAATTTCATTTCAAATTTCGTCTGCTGTGTTCTCACACTGTTTTTTCTGGATTCAGTCACCCGCGACAAGATGTCAGCCTGGTTTAAGTATAAACACGAAAGATAAGGTAACGTTTCACTAAATTCTAGCTTCTGTTTATGGCCTTTAATTATATTTTGCCCGCAAAACTAAAGTTATAAGGTAGAAGATTGTAAATTGTAAAGAAATGTGTGAATAAAATGCAGTAAAAGTGCATGAAATTCCCAGATAATGTCAAATAAATGTTATAAATGTGTTTCAGAAAATACAGGCGCTACAAAAAAGAAAAAAAAAAAGCAAAGTTTTGGTGAGCAAATGTTTGGTCTTGTATTGCAGGATTTGGAAGAAAAACATTTAAGATCAGTATTTGTCTCTTAAGATCAGTCTTGTCAAAGCCTGGATCAGCAGCATAAACTGTTGAACAATAAATAAGGTAACAGGAGAAACATTCCAGTTGAGTTAGCATGCGGGTTAATATGTAAGTCAGCACTGTAGAGGCAACAGTAGCTGCAAGTCACAGCAGTCTGCAGGGTTATAAAGATAATGAGTAACTTTCCTCAGTTGTCTGTCTGTTTTATCGTTCAAACGCAGAACTATGGGGTATGAAGAAGTTAAATAAGTGACGTAATTGCAAGATAAGTCGCAGTTTATCCACCAAGGCATGCCATAAATGAGGCAAGGAGAACTAGATCTCACTGTGACATAAAAAAAAAACTACAAGCAACGTTAACACAAATGAAACACCTTTAAAACGATTAAATTTGAGATGCTAAAACCATCTAATTATATCTAAATATATCAATAAAATCCTTAAAGGGGATTGTTCATTCTCTGACTAGTATCATTTTTAAATAAATGAAATGTGTATTTGCACGTTGGTGGTCATTGACGTTGTACTACCACATCTTGCCACTAAGCGGCAATGTTGCGCATTCCGCTATCCAAGGTTGAAGCTGGAGAAGTTACGGAGAACAAATATGTAAAAGATTTTGTCTGCCTCATGTATTTAATTAGATACATTTATTTTAGTATAAAAGAATCAGCAGGGTTTAGGTTGGTATTTAACTGGCATAATGCATAAGTAAAAAAGAAAACTTTTTCAATTTATTCATCTCTGTGCTGACGTTTACAACTTTAAACGTTTTTTATTCCTGAGAATCATTTTTTATATTGCATATACAAATAATTTAGTATCGTGAAATTTTGTGACCTGATTAATCCGAGCAGTGGAGTGCAGCCACCAGAGGGCGCTAAACGACCAATTCTACATTTGGAGTCTATAAAAGAGAAGAGCGCGCACACATAGACCTAATAAAACTTCAGCGTTATCAGGTTTTCTCTATCTTTGCCGTTCACTGAGGAGAATGTGTGTGACAGTGATCTGACTGAACTCGCTGTGTCCCTCACCTGCAGCTGGATCTCACCTGCTCCGTCACCATCCCTACTTGCGCTGTAAACAACAGGCCGATGCGCAATAAAGCCAGTTCTGACCCCGGGGGAGAGAGGAGATCTAAAACACAACAGCAATCTGGTGAGCAAACTGTCAAAACGAAGTCAAAAGGTTTGTTTTCTCCTCCTCCGAGACTCCCACACAACATACAAAGAAATCCAATAATGCAGGGTTCAGCCCAGTGCTATTTTCATCAACGGGGCAAATGTATGAGCGTCATAAAGTCTTTGGCCTCCAGAGAGCCAAGAACTGGCTCTAATGTCATCAGAGTTATCTCAAAGACATCTGAATGGCAGCGTAGGGGGCTGGGCCGGGGCCACGACCAGCCAGGCTTTGATCAGGTCGATGTGGGGATAATTACAGGACAGGGAGAGGGATGCGCTGTCAGGAAGAACAGGGATATCATTACCGTCCAGGAGATGGGAGAGGTAAAGGCTACGCGGGAGAAATAATGCAGGCAGTGGACATCAGACGCCGTTCTCTGGTGTCTGTGCTGCACGCTGGAGCAGAATCGCCTAATTAGGATAAACTGTTTAACAGACTTGCTTCTTCTTTCTGGCTGCATCAGAGAGACAACGTACAGGACAAACTGCACCTTGAAAGAGATGGGAAAAAAATACAATTTCAGGTTAAACAAAACTAATTTGCAATGGAGATGGTAAAATGATCACAGGATTGTTAGAGGTAAGGCATTTGTTTCCCAGCAGCCACTGCTGCCCCGCCCTAGCGGAAATGTCCAATTCCACCACTAGATGTCGCCAGGTCATACAGATTATTTACACTTCAGGTTTGCTGGTCTTGCTGCAAAATAGTTCCAGGATGAACCAGATATTAATGAAAAAGATGCTTTTATTCATTTTTCACATTTTAAGAAGCACAGCACAAAGATTTCCTCTGTGTATAAACACCTCTAAAAAATGCTAGCATCTGCACATTGTGCTTTGATTGCGAGGTCTATTCAACCGCCCTGTTTCCTGTGGTGCCACCACCCCAGTAAACATATTCTTTTATTGCATAAATCACATTTGACCCACACAATGATGTTTTTATGGGACTGAAGAAAACTAAAACAGACAATGTGAACAATAATAGCAGCTTCCTCACTGAAGGTCTTGCATTGTCCTTGGGGTTGTGATGTTGTGCTTTTGTCAACAAAACACTTCACATCTCTGCAAACACACCCATCAAATAACAAATGTTGCCTTCAAACACAGCAATAAAGGAGAGATCGGTAAAGCAGAATATGGGAAACGGTATTCAACTGAATTAATCGCTGAGCTGCAAGCATCCTTTTGAGGATTAGCAGGTTTTGCTCTCTGTACTGATCCAGAAAATAATTTCTCAAAGGCGGTTTTGTCTCTGATGGGAGTCAAATTTTTTGCAATATACTCTGTACATAGAAAGATGACTTTGGTATAAACAATAACAAAAACCAACCGCATTACTTAATTTCAAAGTTTGGAACAATTCACGGAAGAAAAAAATGATCTGTAATTAAAACAGAAAATACCAGCAAGCAAACCACCAATTATTAAAAAGTAGATGACGTTTCAACATTCAACAAGGGCGAATTAAGTAAAAAAAAATAAATAAATAAAAAAGAAAATATGTTTAGCTTCAGCCAGGGAAATGTTGTACTGTTGATACAAAATAGGATCTACAAAATGAATTTACAGTTAGCGTTTTTCCCGTGTAGAATTGCTCTCCAACATCTCGATGCTAGTCTGATCATTTCCAGGTTGTGTGTGTTTGGTTGTTGTGTGGGGAGAAACCATTTTCACCTAAAAGCAGAAGTTGCCTTAAGCGGCCTCTTTACGCTGACGGGTGACTGTAGGACGTGCAGGTTAAACAGCCTGTTAGCGGGTGAACCGACCCACCTTCTCCTCTCACAGGGGTCCTCTCACGAGAGCGGCACTGAGGACTAAAACCGCTGACGCTCCAGCGACAGTGGAGCCGAGCAGCGAAGGCCTCTTAAAGAATAAAAGCCTCGTTATGCCTGTCTAATATCTCATCGACCTTCAGCGCTGCTGGGTTTGTCTCATTTGCAGGATTTAAGCAGACACAGGAACGACTGTGCTGCATCCACGTCTGCCCATCCACACAACTATTAAGTAATGATAATAAAATGCTCTAATTCCTCGCCGTCCTCTGGATTTGGCCCAGTCGGAACCAGAACCTTCCGGCTACACAAACAGCTTCAGCCGAACTCCAGATCGAGTCAGGATGACCGTGCACGTGTGAAAGGGGCTCGAGTTAGCAGCTGACAAGGACTGATGTACTGTATGAACGGGAAAGTAAAAGACAAGAAGCCAGATTTACACCTGTGCCAGGGTCTTTGGAGTTCGAGTCAGGACAAAACTGAATCTGCTTTTCAGTCGGCTTGACTTTATAATCCCTAATTACTCATTAATGCGGGTCAATATATATTATAGAACATTAATCAACCTTTTCTAGAGTAGCAAAGGTATTAATTCTAAACAGCATCTCTGCTAATTCCACATCGTATGAACGTGGCGGAGCTACGGTGGAACGCTAGCTAACGTCTGCCTGCAGCATCCTGACTCATGGTGGGCTTGTCCCTGAACTGACAGAACCATACAGGACAAACAACCTGCCAACAGGCTGAGCAAACCCAAACAAATGTCCCAGAATGTTCATTATTTAACAAGCTGAACTCAAATTAAGACAGAAATAAGTCATTTTGTTCGAGCCTCATTTTTCGGGTTTTGGATAAACCAAACTCAATTTTGTATTTATGAGGTTCCACATAAAAAAAAAAAAAAAAACCAATGGTGCATCTGCTTCAGCAAGAATATGGTTAATTAGTCTGACTTATCAGGACATTTAAGAGGTATCTCTGATGTGGGCAACTAAAACTGCCTGGAGAAACCAGCCCAGTGGAATTGTGGGTAGGAAGCAAAGAAGTAGGAGGAGAGAAGCGTTTGGGCTGTTGATGTCACAGAATAGTTTGATATTAGAAATGTACCTGACACGCAGTCAAAAGGAAAAATTAACTGTTGGCCTGAGACTGTTTTGAAAGCATTTCATCATTCCTGTAAATTGATAAAAGCCAAAAAATTTAAGATGACTTAAAAAGAAAAAAAAAAAAAAAAATCACTACAAAAATAAAATGCAGAGTCTGATACTCTTGACAACATTCTCCTCCATATACTTTATAATATATTCCATTAATCCTCTATTTTATTATAATTTGATAGTGTTGCTAAAATTGTGAAAAAATATAACTGGAGAGATGCATGAAGTGGATAGGAGAATATGAGAAATGTGACCATGTTCCACCTATAAACACACACTCTTCTAGTACGCTCATCTAGAACTAGGTCTGTACATAATTACAAACGCTAGCTCGTGGATAACATCAGGAAATGAGAGCTACAGTCGGTGCTGCAGATAATGCAGGACCTGCAACAGGACGCCCGACTAAAGCTTTAGGGCCAGGAGCTGCAGCCAGATAAAACGAGAGGCGCCTCACATTCACCCGTCAGAGAGCTCACTCTGGCTCCCCGTCGCCCTCTCTGCTGCGTGTCGGTTCGGTCTAGTTGTGCTTGGCCCGAATCCCTTTTAAGTAGTTTTTCCAGCGTTTGACCACATCCTTGAAGATGGGCGAGCTGTCTATGGATGCTAGGAGCTGAAGCTGGTTAATGTGCGTGGTGTGGTAGTCCCACCGGGCCAGGTTGGGGGCAGTGCCCAGCATGAAGTGGCGTAGGTCATAGATGCTCCCAGAGCCCGTGTCAAAGAGCGGCAGCATGGCCTTCAGAGACTCCATACCGTGGCTGAAGAGCTGCCTGGCCTCCCTGCCCAGCTTCTCCCCCGCCGTCTCAGTCAAGTCAAAGAGTCCCAGCAGGGAGTAGATGAAGCCGTTGAGGACGAAGGAGCTCGGCGTGGTGGGGTACTCCTCGTACCAGTCGTACTTGTTCATGAACACGGCTTTGACCCCGTGCTGTGCTGAAGGCACCTTGTAGGGTCCAACTGCCTTGAGGGCAGCGTTGAGATAAGCCTGGTCTTTGGTGAAGAGGTAGGCTCTCACCAGGGTGGACATGGCCTGACCCTGAGCCATGGCCGAGTACCAGCCGGGCTCCAGAGCCCGAAAGCCTTCGCCTAGTTTTCGGGTGACCATGATAGGCCAACCGCCTCGGTCGTCCTGATTGCGTAGCAGCCAGTCGCTGGCCGCAAAAAAGGCAGCCATGTGGGCAGTGGTGGAGATGGTGACGTTGTCGACAAAGCCCCGCCCATGTAGGACGAGGCGCACCACCCGTCTGGGCATGATCTGTGGACAAAACAATCAGGACGCTTATTCACAGACGTGGTGCAGAGTCGCATTCCGACAGGACGATATTTCCAGGAGGAACCAGTCGTCATGTCTTATCTTCTCTCAGACCTGCACACTCGCATCATCATAACCATAATCGTAATACTGGTACATTTTGGACAAAAGGTTGGACATTAACCGACCTTTGTGGCCTTCACAGCCTTGGTGTTGGACAGGCCAACGCCCTTCCTGAGGTCAGTGAGCAGGTCTCTGGTCAGAGTGCTCCAGCTGGTCCTTGGACCAATGCCGTAGGTGATGTCCCGGTCTTTGAAGGCTATTAGCTGCGTGCTGGTCACATAGTGTATCACAAAGGGGGGGCCCTTCTCTGTGGTCTCCAGGATCACCGACACGCTGCCGTTGGAGGTGAACTTGATGTCCAAACTCAGAATGAAGTCTTTTGAGTTACCCAGTTGGAGAGACACACCTTCTGAGGACTCTGTGGTGAAGGGCGAGGACCAGGGTGTGACAGATACACAGCACGGTTAAAAACGTGAAAGTGAGGCACTAAATACAAGTGTGGTAATAATACTGATCAGGAAGAATGGTGCGTTTTATTATTGTAGATGATGAGGAGACATGAGAAGGATCAGAAACACATCCATCCTGCAGGCAACTACAATCACAGGAAAAGGCTAAAAGCCTAACCTCATTCGCCTGATTTTAAGACATTCTGACAATGAACTATTTTTAGACGGACCGATTTCAGCGCACATTCTTCGGATGGAGCGTTTCTGTGAGGTCTCTCTCCTCCAGTTCACACTCAATGCAGTTTCAAAAAGCAATGACAGACAATTAATCTGAAAGAAAAACATCACTGTTTATTAGCGAGGCTCTTTCATTCCTGATGGCTACGGGAGAACTCCGGAGGTCCAAAGACAGGCAAGAACAGAGCGAGTCTGGCAGCTGGATGAGCAAAGGACTCTTCAGCATCTTAATAGCAGAAAAAAGTCAACAATACGCTGGAAGTTTAGCTTCTCCGCCCTTTTTTCTGTGTGTGCAAATAAACCCCTGAACCCCATCATCAGAACGTGTCAAGCAAGGGACGGTAATGGGATGATGGATTCTTAAAGACAGAGAGAGTGGAAAATGAACCATGAGTGAAATGACAATTGCAAATCATGGCGCTCTCACACGAGGAGAGGAGAAAGCTGAGGCAGATGAAAGCGCCTGAGACACAAAGGCAGTGGATGGGAAGGAAAATGAAGGAGAGAGCCAGCCTGGCAGGGGCCTCCGGATGGCTACAGCTCTTCAATGCACTCATAAATCCATTACTTAAGGCAAAGCAGAGAGTAAGTGGATTTGTACTCTGGCCTCTGTGATTACTGTGGCATCAATAAAGGATAGGCAGGGAATATAGACTAGATTTCACCTCCTCTGCTCCGCTCTGCTCTCTGGCTGGTTAGCAATATGGCAGAAGGAGAAGATGTTTTTAACCAGAGAGACGTCAGCACAAAGCCACCTTCGGACACGTGAAACACGCTAAACACACGCTCAGCAAGCACGGATATCACTGACCCAGGTGACCACACGCCATGGGATCCTTCACTGCCATCAGAGCGGGATTCTGGGATGTACAGTCTGTTTACACCCTCAATCTTATCCAGATAAAGTTCTGTCTGAGTTTGTCAAAATAACTGAAATTAACTCTCAATCTTCAGAGATCTATTAAGATTTAAAGCCACCACCATGGCTGAAAGATACTTGTTGGTCTTTAGAAAACACTTTTTTTGACTGGGCAGACAATAATGAGCCTAAATCAGCCATGGCCCTTCATCTAAAAACATTCTTGTAATCATAGAGGTCCCTTATATATTATATTAAAATCCCTTTTAACCATTAAAGCACTCGACTGTTTGCTTTTTAAAGTCTAATCTGCCTTTAAGAAGTGCATTTCCAAACTAAGAAGACGTGGGGATCTAGAAAATAAAGGTGTTTTGTGGCTGACGGTGTGCAGATGGTGGATGGGAGGGTTTTATCAGGGGAGGGACGATTGATCCCCTTGTCAGAACTGCTGAGAGGCCGTTCAACATCGGCGCCCTAGATACAGTAGCAAAGACTGAACAGAAATTAAAGGGGGAGAAAGGAAGGAGTGGAGGAAGGCGAATGGAGCAGAAAATGAACAACTGTCTACGCCATCACAGTAGGAGGTAGAGAAGTGATGTGACTAATGTTCAGGAGGCCAAGAAAAGAGCGATGAAGACTGAAGAGTACTGAAGGTGAGGCTGAGGAGTAATGGTGGAAGCTGGGTGATTTCAAGGTAACAGAATTATGATGGTGAGCTGAAGCCACGAGGCCCAAATGAAAGAGAGAAGCAGAGGAAAAGATGAAAAAAGGTTGGAAATCAGGAGCATTATGGGAAGGCGAACATTACACAAGAGAGGGATGTCTTAGCAGGCCATCACACATTTTCCTGTAGCTCTGGGTTTGAGCATTTCTGCTAACCTTCTCACATCCTCAGCAGATTTACAGCAAAAAAAAAAAACATTCTACAAATGACTACTTAGTGAGTGAAACTGCTATCTGGTACTGGTGATAAAATCACCTTTAAATGATTTCTCAGGTCAAAAATGATGTCGACGCAAGAGATTGTTGTTAAACACTGACAGGTTGAGCAACAACTTGGTTCTGCCTCATTTTTGCACACTTTGCATACAAACACGTCATGTTTAAAAGCACGCAAGAATCCCTGCCCTCCTACTTATTGCAAACACTAATGTAGCCACTAGAGGGCGACTCAAACTGCACCAATAAAGGAATAGTACTTAATTTTATTAGCAGGATAAATAAAATTATACAATAAAAACACTACATCTCATCCTTTTTACTCAATAACACTAATTTTAATGCAGAAAATTCCAGTTGCCTTGCTTTGGTTAAAGCCAATTTGCAGATGTGACACCAGCGACATGCAAACAGTGATCTAATAAACAGCCTTGAGCATCATTAATCCTGCGACCAACAAACAGAATTGAGGTTAATTGACCACTGCAGACAATGACCTCGCTCTTTCAAACATTGATGTTCACACTCTGCATATAAAACCTGCTGACTGGAGACATTTCTGTCTGCTGCATTTTTTTTTTTTTTTTCTTTACAAAGTGCTTAGATGACCCAGACCACAATCTCAGAGAAGAGCTCGGCTGGTGGAAGCTTCACCCTGAAGCCAGTAATCTTACAGTAATCTCATGGTGTAGCTGTGTGTCACTGCAGACTATCATCCTCTCCTGAGCGTGTAGCTGTGTGTCGAGCCTCCCTCTGTGACAGCCACAGTTAACGGGAGATAAGCTCCTTGCCCCGAAGCCATCTGGGCTCACAGGAAGTCTCACACCAGGAAGTCTCTTACCTTGAGCGCTGAACTGACGCACGGAGGTAGCCCGGGACTTGTCATAGACACGGCTCAGGCTGCAGCCTTTTGGCACACTCCAGGGGGCTGTGCTGGCCCGGCTGTCTCTCTCCTCCGCTGTATCGTAGATCTCCACGTGGGGAGGGCGCTCGGTCAGATTTTTGCTGTAGTGGCTCAGGCCGTACTGGGCGATCTGAATGGCGTAGAAGTAGCCCTGAGGGCCCCACTGAGTGGAGAGAGGCACACCTGGGTAAAAAAGGATGAGATAAGGATACATTTAAAAACCTGAGGCTTTTCATCTCTATTCGCCAACAGTCTGCTGAGCACTTTAACAACATATTTGTCACAGATAAAGTGAAAATATACATTTATAAATCAGGTCAGTTCTTGATTTTTTTTTTTTAGAAAAAAACACAAAATAAAGAACATACATTTTATTTCCACACTGGAGCAATAAGTCTTTGAATTATTAAAGGGCTCGATGCAGCGATGGTATGGTTTCCTTCCTGCTGAACCACACAACCATCAATCCAGTGAAGACTGTTTCCCTACCAGAGACAAAATTGTGCTTAAGTCCTCTTTTCCCTGAGCTGTACTCAACCAAGTATGACTGAAATCCTTTAGATTTTCTGTCATGCCTGTCTTCTTCCTGTGCATCTCCCTCGACAACTTAAGTCAAATGACTGTCAAAATCCAAACCGGTAACATGGTGCTACTCACTGAATTACACCAACTAATCCACATGAAATTGACTGTTAAGCCTCACATAGTTTCAGAACTTCACTTTCCCAAAATTAAGCAAAAGTCTTTTTGCCATAACTCCAGCCGTTAATCCACAGGATTTCCAATAAATGCCTCGCAGAGGTCTGACAATCCAGACAAGCAGAGATGTTGGCCAGCAGGAGTGTGAACCAAGTCTGGAAAATCTCTGTTTCTAAGCCTTGACTACATGGATATGAGGTAAAGCAATGCAACTGCAGTCCCTGTATAAGATAAATTCCATAATCACCTAAAAACGCTCACAGAGGATACCATTAAGATCATTTTAGAGAGAGAACAGCATAAGTGCTACCTGCAGCCAGTTTTATGTAAAAGGTCAATCACATTATTTAATGAATATTGCCAAGGGTGCAGAAATAAAAACCCTTCCAGAAGCAGCAGGGTGTCTTGGGAGAGAAATGCTCCCATGACCTTGACAGGTCCAACAGCTCCTCAGACTGTGGCAGGCTAATTACTGAACTGCTATTTTCACTTGTAAAAAATATGCCAAGTTGAGGAGAGCAGTATGCCTGTCTACACCGAGAGAGAATCACAGGGATCCTTGGGCTTAATTAATGGACTTGTGGCAACGAGTGTGTGCGTGTCCGGGAGGAGAGGTACTAGACCCTATAGTTTATACTAGAAACGCCACGGAGGAAATGTGAGGAGGAGAAAAACTTTGCAAAGTTAGTAGGAGTATCTGTCCAATCAACCGCTGATATTTGAGGACTGTTCCATTATAACAAAGTGGTTAAATTAGAAAATAACTCACCTTCCACTCCACTGATACACTTGACCCGGTCCCGAACCTCCACATTGTAACCCTCGAAGGACATGAAGACCCCATCGGGATGGTACGGCTCGCGCTGTGTGTAGACCTTTGAATAGCTGTGCTGGAACTCAAAGCGGTCGTAGCCGTCGTACTGCGCAACTTTGCCGTACACCTCAAAGTATTTTTCCATCCAGCCGAAGGGCATGTAGATCTCTCCGCCGGCCCGCCGACATTTGATGCTGGCCTCGTCATTGATCAGGCAGTCGATCTCTTCGAATTTGGAACCGCCGACAACGGGCGGCGGCTCTGGAGGTTGGGGAGGGTGCTGCTGGCTGCTGATACTGGAATCCCCCACCCTGGGACTGGGAGCCAGCAAGGCCGCATGAGGCTGGAACCTGAGGGAGGTGTTGCTGGAGCAACGGTTCCACAGCAACACGGTGATGAGGGTGAAGAGGGCGCAGATAATGATGAGGGTCTTGTAGTTCACCCGTGCAGCAAGACAGCGCATGGTTATGGCTTGCCTGTGAGACACAGTGAGGAAGGAACGACTGAAACAACAGCAGCAGTACAGCTGGCCCTCAACTCCACTAGAGACTTACAAAAGCCTCAGGAAGCTGAACTTTTATTTCACTTAAAACGCAGCTGGCGAGCAAATCACTGCTAAACAACACACCCTAGTGTTCTGCAGCAACAACTGCTACAATCAGCACTCAGTCAATCCAATCAGAGACCGACGCCACATTTTCCTCATTTATGTCATGCATACTTTAAAACTATGGTTTCAGATATAAACATCTAGAGGAATTACTTTTACCTGTACCTATTACCGAGCTTCTTGTAAAAATAGGTGGTAAATTCTTTGGTTTAATTTTAGAACATTGGCATACATGAACATTCTGGCTGCAATGGGTCTTCAAATCGCTTAACGTGAATAATATCAGCCCGTCAGAATTAAAATAATATTTCACTGTAACATCAGGTTATAATTATGCGCCAGCAAGACTGTAAACATCTGAAGATGTTCAGATTTGTTGGCGATCTCAACAACAAAAGGAGAAATCCATATGCATACATGAGGCTTGCTGCCCTGCATTAAGTACAGCTCACTGCTCGAACAAGTTGCCATGGCTGCAATTACAGTTCAGGTCTCTGATGGCAGGAGAGACGAGAAAAACCATTACCCCTCCCAACTTTCAATATCTCAGCTTAAGCTACAAGCTCCTTAAATGTCAACGCAATTACAGAGTAAGAATTCACATCAGAAGTGAGAATATTCCACTCTAGTCAATGTTTTAGCTGCTTATACCAAGAACAAAAACTCAGCTTTACATTTTGTTTTAGGTTTCTCTGAAAAGTGTCCAAGTTGACAACCATGCATCGTACGCAACTCCAACCTTTGTCTCTTCATTTCTTTTTAGTCAGTGGTGGAGGAAAAAAGCATTTTGGTGCATCTCTACAGATGATAAATTACTGTTACAGATAAAAAAAAAAATCTATTGTTGATATTTAGAGAAATGTCAGCCTGGCACAGTGATGAAAGATTGGACCTGCGGGAACTCTGACAATGCTGAAAATGTGAGTCGCGGGGCCCAAGGACTGCAGCCTGACAGATAAGTAGGACTGGCCCTGTCAGGACGCGACTATAAATAATTATTGCTTCTTTTTTATCACGATCTGTTACCGGCGTGCAGCTCAGGCTCGCGGTAGACGGGCATGAGCTTAAGGACTGCACAACAGAGCTTCTCCTAAAGGCTGTGCCTTTATGTGAGAAGCTTCATATACAGCCATGGCCCCATTCATGAGCCACATTTAAAACCTGCTGGGTCTCCACTGGGAGACCACCTGCTACAGGTGGACCTGTACAGGTGTGGGAAGCCAGTCCTCACGCACATCTGCTAGGTGAATGAATCAATGAACATATTCATAGAGCACATTAGAATATCACCATATTTCAGGATGTTATACTGGACAACATGCCTTTGTTGAACATTCCATAGTTTGTTTTCAAGTCTTAATGCTAATTTTAATTATGTCCGAATTACCTAAATTACCTTATTAGATCACATAAAGAGTCCACATAGCACCACTCAAAAGGTTAAAAAAAAAAGTGAGAGTGACTGTGGAGAGAGAAA
Organism: Pao palembangensis; assembly: GCA_015343265.1. Classification (NCBI taxonomy): domain Eukaryota; kingdom Metazoa; phylum Chordata; class Actinopteri; order Tetraodontiformes; family Tetraodontidae; genus Pao; species Pao palembangensis. The sequence goes on from CM027081.1 coordinate 15,214,751, forward strand.
TGACTGATCAAAACCTGGAGCTGAACGATATTTCATTAAATTAGAAATGACAGCAGGGGAAGCGGGAACATTAAAATGAAGGATACGGTGACACGCTTTAGAAATTCCACCCATCAGGGCTGATCTATCTCATAAGTCTCCCTGAATACATCAGGTGTGTTTTATTCTGAAAAAACTTGGACAGGATGCTGTGTGAAGAAGTTAAAAAAGGGACAAAGTGAAAGACTCTGGTCCTTGTTAAATGCAAGTGTCATCATTTTTCACTTTGATAGTGCTCCCACTCAACGCACAGACAGCAGCCTTTGACTTAATCCCGTGGGTGCACTCCGGGTTATGTTCTATCATCCAAAACTACACCGACAAGTGGCGGGCCAATGTGGAAGACAGGCCCTGAGATCACAATGACTTTACTTCAACCAAGTTAAGCCTCCTGCGGGTTTGCATGCCTTTATCACTGATTCATAGACTCGTCTTTTAAAAGATGATCTACTCAGAAAGTTTGCTTATTATTCCGCCAGACAAAAGCTTTCCCCCTTGGTGTCGAGACGTTGCTAAGAGAATCACGTTTCACTTAGAAACAGTCGAATAAACCAACCTTCCTGCATCCTACATTTGAGTTTGTGCTCCACTCGTGTTAGTTACACACATTAATGTGGCCCACTCTGCGCTTAATGCAGTGCTACCGCCGTTTAACTCCATCTCCACACCGCTGCTTCTTTTGCATTTGGGTCACAAATGACCCAGATGCTGCTGGGTGCTCGTCAGATGAGCTTGTCATCCAAAAATCACACTGTAGTGCGGCGCTATGATTATGTGTAAATGAAAGTGGCGTGGTGGCATCTTTTTTGTGCACTGTCTGTATAATGGGGCTCCTGATTGCAAAACCACAGGGCTGCAACACAGCCACAGCCAGCGGGGAGCCATGCATATTCATGAGGCAGCAGTGCACATTTTAGAAACACTACAGTCATATTTTCACCAATGTGAGATTCTCATTTTCAGAAATGAGCTTGATTTGACTAAAAGGTTAGCAGTTTACGTCCGTTTAGTTTCAAATGACTCCGTCAAGGCTAAAACTTAGATTCCAGCTTTGTGTGAAGGCTTATTTGTTGTCCTTTTAGTGCCAATGAAACCATAAAAACAGAATTTGTGTCACTGCTCCATGATAAAGCTTTGTTTCGAGACAGCTGAGAGGCGAGTAAACTGCTTTGAATTTAATGTGCCTCTGTGTTTTATCTGTAGTAGGAGGATTAGGCAGGCCATTACTGCAAGCTTAGAACTGAGCCCTACTGAGGGATTAGGCAAACTCCTAATCAAACGGAGGGGACGGCGGAGAAATTATATAAAAAGGTCATTTATGCATCCTTGAACAGGCAGGTCACCCAGGCTGCTTGTCCTACAAATCGCAGCAACAAACGGAACCTCGGCAAAATGGCTGGAGTTTACAAAAAAGGCTTAAAGCTGAGAGGAACTAAAGATTTAAGGGCTTAAAACAAATAAGGCTGTGGGAGGATTTAACATACAGTGTCTGGGAGTTCAACTACAGCGGTGTTTCTCAATACTCACGGACCACCTGACTCTAAATTGCCCCCAAAACAATATGCTAAGTAATGATCAGATGCTGGTATGACAGATGCATCAGGAAATATACAATAAAGTGAATTCTTTAAATCTTGGGAGTTCAAGAAACACTGATTTTACACTGAATTTGAAGTATTGAAATTTTAAATTTTAAAATGTGATTTGTTACGTGTCACCTCGCAGCCCACTAGGGGTCGCCTGCGGACCACCAGTGGTCCACAGACCACTCTTTGAGAAACACTGAACTACAGTAATGAGGACTGTGTCAATGCTAGCAGCTTAGAAATTACCCTGGCTCCAATAATCACCCATGAATATGATAATATAATTGGAGTGCTGAACTGCTGCCCAAGTTTTTGCTGTTTTTCAGCTTGGTCAAGATGACAATAGATTACACACTTGCGTGTTTTTGACAGCAAGTCACATGACCTGCCGCACAAACAAACAGCATTGTGTTGTTGTACAGACATTTTAACAACCCTCTGTAACAAGTCCTGTTTGTTTCGTCACACAAACTTGGAAACCCGGAGACAAGCACATAAATGTCTGTTCTCACCGAGGGCTGTGAGGATACTTACCTCTAATCCATTCACACACAGACAGAAATCAAGAACACCATCCTGTTGTGTTCAGGAGCGGGGTTGTCCTCAGCACCTAGAGGACACACACAGAGAAAAGACAGTCTATTATCGAGCCAAATTTACATATTAATATAATATCTGGACTGCTTTGGTATAAGTGTCATTTGGAAAGACTCTATGAGATACTACATTTTTCCCAGTCATAATACATCAACATATTGTTACAGTGATTATTGAGACAGTCGCCTAACGTTAGCCGGGCATGTCTGGACAAATTTGCAAATAAATCTGTATTTCTATAAATGTATACTGGTCATTTCAGTGCCAAAACTGCAGAATGAGACACTGCAGCACCCTGATCAGTCGACGGAATTGTCAGTTCTGTATAAACTGCAACAACAACAACAAGGCTAAGTCGCAACATACACGCCAAACCTTCTGTGCTGCTCAGCTTAGCTGATACCCTTATTCTGTTACCAGAGCAGCAACAAGGTACATGCATGATTTAAGAACGCTATCAAACAGTGGCCAGATCGTAAATGACCTCAACGTTACTGATGTGTACGTTTAGACAAGGAAAAACACACATTTGTAGCTGCTAGCATGATTAATTTATAGGCTTTTGGAAGCAGAGACATTAACGTACAACCAATCAATGAGTACAAATTTGCAGCATGACACTGATACTTTTCTCTGTAATTAATCTCACCAATGTATTTCACTGGAACAGGCCATTAAACTAAAGAAAGTGCTAAACTGTCACACCCAGGAGAGGATATTGATCTTTCTTATGAAATGTGCTTATTGACAGAGCACTTAAATTAGATATTGGAGAAATAAAAACCAGCTGGGCTCTCTCTGAGGCTGCAGCAGTTTTACAGTCCTTGAAGGAAATGGAATGAGATGAGCTGCAGTTCACTGAAGGACGGCAATGCGCGACAATAAACAGCAATATCATTATCGGAACATGTTAAAGGAGTCAAAGCATCATTCTCCGACACTGTAATTACACTTATAGAAATACCCAAAGTCTGGTATTTCTGCAGCTTTCCCTCTCTTTAATACAGGCTGATGACAAGAAAATTGCAGTAAAAGATGCTGTGCCTGTCCATCTCCATCTATTCACTATTAATATACCTCATTCTAGCAACAAAAGAAGACACACTGGTTCTGCAGTCTCCTGTCAGAGGAAGGAAAGTACCTCAAGATAATTTCTAAAATTGTAGCTTCATCTTTTAATCAGACACTATTTAAGCACAAGCAGGAGGATTGTGCAGCTCTTTGTTGGGCGTGTACGGTGATTTCCATATATCGGCACCAATTATCCCCCATCTTCACTAATTTAGAGCCCAACTTGAGCTATAAGAGTAAAGCTAGTTGGACGCAGGGGCCTGACCACACAGAAAGACACCCTGTATGAGTCCAGATGTCCTGCCTCCATCGGAAAGGTGGCCTGTTGTAGCCAGGAGTTGAATAAGCAGTCAATCAATAGGCCTGGCTCCTCTGCCGACGTACTGATGCTTCTCTGCAGCAGGTGTGCTGCAGGCAGATGGTGAGAAGAAAATGAGAGTAAAAGAAAAGCTGGAGCCTTTCATTATCTCCTGCGCCATCCCTACCGTTCAGGCTGTTCCTCCGGCTACATTTCCCTCCAGACATCAGCGCTAGCTGCACATCTAGACGCCACTGCGTTTTCGTTTAAAGAAGCCTCTATGCTGCTGACAGACACACCGACATTAGGTTATTTAATCAGTGGTAATGGCTGAAGCTATTACATTTGAACTTAAACGTCCGGCTTTGTTTTTTTGCTTTGCTGCAGAATAGATTTTTCTTTATTGCCATCTCTTAAATTGCACTGGTGCCCAGCTATGAACAGAGACTGACTGATTGGATGTTGTCTCATTTAATCAAAAACAAAGCTGTGCTTTTATTTTTAAATCCAGAAGTTTCTAAATTCTTTAAATGAGCATTCTTTACGGTAAACTCAGCCAGCCAGGAGGACTCTGGCTCCTCCTCAGGATGGATGAACATCAGCCGTGCACAGCTTCCCACTGTGCACTGACACCATTTCCACAGCCTTTACAGTCTGGTCCATTTAATTGACCTTTCTTGAGCAGAAGGTAGACACCGTGCATACGAATCACGCAGGCCAGGTTTATGGCTCTCTCCTGAGAACATTAGACTAAAGATATTTCCTTTATGGTGGCCTGACAGGGAACAGTGTTGAGCCATTCATTATTTTAGCTGCTCCTCATTTGCTGCCTTTCCTGACATAAGCAGTCATCAATCAGGACTTGTGGTTTGGAGAGAAAGAGCGATGAAGACCCATCTGTTGAGCACTCATAACGCACCCGTTTTCTCTGAGGAGTCTGAGCGCGGCCAAACATTGAATAATCACACCGCTCGCGCCTTCATGGTGCCAGCCATCACTGACCATCTGAGGCCCCAAAACTCTTAGCATGCAGGAGCTGGTTTAATTGAGATTTCTACTTGCAAAGTGATATGATTAAATGTGATCCTTCTGATTAGAAAGGAAATGAAGTGAACAGCTGCTTATTCTACCACAAGTACACAGAGTGTAGGCATTTAGAAAGATGTTTTAGGATTCAGCTTCTCTTTAATCTGTGAATTACCTGTGTATAATAGGTAAAAGGGAAAATTTAAGTGCCTTATAATTGCACAGTGGAGTAAACTTGATTTCCATGCTCTGATAAATCAGCTCAGCTTCTATCTCAACAATTGAGCTAAATAACTTATTATTTTTACAATTTTTTTTTAACCAGTGCTCAAGACACAAGCATCTGAAATAAAACCCAACCTCTTTCACCCAAGCCCATTCACAAGTTTGGTGCACTGGCACATAAACCAAAGCCCCCATGCCAACTTCTTCCAAGACTCGAAACATTCGAGCAAGTTTCACGCCGGATTACAGCCACAAAGAGGGTCTCAATGGTCCTGCATCACATCCTGAAAGATGTGCTGTGGCTGTCACAAGTGTTCAGCATTATAGACAGTAAATTCTGATGTTATTTAGTGGTGATTTGCATACATTTAGGCGCTCTGTCACTTCACTTTGTGCCTGTGAATAATGTGGGTTTGTTGCACCACTTTACACCCAGACAGGCTGCAGCTGTTCACCCACTCTTCGCCCTCCTCTTCCACATGCAGATACGATTTTGCATGTATTAAAAAAGTCACACAGAGAGGTATTTTTAACACTTCTCATCTGTCCAAGTTATTTTTACATTAAATAGACATTTATTTGAAGCTGTGTGTTGCATTCTGGAATTAGATGACAAATGCATTTGAGTAACAGTTGAGGACTAAAGGCAACAAGTGCCAACAGGCTGCAGGCTCTTTGGTAACCAGCCAGAGTCAGTGTGCAAAAACTGTTCAAAACACAAGAAAACTTGAAAACTCAAGTGTCTCTGAGAGCCTCTCCTGCTATATGTGCCCAACTCCAAATTGGAGAAAAAAGGATGAGGGGATTAGACTTGGAGTAGGAGGCAGAAAAGACAAGCTTGCAAGAGGAAGCCAAGATGAAAGTAAATAAAGAGTTTGGAAGTTTTCAGAAGCTGAGTAAATACCCTCGGTGCCTGTCAAGACTGCTCAGCGCTCGCGGGGAAGAACTCTGCCTTCAAGCTCGCGGGCAAAGGCTAGCGATTGAAAAACTATAAAATCATATTCCTACAATGAGTCACAGACGGCGGGAAGAAATAAACACACAACCTTAAGTAAACCACCAAATGAGGCAATAAATAATGCCTTTGCTGTAAGAAAGCGAAAGCTGGAAAGTTAGCAATCTCTGCTATTGTGTCAACAGGAAACAACATTTGCCTGTGCTGTTACTAACCCAGAGAGGAAAACCATCACATTTACATTTCACTACAAAAGAGACACAACATCCCCACTTAAACTGCAGATTGTTCTCTTGCATAAGTAGTTAATCTCTCCGTCTAACAGCTATTCCGGCGTGCAGCTTGCAGAAAGAGCCTGAAGTACTTAATCAAGCTACCTCCTTTTTATGTTGGAGTTGTTGAAATGAAAAGCAAAGCCAAGAGAGTAGTATGATTTCCTGACTCACACCACCCAAGCAGCCCTACTGTGCAAGAATTCATTTGAGGAGAGACCGAGGGATGGAACTCTGGCTGAAAAAGTGCAAAGAGGCAACTGACACAAGTGCACCTCCTTCCAGCTTCTGTGCATCGGAGGGACAACTTTGAACTTTTCGGTTGCACAGGCACCTCAGTGTGAGCGATGTAAAAGCACAGGGCTGCACCCCAGCTGCCTTTTATACGGAGACAAGACTTGCATCTTCACAACCTTGTTATTTCTCTGAAAAGGCCACCGACTAGTTTGGAATATTAAGCAGCTCATGCCATTGGAAATCAAAGGGACTTTGGAAGAGAGTGGGAAGCTTCAAAAAGGCTTTGATGGTATATATCGCTCCATCTCCAGCAGATATGATGGAATGAAGGAATAAAAAGACTGGAACAAAGAGCTTCTCAGTGAGGAAGGCTGGCTGGGGTTATTCTTCTGGATTCTGCATAGCATTGTTTCACAATTGCAACAGCCTCGCTCTTAAAATGTCAAGACGTCTGACTGAAGAGACTAATGTGGTGGAAAAGCCAGATCTCAGCCACCCTGTTTAAGGTGGGACTGATGTCATCAGGCCTTGTTCTGTTCAAAATCACTAAATACAGACAGGGATCAACCATGATCTGCCTTTGAGCAAAGAAGCGATAGCAGAGCCGAAGGCTGATAGATAACGTTAATGAAAAAAGATATAAAAACATCTCTGCTTCTGCGCACCAAACATCTGGTTCAGATGTAACACGTTTATCGCACAGCCTGATGTTATCTTAAGTCAAACTGGGACACCGTTGCAGGTCTTTGCTGCAAAAGCATTGAGCAATATGTGTATTTAAAAAGAGCAACAAGAGTGGGGGAAAAAGGTCAGGCAAGTGGGACATTAAAATGTTTCAGGTCATTTATCACAAAGTGCAAAGCAAAAAGAAGACACCCATTTCTGTCCTATTTGCAGAGATGTTGAATTCAGACCACATTTACAGCATTAATAAGTAAAGTAGGAGGAAATGTGCTCAGCGAAAACAGCTGCAGGCAAATAATTAAAGACTCTGTGTCTGATTAGGCCAACGTGAGGTAAATAAAGCTTCCACACTATCTAGATTTACTGTACGAAGTACTGTATCGTAGTGTCCTCTTAAAATCTTTTTTCCTACCTTCCAGTTACCAAATTGGAAAAATTTGTAAAATAATTGTGAATAAGCTTTTGTCCCCAAAAATCTTGACCTGCAGCACTCTCCTCCCCCACTCCACCCCCTCTGCAATACGTCCTTCCCTTTGTCCCATGAATAAATAAGATGTTGACCTTTAGTGCTGTTTTTACTGTGTCCCTGGAAAGAAAAAAAAAACATCTTTGATTTTTATGTTTAATGTGACAAATACAACTTAAAATTCAAAGCACATAAAACTACAGCCTTGGATTGTTGAGTGTAGGAGCCTATCAAAAAGGTCAAGAGTCTGGAGGTCGATCATCCACACAGTTGAACATGTCTGGCATGGAAAGGTAAAAACCCATTCACCCCACTGTGCCTTTGCTATACTGGACAGGTTTCACCGGAATTGGCCTCTACAGTCCAAAAAATAATGTTAGGTTGATTTGATGTTGAATTCATGCATTGATTATGTTACTGAGACAAAGAACGCAAAGCCGAGTCAGTCTGCAACACACACGGAAGCAAACACCACCGTGTCATCACAGGTCAGTTCTGTGAGGCAACAAACATTTTTAATGTAATTTTATAAACAGCCATAAACAACATTAACAACAACGCTAACAAAGCATCTGACAGCACTTCTACATTTCTCCCCCAGCAGCAACCAGACCTCCTCTGGCTGCAGACTCCTCATTAGACTCAAAAAACTGGCTGGAGATGTGACATTGAGACAGTCAAGGTCCATCAAATTTGTCAGCGCTAAAAGAGCTGTCACAGATGAGCTGAATGGTGATGTACTACTCAAGCATGCGAGCGGCTCCACGGTGCTGAACGGAGGAGAGGAGGAGAAATGCATCTGCTTTGGCAGTGCAGCAAAGTCGATGTATTTAGAATTTCGTTTCTGGACCCTAAAAGCAGCTTTGCTCCCCTTTTACACTGCCGACATTTACATACAGGAGCATTCACAAACAGGAAATAATGTCATTAATAATCATCTCACCTTCTGGTTTCTCCCTCTCTCTCTTTATTCTCTCTGTCCTGTCTCCCTCTTCTTTTCCTCCTTTACCCAGCCAACTTTCAGCAGGACCTTGTAAGCCTGGTCCTGCTCAAGGTTTCTTCCTGTTAAAAGAGAATTTTTCCTTGCCAATGTGCTTATCTGGGGGTTCAAGCTCTGGGTTTCTGCCTCTGTAAAGCACCTAGAGACAATTTTTATTGTAAAAGGTGCTATATAAATAAAATTGAATTGAAAAAAAAAAAAAACATTTCCACAAAACAAAGTAAATTTTAAGACACTCTTTGTGCTTGCATTTTCAAAGCAGGAAAGCAGGTGAAAAATGAAAAAAAGTGGTAGAATAAATAATTTTAACAGCTAAAATGTAAGCGTTTCTGTAAACAAAATGAAAAGAAAAATGGCAGCTAGCTCTGAAGAAGGGCTGTTGATGCAGATGCACCTGAAGCAGCGAAACACTCCGATCACTCCCATATTAATATGTCCAATCGTTCCAATAAAACCTTGTGCCGCAACAAAGGTAAACGTCATTTGCAAGCCTAATCAAGTGTGAAAGTCAGTGGCAGAGGGAAGGAGGGTCGCGGACGGCTAATTTTATTCGGCGACAGACCTTCAGAGTCACCCAGTTTTGTAACGACGGAGGATCTTCAGTTGTAAAGACTCCTATTAAGGAAATTAATCAAGACATCCTTTACCCACACTGGGCTGTGAAAGCCGAGCGTTCTTATGAGGTTAAATAAAAAAGGGGAGCCCAGAAACCTTTCACTGCATTAGTCTGATTCAGCGGAGAGAAATGCATTGTAAATACACACAATATCAACACTACTGCTTTGTCCCACAACTCCAACAAAAACTGTCTCCTATAAATAGGACAACATCTTTAAAAAGAAGATGACCAGAAACTTAAAACAACAGTATTCTACGGTCCTCAAGTGTATTGAGTGGCAGCTAATTCGTTTTTAGACTCACGCGCTTGTTTACAGTGCCCTATTCATACTAAAACAGTCATGCAAGACTAATCTCAGTTGGTATCTGTTCATGTGTTCTTCTACACAAGTATCTGGATCTGACAACAAGGACTCATTTTATTCCAGCAAAGCATTCTATTGCCATCACACCTGGAATTTAAAGTTCTTCTATCTATTCTTCTTCTCCGTTTCCCGAAGATGCTATTCAATCAGGTTCATTTCTCTTTCATTTTATATTAAAACACTGGCGTTTGATGTATTCCACGTTAGCCACATTTAAACCATGCAGTTAGCATGAAAATAACACCAATATAGACCAAAAAAAAATCTATTAATTCAATACACAAATACAAACATAGCAGCACAAAAGCAACAGCCAAGGACAGAGAGGACTGCAATTATTTATTTAGAAGAATGTCAAAGAGATCCAGATGACAAATAATAATAACAACTCTGTTTATGTGGGGAGAGATACAACAGTCTTATTAATGTGAGGATGTGGAATTGCATTTCAAATCGAGAGCTAAAGTTGCAAGTAGCACCAGCAGGAGCTTTGCCACACTCCAAATCTGCTGTTTCCATGCTGATCTGTTGTTTGCTTGATGTAACTCTAACACACTTCATGCAGTGCCCTTAGAAACCTCTGGAAATCCTGTTCGGATCCGACAGCTCATGGTCCCAGTTACTATATGCGCAGCAGAAAAGTCCAATAAGATCAGTTCCTCTAAAGCTAAAAGAATGATAAGTTGGCGTTGGCTCGCGCCTTCTGACTGCGCCGGGGGCAGCTGGTACTGAACACAGAACGGACTGGAGGAAGGTGCCTGGGGTGGGGTTACGGCTCTGAAGCACACACGCGAGCAGCCAGTTTGTTGTCTTCCAGGAAGGCTGTGGGTGGCTGCACTGACATGGTTGTAGGGCCAAGAGATCAGCGCAGCAGCAACCCACTGAGAATATTGCTGCATGATATGGATAAACTGCCCGATTTTCATTAGAACGGACAAGAGTGTAATATACAAATGACATGGAACAGCTAGAAAACACACAGACTTACTGTGTTTGTATAAAAAAATACTAGAATTTTACAGTCAGTGAAAACTAACATTCCTCACTTACTCCTCTAAAATGTGTTCTTCCTGAAATTTTTCATCCTCTCCATTATAGGAACAACTGCCAATGACACCCAATTCACATCACTGCTTTTCTGGTTCATGAGCACCAAATGAAACCAGACATTCCCCATGGCACGTTTCAGAAACGGTAGCCAGATTGGCTGCCAGAGTTTAACTCTGCTTCCCAAAAGTAGACAGCAGGGTTGTGTTTTTATCACGGGTTAAAACTTTAGCAACAAATTCAGTCTAATTACAACCTACATGAGGTTAATCAGTTACAAGGCAATTAAAAATAAGAAATACAAGAAAAATACACATGGTGTTAACTATTATCCATTTGGATCCCCCACCAGGGTGGAGCTGCCTCAACCGCTGATCCCACATTTACAATAACAGCCAATAAATCTCACGCAAAACTGTCACATATATGTGCTTCCTTCTGTAGCTGTATAGAAGGAAGCACATCCAGACTTTTATAAAGCAAAAAACTGTCAACAGCAACAACCAGAACATTACATACACACACGACATATACACAACAAGGACAATGAGGAATGATTTGAGTGAACTGAGGAAAACATCTTATGACCTTTTAGTCCGCTGGCTCAATGTGAAGAATTTAAAGAATTTGGCAGCTGGATATTTAATGAAACCATGGTGTGTTTAAAATGTAAAAATCATAGCTGAGATTAATAAGCAAAATGTGTCTGCTAGTGATTTTAAACACAATTTCATGATAACGATGCAAAGATGTTTTATATAATGTGCAGATTAGTAGAAATAGTGTCTATTAAGAAATTCAAGTTAATTTGCTGCTATTTGCTTGCTTTATTCATATATTATTCTTTGAACTATAGAGTCACACAAATGTTATATTTATGAGAATGGTGAGATTTCATGAAATGTGACTTGAACTGACCGAAGAATATGAATATCATGTCAGTAACATTACTGATCCTGGTTATGGTTATCTGGTACTGCTTGTCTGTGCAAAAGTTTCTCCCTTATCTCAAAGAACAACCAACATAAAATCTCGGAAAGACTGAAAAAAAAATAAATGTTGCATGCAGCTGCATAAAACTAAACTGATGACTATTTCCGTTCAGACACAAATGACTTTCAGGAGAATTAAAAACATTACTTAAAGTATAGCCTGGATCACTACTAGTGAACATGGTTCTTCCAAAGGTTCTTAGGTCTGGTTCTTAGTAAAAGGGAAAGTAGTTCCTGATATTAGAGTGGCACTGCCTTAAAATCTAGCTGTAAAAACAGCCTATTCCAGCTTTAAATGTGAATTACACTAGTTGCTTATTATTTATGTTAATTACACTGGACACCAGCAGAGGCTTGGTCGCTAACCAGAGGTAAAGTTTGTCAATGACTAGTTAAAAAAGAAAAAAAAAAAAAAACTTTGGCTTCCTCTCTTGCAGCCACCTCATCACAACAGAGACTCTTGATTAGGGCAGGGTTTGCAGACCAGATCCTCTCCAGCTAAGCTAGTGAGCCAGCAAGTGCTACTTCTCCACTAAACGGATGTATCGTTAGCATACTAGCTAACAGGGGTGTGCATTCCAGAGACAAAGTCAACAGTGCGCTTAAAAGTTCTCGCATTCCTCCTCCCTTTCCGTCATCAAAACCCCTCAGACTGAAGCTTTGAGCAAATATTTCACACCGGAGACAAAGTGTCTGACAAGGGTGAAGTGCAGAAGAAGAGGACAGCGAGGTTTAAATGTTATGAAACTGTGGAGAAAATATCTGCTAGCACTGCTTATGAATGTGTGGAGAAGGAGCCAACAAGACGTAACATTAGCAGCCTTACCTGCGCAATAAAAGGCGTCTCCCGGAGCAGGACGGTATCGTCTTTAATAGTTTTGTCGGGTTTGTTGGCCGTTTCAAACTGTCCTGTTTTAACTCGGGCGGAATTACGGCTCAATCAGAGGAGTGAAACTGACAGAGCTGCTTCCCACCAGCAACTGAATGCACTTCAGCGCTGCTTCTCACTGAGACGGAGCTTCAGTATCGCGACATAGAACGAGATCTCGGGAATATCTACGGGCCAATCAAATTAATCGACAGGAGCCAGGCGGTTGTTGTTGTCAAAATAAAATAAAATGAAATACCTATTATTTAAAATTAGAAATAAAAATACCATTATGTTAGGAAAAAAATTACCCATTGAGCTTTTTCTTGTGTTTTAAGTTATTTCAGTAAAGAGGACAGGAGAAATGTAGAAGACATGATTCTCATGATCTCCATATGCATCCTATCCAAGATTACATCTAATTGTTCACCTCCTCTGATTATACAGTATATCTATTCCATTTCCAATAGGAAAACATATCTGGTGTATGAAACAAACAAGGACAGTAGTATTTTACCCTGGAGAAAATCAGTGAAAGACTGTCAGACTCATTGTTTGTTAACTGCTGCTATTGCTGTGTACAATTCGATATGGACATACTTGACACCGGCAAGAAACAAATGGCAGTAATGAGATATCATATTTTAGTTTGGATGTTTTGAACACAAATAATGAGCAGTGGTAGATTTAATAAGCTCCAGAGGGTCACCGGGTGCTACACTGTCTGTTTCTGACAAGACACATAATGTTAGTAAAAAAAAGCACACTTTTGCCTGTCCTTCTCAGCTGTACAGAAATATTTCCAGTGACAACAAATGTGAGAGGGAAGGGACTTATAAGAGCTACAACTGTGAAGGAAATGTAGCCTCACCGCTAGTTTCTTGTCTATGCAAATCAGCTCATTCTTTCTGAATAATTCTGCTTGTCCCTCACTTTTGATGAACAGTACAGATGTGCTGTTGGAAGTGCAGATGTAAGAAAGCAAGCCTAGGATCAAACAGGCAATTTAAAGCAGATCACTTTTCATCTGTCCGGCTGTAACAGAAGAACTAATGTCAGGCTCAAAAGGTTTTCAGCCATAAGATCCCAAATTTTTAGTGTGAGGAGGAATTTCTGAGAGACACACTAAAGACATCAGAGATGAAAGAATAATTCATAGCTCATATTTTAAAATTTCTACTTGCTGCTAAATGCAAAATATGGAGAGCATACATCATAAGTCATTCCAGACTGAGAGGAAGAGGAACTAGGGATCAGCAGGCTGACTCTCATTTAAAATGCAGCACAAACCAGATGAACTACAAAGAAGAGGTCTTTTTAAAAACATCAAACTGATGTTTGCTGATGAAAACGACCACCTGCAGCCTGGAGGGATGACTGTGAGGCTGCGGTCCTCTCTCCAGGTTTTTTGTAGTGAGCTTCAACCCCAAACTGACTGTCTGACTGAGATAAGGTGCTCAAATCCCACACATCGTTTTATGTGCTGTCATTGGTATTCTAAGTCTGATTCTCATTTTAACTTTTAGGAAAAGGGGAAAAGGTGCAACCTGCTCTGTCTGACATCAGCTCCTGGCAGCATTATGTGGAAGGAATGTTGGTGCAGTTTCTCTGGATGGGGCCATTCGAAATTGAATTTAGGAAAATTAAGCAAATAGACTGGACAGAACTGTTCTGAGTGATTAGTGCATTTGTCCGACTGTCAAACAAAGTACACAAAGACCCACAGAGGCCACGCAGGCTGATAAGACCGAGATGCTGATTTGCATTTACATTCTTTGAGAACAGTTTTCTGGCTCATGAAAGAAGGAGAGCAAAAGGAAAAAAATCTGATTTTAATTTCCACACACAGCACCAGTTTCATTTTCAAATCACTGCGAGCTGTCTTCTTTTCAATGTTTCCTAAACAATGCATTAAAATATCATGTTTGGTTGGAAGAGTTTTGAAAATGTTTGAAACTGAACCTAAACAGTCACAGATTACAGATACTGTCAAAGATAACCACAATGCAGCTCTGCCAAACAATAGAGTTTCCATTCAATACCAAAACGTCTAATATTCCCTTTCACTCATATCTTCACACAGATAAGATTTTTTGGGGAATTTCTGATCGGTTTTCAATACGTAGTGGACGGTGAACAATTTGAAATTAAGACAAAATCTGTCATGAAGAATCAGACAAAAGCTGAAAGTGAATTGGGTGCCCTGGTGTTCTGGTCTGACCCAAAGAGCTTTGGGAACAAACACAGAAAAAATAGAACATCTGGAGTCCCCCATGGCTGTGTGTCCGTCCTTTTCATTCTGTTTAGAAATATGTGAGGAGGAGAAAATTAAATCAGAACAGGGAAACCAGCAGAAACGTGACCAGATTTTTCATAAAAATTATATACAAGATTATGAAATGGTGAATTTGTAAAAAATACTTTTGTGGTGAGACAACAGTCTGTTTCAGAACGCTACTACAGAACATCCTAGTTGTTTCTACATTTACACTCTTCCAGAGTAAAACCATGTCCCGTCTGTAGATTTGACATTTAAACGTGATTTAAATTGAAATCTTTAACCATCGCCAGTTAGCTCTAAGACTGCAGTACAGACAGAATTCAGTCCACTTAACAGAAGTGATTGATCTGAATGTTTGGGCTGCAAGATGAGCCGAGCTTCTTTTGTTCCTTTTTGTCAGCTCCCTGCAGACCATAAAAGATTCATGAGCCTCAGCTTCCATCTTTGTCATTTTCTTTAAGTAGGATTTTGTATAAAGACGCCACACGAGCCAGAGCAGTGTTATTTTGTTAAGCCTCCTTCCATCCTGAAAGAATCTGTGATTCATTAGTGATCAAACACAGAAAGTGATGCATAAGGAGGGTTCCTATAGATCAAAATAGATATAGAGGTTATTTTTGGAATGCAGCTTTTGACACCATCTGCTCATATTTACAAAAAATGTAAAAAAAAAATAAAAAATAGTGAAGACTACAGGATTTGGTTTGGTCGTTGGAACTAGAAAACAAGGCGTAAGACTCAACACCAAAGGCAGAGTGTAAATTGGTTTAATAATGAATGTAAAACAGCAGCTTTACAGTCTGAACATTGTGCTCTACCCAAATAAGCAAATAAGAATTAGAAACAGAAAACACATAGGTTGCAAACTGACAAAGAAAGAGGAGAGGGAATGGGTATGAGTAAAACACAAGGGTTGTCTGTAGGCTGATGGGACACGCCAACGTGATCACAGGAAGCAGGAAAAAGACAAAGGCAGGAAGTGTAAAGTAGGACAAGACACTAGAGAAAAAGGGATCAAAATTAATCAGGAAGTAACATATAAACTATTTATAAAATCAACAACTTTGGTTTCTGGTGTATGCCTTCAGAGGCACACAGGTGGTCTAAAAACACTCCTCACTGACGGAGACCTTAAAAGCTTGTGCACAACAGGCTACATATTCAGGTTCTCAGGGTCATGAGCTGGGAGACCACACCTCATCTCGTTTGAACATTGCTTATGGTGTTCCTCAGGGGTCGGTGTTCAGCCTCAAACTGTTTATATCATACACAAATGATTCATGACAGCAACTGTAGAGGTAATAAACAATGAACTGATAGTGCTCCAAATGGCACAAACAAGATTTCAGGCCAAGAGCTTGTGATTTTTCTTGCCTTTCATGTCAGAACTGCTGAAATAAACATAGGAAAAGAACTTTATTAAAACGTATTTTTTTATGTGCAATAATTTAGAAATGTTCTCAGTTTTCAGCTGTGTTAAAAGGAAGAAGGCTGATAAAAGTCAGTATCTGTTGAAAACACTGAAGACGTGGTGGGGGAACACAAGCATCACTACCCACTCCTTTTTAGATATGTTAATTGATTCCGCTGGTATCTGATGATTTATCCATGAGAAGGTTGCTCACTGTGGAAACTTTATTTTCTCATCGTCTGTTTTCTGACAGTTTAACCGTATCCTTTGTGCCTTCGAAATCCTTCATTTTTTGTGAGAGTAAACACAATTTCAATCAGCCTCAGGGTGAAACCTTCAATTCCGGCGCCCCTAACTTTGCTGACTCGAGCTTCAAAATGTGAAATGTTTCCATGGGAGGTATGGTAAAGCTGATCATGTTTGGAGGTTAAAGAATTGCTGAAGCAGGCAACCATTTGTGTATGAAAGCTCAGCTTTTTCAGCTGTGATCCATCACTGAGTCAACGACAAATTGGTGCCTGTAGAATTCTTGGTCAATACGTTTCTCATGCACCGTCTTCAATCTGGTGTGTGGAAGCCCACCTGTCTACTGATCACGCGTTTCAGTCCTTCAGGAGCTCTTCCAGGCATCTCCAAGTGGAGGGAGATCTCAGTGACGACCAAATATATCAAATTGTGGACCCGACTAGACTGTGACCTCAGGCTGACCTCTAGATTACCCTGGCTACTCGGTCACTACCACAAAGTCCAGATCTCGAGTCATGCTATGGTAAAAGAAGCTGAATGGGAATTAAACAAGCAACTATTACTAGGTGAAACCCACACAGGTACAGAGGGAATGTTAAAAAAAATGATGGGACATGTTGTACATAACATGAGAATGAAAACTGATCACATTTAACCTGTCAAAACAAGCAATAACTGGACAAATTCTTAGTAAAAGAGCTGCAATTGAGAGAAAGTTCTATAAACCTGTAGTGGCCTTGCTTCTGAAATCTGTCATTTATTGTCAGCCTGCGCAAATTTTCTGTAATATCTCTCATGACTCAAATAAAATCCATCATGTTTGTTTACTGTTAAACTCGTGAATCATGAATGAGCCTATCGAAAACAAATCACTGCCTGCTGAGATGCACATAACAGACAGCAAAAGCCCTCTTTGAACACAAAACAATAAATACAAGCCAGTGTGGCAGAAATGCTAATTCAGCTCAGTCAGGACTCTGGAATTTTACAGGTAGAAAATGAATGTGGAGGTCAAACATTGCAGAGATGGCTATAACCTCACGCGAGCTGTCGCTTGAAGCCCGCCGCAAAAGCAGATATTAAAATGCAGTAAGCATTTTAAATGTTGGTGTGTGGCACAAAACAGGCATGACATTTATGAGATTTAAGTCCAGGGAAAAGACAAAGGGAAGGTTTCCGTCTGTGCTGCAGCGTTCAGTCTGAGTCTCCGCCTCATTAAAACACACCCACAGATTATCAGACGTTAAATACCTCATCAGCAACATGAGGGAATTGTGAGGATTAGCACACTGCAAATGTGTAATTATTCATCATCCAACATGTTGAAATACAATTAGGCAGAGGGGGTGTGTTAAGGGAGGTGGGGGGCTGGGGGCGTTTTTGCATATAGTTTCAAATTTAATAATCTCTTTTTATTTAAATGGAACTACAGTGATAATTAAACAATCATGTCAGACACCTTTTCTGTACAGTGTGAAAGGGGAAACAAACCAAAACACAGAAAAACAAAAACTATTTTGTGACAGGAGGGAAGAATCTGCACAGCAGCATCTGACTGCATCCTCTGAACCAAATGGAGGAAGAAGCCTCATTAAATTTTAATTGTAGCAGAGTGCTGAGTGCACTGCCATTTACATCATGATGCACAAGACTGTCTCCCGGTTTTCATCTCTTCTCTGCATGTCTTATCTGCAGCAGCCCTGTCAAAGCTCAGCCTTTTCTCCAGGCCCTGGAAAGAAATATGGATGCAGCTAATTTTGATCCTTGTAAGTGCTCACTTCCTGTATAAGTGTCAGAAGAAACACCACTAACAAATTAAATCGCTTTCATGCTTTGAGAGTCATTTCTGAGTCAGTTTCTTACACTTAAGGCAGGTCTGATGCAGTTTTGGGAGATGTAAGTATCTAAGAGTGTTAGCCCCTTCAGTCCAGGATGATGGTTGAATTACAGGATAGTTTCTCCAAAATGCCACCATCAGTTAATATGAATAATGAATATGCGCCCTCTGTTCCACTTCCTACTGTGCTTACATGCAAGTGGGATTTCTTTTTGCAGGTAAAAATAGGTAAAATTTGCCCCTTAGATATTCTTTGTGGAGTTACAGGTCACATTGGCCCTTTAGCCTCATGCAGCATATTCTGTATGAGCATCCCTCAAGCCTTCAAGATCATGTAATTCATGGGAGGGGGGAGGTGGGGGAATCTCACCTCACACTTGGACTGACAACACCAGCTTACGTTGAGAGACAGAAGAGCTGCTGTTCACCCCGCTAAGATCATGTTACACACTTCAACAACCACAGCTGGTGGGATCACACTGTTAGCTGGGTCAGTGGGCACCAACTAGCAGCCGCTGGGGGCTAGCAGATACTTCCAGCTCTTTACACAGCTCTGCAAAAGTGCTTGTTTCCTGGCCAGGAACCCACAACAAGCTTGTTAAGTACGTTATCATAAAGGCAGAGAAACACTACAGGAATGCACTGACACTAGCATCCAGCATTCAAATAACAGTGGAAACTCAGGTCAGAATGTCTGATAACGCTTATGTTTGAGAAGGGTGAACTTTAATTTGTCCCAGAAGGAAACAACAACAAAAGATGCTCTCAGAACTGACCCTGTTTTTGTCTGGAATTAATATTTTACACACAAGGGAGGATTTTTATACTTGTCTCCAGAGGTTTAGAAAGAATTTACTATAACTACAACTGTAGATGACATCTGTGAGTAAATGTCGCCCTCTTGTGGTAGAACTGGATACTATTAATGTGACGACAACGAACAGATCGTCGCATAAATTTATCTTTCGGGGTTTTATACGTGACATAGACTTACATTAAAGCTATATTCCTGGCATGTACATTAATGTAAAAAAAACTTGAACTGAATTTATAAAGGGGCAAAAAAAAAAAGAAAACAAAAGAAAACAAAACAAAAAACTACTAGCCACTACGTTAAACTCAGATACCTCATTTGATTAGAATTCTCCAAAACAAAATGCATAATTATCTCAGAGTTAAATCCAGGATTATGGCCTAAAAACAGGCCGTTTTGACATAAAGAGACAAGTCACTGTGAGGAAAGTGATGTTACAGGCAAAGTAATCAGACAGGAGTGGACTTCTGTTGTTTGTCCATCAGTAATGAGATTAAAGGAGCATTTCAGGGGCTCTGTGTCTCATATCAGATCAAATCTATAAATGATAGCTCTGATCGAGATTTATGTAAACAAAAGCAACCAGACTGTTGAAAAAATAAGCCAGACATCTTTTTACATTACATCTTCTAACTGCTTTTACCCCTGAGGATGCTTAAGCCTATCCCAGCTGGCATATACCTCTGGATGGATCGCTAGTTAATCACAGGGCTCTGCATCTGAGCATTTGGGGGTTCCATGCTGCTACCAGCACACCATTCCAACTTTTGTCTTGAACCAACCAACTCCCGCCCCCGAGTAGTTAGTTAGGACCCGAAAACACATGATTGTATCACAAAACACTGATGCTTCATGTGATGCTGTGGAGGGCTGACAAAGTCACAGTTAACAGTTTGATTGCTTTCATTCACTATCAGCACTTGCTTTTTCCATCTTGACGTCACATTTTAAACGCGTGGGTTTCAGTCCCGATTCAGGTTGGGCTCATTAACCATGAATCATGTCAGCTGGTTTATTACTGTTTTTGTAACTGCGGTGAAAATGAGCAGAAATACGTCTGAAGAGCAGGTGGCAAAACAGCAAATGTCGTTACTGCAGGGTATTGATGTACTCTTATCACGCACACACATGTTATTTATCACTCTTATCAATTGGCTTGCATGAAAAAAGGAGTGTGAGACCATGCCCCTTCCTGATATCTACAGGCACAACTTTTCATTTGGCAGACATACTTTTTTTTTTTTTTTTTTTTTATGTTTCAGTGTTTTGCCACAGCAAACGCAAATTAATTTATTTTTGCACGTGGATTCTTTCCCATCCGGTGATGCCGATGCGTTTCTGCGCACACGCTTCTGAAATGAAACACCTTACTGACATGGCTGGCTCCATACTAAAGAATGTGCCGCCCTCTTGTGGTTGAACACTTTACAGACGGAGCTCTTTCCGCCCATCAGTGCAGTTTATTAAAAACATGGAATAAAAAAATGCTTCCATGCTTCCCTAACACTAAAGAAAGGTTTTGACGTCAGACAGAACAATAATCGAAACAATATTATTCAGAAGATCTTGAGAAAACGGTGTTACATCACCCTTCTCCTGCAGGCTATTACTGATCATTTCTAATAATTGGGCTCATAATAATTTCGTTGAACTAATATTTATGTGTAGTATAACGTTTGATAAGATATTTGAGTGAAACCCTGTTACTTTTTTGCTTGCATGGGATATATTGTGCACATGTTATGGTTTTGTGCTTTCTGAGCACTGGGGCAGGGCGTGATGCGTTTATGGCACCATGGCCTCCGCCTTGAAACAAAGCTGCAGCTGTGGTGGATCATTCCCTGAAGAACACGCAGCAGGTAGGTCAGTCCCTCTCCGGTGGCCCGGATTCAGGTATTTGGGTATTCCATTAGCCATGTAAACTTCAGTTAACAAACAACCAAACTTCGACAACAAAACCCCACCCAGTTTTATAGGGGCGGATTCATTGGCTGACGCGCGTGTAAATCCGTTCCCTCTTTATCCGCTGATTCTTATTGGTCGGCGGTGACGACAATCCCGAAACGTGCTCCCGCCCACCGAGCGGATCAAGTTTGAATGAACAACAGCATTCTATTCTGGAGGTGCTAGTTGCATTTGCAGTAATTATTAAAAGTGTGTTATTACATCGCTGCCGCGCCGATCGAGGATGGACATGAGGAAAAGAATTCACCTGGAGTTGCGGAACCGCACTCCGTCAGATGTAAGTTGGCCGCGCATCTCGCTCCGTTAAGGTTCCACTCTCAGCTAATGGAGAATCTTTCGTGTGATGTCTTTGGCACGGAGATTCAAAGTTTCTTGCAAGTTAAAAGATGATGGAGACGTGGGCTCTCGCTGTGGCGTACGTGTTTACAGTCGGCAGGTGCTGTGGGTGCGCTGGTCGAACTTTAGCGCGGCTCCAACATCACGTTTATGATGTGCAATTTGAGAATGTAGCACCGCTTTTTTATGCCAGCGGTATAAACAAGGCAAGCGGTATGAGGAGCCATATTTGTAACTTTTGATCTACGAAGGCAGCCCTTTCTTGCTTCAAACCCACGCTGCTATTATTTACCTGTTGTTTGAGGCTTGCTTTGTCTGGGAAATGCATTCATCTTAACATTTTAAGCCGTGCACCTGGCGCGTTAAGGATGCGGAGAACTGAAAGTCATGACATTATCAATGATGCATAAAGAGCACAACCTCAAAATTTGTCGCCATATGGCTGCAGCCTTAACACACAGTCCACCTAAGTGTTCCGACTCGATAGTTTAGCCGTGCAGGAAGCACAGCAGGACTGGCGAGCGGCTGAAATCGATGAGAACGCAGCCGACATCAGGAACCACAGTGCGGACAGATGGTCGAATGAGAACCGCGCTGGCGCGGACCGTTATCTGCCACCGGCCAGGGCGTCAAGGACACATAAACACACCCGCTTCGTTGTTGATAGCTGGGTGTTGAGTTGATTTATCGGCACTTTTGTTTCTTTTGGACGGCAGTTCAAGAGAGACCTGATGAAAACAAATCGTCGAGCCGCGTTGCTGCTCTAGTTTTCCAGAACTAGGACAAGCCGCCATTTTACCGAGTAACAAAGGCAAGTCGAAATTCGCCCAATATCCCGTTCATTCGACACAAACGACGAACGATTCATCATACCTTCTTATTAATAGAAGTCTACACACGCCATAAGTCCAAAGGGTGAGAGTTTAGCAAAAGAACAATGAATCGTTTGCCTGGCAGCTATCTAATCTGCCTCAGCTGCCCCTCCTACTCACAAATGACCCTGTGCACGACTCGTAGGTCTCTTTCACTCCGACTTGTTTTTACTAAAGTGCATCTGCGCCCATCCTAACCGCTCACACTCAGCAGGTCTCTTTAGATCTCGATACGTAGACACAATTCACCCCTCCTTTAAACCACAGAAGCAGGTCTATTTCTCCTTTAAAAAGCGATTAAATGTCATATATACGTAATGAAAGAAGACCCGACCTATCGCGAGACTTGGAGCGTTGACACAAACGTGATCTTGGGAAGCCGTTGGACTGTTCCGGTGTGATAACAGCGCACCTGTGACCGCATATCATCATGATGCAAATATAAGACCTTTTTCACACTTTATACTCTACTATGTTATAAAGTACTTATGAAGGAAATTATGTGCAATAATATCTACGCTACTGTTTTTATTGAACACAGTACGTCATTTTTTAAACCCGTATTTATTATTATGAATCTATAGAGACTATATTATAATTTTTGTCAACTGCGGTATTATCCGGAAAAAAAGAATTTTAAGTGATGATAATCGATTAAATGTTTTATATTGATATTTAAATTAGATAACCCAATCTTACCTAGTAGATTTTTAAATAAGCACTCATGTCCTCAATGATATCATATATTTTCAGTATTAGAGTCAAACATCCTGCAATAAGTAGTTATGGACATGAGCTTTGACAATTTCTATTTACATAACCTTGTGCTGGTGTGTCTAACAGGTCAAAGAGCTTGTGCTAGACAATTGTCGCTCAAATGATGGAAAAATTGAAGGTCTGACAGATGAATTTGAGGAGCTGGAATTTCTAAGCACAATCAATGTTGGACTCACAACAGTCGCCCACTTGCCGAAGCTAAATAAACTTAAAAAGGTGGGTTTTCTTTTCTTTTTTCAGATTTACAATAATTCTGATTGTAAGATTTTTAACATTCTGATTGTCAATTTGATGGACAGCTCGAACTCAGCGATAACAGGATCTCAGGAGGGTTGGAAGTTCTGGCGGAGAAATGTCCCAACCTCACACATCTCAACCTTAGTGGAAACAAGATTAAAGACCTCAGTACAATAGAACCATTGGTAAGTGAGACCCTCAAGGATGTGGAAGCACAGTGGAGAAATGTGTTACCTGTGCTCACACCAGTTGTGACGTTTCCTTCGATAGAAAGATCTGGGGACTCTGAAAAGCCTCGATCTCTTTAACTGTGAAGTGACAAACCTGAATGAATACAGAGACAGCGTGTTCAAGCTACTACCCCAGCTCACGTACCTGGACGGCTACGACAAGGATGACAAAGAGGCTCCAGATTCCGACGCTGAGGTCTATGCAGAGGGCTTGGATGATGAAGATGATGATGAAGATGGTAAAGTTGAGAATGAAGAGCTAGAGTTATGTGACCAGCTATGTGCTGGCTAGCATCATGTGTATTTAGCTGATAATTAACCTGCCACAGATGTAGATGAGGAGGAGTATGATGAAGATGCAGCGCCAGGTGATGAGGAGGAAGAAGAGGGAGAGGACGACGAAGAGGAAGAGGAGGATCTGAGTGGAGAAGTGGGTCCAGATGAAAATCTCTGAATAACTCAAAATGTTTCTTTTACATTAGGGTTCTAAATTCCTTTTTGTTGTTCTTAAGGAGGAAGAGGAGGAAGACTTGAATGACAGAGAGGTTGATGACGAGGATGAGGAGGGTGAGTTTAAGAGTGGGTGATTTAAACTGGGAAACTGGGAACACATGCTTTAACCAAAGCAGAATAATCACCAACTTCTTCAAACGTGTGTGCGCACTTTTCTTTTAAACGTGGTCACGTTTATTTCAGTCTGAGCCTAAAATGTGACACAGCTCATTGGCCTTTAAAGCTTTTACATTTAATTGATAGAAATAA
The DNA here is from genome assembly GCA_015343265.1 of Pao palembangensis. Taxonomy (NCBI): domain Eukaryota; kingdom Metazoa; phylum Chordata; class Actinopteri; order Tetraodontiformes; family Tetraodontidae; genus Pao; species Pao palembangensis. The sequence goes on from CM027081.1 coordinate 15,238,865, forward strand.
AAGTTACTGTCTATTTGTGACTGGTTGCTGCGTAGTTTTCTCTGTATTGTAGTTGGCCAGCATAGCTTTACTGCTTTTGCAGTTTTAATTTGGTCACAGTGTTTGGTACGTATCACAGTATTTGTCATCTCCGCTGCCTGATAATTAAATATGACAGCATTATCGATGGCACAACACGTCGGTTAATCTGATCCTCTGCTGAGGTAGCGGCTAATGTCTGCTAGCTGCTTTTTAAGCCCGTGCCTGTGTGTCTACACGATAAAAGGCGAGAGCCTCGTCACATCTTTAGCCTCGCACACAAGCAGCTGATTTGAAGCTGTGAGTCTGAGGGGTGGGGGAACTCGTCTCTTGACACCTCTGACACACTTCAGAGAGTGTGGAACACCAGGGCTCATATTGTCTGACATGGAAACTGGACCTGGAGCCTTCCTGCAGAGATACGGCACTACTAACCACAAGAACTCAACCAAATACATCACAACTCTAAAGAGATACATGTAGATGTATCTGTCATCTGTGCATTGTTTCAGCTTCTGTGGCTGGGCTTTTTAAAACAAAGCCGATGGATTTTGGAGAGATTGTGAAAGTATTGCCCCATGGACCTTGCTCAAAGGAAGCAACGGTCGGCTGCAGATCATCGAACTGCAACTTCCACTTCAAATCCATCTTAACAGGGAGAAATGTCCCAACACCGCTGCTTTACAGTAGTCCACCATCATTTCGTTCTGCTCTTTACCAAGTGTCCCTCCTTATGTTCCAGAAGAAGAACGAGGGCAGAAGAGAAAAAGGGAGCTGGATGAGGAAGGCGAGGAAGATGAAGATGATTGAGAGTCCTCCTGAAGCCAAGATGTGAACTCTTTTAAAATCGTGTCTCCTTGTCACTTCCTAGCAGCCCCATGTATTATTTTCACCCAGTTTCATATCGCAGTAGGAGTGTTATTTTTATTTTTTGTGGTTTTATTTTTCATTATTGGCCAGTCAGGTAGACGGGGTTGTTTGGAGAATTAAGTTAAATTTCTGTCCCTTTGATGCTCCCGTGTTTCCAGTCCTTACGGTCCACTTTTAACTGCTTTGTGGATACAGATTTTGTAACAGCATATATAATAACAAAGATGGATCTTTTTAAAAAAAAAAACAAAAAGTTTTTTTTCTTCTCTGTGTAAGATTTCTGATGGCACATGTATTCAAACCCTGCCCCTTTAAAAGCATAATTCAAGATGAAACATAAGAGTGCATGTCTAAACATTTCAAACTACTGGATTTCATGTGTGGGTGTCCGTTCCTCGTCTTAAACTTATTTTCTGCATCGTACTTTTTGTTTTTGAATGTAAGTTATGTATTTGTAGCGTCACAGTATGCCAATTACTCTGCTGTCCTGGTGTGAAACCTCTGTCTGATCATGCACATGTGACCCTCGCAGGGTGTATTTTTAAAAATCACAGCAAACCAATGTCTGCCCTTGTCAAAGCCCCTCCCCCTTCTTAAACCCTCAGCTTTGATAGTTCGGAAATTACGTGTTCTTGTAAATAATGACCAAATCTATTTTTTTGTATTCCCTTTGACGACGGCAGACATTAAACGGAAAACCGAGGTAAAAGTATGAATTGTAATAAGATATGAAATATGTATGCTGCTTTATCTGAAATACGCAGTGTGAAATTTCTTGAAATTTGAACGTTACCTTTGTATGCATAATTTTTCCATCGGGAAATGTTCAACATCAGAACTCATCTGTTCTCGTTTTGTTGTGCGTGCGCGCGTGTGTGACACACAGGTGTGAATTTGTGGTGGTAGTGTAGAGAAGAACTGCAAATTATGTACATTGAAAATTTATTGTTTCAAAGTGTAAACTCTGGAAAGCAGCCAGTTATTTGGACTTTGTTTTCTCAATTCTACATAATGGTCAGATTGGCCTACCTCAGTGATTTTTCACACCATGTTAAATCCACCGTCATCACCTAAATTGTTTGCTTTTTGCCCTCCCAGTCACTTCAATAAATCCCTTTTATATATGTCGTGATTTGTGGTGATCCTTGCACAACCCAGACAAGTCAAATGACTGCAAGTTCCAGTGCTTTCAGACATCAGGAGCATCCTAAAGCTGGGCCCTCATCTCTTCACCCATCACTCGTTTCTCACTGCTACTTTCCAGCCTTTGATTCCCACAACCTTCTTTAACCACAAGTGTGTTTTCAAATACTATTTTATTCTTCGATCTTTTCCCTCATCTTAGATCAAAGCAGAATCAGATCTGGAACACATCAGCGTGACTTAAATACAGCTGGAATGTTTTTGGTTACTATTTTCCTGAAGAGCTAATGAAGCGAGCTCTAAGTATTAAAATGGCGCTATAATCCTACACGACTCGGGCAGATGAAGGGTCTACAGTAAAAATCACATCTACAGGTAAACACGGTTTGGTATGAGTGATTATACTTTGTTTTAAGTGTCAAAGGATGATTAATATTACAGATTCCTGCATTGGAAAAAGGCGAAAATGTATATTGGCATAATTGGAACCAGAGCACTATTGTACTCATTTTCAGTGAGACCATTCTGCAAACCCTATCAAGCATCACATTCATCACTTGCACAGCCACTTTGTACAGAAACGACGGGATTCCCAAATGTTATTAGCTGAAAACGGGACAAATAAATAAAATACTGTACATTATTCCCTCTCCTCAAAAGTAGCCCTAAAAATGAGTTAGCCAGCAAAGATTCCCTCGAGTATATGGGAGTAGTTAGTCCATCATGTCAGAATTCATGTCTTCTTAAATAAACACAAGACTGCATTTGGGTTTCTATTTGTGATATAAATTTACAGCCAACATTCAGGTGAGAGAAGTCGTTGGAAAGCAGCTCGGTGGGAAAAGAGAGGTTCATGGTTTCATCTTCCAGCTGCACATCGGCCGTTTCTGAGAGGACGCTGCAGCTGGCTGCATCCATGTGCAGCTGGGTCTAAGGCCTCAGGGAGGACACAGGGAACCTGCGAGTCTTTAAATCCTCCAGTTTAAAAAAAAAAAAAAAAAAACACTTTTGTTTGGGTGAAATGAGGATGAGTACAGTGGCTCATTCCCAACATACACGGAGGAAATATGAGGGAAAATCCGAGTTAAATGTGCTGGATCGAAATAGATTTGAAAACGGATCTTTGATCTCAGACTATGACCTCATCAAATTCATGGTGGCAGTGAGTGAATTTTGCCTCGCCTCCATATTCCAGCAGTATTCCAGTTTTGGCCAGCAGTTTTTTAAATTTTCAAAATGAAATGATGACATGAGTGATACATGAAAAAAAGGCAGGAAGGCTCAGGAGGTTGTTGATCAGAGGTCAGAAGTGGGAGGAGCAGAAGCAGCTGTGCCAGACCAGGAGGCACGGAGGTCAGACGTTGTTGGGGCTGACGTTCTTCAGGTTGTTCAGCTCCAGCTCCAGCTGACGTATTCTCACGTCCTTGGAGGTCAGCTCCTCCTTCAGCCGCCGCAGCTCATCCTGCTGCCTGAAGAACATCCGCAGGAGCTGCACAGAGATAAAAAACACCTTAATACACAATGGCAGACAATAAACTGAAGAGAAAAAAATTAGCACTCCTGTAGTAAGTGAATAAATAAATAAAGAGGTGCAAGGCCTGAGAAAAAATAGAAAAAATAGAATTGGCCAGCAACACCCAAGTGTCCTTCAAAATATTTTTTTAATCACTCACTTAAGATTTAAACATACACGTGTGTGACACACACTGAGGAAGACGGCAGTCGAAACACGTATGTGTATGTTTAAATCTTAGTGATTAAAAAATTATTTTGGAGGACGCTTGAGTGTTGCTGGCCAATTTCTGTTTTTTCTATCTAGACAATAATCAGAGACATTAGATTTGTGTTTATATTTAATAGAAACGGTTTGTGAACATTTATGCAGCTCCTACTTCTCACCGCCTCTTTGCGTACCTCGTTCTCCGTCCTGGGGGGCACGTTCTCCAGCAGGTCGATCCCATTCACCACAACGCTTTTCTTTTCCTTCACTGGAGCTTTGAAGACCAGCTGGTTTGGGCGACGGTAACTGTCCTTCAGGGACATCAGGACTGGATCTGTCAGCACAAAGAGGCAAAAGCACGTGAAACCTAACACAAGGAGTTTGAAATTTAAACTATGAACTATTTTTGAACCATAATTCACTTTATTTTTACAGTGAAATACTCCTAATCTAAAGCTACCTACTATATGGGGAATGTCAGGTTTGTTTATTAAAGCACAGCTGCAACTTCTCCTGCAATTTTAACTATTACTGATATGGACTAAATCCTCAGAGAAAATTATCTGCCTAGAATGTAACAATATATCGTGGAAGACTGAAATAAGAAAAAAATATATATATACTTTTGTGCATTTCCATCAGCCTTCCTTCTAAAAACAAGAACAAGCTCTCAGGTGAAGCTGCTTGTTCTGCACCGTGTCGGTGTCGGGGCGAGGCCATATGCTCCGTGACAGCGTGTGAAGGCCGACCACAGAGCGGAAAACCAACTGGAGATGCAGGGGTGTGTTGCATTGCAGCATTTCCTTTGCCAAAATGCAGGATCAGGCTGCACGTTGATATTTGTAAAGCATAAAGCCTGCATTTACCTCTGTTGATGCCGCTGAGCCACTCACTGGCTGACAGCGCAGGTTCTGTTCCTGCCGTCATGGGGTAGATGTCCTCCTGGTACGTATCTGACTGTAAACCAGGAAACGGCACATAGTCGCTTTTTATTGATTAGTTCTAACTGTCAGGGTTCATGATCTAAACGCCTGCATGGGGAGAAAAAAAGCTGCATTGAGCATCTTAAAGATTTCTTTGCCTGAGAGCACCGAAAGGAAGCTGCAAACGCGTTGAAAAGATTCTACAGAGAGAGCAGAGCAAAATCAGCTAATTGCTTCTCTCACTCACCCTTCTGGGCACAATCATTGAAATGGGCTCAATCAAGCCCTTCATGGTGATGAGCTTGTAGAAACGGAAGACCTCGCAGGCTCCGACGTCTAACCCGTGCTTTGGCATCACACCTGCAAAGGGAGACGAGAGCGGTGCGACCACGGTTTCAGGGGGAGAGCATGGCGTTGATGACACAGGCGACTTACCCAAACCTTTCTGTGGAGTCGGGGACCGGAACTCCATCAGGTACTGAAGGTACGGCTTCTCCGTGGTAATCTCAAAGTAACGGATGTTACCATCTCCCTGCCGCGGCACCACAATGTGGTTAATACGTTAATGAGCAAAGTTTCCACGCTGGTATTTTTATTTCAACTGGCCATCCGAATCACATCTGAGTATTCACTTGCTTAACAACTAGACTTCCCAAGAAGGATGCCTGTAACCTCCTCCATTTTTTACAGCGTTGGAGAAGCCACAGTAGCTGCTGGGCAAAAATGCATTTTTCCAGGACCACTTATGTGTCGAGTATTTACGTCAGAGGTTTATGGTCTCCCACCTTTCCTGCCAAGTACAACATGTGTGTGTCAGCGTCATAGAAGGGAAACAGCAGCCCTGAGAGGCCGTCTATGTCCTCCTCCACTATCGGCATGGACAGGTCCTCCTGGGAAAACCAGCACACACGCAGGGAATTAAACACACACACACACCCACTCTGGGATCACATCTACGAGGCACACGGAGGTCTCGTCTGACCTGGTCCCAGAGGGCGATCTCCCGGGTGTTCCAGCGAGAAACCCCTGTGGTGAGCAGCCGTTTCATGTTGCCCAGGAACACCACTCGGTTTACCCGGTGGTTCTTACAGCTGGCTTGCTGAGACATGGAGACAGAGATGGGGAGAATCCTTATGTATATGGCCGCATTTGTGTGAACAGTGTTTCATTTGGTGATATTAGAATTAGTTATATTTGCACAAACACCAATCAGTGTTAGAGATTTGAGATTTAATATGCTCATTCAGATAAGCCCGTATTTAGAGTGAGATGATAATGTGATACTTGGGGATCCATTAAATATAACATAAGACTGAAATGGGTTCCTTCCCCCTCCTCTGACCTGGACGACGGCCCCAGAGCGAGGCTCAATGATGCGCAGCTTCTTGTCCTTGCAGCTGGTGGCCAGCAGGCTGCCGTCCGTGTTGAAGGACATGCTGAGGATGACGTCCGTGTGGCAATCAATCATTTTCACCGGCTCTCCGATCTCCAGATTCCAGATCAGGATCTGTCAAGACCAGCAAGGATTATGTAGGTGGAGGGGCTCTAAAGCTGATGATTGGGTTTGGAGTGTTGGCCGTGTGCGCCGCACACTGTTTAATGTGGTACCTTGTAGTCATAACCAGCACTAAAGAGGATGCCGCTGCTTGTGGGGTGCCACTCGATCAGACCCACTCGTCTGCTGTGGCCGTACAGCTCCAGCACCGCCTCCGTCATGTTGCGCCTCAGGCCGCCCTCTGGGATCTCCCATATTCTCACCTGCGAGGTATAAAACACAGGGACAGTGTGAGACACATATATGCCAGCGCTAGCACAATAACGTCATTAATGTGGGGACCATTTTCACAGCTCTGCTATATGAGCCGCAAACTGCAGCAGTGCAGGCCTGATCAAAAATAGCACATGGTATCAATGCAGAGCACTGCATTAGGATTAGACTGGATTACAGCTACGGTCGCAGTCTCTGCGTTGGCAGATTATCCCTCAACAAGTTAAAGGACTCTACGGCAGGCACAACACAGTGTTATTGTCAGTATGTAGTAATGCACCAGAGACATACAGTACGGTGAAGGTAATTTGATGTGTGATTGTGTGTGATGTCATGATATAGACAGATACGGAACGCGCTGTAGAGGTGTGCTTTTCTGAAAGGTGTTTACATTTACCGTACATTACATTTAGGCCACAACAACCTGGACCAGAGCAGCTAAATTATACCAGAAGCTTTAGCCAGGGTTCTGGGCCAGACCTGAGCCACCGCTCAGCTTCCCACACACTGGAATGTATATTTGCGGATCGTTATTACTTTGGGCGTATGGTTGAAAACTTACAGAGGTGTCTTCCGAGCAGGATGCTATGATGTTTTCAAAGAAGGGATTCCACTTGATATCCAGCACTTTTCCCTGATGGCCACAAACCTTTGGGTAATGAGAGTCCAGTCGGCCAGACTGAAACGGTGACACAAGCAGATTAACATCTACTGTACCGGCTCTACTGAAAGGTGTTTACATTTACCGTACATTACATTCGCAACTAAGAATTCTAAAATAACGCATCTATGATGACATTAAAGCACATTCAGGGAACCCCCAGAACAGGCAGAGAAGCGGCAAACTGACAAATGCCAATAATACCAATCAAATAAGATGACCAAATAAGTCCAGAACAAAACGAAAACAGATGATTGCACAAGGGCACCTGGGGTAGCTCCGCTGCTATTACAATACCTCACAGAGGCCAGAGAGGGGCGTTGTTTCACAACACGTGAAGGCTGCAGCCTCCTGACGTCAGCCATGATGTCATGAACCTCTGATGTCACTGAAATTCAGTGACCCCTTTTCATTTCCTGAGAGATTTGTTTAAGAGCACTGGGCCATGTCACAGTGCAATCCAGTGTGTGTATGTGCGTGTGTGTTTGAGAGAGAGAGAGAGAGAGAGAGAGAGAAAGAGGGATAGAGAGACACAAAAAGAGAGAGGGGGATTTGGCAGTATTTACAGACAACGCTGAAGGCCAGGCTGCGTAATCAAACATGATGAACTCAACTTTGCATCGTCAACGTTAATGAATGAATAAATGAATAATAAAAACATTTCAATACTGTCATTTCAGGAGGTGAACATAGATCAACAACGAGGGGAATTACTCAGCTGGTCAAGGGTTTTTTTTATGAATGCAATCATGTTGTAGTGCGTGCCCAAGTGTTGATTTGAGTGAGGCAGATTTGTGGAAAGCCCATTCTTTAAACTTTCTCAGGGGTCCTGCAATTTCTGTAGGTAGGTCTAGGCACAAAGAAGGAATGCAGGAATGCAAAATAGAACACAGTGAAATAAATACTGAGCTAGCCAGCTGAAGGAGCAAGGAAGAAATCTACCCGCAGAAATGTTTTCCATTAAAGCCAGTTAATGCAAAACAACACAAGGGTAAAAAAAACAGCAGGCACAAACTGGGTCAATATAAGGGGCAGAGCAATGGTTAGATGGACAGAAGGCAAAATAAGAGTTGATTAATGAACAATGAGTTTAATGAGTTGATGCTTGAACAATAAATCTGTTACTTTTGCATCGGAGACTCACTGAAGTTCCTCTTAGTTAAGATTCAGGGAAACGTTGACAGGTCGTCAGGTTAATTCAAGTCCTGATGATCAAGTTTTATTCTTGAATCATTAATGACGCGGTGACCAGGAGATCTGATTTAGCTGGAACTAATTACCTGCAAATTAATGAGGTCTACACGGATCCGGAGGATCCAGGAGCTGCGCTGAGTTTATCTGGACGATCGTCAGGAAAGAGTTATACAATTATAGCTGGCCTCATGTGCACTGTGCAGATTTCTTGTGACGCACTCACTGAACGTGGAGACCAGATCAACATGGGGCCAGAGGCACCACGCTGAGAATGCTATCATCACTTATTGATCTGTTATTGCCAACAAAGCCTAATTAACAAGGAGACTAAGGCTATTGCTCTGCGGCTTCGGTATCACTGCACGCACCTCAGAGCACTGATTAAACATCACCAGGATGTCATTTATCCAATCCTGCAGCCGCAAAATGGCCACACACTGATTAAAAAGAAAATGAGTCTTGTGCCCATGTGGCACATCGCTCATTAACCCAAAAAGTCTGGCTGACTCATGCTCATGGAGTGGAAGCCATATTCTCTGCTTTGTCACCAAGCAGTCTTTACGCTTCTGCCTTGTTTAAAATAGATTCTAACAAATAAGAGGGGAAGAAATTAATGAACAGTAGGGAAATTGCTGGAAATCATCAGATTAGTTTCAGATTGCCTGGTTGCTGCTTGAATGGCTGATCTATTCTTAGATTACGACTGAAGCACCACACCCTACACACGCTCTTCCTTTGTCTGACCTTACGTGTGACTTTCTGGGCAGCTCTCTGTGTGCCAGGTGTTTCCAGAGCCCCCCCCCCGTGTGCTCGCCCATATGTCCGTCTGGCAGCCTCTCCCTTGAATCTATCTGATGGATCACACCGTGGTAGTCACAGCAGCGGGCTTCCACTAATGAAAGCTGGCAGGAGAATTAGATTTCTGCCATTTTTCGTGAGTTTCTTTTCCAGACACAACATCCAGGCTGCTTGTGGCGATGACATCTGCTCACCAGCTATTGACTGTGGTTAAAGTGAGGCCAGTATCATTACCCAGCACCTCTTTTCTCCTCCTAATTAAGGTTTAAAAACCTCCACTCTTCTCATTATTAACCTTTATCTCTCCACTTTGCTTAGACCAAAGATACAGTATGTGGATTGTGGAAGCTTTTCACCTCTCTCATCTGAGGTCAGCCTGATACATACTTTGTATATTTCATTTTATTGATCTAGTATATCAAATGTGAACGTCTGCGTTAAATATAGTTTTGACAGCTTGTCTCCTTTCTGAAAGAGTAGCCATCTTCCCTTAGAAGCTGTCATCTGTGCTTCTGCTGAATGTGGTAAATGTCCATTTCTGAGCTTGTGCGTTCAGCAGAAAGCACAGGAAGTGCTGGAGTGAAGCACTCTGACGAAAGGATCAATCAAGTCATGGAGTCATGACGCGGCACAAATCTGTCCATACATTACATGCCTCAGTTCAGTTAATATGCAGTAAACAGATGATATCATACTTGTGTGATCTGGGATTAATTATTCTCATCTGACATCCAAAAATATATAATCTTCAGATGTAAAGGTTATTGCTAAATTAGCCCTGTTTCAAGCTTTCAAATAGCCAAACATGTAGAAGCTGAGCAGCGCACACAAGTGTTTGTTTTCTTAACAAAAATGTCAGTGTTGGACTATAAAGAATGCACATTATTCTCTTCTGGATAGTCAATTCTAATAATGAACAAAGTGGAAAGTTGGCGACTACAATGTAAAAGTAAACGGAGGGTTAATCGCGCTGATGGCTGAGAAAACAGTGCACATCTTCCACTCTCAGGGCTGATTTCTTTGGCGTGACAGCAGCTTCACTCGACTTTGCTCTGCAGCCAAGAGATTTCTGAGTTCTTTGGCAGAAAATCTCTTAAAGAGGTGAATCCAAAATGTTGTGTAAGAAATGAGACATAGCATACAGTTCAGACAGGACTGTAGTCTACAGTCAAAGCAAACACTGGTGCTGCTGACCCGTAATCTCAGCTCAGAGGGTAAAAAGTCCAATAACATCATAATAATAACATCACTGCTGCACATACTGAGTGTGCGAAATGTATTAAATTGACTTCTTGTACTCTATCTTGCATGAAAAGTGCAGCTTTAAGGCTTATCTTCCATGTTAAACCCTGCAGCTGTTGTATAATGATTAATCCAGCACCAGCGGTAAAGCAGAATTAATTTACAACAAGCAATTGCTATAATAATTTTCACACTATCAGTTGCAGCAGCATCTTTTTATGACAGCACCACTATGCAGGGGCTGCACTGTAAATGGACTGTACACCATTTAAAAAAAAAAAACCTGCTTTACTCTTTTACAGTCACATCTACTCTCTGGTGACAGAGTTTAACTTTGATAAGTAACTGTGCAACTTTGTACAGCAAAGATGCAGCTTTGAGAGCCAATTGGGGTTAAGTATCTTCTTCAAGAACACTTTGGCACGGCACACTGCAGGTGCGTGGGATTAAACCAGTGGACTTCACATCACTGGAGTGACCACTTGATGTGCTTCTGCTGGAATTTCTTTTGCTTTTAATAACGGCAAAAGGAATTTATGTATTTCCTTCCTTCTTTCTTTAAAGTAGTGTGTCCTCTTCCAGCTATGATTCTTAAAAAATGTGAGGTTTAAATATTGGCCAAATTTGGTCAAATGTGATCAGAACTTTAAAAAGAATTTTTACCTGGGATACAGGTATAACAATGAAAGAACCTCCTCCAGCGCTCTCGGTGACGACTGCCACGAACTGGGAGTTGACAGCGCAGAAGTGGTTGTCATGGACATTCTTGGTGATGGGGATACCTTCGAAGCTTTGCTCCCGGTTGGCCACTTTTCCGTAGACATTTCGAAACTTGGAGCCTCGGTAGGTTGGACGCCATGACATCTGAGAAAAAAATAAATCAATCAAAATATTAACCCCACAGAACATCCTGTGATGGCTGAGTTAGGACCACAGTTGCAGGGTGGGCTGTTCCATCTGGTAGACATGATAACCATCACGCTTGAAGAAATCTGTCCACAGTGGTCGCGGGTGCGAGAATTCTAGAGGGGTGAAACATGGAGTGAAAATTGTCTGGTCACACTGTTGCGTTGCCGTGAAGCCAACGATTAATGTGTGAACAGGAGCAAATCGACAGTAAAGACAGCGTAAAATGGTTACACTACTTCCCTGGTTCGTCCCTGTATTTTGGTTTCTATAAACAGCCTTTGTTGCAGAAACAGAGGCGGTGACGTTCCACTCAGGGAACTGCTTTTGTTTTGTCTCCACCACAAGAACCCATTCATGGGGCTCTGACCCGGCCACAGGAAAAGGACGCTGAACGAGAGAGACTTCTTGTAGTGTCACAGATCTGTTGGCGCGTCAGAGCTTTAGAGACGTTAATGACAAACGACAGCAAGAGATCAACTCAGGAACAGAGGAAACGCTGCATAACTGTTCAGATCAGTCGCAGCGATGGCATCACACACTCCAGCGTTCAGCATTGTTCTACTGATGCAGAACAAGGAGGCGGAGGAGGTGCACTTCTGCAAACAGAAACATCCTCAGACTGTCGCGCTTCCATTGTTTTCTCCCCATCGTATTTCGGTCTGCAGCCTCGCAGGAGTCCTGATGACTGTCCCCACACATCTTGCTGAGACAGCGACTTCCAGCTGGAGCTGCTGACTGTTGGATAGTTTTTTATAGACTAAAGGTGAACCTGGAAGCCAGGTTGAAAGTCCAGTAAGCTGGCAGAAAGTAATGGTAAACACGGTAAATTCAGAAAGGGAATATTTTGCAGCACTGTGTTCATCGTTCCACAGTCAGCTGATCATTTGCATTCCATAAAAATCTCACGCTTGTCAAAGTCAGACCCAGACCAACTGCGCTGAAGTCATGTCTGCTGGAGCTGCATAATGGCAGCTTGTTAAAGAATTAATGTCAAAGAGCGGAGCGGCAGAGTGGCCCGAGGGATAGCCAGAGCAGACTGTTTTGGGCGTCCTGCACAACGATACTCATTCATCGGTCATAGGCGCAGAGGAGGGCGTCTCTCTTATCTGACCGGGGGCTGCAGCACAACACCGCGCCAACTCCCACATGTACAGACCACGAGCAGCATGCAAAACAGCCATGAACTCATTGTGCAGCAAAAGATCACAAGACTGGGTTGTGAGTGTGACTCCCTCAGAGGTCAGTATAAGTAACTTTACTGAATATTTTATCCTATTACAACAAGAAACCCCTTCCTGTACAGCCCCATACCTGGTTAAAGCGCTAATCACCTGTTTAAAGGTGCCACCTTACCTTCCCAGTGTCCTCCTGCACGCTCTAACCAGCAGCTGAGGCCTCCTCCCAACACAAACATCAACCTTCCTCTCTGAGGATGGCGCCAGGATCTCCTCTTTACCTTCCTTCCCTTTCAACTCCAAGCAAGACAGACTACATCTGCTGTCTCCTTCTCCCTCTCTCTCGTGTGTTTACTCCCTCCCACTCTCCCCATTTAAGCCATCTCCTCCTACTGGTACTGATAGCTGCGGGGCCAACACACCCTCTTCGTCAGCGTCCTGCCTCTCAGTCTCTCAGTGTGAGAGCAGAAGCCCTTCTTTCCTGACTGTCCACTGTCTGTCTGGGTTTGCAAGGACTGTGGGATGAAACTGAAGAAACCCACTCAGACAAAGAGAGAAAATCCACAATGGGGAAAACACTAATTCAAATACTTTCCATTACTGTCGAGGAGCTGTTAAATCCTATAATCCTGTTGTTTGACCGACTGTTGCTCCCTCCTTACGCATTACTGACGGATCCTGCCAGCTCGACACGCTGCTTTATGGTGAAAATCATCTTTGTTTGGCAATTTAAAATGTGGATAGAGCCCTGCAGGTTCACAGTTGGGATCCGCCTTGACCTTTGGCTTGTGTGTGTGTGTGTGTGTGTGTGTGTGGGGAATGAATTACATGTTGGAATGTGTGTCTGTGTTGTGCCTGAAACCATGTCTGTCTGCAACAACATACGTTTACAGTTGGTTTCATGCCTTCAAGGCGGATACAACAGTGAGCTGAGTGTGTTTAATGAGGATTTTTTTCCAAGGCCAAGGCTTGTCTTTTCCACTTGTTTTTCCTGATTGGATTCTTCTTTGATTCTTCTTGATTTTTACTTTGCTTTTGTTTTAGTTTCTTCAAAGCTGTCCAAAAGGCAAAGAAATTGTCTTTTAGTAGCTTGAAAAGGGTCATTCAAACACCAGAAAATCAGATCCAGTGGGTAAAATTATTCCAATCAAGTGTTTCCCAGGAAGAGCAAAAGGAAAGAGGAAGTGATCTTCAATACATTCAAAAGGGGTCAGACACAGTGAGGCCCTGTCAGGCCGTCGTGTCGGTTCTTTCTCCTCTCTGCTCAGTGAGACTGTACGGTCCTATTTGACAGCTTCCTCTCTCCACGAGGAGTAGCTGTTTCAATGACAGAGATCCTGCTGGCGTTTTTGTCCACATTTACGCTCTGCGTGAAGTAGGAACTCTAATTCTCACTTACACAGGAAGTGTCACAGCTTGGCTAAGAGTGCTGGAATATTTTCTCTGCTATGGTGATGCCCGATGGTGCATTTGTGCTTCTGAAAGACTTTTGTGGGAGTTGAAATTATAGATAGTATATAGTTGGGAATTATAGAAAGTATTTTTATTTTACTATCACCCGGCTGACAGATGGCATCACTGAGAAGCAAATCATGACAGGACCTAACAGCACGTAATTTAGAGAGCATTCTGTTCTGCTTTAAAGGTTCTGCTAAAAAAATTACTAATTGTGTCTTTTGTTTGATGCAGGCTTGAAAAACTGTAGCCAGACATTCAGTGTTTGCTCACAGTCAGGCCCGAGTGTCACTGCTGTTCACAAATGGAAGAAATGCAAATGGAACAAAATCAAACAGAATTGCTTTAACACACCTGCCCCCTGCATCCCAAAGTGAACTGGCCCACCTGGAAAAATGTCAGCGTTACTAGCTGGCTATTTCATAAATGTTGTAAAAGCCGTCTTCTGTTTCATTGCAGTCAGAAGTCTGCACAGCCTGAACTATCTGAGGAACGACTGTTTGGTACATCAATTTTGGATAGCGCTGCAATTAGCTTGTTAGCACGTAGCTTTGAGCATCCATTAAAAGAGAAACCTGTCCATCATTACCAGTGGCCGCAAACCAGTTCAAAAATCAAATCCATCTCACTGGCTTCTGTATATGTAAAACAGACAGCTTCTCTGTGCTGCAAAACAGGAAGTTGTGCTGTGTGACATGTATGTTGATAGTGGTTTTACTGAGAGGTAGCTCGCCTAATGGCACCTCTTCAGGCTGAAGCCAGCCCCATTAAGCAGCACTACTGGTGTAAAGAGAACATTAAACCAAGCACAGGAAGCCCAGAGAGCTGGCTCAAAGGCACTGATCATTATTACACATATGGAGGTTTCAAAGCCTGCTGATATTTTCAACATTCAGACCTCTAAAGTAGAAAATATTTGATACTGGAAGATGAAACAGGGATGCATTTCCTGCTGACCTTCTAAGGTCAGTCATCCAAAAACAAAAGAAAGGTCTAAATAAATAATACCTCCACTGCCTGCTTTCTCCCATCGGGGTTACCACCACATGCTTTTTGGAGCATAATGATGCAAGCTGGGCCTCAAACCCCTGAATGGCAGGGGTGGGGGGTTGAACACTTGAGAAGGAGGTAGAATCCAGAGAAATACAACAAGGTGATACAAGAAACAGAGGGATAAAATGTGATTAAAAAGAGATTTAAAAAAACACTCCATAAAAAAAGGACATGCAACAAGAGGAAGCGAAGATGAAATGAACAAGGAAGAATAATGAAATATTTAAAGAAGACAAAAGCAGACAGAGAGGGGGAGCAGAAGAGGCTCCTACAGACTGAGATTAACTCCCCCTCTGTCAGACCACCTGCCTGCTACACACATACACACACACACACACACACACAACCTTCATATTCTATCTTTGTGAGGACTTACAGGCACAATACATTACCCAGCTCCCGACTCTAACCCTAACCATCCCAACTAACCTGTAACCATCTAAGCGTTACCCTTCCCCTAACCTAAACTCTAGTCTAACCTCAACTTTAAAACCACGTCTCAAACAGGCCTTTGAGGTTGCGAGGACCAGCCTCAATGTCCTCACTTGCCAAAAAAATGTCCTCAGTTTGCTAGTAGAATATGTATTTTGGTAATTTGTAGCAAGTACAAGAACACACATACACACACACGCTGAGCCAAGCTGCCTACAGAGAAATATTACCATTTTAGTGTGTAATAGCTCTCAACTGTAGCATAAGAAATGACTGAAACATCAACATCCTTGAAGAGTTGGACTCCTGTTTGTGTGGTGAGGAGATAAAACATAACCATGATTTTAAATAATGCTTCCAGGAAAAACCTGGAAACTTTTTATAACGTCACAGCTAAAAAAAAGAAGTATTGAGCTGTATCGTGGCATGCACATCTCATCAGGCCTGAAACAAAAACTCTCTGGCAGCAATACTCAGGAGCACTTTCATCAAATTACAGGAATCCATCACTGAAGTAGAAAGCCCAGAACAGGGTGCAGTGGAATGATCATTCAGCCTCTGACTCTGATCTCAGGATGGTTCAGATATTAAAGTTGCGGTTACCTGCTGATGGAGCGTGCAGCAGGTGACTCAGACTAATACTGTCTGGCATGTGTGCTGCCACATGAACGGTGTAAACGCAAAATCTATTTTGCACTGTAGACATGATCACAACACTGACAACAATGAGCAGAATGACATCTGATCGCCGATGCTAGCAGCGTGATTTGCCAAAATTACTTCTGGCCCTGAAAACCTGCCTGGAAACTAAAATATGCAAAGATCCAAGAGGCTACTGGATAATCAGTCCATATTGATAACACTATTCTTCCAGTTCTGAGGGATAAAAAGTTCTCGATCCAACTTGGATGAGGCACAGCTGTGGGATTCAGATCCAGGCAGCTTTCATATCCTGCTCCGCTCCGTCATCGGCTGCATGATTGCAGTATCCCTATAGTCTCAATTCATCAATCCGTCCTTTTTTCACCGTTCTTTTTCTCTCGCAGGACTACATGGATGGAGAGCATGGAAAAGAAAAGCAGAGAGCGTGGCCACGTCGAGTGCCAGGCCATCTGCTTGGCCATTCCAGACAGTGACCCTGGCAACACGGACTGTCTGGAGAGACGCAGACGAGTAACGAAGATTAATCCAAGAAGGAACAGGACCATAAATATCTAATTGCCATTAACCAAATTTCCAACTGAAGAGGAAATGTAATTTCCTCAGCATTAATTGGCCTAATCTTTCAACATTTATGTAACTTCTTTCTATTTTTTTCCTCGTCTATGCACAGATATTTGAATGTGCCTGAGAAAGATCAAGCGGAGACTTGAGTCATTGCTGGGTGACCTTGAATCCTGCTGCTGACGTCGGACATCAGTAATGAACATCTGTGATAGGGCTATTAGAGCTGTGACTCTGCCCTGGGACCAACGTCCTTGTGCTTGAGCCTCACACTCATACTGTACTGTATCATATTATCCCCCCAGGTCAGGACTCTGCAGGCTTTTCATGTGCTCTCATAGCCTCTCACTGATCTAAGATGATGGTGGGTTCTGTGAAATGATGCAGTAATGGACCAACGACGCTAAAACCAATACGTAATCAAAGATACTGGAATTATCTTTGCATCACCAGCCAGTGCTGTCAGATCGTGTACGTCCTGTTGTCTGATAGCAGATATTTGTCTAGACTGAGTTAAACACAGCACTGTTGCTTTGGTTAGTAAATTGTTAGTGGTCTGGGTATAAACCCACCTCTTCCAGCTGTGCCAGACACCACAAACGGTGTATCAGAACACGCCTGAACACACTGGAGTGTTTAACACGTTTATCAGCTTTTTAAGTGGGAGCAGGGAAATCCAGATGTGGATAATTAGGGGTTTTTTTTCTGCTGAAGTACGCAGGTTCGGGGATCCTGTGTGTGGAGATGAGATGGTATGAAATGTGACTGGATAAGACAGAAAAGGGCTTTCTGACTCTCTCTGTCACACAGGCACACACACACACACACACACACACACACTGCTTACTGTAATCCGTTTTGCACTTGTGTGCTTGTTAAGCTAGATCTGAAGTGGCAGTGCTCCCATATGTGGGTGAAGGTTAATGGGTTGTGAATCTGACCTATTTTACAGGAGCCAACGTTGACGTGATCGGTCGACGCGTTTTATTTTTGCAAAAATAATTGTTCAGAAAGAGAGCAGTGGTTTAAACTAAGTGAGATGATTGACGGTCAGTTATTATACAACATCTTTCCATCCGTTGCATTGATCTGTTTACTGTCACACTGTCAACTGGAGCGCTGCAGAGCAGAGGACTGGTGTCCCAGTTTAAAATCCAGCTGTATAACACAGACCTCATTTCAATTTTCTCTAACTCTGGGGACAAATATTTAACTTTGGCTGTTATTCCAGGGAATTGGCACCATTTTTCTAGATCTGCCCTCGAAAGAAACTTAATCATAACATCTACAACTCTAAATCATGTAAACTACTTAAGCTTTTGTAGATCTCTGCAGAAATATTTCATAAATCTGTAATGAAACACACGTAAAAATAATGCAGGGATGCAGCTAGTCTACCCTGCTTTGCATA
Source organism: Pao palembangensis (assembly GCA_015343265.1). Classification (NCBI taxonomy): domain Eukaryota; kingdom Metazoa; phylum Chordata; class Actinopteri; order Tetraodontiformes; family Tetraodontidae; genus Pao; species Pao palembangensis. Next base: position 15,256,861 of record CM027081.1, read on the forward strand.
GCAGAAAACTGGCATCGATCATATAGGTCAGTAAATCTGATAATGGAACTGGAATATATTTTAATTTTCATTATTTCTCCTGAAAAAAGAGAGTGTTTCAGATTGTGGAATTTCTGATTATAACCCATTTTCTAGGTCAAACAATTTTTTCTTAGCTGAAATTTTACTGTATCTGATACAGAGTCCGTGATGTTGGCATGCACTGAAACACACACAGATGGTTCTCAGATAGCAACTCCAAAAAACAACAAACAGGCAGACAAAATGCAACAGTCCGACATCCCCAGATTTATTATCCAGTTATCCTAGCTGACTTTTGGACACTTGAGCCTAAAGCATATGTCTGTGTTTCACATCCAGTTTTTCAATTTTCTTGCCTCTTTTGTTTGACTTTGGTTTTAGACACAGAGCCACAGTTACCATGGTGACGGTGAGGAAAATCCAGGCAGCTGCAACCAAAGGCAAATTCTTCAAATACAAGGACTGCACACATCTTAGATGTGGCAAAAAATCTGCTAAAAACAGGAAGAATGACCTAAGAATAGCTCTGAGAAGGGAATTCCGGCACTTAAGCAGCCAAATGACAGCGATCACAACTCATCTGTGGCGCCGTTTGAAAGGCTCTTTTAAACTTGAACCTGCAACCCTGCTGTAAGAAGTGAGGGTGTCTTGTTCTGGCATTGAGCACGATAAGCCTGTACTCCGTCGGCTACCCCTAAAAACAGTTGGCAGAATCACCAGGAATCAGACCAAAATGCTCCATCATGTTTCATCTGAACCTGGATGATCTCTGCAGCAATCAAATGGAAAAAGTCCCCTGGACTCTGCTGGTGGGGTTGGGGGAGCACGAGGACATGTCAGGATTTATCTGTGGACATTATTTGTAAACGAGGAACTAGCCTTCTTATTGAGAGGCAAAAATAATATCAGAGTGTTATTATCACAACTTTATAATGTGGAGAACGAATAATGAATGGAAATTTGAAATGATGCATTTTGTGCTGCTGTAGAGAGCATCAGCTGTACCTACACTCATATCTGTTATCTGTGCCCACAAGCAAAACACAGACACCTCGACCCTGATCAATCCATTCTAGCTGGTTGTGTGTGTGTGTGTATTCTTGTATTTGCTACATAATGAGTACCTAAATCTGTATTCTACTAGCAAAGTGAGGACATTTTTGAGAAGTGAGGACAACTTGTGTGGTGTGTGTTTGTTTGTGTGGGTAAGAGGAGGAATCATCAACCAAAGATGAGTTCCTTTGTTGCCCCTGTCTCCCTGATCTTCACCGCACTCTTTAGCGTCTCATCCACTAATAAAGTACAGTCTGCCAGTATTGCAAACGAGACATTGTGCTGATTTTATTCTGCACAAAACACATATTACACCTGCATCTTTTTGAAGATAGTCTCTATATTTTGTGGCCCAAAGACTGAATGTGGATTAGTGGGCATACATTTAGTGTTGACAAGCAAATTAAAAAATTATGTCTTACTTGGCGCCAGGAAAAAAGCCTTAAAATGTTCCTTTAAGTGCTGGACACCAGACTGGGAGGGTTCTGGGCACGGACCGCTTTTACTACCCACTCACATAAATGCACCCATCTGTCTCCATGCACTGGCTGCTTTGTCTCCAGGGCTACAAACAGGAAGCACATCCTATGTTCTGAGTGCAGACTGCATACGCAAACACACACACACACACACACACATTCCACGGGTTGTGTGCCTAATCCCAGCTGGAGGGCACAGGGGGAGCTAGTCAGGGCTACTCTCTTCTGCTGGATGTTTCACAGATCTTTCCACCTGATTTCATCCTCTGTCAAAACTGGGATCCCTAAAAACGAACACTTTCATCCCGCAGGAGAGGCCGGGCTTTGGGGAGCCCACGGCGTGAGCCTCTGCACTTGCAGTGGATGGATCTGTCACACAAACACTGAGCAGGACGCTTTTCTGACAGGAGACCAGCTCATGGCATCTAATGTGCTTCCCCTGTCTCACACTTTGTCCATGTGACCGCCATTCACTTAAAAGCTGGAATGGGGAATGAAGGAAACCGAGAGGCCAAACTTCTGGATTTGGGATACATAATCTGCTAAAGCTTTTAACTCAGGATCAGTGCTGTGAGTCTGACTGAAACCCCACTAAATCAGTTTTAATCTTAAGAAGTGATGGTAATCTGACGTAAACTCTGTCTCCCTGTGGTCGCCGTTGTGTTTTCAACGACTGTGCAACATCTGCAAAGCGCTCAGGTCATTTTAAAAATTCAATCCTGTGACTGTTCACTTTTGCAAATACTCAGTTGTAAAAGCACAATAATCTACAGAGTTTGACTTGGGTAGATGTATTGACTTAATTGGCAGGTGTGTGAGGTGCAGCAAGCACACACTGATACATTTAGGTCATTTCAGACAGCACACAGGATTAAAAAAGGAAAAAAAACAGAACAAATGAATAGCTGAGATTTGCCAAAGCTTTTAAGTCTTGACACGTATTAGATCATTTTACGCATCAAGTGTTTTCAGATTACCGTCAGAAACTGCAGCATAAACAGTGTGAAAATGACTTTCATACGTTTTTCCACCCACATGTGCCATCAGAGTGGCGTGGTCCTCCATAATGGGGCCGTTTGCACATGCTAAATTGCAAACACACTCATTGCAGCTGGACTCTTTAAAAATGTACTTCAGTGTGGCTAAATTAAGCTTCTGGTGGTGAGAAACCAGCGTGTGTGCTGTTGGATGATCAGCTGCTGTGAATGGAAACTCTTTGGTTGAGGTCATTACTTGGCTTGACATGGTGAAGTAATCATGCACGGGTGTGTCACAACTGGCAAGTAATTGTACTTGATGGCTGTGTTTTAATTCCATGGTTAAGCGTTAAGCATGCCGAGTCCCCTCAGAAACAGTAAAACTTCGTCCGCTTCTAGCCACTGATGTACAGACATTTCTCAACACTTTTGGTGGGTTTTCAGAGCACTACAAGGCTTTTCACAGGTTGAGGACTGGGTTTTGGTTAGGTTTTGGTCAGAGGTTAAAGTCAGGGACCTCAATGTTCCTCTGGGAACAGAGAAGTATTTGTCACCACGACTCCCTTTAACGGGGGGCGGCCGGGGGGGTCTTCCGTAGACCAGTGCTCCCCCTCTCTACATTAGCCACCCACTTCTCTTTCAGCATCTCTCTGTCCTTTTCCACAAACCCTTTTCCAGCACTCACTCACACGGTTCTTTCCACTGAATCCAAACAAATACAACAGGAGCGTTTTATTTAATCACAGGTTTTCTGGACGGAGGGGTATTCAGATGAGGCCAGTTGGTCTGCGCAACACTTTTTTATGCCAACATTCATTCCTCATTCCTGGGCCCTTAAATCATTAGCAAGATGCTCAACAATTGCATTGAATCTAAAATAGGATTCGGCCGTTGCATGATTTAATTTGCCTGGAGCAGGAGGAGCCCTGGTCGACCTCAGCCTCCTGCAGAGGTCATCTTCAAACACGCAGAATTCCCACTGCGGCCATTAGGCTATTCTCTAGAGCCCCTCTGACCGAGACCAAACCTAAAACTGACAGGAACACGACAGGCCGGTTACCAATGCTACAGATACGCCCTCGTTGCCATCTGCATTATGGAAATAAACTGACAAAAACCTTGTAAAGACGCATGAAAACTGAGTTCTACCTGACTAAATCATGTGTGAGGAGGCAGCTGTGAGCGACAGGGTCTCACACGTAGACACACACATACACACATTTACATCAAGATTCAGGTAAAAGACTGCAGATCAGGTTTTTCCTTTTTTCTGCTGAAGTCTCTACATCTACATTTAGCAAGCGGCAGTGGAAGTTATCCACCCACCTGCACATGCTGTAATATGTCTGCCAACTTAGATTTATCAGCCGCCTCCCACACACACACACACACACACAGACACACACACACACACACACAAGTGACCACAGATTGACAGCCATTTCTAGTTTGGGCTCCTATTTTGTATAATAATAAAAATGAAATGTGATTATTGAAAATGATAAATGGTTTGTGAGAAAATGTCTGATTTGTAATATCCAGACGTAGGGATAATCAAACTCTTCATAGATATTAAATGTAGACTATGGCTATTTGAAGGTTCTCTTTAATGCTGTGCTACATGCTACATGCAATGATCTTGCAGTGAAATCATGCATCAACAGGGCCCGTCTCTCCAGCGTGTTGTCAGTCTGTGCTGGGGACTGAAATGCTGTCCTTCCCAAGGTGACCTTTCTGCTGCTGGCAGGCAGGCAAGGTCATGAAAACAGCTCCCTGCACTCTGGCTCGCTCTGCTTCTCCCACAGTCACCTCCTCTGAAACCACCTGTGCCCTTTTGCAGCAAAGATGCAAGCCTTTTATTTCTCTACTGCCAGTGTTCAGATTTGGGCTTTTCTTCAATGCCAACACATGAAACACCTGACCTCTTCTTCTTTCAGCTCTCAGAGCGGAGAACATCCACCTACGCAGCAGCACACACACCTCCCACACAATCTCTCTCACATGTCAGAGGAAGAACTGGACTGTAAAATTACACACAACTTCTGTTTGTAAATGGCAAGTGTGTTTGTGTGTGTGTGTGTGTGTGTGTGTGTGTCTGTGTGACCATAGGTGTGGGCAAATAGGCCACTGTCCTGTCTACAGTAGGTCACCTATTTTGGTCCAGCTTAATTCTCCACATGGGAGTAGGCGTGCTAATTTACCCCCTCTCTCTCTATCTCTCGCTCTCTCTCTCTGTTTTTCTTGGACTCTCTCCCTTTCTGCTAATAGATTAAGAGGATTCAGATGGCTGCTACAGCTTTAAGTGGGCACGACGACCACCATGTACACACACCTACACACAGATTGCTGTCACTACAGCGCAAACAGCATTGACATCTATTCCCAGTAGAATTACGATAAAGACCTCGGTTGGCCTTGGCCTAAACGCCAAAAACGAGTACTTTACCTGGACAAAACCACATTTTCACCCCCCCAATGAGATCTAAATCCCAATAAAGTTTCTTTACAGTTAGAAACTGCCTCATCAAAGTTCCACTGAAATTTCTCGTCTCATATTTATGATATAATATTTTTATTCCCCTTTGATTTTTAGGTTTAAAGTAAAGGGAAATGGAATGCAGAAACCAAGAATAACCTCTGATATTGAAAACAATATGCTGCAGATTAAAGATCCTTTTGGATTACAGTCATTCATATTCGCAGCAGCCGCAGCCTGATAAGCCTCCACCACCCTGGAACTTAAAAAAAAAAAAAAAAAACCTCGTCATCGCTCCAAACACACGAGAGTAACAGCTCAGATAACCTTCACAGTCCAAACCAGCCACATGCGGGGACAAGCCAGTGGTGACAAAGCAGGAAGTTGTTCCCAATCCAAACCCATCTTACCTTTGTGACAGTCATGCAGAATCAGTGGGTGAGGAGCAGGACGGTGTCCCCTTCAAGCAGAGAGCAAAACCGCAGGAGTGGAGAGAGTGATGAGGAGGAGAGGAGGGCAGCTTTGCTGAATATGCAGAGAGAGCGAGAGAGAGAGAGAGAGAGAGAAGAGAGAGAGAGAAGAGAGAGAGAGATGTGGTATTGGAGGTGGGAGGAAGGAGGAGGGGACAGACAGGTTAGTGTGTCTGGCTGAGTGAGCAGGCAGAGACGGACTGCTGCTGCAGTGAAGTCATGGCTGGCAGGTGGCGTGTTACTACAACAGGGAGAAGCTCCTCACTAGGGTACACCCATCCCTCCTCCCTCACTGCACCCACCCACACCCACACACGCACAGACAATGCAGAAACAGTGTGGATCTCCTGCTCTGACTTCTACTACATGATTAGTGACTAATACAGCTCATTGATGAGGGGGAGGAGGAGAGGACTGCAGAAACGGAGGGGGGAGGGAGGAGAGGGACGCGGTGTCGCAGTCTGCTGCTCAGCTGTAGTTCTGACTGCAAGTCATACACCTCTAACTGCTTTTTCCCATTTTCTTTACACAGTGTTTATATTTATGTTTAGATCTACTTGAGACTGTCTTTCTGTCCCTCAGACATTTGAAGCTTTACCTCCTTTCACTTTAAATGAAGTTAGCCTCAGTCAATTCAGCTCTCCAGGTTGTATAAGGACACATTCTCATCAGTAAGGCTTAATCTAGTCTTAAATCCTCAATCTGGTCTAAAGCTGTTTTCTGAATGCAAAGACTATTTGCTACATTTTGTAACTGGACATATTTATCCTAATTTTGAAATTAAAAAAAAAAACAAAACATAACTGCTCAAATTTTAATGCTTCATGTCTTTCCTTTGTGTCATTGCATAAAGGCACAAAGATGGATAATAGAAGCCAAGATTCCAGCGCCGTTTCCATGGATTAACTTTGCAAAGCTGTGTGAAACTTTTCTCTAATGGCTGCAACCCACAAAGCTAGCTTTGTTGAGTGCACCCACGACCACATACTTCTTTGTGTACTGTAAGTATCTACACATGCTGGAGAGAAGGTCGCCAAGAGGAGTCCACACTGAGTGACGCCAACAGAATGTTCCCAGTCATCGCCAGTCTGTTTCATCATGTCCTTATCTGTTACCGACCACTCCTCTCCTCAAATGTCACCTGATGCCTTGAGTCTGTGCATTTCCTGCCTACAACAATTGTATTCACTGTCTGATTTTGCGTAATGATCAGAAGGTGTCAAAATTTTCAGAATTTGACACCTTCTGCACTTACAAGAACTATAAGAACATCCGTAATTTATGAAAACATATACAATTGCAGCATTGAAATGCACCCAACAGTTCAAGTGTTGTTCTGAGTATTGTAAGATTGCAACTTACTTTGCAAATATTTGTAAAGGAGTGAAGGTGGCACGAATTTGAACACTTCTTAGCCAGGAGAAGCCACTCTGTGTCCCATGCTCTGGTGTTTACAGACAATCCTGCAACAGAAAACATAGAAAAGAACACTATAGAACACAGAATAATAGCGATTGCGGGTCTTAAAATTGCTAATTATTTATATATATTTTTTCCCCTCAAACTAGTGAACCACAATGTTTACATTCGTAAGTAAATTCCAGCTCTTTGCCCACTTAGTCTTGGGAGAATCCGTCATCTATGACAATCTGCTGCCATCTTGTGGTGAAAAATAATATTTCCCCCATGAACTGGTGACCTGCTCGGAATATTTTTCTACCTCTCGTCGACCATCAACTTAAGTACTCTCCATGGCAATTAACAATAATATACACGAGTTCTTTTACTTTTGTCTTCCAATTTAAAGACATCTGATAAATTGCTTTATATTGTATACATGGGAAATCGTGCCTATCACCATCACAATTGAGCCTTGATTGCAGCCAACCACCTGCTGCTATCATCACTGCTACCTTGATGTCCATGTGAGTGACTACTTGTTCCTGGTGTAAATGCTTGTGATTATCTGAGACAATTAAAAAAAATCTAAAAAAACGTCTATAACGGGTATATCAAATGGTATTTTGGCAGCATTTTGTTGTAAGGAATTGAGAAGCCCTATCGTTAGCTTAGCACGGTTAACAAGGTATTTTAGTTATGTTATAATCTAACGGCATGTTACATTGTGATAATAAAGCAACATTAAAGTAGTTATACACAATTCAAATGTACAGTAGTCGAAAATGGGCAGCGTAATTGCAGGCAAAACATCAACAGTTAGCCAAGACTCTAACGCTACGACTTTTATTAAAAATGGTGACCGGAAGTCTCTGCGTTTCTCGTGTTAGCATTACACTTGTTTTCCACTAGCTATGAAATGATCTATGTTCGCTCTTATTTGACTGCATTTCAACGATCCCGTTTCGGGGAAAAAGTACTAATTAGATTCATAACCAGCTCGATTTTTACAAGCTTCTTTACCATGTCTCAGCCATGCACTTTGGATCTTTTAACAGTGGCCCACCACATGATTTCCCATCTCGAAAATTGTTGCTTTAGTGGAACATTTAATGCAGAAGGGCTCATATTTCGGCTTTTCCCAGCGCATAGGACAGTCTTCCAGCCTGTATTAGTCTGCACACAAACCACTTCCTTAATCTGAAGCGCAGTAAAGGAGTGGAGGGAATGAGGCAGGACCAGGTTATAGAAGCGTGGAGAAACTGATGGAAAGAAACCAGATACGTAGCGACAGAAGAAGGAAGTACAAAGGGAAATAAGAGCGAATGAGACTCTTTACTGTATGTTTCATACAGGTTCAGCAGTCTTCATGAATGTGCCTTTGTGTAGCAGGTGATGCACATTCCCACTCTGTCTAGACAATTCCATAGTTTATTCAGCGTACAACATATTCCTCCCGTCATGCATTCTCTCCAAGTCATTTTCCACAATTTTCTAATCGCCCAAGTCTGCTCTTCGGCTTTGTTTCCCCTCCTTGACCTTCTCATTTACTAGTTTTTTTTTCACCTGCCAGTCATTGAGGCTGATTTGCAGAGTAAACAAGGCCTCTCTTTCTGTGATTCTCAATCTCCAGACTGTTATTAAGTGTAGAGGATGAATGTGCCAATTTATTCTTAATTCTTATTCCTTTTTCTTTCAGAAATTATGTAAATTGTACTGGTGACATACTTTTTGGTGTTGGTCAAATTTAGAAACCTCCCCCTATGGAGTGAGTAACTGAAGACATCGTTTTTTTTGTTATCTTTCTTTTTGAGTGTGTAGTTGTCTCTTGTCCTCTCTCTTTTACACATTCAGCACACACAGACTCTGAAATACAACACACTCACATTAAGCCAGCGACAGCAACACAAAGGCTTGACATATGGTAGCAGTTAAAGAGATCTTTGCAATCCAAATACAGAAGAAATACTGGAGACAAAATGGTCACTCACAGACTATTCAGTGGTACTTTTAGGTGAAACCTGCTTTTCCTGATTGTTTTTTATACATTTTACATAATTGCATTGTGTGACATTTGTAGAAGGGTGGAGCAGTGGTTAGCACTGTCGCCTCACAGCAAGAAGGTTCGGGGTTCAAATCTTGGCTCTGGCTTTTCTGTGTGGAGTTTGCATCTTCTCCCTGTGCATGTGTGGGTTTTCTCCGGGTACTCCGGTTTCCTCCCACAGTCCAAAAACATGCTTGTTAGGTGAATTGGGCAATCTAAATTGACCATATGTGTGAGTGCTTGTCTGTCTCTGTGTTAGCCCTGTGATAGGCTGGCGACCTATCCAGCGTGTACCCTGCCTCTCACCCCTTGACAGCTGTGATAGGCTCCAGCAGACCCCTGCAACCCAAAAAGTTGGATAACGCAGGTATAGAAAATGGATGGACATTTGTAGAAGCTAATTCCCGCTCGTTGTAGTGCGCCGCTCAGTTCAAAGCTCCTTCAGTTAGGGAGAAGCTCTCGTCGGTACTTACACAGCTTTGGGCTGGTTTGAAGTTTTCAGGCTGCGGCTTATTGGGAAAGTGATGGAATGCTATTGAACCTTTTGCAGAAGACGCTGTCCCTTCATTTATGCTGCCAAAAAAGAAAACAAAGTCTCTTGAATTGTGGTTGGGTCAAGCAGTCGGGTCACTCACATGAAAGCTGAAGATTATCCTGGGAAATCTGGGTCCACAGCTGCATTGTCTTCTATTTTCTGTAGGAGTTAGAAGAACTTTTGGGTGGTTTAGGAGTAAAACGATCTCTCTGATCTTGAAGAATCTGGTGCAGTTACAGTTTGTGTCCCCTGTGCTCGCCAACCCTTCTGTATACTTGTTTAGATATCACAACTGTAAGCCATCATAAGCAGCATGGTTGGATGGCGTTCCAACTATAATCTCGACCGTGTTTGATGGAGGTGGCGATCAAAGTTGGAACACATGCAAGTGCTGATTAGCTCCAGACGCCTGGAATAAGTGGCATATTTTTAATGACATCCCACCATTTTACTTGATTTATTAGGCCAAAGTCATGTAGATGCAGTTTATTACCACTGAAATATTGAATTATAGTGTCAATTCCAGACATTTTTACTAATTTAATAAGGCTGTATTGGCTCCTAACATTTGCTACATGTGTAAAAAAAAAAAAAAAAGTTTTTGATGAGATGCTGGACTGGTGTTCTGCGCCGAAGACCATGAATTAAAATATATAAATAGGGAGGTAGAAGCTGGCATATAAAGTCACGTGAGCTGATGCGGAAGGAAAATAAAGGCGTGCTTCGAAGAAGACGTCTTCAGGTAGAACTCATAAACTGTGTAATTGAAAAGAGGGTTTTGGCCATCTGCATCTGCGGGGAGCATGTTTTCTTCTGTCTGTCAAAGGATAGACTCCCAGCATGCAGGAATCCTGCATGGCTCTGGACTCTTCTCCCGAAGTCACGCTGTCCTACTGTGAATCACAGAGTGTCCAGGAATTGTTCAAGTCTGAGTTGGTATTTCCAGATAAACAAGCCATTCCTGGACACCAGCTGCTTGGTGGAGTGAGAATAGGACTCAGTCCAGCTATATAGCCTGGTGGTTTTTGGCTAATGGTGGATATTTTCCCCAGCTCATTTTTCAGACATCATTGCAGAGGGTGTGTGACAGTGAGTGAGCCTGTGAAGTAAGAAAACCACTGGATGTGATATGCTCCTGAACACGTTCAGCTCTATGAATGTCAGAAAACCTCATTACAGCAAGCAACATTTATCCAGATAGTTGGTGATATGATTATAGGAAAAAAAGTCAAATCTGTATATTTCGTCGCATTGACTTCAACAGTTGCTTTGCTTCTGTTGTGTTCATGTTCTCATTTATCAAACCGCAACCAGAAGAAAAGGCCTGCAGGTTTCTGGTTTTTGCAGATTCCTTCAAACAGTATATAAAACGCAGACTCAGAGTTGATCGGAGCCCCTGTTGGGCAGACACCTTCAGCCTGCCAAACTACATAGTTCTTTGAAAAACACAAACATAGTTAGTGAACTGGATCTCTCTTCTGGGCAAATGAACTCTAACGCTGATAGGAAAGTAAACAGGCTCCAGACGCTCGTTAGAACAGTAGCTGCCAAAATGGAGAACAACGTCACATCCTGTATGCTGTGTACATACAGTCTGAGACATGGACTTAAGTGGGTGTGTGAGCGGCCAACTTGCTCCAGTCTCTTGTGTCTACGCTCCACGAAACCTAATAATTATGCACAGAAATCATCGGCTGGTTTTGGTTTGCCGCTAAAATCCAGGAGAAAAAAAGGGTCAATGCAGTATTTCTATGAGTCTCACGATGAACGCAGGAATAATGAAACAGGACTTCTAAAATGAAGAGGTGACGTAGGCGGACATGAAAATGCTTCTTGGAATTGGAATTTTCTTAGATTTTTCTTAGAATTTAGAATTTTCTGCAGAGTGATGATTGCGTGAGATCTGTACATCTTAACGTTGTGTACTTGAGTGTTCAGCAAAGTGTTTCCAGGTCCTGATGTACGTAACATTATGGGCTGCCAGGGTTTATGTTTTATCCATGTCAGGAGACCAGGCTTTGCCCTCTGCTGGATGTGTGTGTGTTCCATTGTCGTCCATCTTGTGGTGTGTGGCTTCAGTTTCCACATTAGTCTTTTTCCCACTGTTGTTACTGGCACAACTGGAGCTGCAAGATGCTCCGCCAGGGATCTGGAAAAGTTAGAATGACTCACTCAAGCAGGAAGAAACAATGTGCTTCTTTGCATTTGGATAATATATGTTAATGTCTGATATCCTGAATATTCAGTGTTCATGGTGAGAACTTGCAAGTCCAGTTTACTGGATGGTTAATGGATTAAATAGGATTTTTTTTGCCACAGAGTTGCCCAACTTAGTATTTAATTAGTGCATATTTATGGTTTATCAATATTTATCCCTCTCATACTCGTGCAATAATTTGGAATTTTATGATAGGTCCACAATAATATGTAAATAAAGAAAGAAGATTATACAAAATTGTAGAAATGCTGAGTAATGTCCCGAGAGACCAGTAGGTTTAGAGCCCAGACAAACTATAAAGTGAACAATAAAACAGTTGTGTGGGATTTCTTAAAACCAGTTTTATTTAACAACAGTTGTATAACTAGAGTCAGACTGTGATGCAACAAGGCGATAAAGGATTTGCTGCTTTAGGTGCTTTAAATCATTCTGTAATTATCAACAATGTAGTCCAATCTGAAAAATTTCCTCAGATTTCCACTGAAATTCCAGTGAAGATCTAGCTACTACTGGCTACCGACTGTAAACAGCTGTATCACTGCAGAGAAATAACTTGGAATCTCTGTAAACTAGGTAGTGTTCTATTTACAATTGGTTGTTTGGGGACATTTATGCAGTTGTTATTTTGCTCACTGCCAGAGCTGTTACATGCATAACACTGCCCTGATATCGAGAAAGGGCCTTTAATTAGACGCTGTCATGTTAGCATCTGTGACAACCTACTAACCTGACAGGAAAAATCGATGCAAGACAATTCGGTGTTTGCTCTTGTTATATTCTGCACACTCAAAGAATCGGTATCTCCCAGAATGTTGTACATTTTTCTTACCACTGTAGCAGTCCTAGACCACTTCGGTAAACCCCCCCAAGAACAAGACTGTAGGTCTTGAAGTTGCCAACACCATGATCGGTGACAGTTATACTGTGTGTGTGTATGTGTGTGTGTGTGTGTGTTGGGGGTGCTGGGCATCTTTACAGCATTTAAGCATCTCAGTCTTCTCCCAGAGGACTTGTCTTGTGTTTGTCAAGAGTTCCATTCTAGCCTGAGGAGACAGCCATATATTTCACACAAATAGATAATCCTGGGGTGGTTGAGGTAATTGCTTGCAGTTGTGGAGGTTCTGAAAATGTGGAGAAAATGCAGCTCCCGCTTCCTCACTCTTGGTCTCTCCATAGATTATGTGGTCTGCAAGAAGAATTGGATTTCAAAAAGCAACATTTTCACATTCCAGTTTGATTCGGTCAGATTTGAATCTAATTTCTCTTACCTTTATGTCACTGAGATTGGCAGTGTTGAGAATCTGACCCCACAAGCACATTACAGATCTTTCATTTGTTTAACAGGCTAACAGTGGGGGATTCTTGAGCTATGGCTTTGGACCTTCAAACAGAGCAAATCTATTCCCCTATGAAGCTTTTTGTGTTTACGGCAATTTGTAAAAAATGTTTTATTTCCTGCCAAACTGCCAACACTAATGTGCTTTCTGTCTCCAATTTAGAATTAGTTTATTCTATGAACTGGAAGGAATCTGCCCTTTGAAAAAGCTGTTATCTTTTCTGAGGAAGTGATTGTGTTCCTGCGTTTGCCCTGAAGCCTGCTCATGGTTGTCTTTTATAAACACTAGTTTAACATGCTAAAAGGCACCAGATGGGGACATTTGTATATAAGTATTGTGGACAAATGTCACATATGTTCTCAGTCTTTTAAAGAAACCGTTATCTGGAATATGTTTTCCTCAAATTGAGGTTCTGAGCAACATCTTTGCACAAGGTCAGCTTGTGCTTTAATGTTACACACACATTCAGCCCCAAGAGGCACTTTCTGTCTATGGAGGGAATATTTGAGCATAGCTTATTGTTTTTGAAGGCTCGGTTATCCTAAACACTTGAGGTGTGACGTCCAGAACAGTTTGCCAGATCTGTTGTTAAGGTCCGGCTTGCCAGCCCTTTATGGTGTATGTGGGTTTCCCCATCTTCTCCCTGCAGAGGGCGTGGGTTCCCGGGATCCAGCAGTGGCTGCACACCTGTCGCTGATCAGCTCATCAGCTGAGGCTGCCTGCTTGCTGGATCATTGTTGCTTGTTTCTACCTCACCTGCAGAGTGGTACAGACTGCCTTGACTGTCATTGTTGGTTTCTTCTTCGCCTGCACAGTGGTACTCACGTCCCTTGAGAAGAGTTTGAGTTTGGGTCTTTGGACACCCGGCATTGGAGCCTCCCTGTGAAAAGATGGACTTTGAGTTTTGTGTGAATCTTGTTTTTCACACGGCTCTGACCCCAGCGCTGACCCCCACGCCGGCTCCAACCCCAGCGCTGACGCCCACGCCGGTTCCGAGGGCAGCGCCGAAGTCCACACCGGTTCTGACCCTAGCACCGACGACTCCGCCGGCCATGACCATAGCGCTGACGACCACGCAGTTCCTGCGGCAAGGGTTGTAACCCCTGCCTTGTGTCTGCATGTGGGTCCTCAACACAACGAATCGTAACATCTGTGGTTAAACAATGTGACTGCACCATTTGCACTCGAGCTGAAGATATTTGTCAGGCCTACATTTAAAAACAAAGTGATCCTGACAGGATGGAGTGCACTTCTTCAGAAACCAGAGACACTCCCTCCTTTTTGCAATGTTTTTGTAAAAAATGTTTGTCTGATGGAAGTTTGGAAATGGCTCTGCAAAGATATTATAAAATATCCGTTATTACTCTATGCTACCATGAAACATCCAAGTAACTTTTTATCATCAGCCAGAAAGCTGGCTCAAAGTTGTAAATGTTACTAAATAGTTCAAATTGATGGCATTTGTTAGCTCACTAAAAATGGATTCTAGAAGAGCTAAAGGACAACGACTGTCTTGGGCATCAGGGTGTGTTATACATTCAGCTCTTTAGATGGGTTTAGATGGATCTGTTGCATGAGTTTGAGTTAATGTAAAAAGCCCACATTTGCGTTCCACCGTTAATACTCAGGATCGTTTGTGGTTGTTCCATGACGGTAGAATGCTCAGTGAATGGCCTCAGACTGACAGAAGAGGCTTTAGACCCAATAAGAAAAGGGCCGGCTGCATTACCGCTTTTGCCGAAATACCTTTTTACGTATATCTTGTTGCATGTTATTAATTTGCATTTAGTTTCTTTACAGATTCTTTGCAGATGTTAGATGTTTTGTATTTTTATAGCATCTGAATGAAGACAGATGCTATAATTTAGACAGCGATTTCTCACATCAGTTCAATGAATCAGTCAGCTTAATTATTTGGAATGACTTAAATGACTCAAGGCTGTTCCGAGCAGAACAGCCCGTGTGAGAGTGTTCGCTCCTTTGGGTTGAATGAGTGTGTTAGAAACTGTACTGCTGCTCTGTCGGGCTGGACCTCCTCCTCCATCTCCAGTCCCCTCCTACTCAAGTTGTAGGCAGGACTTTAACTTCGACCTGAGTCAATCAGAGTGGGATCTTTAAGCCTGCTGCTGGGTCTCTTCTCCTCACTTCACCACACACACACCCACACACACTCGCGTCAGGCATCACGCAGACCGGCAAACTTATGGAGTACTACTGCCTCCTCCTGCTCTGGATCTGCTGCCAGTTAGGTGAGTAAAGTCTGTGTGTTTAAACTTAAGCATTGCAATAAATTCCATTCTTTGTGTTAAATTGCAGTGTAATAAAACAGTCAAAACACACTTTCATCCTTTTACAACTCTTTGGTATTTTAGACATTTTATTTCCAGTGAAAGCACAATACTCTATATGTCTTGAGGAGATGAATGGCTTTCCTTGTGAATGACATAACCTTTTCATTCAGCGTTGGGGGAGACAGGAAGCCATATGTGCATGCTTCTGCTGAAGGATTTGTTGTCCCCGTCAGGCCTAGAGGTGTTCTCTCTCACACAGGCATGTTCACCCACATGCAAGCTGATGCTGTCGTTTCCAGTGAAGGGAGACTGGTTGGTGCTTGGCCAGGACTGTGGTCAATCACCAGTGTAATCACTATGGCAGTAACACATCTACACAAGATGAAGGGAAGAAAGATGGGGAGAGTGAATAAGGCACTAATACACACACAAATCTTTTATTCTTAAAGCAAAACATTTAACGGGAGTCAGTTGAAGAGACAGATGCAGTTCTGACTTTATGGTTGGGTTTGGAGCTACTGTGGACTCTCACCACATTTTTAAATACACTGTGTCGTCAGTGTTTCCATAAAACAGCAGAAATGTGAGTGTATCACAAGGGATTTTTAGTTCAGCGTTGCAAGGAAGAATATCTTTTTCAGTCTTTCTGTTGTGCCGAATCTAGCTGGAGTTGAACCAAAGGAGAACCGGGCAGTGTTTGTTGTATAAATTCATTAATCTGTAATTTAGGCTTTTGAGAAAATAAATGTGAGTAGGGGAGAAAAGGAAATCACTTTTATAAATATTTGGTTTGATTTTGGAATTTTGGACTGAAGCCAGTGTGAGAGAGACGTGACCTCGTAGGCCGCGGGGAAAGGCTGGATGCTGGCTGTGCTCAGCGATGTTTGGCAGACACTTAAGGAGGAGGCTGCCTTTTAATCTGCTCTTTGTGGAATCCCAGGACTCTGGGACCAATAAGCAAATCTAGATAACATCCCACTGAAGAAGTAGACGCACATATACAAGAGGGAAAACAGGTCGCATACACCAAAGGTGTGCATTTCTATAATGAATTTTAAATTATTTCTGCAGCTGAATTTGACACATTTTGCTAAAGTGCGAGCCTATTTATATTCACGACTTCACTTTTAAACGTCAGGTTTGCAAACTCTGGTGTTTGTCAACTACTGGCAGAATTTTACTATAATGTAGTTTATCTTGTGCTGTCAGTTGTTTGTGTGCACTGCAGTCCTCCATTTAAACTTCTGTGTTTGAATCACAGTGAATCGCAGCGTAAAATAAATGGTTACTACATTTATCACAATGACATGTGACTGTCAGAACTGGAGGTATGTGTCACAGAATCCCTCAGAAAAGAAAAAGGCATGGCACGCTGTAAAAAATTTGAGATCACTGTGCATCTCATTAGATGGGTCCTTGCCAGGGTTTTGCACAATGCATGGCTGCGCCACTGTTCACGGCTCTGTGGTGGAGCTCCTGCAGCTTGGTGCCAGGCCAAAGGCAGCAGTAGACTAATGTGGGTCACACCGGCAGCCGCTGGCCTGTGGTTTATTTCTCTGGGCATGGAAACCAGAACACTGCAAAGCCTGCAAGACTCCTAACTTGCGTTAGAAGCTGTTGATATTACTGAGAATATTAAATTGCTCTACCGTGCTTATGGCTGGAAATGGAAACTGGAATGTCTCCTTTCTCATGCTTTCGCTCTGACGCTTTTCCTCGTCCCTGTTTTAGCTTTCAGTCATGTCTTGATCTCATTTAATCCTATTTTTAAATCACTCGTGGAAAATGATTTTCACAGCTAAAATCTAACTTCGGAAGAGCTGTGAGACTTTGCAATAATGCTGCACGCCACACTTGTAGAATAAAGATTGATTCCTTACCACGTTGTCAGGAGTTACCTGCTGATATTATTTCTTTTTCATACACCTTTTTGTTCCCAGTGGTCTATTTTCAGGCAGCACTTTCATGTCTGCAGATCAACAGAATATTTAAGTGGATGTTTATGGTCAGGATCACCAGGAACCATTCATTTGACAGGAAATGAGCAATGTGTCAATATTTCCACGAAGGGTCTGCGTGACAAGAGAGCGGCCATTTATTTTAGTGGCGGTTCACATCAAGCAGAACAGTGGGTGTGTGTTTATGCCCATCAAGGTGATGTGAAGGGCTTTTCACCCTGTGACTGTCAAGGAATTCACAGTGGCAGCCCAGTGCTCCTTAAGGAGGGGTTAAACGCAGAGAAGTTCTGCTGTTTATGTGATACTAACAGTAAGCATGTCCTGTAGTGGTGTTGGTGGTGATTTTGGAGCAGCCCCGATTCCAGAGCTCCAGCTCCAGGTCTCTAGCTTCTTTCTGAGGACCAGTGGGAGTAGTGTTTGAGTTGCTATTTGCTTGGACAACAAAATAAGTTGTCATTTTGCATTCCATAGATGCTATCTATCTATGGAATGCAGACATCCTCACTTATCTGTTTAGTCCCATTTTTCTTTAAAAGAAACAACTGTACAACATGCAGCCTCAAAAATGTAAATAACTGCACGACCAAACGAATAAATCTTATCTGTGTAACAGATTTCGGCACACCGATGAGCAGGGCTGCAGCTGTTTTGCTACATCACACGCCGTGTAACCATGTTTACATTTGATATTTATTGTATAGCATTGTATCCGAGTTTATAGAAACCACCAGAATTGAGGGACAGTCTGAAGCAGAGTAGCCGGCAGCTTGTCGGGCTAACTAGACTTTTATGTGGAGCAACTCTTAAAATTAGGGAAGAGAATTCTTTGTTCCTATGGTGATGAATTTAATGATCTCACAGGCTTGACATCTTCTGTAATTTTAAATTTTGACTCTGTGAGGTGCCCCCTAGTGGAGATATTGCTTTATATCCATACCTGTTGGTGTTAGTGTGAGTTCTTGTTTAATTATTGAATTACACTTTAGAGTTTGAGAGAGAAGGGGTTTTTGGTGGTGCAGTGAACTATCTGATTTGTGAATTTATCATCTACTCCTGCAACACAGGTTCCGGCTGCATAAAATCATCATTTCCGTTGCTGCATTTGTAGTGAATTGTATATCAGAAGAAGGTGGAATGGAAGAAACGAATGAAGAACTCTCAGTAAAATCTCATCACTCCAATGTCATCAGTTCTGTTTTGATTGAAATATAAAAGACAAATAATGCTGTCGTATCCGTTTAGACGAGTTGTACCTCACCTGACTGGCATTTTAATTGAAAACAGGCCTTTGCTGCTCGTTTTGAACACCTGGTTAGTCTAAAGACCTGACAGAAACTTGAGTGCACAGTAAAGAAGTACAGATTTTCTTTGATCAGGTCCCTCTGCAGCTTTGATGTCTAACTGGTTGTCAAGTTACACTTCACCATCTCTTTACTGCTATAACAGAACTCTTTGCTGACTTCCTCAAGCATCCTTTTAGTGTGGTGTCACAAAGCAGTTGTCAGTCATCACTGAGCTGGGTTTTGGGTTTGACATGACTGAGGAAGGCGTTCTCGTGGTACTTTAGCGTACAGGCTCTATACGCTAGGCTGATAAATATAGCTGATGAATTTCCTGTTTCTGTTTTTAAGGATTCAACAACTGCTTCAACATCGACACAAAGACTCATAAGATCATTAAAGGCCCCAAACAAGCCCAGTTTGGATACACCGTTCAGCAACACGTGGCTGCTGGAGGAGAAAAATGGTAAGAACAAGATAAACTCACAAATGCTATGCCAAAGCACAAACTGTGTTGAGGAAAGTCAAGATACCCTGTGGGAGTGTGTACATGATAACGGTTAATAAACCAAAGGAAATTAAAACAACTACAGAACACTCACTAACTAGTACTCATTAAATTTTGCTTATTCTGCATCTTAAAGATAGAAGTTCTTGATTTTTTCACATGACATGTCATTATGTCAAATATGCCATTTATTTTTAGACGAAGGGAATTGAACATGATCTGTTTTAGTGATTTATGACTAAGATTTTAGTACTCCAGAACACTGTGTTGATGGACTGTCTGACCTGGCAGTAAGTTGCTTTTCCCCCAGAATGACAGTGTGGTGCTGTGGTGTGCTGACTCTTCTCGCAGCATCTATACTTGCAATATAAAGTGTATTTTTAAGAGTGATACATCACATTCATCACATTACCTCACAGCCCAAACTGACACTGATCTACGCTTTATTCAGCCAGCAGGCACCGTAGGACGGCCAAAAGCTGCTTCTGTGTTAACGGGCCAAACCGAGTTCCTGCTGTGCTTCTGTACGTGTTGAAATAATCGTCTGTGTTTATATATTTCATCAGTGTCTACATTTTCTCCCCGATGACATCCAGACAGTAATAATCCCGTTGCTCTTTTGTTTAAATGAGAGTTCTTTTGTAGTTGTGTTAAAAATGACAGTTTTGTCCTGCAGGTTCTTCCATCTGTTAGGATTTCTGTATGTTTTGATCACGTATCAGGGCAGAAAATTGACATTCTGGGCTGTATTTCATTGTTTTGATCACTTAAATGCTATACATATGGTGCTTAGCAAAGTTTCCCAAACAATCCAGCTGTCAGTCTGGGATCTTTTAAATTCGGGTGTGATTGTTTGGAACAGGCATATAGTAGAGTAGGTGTTTTAGCACAAAATGCCAAGTGATTTTGTTGTCGATGTTTCCCATGAGTCCACTTCTAAATCTAAATTTAAAACACATTTTGCATATCCTGACGCAGACTCTGACAGCCAAATGTGACTTAAGAGTCGTTAACTGGATTTCATTATTTTAGCCACTATAATGTGGAAGAACTGTGTGAAAAACCCATCAGAATTCCATGTTTAGTCATTATTTCTTTCAAAATAGAGGCCAACAAAGAATCCTTCTGCGCAAACTTCGTGGGACCACTGTTGTATATGCAGTAAATATCATGCTGGGCTAAGTTTCTCATGATCATTGTTTTGACTGTTTTTTTTTTTGGAAAATCATCCATCTTCTCTCCCCTTTCAGCAGCTTATGGCCAGAGAAAGAGAGAGGGTATTGTGTGTGTATATTGAGAGTATTGCACTTGGCTCACACATCTGTATATTCACCGGCTGATGACAGTGCGGAGGCTGATGTTTCTCAGTTCATGACCACCATCCCAGCCAAAGACTAGTATTGGCCAAAAGCTATAAACGTGTCTGATGGGGCTCGTTGTTGTCCTAAGAGACGCTGTATATTACTTAATTACTGTGGAAATGAACAGCCCACATGCAGATGTGCTCTCAGATATTTCCTCCTAATGGGATTAATTATTTGGTAGGTGAACGGTATTGTAGACAAACTGAGACTCGTGTTGTCAGTTTCATCAGGTTGTTGACAGCAATTAAAGCTGTAATATCCACGGGCTCACCCTAAAGATGAGTTTGCGTTTAGTTTCCTGTGAAGGGACAGTAGTTGGCTGGCAACCACGTCTGTAACCCAGACTGGATACATCGGTTAGGAGTCATTTATTTGTGAAGCAGACACTGATTCGTCATCTGCTACTTTAGGCAGCAGAGACGAGCGCCTTGGTGGGCGTACGTGAGCTCCCAGCTGCAAGCACACATGTCAGCAGAAGTCGGTATATCTGCGTCTGTGGGTCAGTGTGTGTGTGAGATAATCGGACACTTCTCAGCTGGATGAAAAAAGGTCAGGGGAACTGAGGGAAGAGTGCTGTTTTATACAGTTGTACATAGACTCTCCAAGTTTTTTAGATTAGCAACTTCAGGTATAGCCTAGCCGCTAGTCAAAATACAAATCACAAATTATTGTAAACCACTGTGAATAAGAAAACCCCTTGCACATTCTGTGACACCGTTGTAGTTCCAAATGTATGTTTTGTTGGAACATGTGCTCACCAAGTGTCGGAACCCCAGGGGGATTTATTCTGCTGATTTTGTGATTTTTGTGACCCAGTTTTTAGTCACTGAATTTTTAATGTGACTTCACAGTGAGAAAGCTTTTTCCCACAGACTGATTTCTTATGACATGATCCTGAGTTAGGGACCGAGCAGGCGTCCGTTTGTTTTTATACATTTAGGAAATATCTGCATCGATTACCTTTTTTTGTCCTCATCAGCTCTGTTCCAGTATCTAATCTACTTCAAATATTATTCTAATACGGGCTCCTTGTTAAATACGTTTATTTAGTTTTTCACTTCTGAATTTCCAGTGATTACTGGTTTTGCCTGCGTTCTCCAACCATCAAGGAAGAAACGCTCCTTTGACTTTTTTTTTAAGCTTGTCAGAAAGCTTATCTGCTGAAAGTTTCTGTCCATGACCGCAGATGGAGCTACCACCTTTAAGAAAAGGTCACGAATGTCAAGAATGTGCAATTTCCTCACACACTGATGGTGCTCCAGACACTCTTTGAGGAGCTCAGAAGAGGCCACGTCACCTTCAATTTGCAGAGATTTTAGGTCTTTAAACGTGAGGGATGAACTTATCCGCATACGCCCCCAAGCCTCCCCTGTTCTATTTCCACTGTTTATTTTACCACAGTTTTACCAGGATTCCTCAATGGAGCTTTGACCTTTACTCTTGAGCTCAGTTACAAGTTGCACAGCACAGACAACTGCAGGGAGTCTGTGAAGTCTTTAATCGCTGACCTTAAACAATTTTCCCTTTATTTAGCTGCGAAGAGGTGTGTTTTTATGCCTTCTGAGCTCGGTGGGAGAAGAGAAATCGATCTGCTTAGACACAACAAAATACCCAGTGGTTGTAACGTCTCCGTCTTCAGTTAAAAGCCTTTTCTGTCGCCAGAGGCAGAGGTTAGATATCTGTTATGTTGTTAGCAGAGAATACAAAATAACTTATAACAGTGAGGTGAATAAAAAATAGGACCTTTTAAAAAGCAAACAGGCCTGGGGTTTTGATTTCAGGCACAGCGGTGGTATGAGATAACTGTTAACGTCAGCATGCTGTCAACGCTGTTTGGGAATGTATACCAGTAGTATATGAGACAAGTCTTCACCTGGATACTGCAGCGTGGTCACTCGCTGTAAATGGATGGATGAATTTGTTTAAATCATTTCAGTGCTCTCAGATGATGTGCCTTTTAAAGTATAGCCTTTACATTCCTTTTATTTAATTAAATATAAACATTTCCAAACAAAAGTTCAGAGATGGAATGTGATGAGTAAGCATGATTAGTGGTGCACGCTCATGTTTGGGTGTTTGGGATGCGGTTTTAAAGTGTATACATTGCTTCCTTCCAAATACAAGGAGAGCTACCACATTAATGACAGCCTGGCCTCGGGGATGGCGCTTCCTCAAACCCCAAAATCCTCTGTTCCCTGGCAGCCACAATGGATACACACATTTGTTCTGGCTCAAGTTGTTCCTTTCGCTGTCATTTCCATTCCTGCCGTGACGACGCACCAAGGCTAGCTTTTGACCCCAGTGAGCTCTGGAACATGATTGTTTGAACAGCTTCTGGTGAAATTCAGGAGGTCCTGCGGAAGACGTCCAAGTCAAAAGCAACAATGGCCTCTTTTCCACCAGACATCTGTATCCTGACCTGAACTTATGCTACGCTGCTAATGATCATAAGAGATAATGAAAATAAAGTAATTTTCTGGATATTAGTGCAATGAAAATACTAACAGTGCTCAGTCCCCAGATTCTCTGGTGAAAAGATTTAAAGTATGTAGCTGCCTTGAAAGAAATTCACAAATAAGCCATTTCACAGCATGTTTGTGGCATTTTTGGTTAGAAACAACTTAGATCTGCACTCTCCTGTTTTTATTTCTTTGTTTCAGGACAAAGCCCAACACTTAATGTATAGTACAGATTAAATATACATCAATGTGCTACAGTACCGTTCTGGTTTTTATCGTACAAGCAAAATCGGTTTGACATTTGAGCCGAATCACTCTAAATGACTTTACAGGCTGTGCTCATGAAAAAAACGATGTACACGAAAGGACACATTTTCAACAAGGCATTGTCAGTAAACAGAACAAAATGAGTCCTTTTCCTCATTAGCTCAGCTCTTGTTATCATTATTCTGTCCTAAACCGTTAAACCGTACCCTTGTTTGGCAGTAAACAAGATGATACTGCATTTAAATCTAAAGGTATGAAGAAAATATATAGGAAGTACAAACATTGCTAAGCCTACATCTTGCTAAGTCTCCTCTTGGCTGTTTGGCGCAGGTTTAAATCTCCGGGGATCACCAGCCTGACCCAGAAATTTGCTAAAGATCAGTCTTTCTTTATTTGTCAAACTATGACCTAAAAATCCAAACAGAGGGCTGGTTATGGTCTGCTTTTGCTATTAAGTGGTGTCGAGTGACTTTCCTTTGGGGTACTACTGAACCGAGATCTGCTCCTTTGCCCTCTGCAGTGTTTTTTTTTTTTTTTTTAAATTTCCACTCCGCATTATTTCCTAGAAGGCATATTTATTTTCATCCATACGCCCGGCCAATGGTTCTCTTTGTAACCATTGGAATGTCATGTTTTTATATTGCATATTTCCTGAATTTGTGAACAAAATCTGAATCTGAATAATTGTCTCAGCTCTGTGACAGAATTTTCATTAGAAATTGGGAAAAAACACTGACCTTGTAAAAAACAAGGTAAGGTATAATCATATATCTATAATTGAACCTCTGGCTGCTGCCATTCATTGCTGTGTTCAACTGTTTAAATATTTTACTATATGTTATCTGGTACATGTGAAAAAATGCAGCAATAAATCATAAAGAATTTCATCACTGTTGCACTTTGCATTGAATGCTTTGAATTCACAGCACCAGAGTGTCCTGTTGAAATTTTTCATTTTTAACAGTCAAGTCTTTGTACTGTGGGAGAAAATTTTCTGTGCAGACACAATAAGAAAATGCCAAAGTCAAACCCTGGCCCGGAAACCAGCGCACCAGCCTGCAACTCAGATGCTGCAGATACAGATTTTTTTCTGAGCATGATTGTGTGGAACTGTTTCCATTGCTTCTGGATGTATTTAAATTGTTAAATAGTTAAAGTAGCCTGGATGGATGGATGGAATTTAAATGTTTTAAATTGTTTTTGGGCAAAGCTCAGAAAGGCAGAATGTCTCAAAAACCAAGTACAGTCTTATTTTTCTGGACAAAAAATTAAAGAAAAGAAAGTGCTTTGATATTTTTCAGGGACTATAAACTTTTTCTTCTTTGACTTTTTGCAGGTTATTAGTGGGTGCTCCGTATGAAATGAACGGCCCTTACCAGACCGGGGATGTTTACAAGTGTTCTATTAACAGACGCAACAATGGCTGCTCCAAGCTCAACTTGGGTACAGTATCACAAAACACCACTCAGTTTTTCCCTGAACTACAACATATACAACACACACTGACAATGTGACTCAAGACGCACGCTTGTCTGTCAGTAAACATCGTGGTCTAACATGTGTGAGACAGACGTGTGGGTGCCATACCAGTCATTCCACGTGTGTGTTTTACCACACATCTCACCACAGGTTTCTCCATACGGATGGCATGTGTGGTGCTGGTTGGATTGACACGTGAAGTTTTGTCGCGTGAACATTTAGATTTCAGCATGTAGACGCTGCTTTAGCGACCCACACAGCAATAACAAACAAAATCCCAGATGGTGGAACCTCTGTTAGGGTTCGGAAGAAGAGTTTACGTGTTTGTGTTTATCTGAGTCAGCGAGGACGCTGTCATCTCTCTAATATCCCCTTTTCCTTCAAGGAAGGATATCTCTGACTAATGTATCGGAGCGAAAGGATAAAATGAGGCTGGGGATGACATTAACGTCGAACCCTGTCGACAACAGCTTTGTGGTGAGAACCAGTTAATCCGTCATTGGTTTCATCACCATGTGACGCAACATACAAAATCTGATGCAACAGATGAATTATTTTGTAGTACATAACTGTCCTTCTGTATCTGATAGTAAAACTTATTGTGGTATACCGAATTCAGTATGTCATACATGCTTGTTTTGCTCTTCAGGCCTGTGGGCCGTTGTGGTCTTACGAGTGTGGCAGCTCTTACTACAGCACGGGCATATGCTCCAGAGTTAATGCAAGTTTCAAGTTTTCCAGAACGATTGCGCCTGCTTTTCAGAGTAAGCTTTAACTTTGAATGTTATTTATGGAAAATGCATAGTCACAAGTCATTATTTTCTCATTTAGAAACATGTTTTCCCCATTGGTGCTTTTCATCTTTAACCGTTTTACAGGATGTGAGACGTACATGGACATAGTGATTGTTCTGGATGGCTCCAACTCAATCTACCCCTGGTATGAAGTGCAAGCTTTTCTTATCAACATCCTTCAGAAGTTCTATATCGGTCCAGGTCAAATTCAGGTGCGTTGTGGGTTTTTCTTTGAAGTATGATTTTTTTTTTTTTTTAGAGCATTTCCGTAATTATTATAAAAGATTATTGTGGTTCACCGGGCAGGTTGGAGTGCTTCAGTATGGTGAGAAAGTTGTCCATGAGTTCAAACTGAGTGACTACAAATCTGTTGAGGAAGTTGTGAAAAGAGCACGCAGTATCAACCAGCGTGGCGGAGAGGAGACCAATACAGCACTTGGCATCAATATAGCGCGGTACGCCTTGTCGCTACAGGTATCCCTCCTGCACGGTGTTTTCCTGACTACGTCTGCTGTGTTTTCACAGTTCTCAGGCTTTTAAACATGGAGGTCGGCGTGGTGCCAAAAAGGTGATGATAGTGATAACTGATGGAGAATCACATGACAGTGCAGATCTCCAGCAGGTCATCAAGGACTGCGAGAAAGATGGGATCACCCGTTACGCCATCGCTGTAAGTCCGCTGGACCCGTTATTCAGCTTGCAGATACGGAGTGAAGTGAGGAGAGAGCTAAAGTAAATATGCACGCACTTTAAGGTGTAAACGATCCCCTTCAAACCACACAGTACAGACTCTGCCGCTTCTGGTACAGTTAATGCCATCGGCATTAACATTGAACCGCTTAGGATAGACGTTGGTGTTGAAAACTAAATCTTCTTTAGACGTCATATAAAGCTTTTCCACTGTCACTTTTGATGCTGAGGTAAGCAAGGCCCTGCTGCTTTGGTTTTCCATGAGCTGTTCATCTGTACAGAGTTTCCACCTTCGAAAACAGTGCCTGAATATCTGCCCAGCAAAATCCAACACAGTTGTGAGGGCACAAAAATTAACCTTTGCCACCAAACTGCTTTACGTATGTCACAAGTAATCATTTCATAACCCTTTCACCTTGGCAGGTCCTTGGCTACTACAACCGCAGAGGAATCAACCCAGAGGCCTTCCTCACTGAAATCAAGTACATCGCCAGTGACCCAGACGACAAGCACTTCTTCAATGTGACAGATGAGGCTGCACTGAAGGACATTGTGGATGCTCTTGGAGAGCGCATCTTCAGTTTGGAAGGTTTAACAAAGGAATATGTTACTTGAATTTAGCAGAAGATGGTTGAACTAAATGCATACAGAAACTGGCCTGGCTGGATACAGTTTTTGTCCTTCCTCCTCCCTCTCTCATTAGACATCCCTTTTTCTTTTTTGTGATATCTTCGCACATCTGCTGTGCCGTGCCCGGGATTTTCAGAGATATACAGACCTTAGCAGTCACATGTCTTATGTATAAGACAAATTGAAACCAGTTATTTGATGATCCAGTCCAAACACATACAGCTCTGGAAAAAATTAAGAGACCACTTCAGTTTTTTCTGAAATCAGCATCTCTACATGTTTACATTTTTATTTGGAATTCGGAAGAAATGTTGGCAGTAGTTTTAAGAATGAAACTAAAATCTTTATTTTACGCAAACACATACCTATAAATAGTGAAAATCAGAAAACTGCTAATTTTGCAGTGATCTTTTAATTTTTTCCAGAGCTGTACATGACTAAGCCACACGTTGATGTCGGTCACCAACCAGTTGCAGTGTCTGTTTAAGTTTTGGATTGTGAAGAATGTTTAAGATAACACCAGTTCCAAGTGCACCACTTAAATGTGAATCGTTCCTATCCCACAACTCTTCTTATTTAAGTCGTGTTTGTGACTGGCTTCTTCAACTTCTTTCTTGGGTTTTAAAACTGTGACTGACTTGTTTACACAGGAACCAGTAAGAATGGGACTGCGTTTGGCCTCCAGATGTCTCAGGCAGGATTTTCTGCACACAATGTTGAGGTGAGTCAACGCTACCTTGACTCCAATCAGCTGTCAGCATGCAGAAATACACATTGACAATTTTTGGGTCATCATCATCACTTCCCACAACCTGCCATTTATCAATTTCTATTCCCCTGAGTTTACTCTTGTGTGGCCCCAAAAGGTTTGACTGATTTAGGAGCCCCTGACAAAAGAATCAGGCTTTTTTCCACTTGAGCCATGCAGTGATGAGTAATAAGACACTACTTGTTCCCCAGGGAAGAATATTAGTGAGAACCCGTCACAAGAATTTGTTGAGCTTTAATAGCATATGCATGTTGCCTGTATGGTTTGTATGTTTATGTAAAACCACTGCTTTAACATCTTCCAGAACCTTTAAGTTACATTTAAACCCAAGCACAGTCACATGTTCATCCATCTCCAGCAGCAGCATCGTAACCGTGGTTTTGAACTGTTTAGGGGGTTCATTCATTCACCACGGAGACCATTTTGAACAAAACACTCAACCACATTGGCATAACTGCTGTCAGAGGATGACGTAGTGCAGCAATGAACACACAATTCCACCATTCAGGAAGGAATTGCAAGCTTTCGAGCGTTTGCTTAAATACTGGAAAATATGTCGCTGGCATATTGTGCACAGCAACAAAAAACTGAGCTCATTATAAAGTGGAACCCTTTATAATGTAATTACGGTGTCAGTGTGTGGGGAACCGTGGGAGGTAAAACATGCTTCCTCTATCCATCCTCAGGTCTGCAGCTGATTGAACTTTCTGGTTTGTTTCCTTTGTTGGATAACATGTTCAGAATACAAATCCTGGTTTTGAGCAGATTTATTTATTTTCACCCTGTGATTTGTTTTCTGCTCGCACTTTTTTACATCTCATGAGACAGCTGTGGATAAATACACTTTATGTATTAGTCATTAGGGCAAAATTAATTACATTTGTTTCATCAACAAATCAATTATTATGTCACAGAAACACTGCACCGTTACATCATCCTCTCTTACTTCCCCTACAGGATGGGATTCTAGTGGGTGCTGTTGGGGCTTATGACTGGAATGGAGGCGTCCTGAAGGAAACACGACAGGGGAAAGTGGTTCCCCCCAAGTCTTCCTACGCACAGGAGTTCCCTGAGGAGCTTAAAAACCACGGAGCTTACTTAGGTGTGTGACAGCCTAAAAATATTTAGAAATATCTAACTTTACTGTGATGTTTAGAATGGGGGAAATACATTTTATTATAGTAACTAGGGCAGTGCTTGAGCACTGTTCCCACTCTTTCATTTCTTTATACCCTCATGTTCTATTAGAAGACCCAGTTAGCCTAGCTGCAGCCCCCCTCTATAAAATGTACCCATTGCTCCAGTGATCTACATCATATCCAACCACATCTACCTCCACCACCACTACCACGCTGTTCTGCTTTTACCATCAGCGGTTTGTGTTGGAGCTTATACACCAGACTGCCAACTCAAGTCATTCTAGGCTCAAAAGTAATGTGAGGGGGAAGCATAGTTTTAGACACGCAAGGAGAAATTTAAAGCTCCAGTGAAAAAAGATATGAAGATGAGAATTTAAGGTGGAAAAAATACACCAGGATCAAGGGGAATATTTGGTGGTAAAAGGTGAAATACCAGACACGGGAGGAAAGCCGAAAAACCAGCACGGGGAGATGCTACTGCTACATTTACAGTTTTTCCCCAGTCTTGCAAATCTCCAGTGTGAAATGGAGCGGGAGAGGATCAGTCGCTCTTACCACACTCCGTCAGTGGAAAAGTATGGATTGACCGTTAAGACCGTTAAGAAAGTCAAGCAATCAATTAATACATCAATCTAAAGTCACATTTGTGTCTGCTGTGTGTGTGTGTGTGTGTGTGTGTGTGTGTGTGTGTTTCTCTGTGTAATAACCAGGTTATACTGTGACATCTGTGGTGTCAGCTCGAAACGGCCGGTTAATTGTAGCCGGAGCGCCTCGATTTAACCACACCGGCAAAGTCATCATCTTCACGCTGAAGAACTCAGGCGACCTGACCATCCTGCACTCTCTCAAAGGCCAGCAGGTGCTGTAGCACACAACTGCCCACCTGACGCATCAGAGAACAGCACCAACCTCTGGGTGTAGCTGAATGATCTCTGCAGTGTCAGTGCAGCCTCGGTGTCATCCTTGTCCTTATGAGTCGGGTTGCCAGTAGGAGTTGTGACTTGGTGTTATTTTGAGCAGAGCACTGATCAACATAAACATTGAATTTGATTGTTTTTAAAGCAGAGCAAATCATTGCATTGAGGAGATCCTAGAAAATGGCATAATGTTGACGATGTGGGTTTTTTTTCTCCTTTCTTCTTATATTCCTCAATTTATTGCTACTGATTTATTGGTATTATTGGTTATAAGGCAAAGATGATTAAGTGGAGAAGGTCTTTTATACGTACTGTATGCTGCAACATTGTTCTGACACTCCTGCTGAAAGGGCAGCAGCTCTAAGTGGATCTTATCCTGGATCTTTTCAGTGGTTTATAATCCATGTGAGTGGACTGTGCTTCTCAGTCCAAATCACATTGTTAATAAGTTTTGGAGAGGTTGTTTTAATGATTTGATTGAGTCTGTTAATAATAGCTTATAATTTGTTACTCTTCCCAGGCTTCAAACGTGACGTGATCCTGAACAGATGACATTGTACCTTGTCAGCAAGATCCCATCCAGAACACCAGATGTTTTTTTTTTTTTTTACTTGGGATGTTTTGTTACGATTGTGAGAATATTGCTTTGAATGGGCAGATGTTTCTAATCCTAAAACCGATCACCAAACCTAAACAAACTGTAGAGAAAAAAGCAAGAATTTCAGCCTATAAGATCACTGAAATCAGTGCTTGTTCTTAAATAGTTCTGATTAGTTGACTCTTTTTAAAAGTGTGCATATTTGTGACCTTTAGATTGGCTCCTATTATGGCAGCGAAATTGCGCCCGTGGATATTGACGGAGACGGGATAACGGACAACCTTTTGGTGGCAGCGCCCATGTTCTTCAGTGGAGGACTGGAGAAGGGAAAGGTCTACATCTACAGACTGACAGAACTGGTGAGTAAAAACTATAAAAACAAACAGAGAGTAGACATATATAAGATTCCAAGCAGCCCGGTGCCTTAAATTGGGTCAACACCTGTTCAAACTCCAGACATTTACACTAATTTTTACCACACCTCACTAGAAGTGTCCGGTAACAAACGCCAACCTTCCTGAATTCCAGCTCCACAGTTAACAGACTGACACACAGCATGCAGGCGTTTTGACAGATGACCGCATGCCGGATAATTTAAAGATCAAATAGGAACCTTTCCCATGCCAGTGTGTAAACTTTTATTAGATGTGTAGAGTGAACTACACGGGAAAGAATTCTGTCGCTTTCCCAGCGAACCTCAGGTGAGAAGTGTTTACTAGAAGGAAAGTTCCTGCTGTAGCAAGTCTGTCTTTCTCATTGGAATAATGGTTGCCTTCACCTGTTTTAAATGTCCTATTTGGGTGAGTTGCCTTACGCTATTTCCTACGTAGATTTTGATGACTTTTGATGTTCCCTATAGGTAAGAAACACATCATCGCTTGAGTATGCAGCTCCCCGAGCTACTCAGTGTGTCTTGTTGTTTTAGCCTTTTTTTCATTCACTCACCAGACAGCTTTGGCATCCAGCTGGTGAAAACTTCAGAGAGTTAAGCAGAGCTAAGACAGCATCAGATGGATTTAGATAAATGATCTTTTTAGTTTTTGTAATGTTTTATGTATGTTTAGTGCCCAAAGCACCTTTTAGCCTGCAGCAATAAAAAGCTGTTTACAATGGCCTCATTTCATGTGTCAGGATATTTCTTGTTTAAAAAAAATTTGCATTTCTTATTCATTGTACCACTGTATAACAGTGATATCTTCTTTAATCATGAATGTAGTTGGAATAGAATTGTGAATAACTGGGTAATTGCTGACAATCTGATCCTGAGCTGTTAGCTTTACTGTATGTGCATAACTAATATCCAAGGTCAATACAGCAATACTCAAGTTGCCTCATGTCTGCCAACATGTCAAAAATGATCATTTACTTCTTACACATAAAGTTTTAACTTCCTCCTGGGCCACTGCAGACAGCTTCTGACCCTTAAAGGCCCCTTCACTAAACCATATGTTTCAAATTTAAATAGTGGTGAATGTATTCCCCCCCAGTTTTTCCATCAGTCTCACACGTTGTCACATATGTACACCTCAGGTAGCAGAGAAATAAAAACTGCTTTCCTAAATTCACTCCCTGGCTATTTATTCAACTGTGGTCTCGTGTTTCGTCTCACGGACTTTAACTTATATTATGTACTTTGATGCCAAGTGGAGCGATGATGTGCATGACTGCTGCTGGACGAAGGCATTCGGGCTCGTTTTGGCAGAATGCTTTCTTTGAAAAAAGTTTCCAGTCAGTTAGTGGCTTTCAAAGACCTGGATATTTTCCATCTGACTTTACCCTCCCTTAAATAGACCTTCAAATAAATATATTCTTTTATGACCTGGAGGTAAAATTCCTTCCTTTTTGTTACCAGATGTTTAAGGTATTTGAGTTCAAAGAGGCAGAAATAGAAGCTCATCTGGAAAACACGGAAGCTGACAAACTTGTGATTACAAACGAACTTGTATTTTAATCTCTTGCCTAATACAAGAAAGATAAATAAGACCATTTACCTTAACCTTACCTAACCTTAAGTTGGATTTTCCAGAAACAACAAATCCAGTTGGATGGAGAGCAACATTCCCTTTGTTGAATTGGTTTTTACTCCAGGTTTAAGCTTCAAAATTAAAAGCTGCCTGTGGGCTCACATCCATCCTGAAAAAACACGTAGAGTAGTAAATGCACACCTGATTCCAGCTGGTTAGTTTGGAATTGATGCTTGGTTTTACTAGTGTGAAAGAATCTGTTTATTTTCTAACATCAGATCTGCCTAAACTCTGACATATACAACACTCATCACTGCACAGTTGCTCCTTGCTTCCTCATATTTGGGAGACCCAAACTAATGATTACTCAGCCTGAGATGTACAGCTGCTGTCACTACAGTGGAATGTGAGACCTTGTGGACTGGAGCGAGTGATACGCTGAATAATATCAGCCTTTCGGTACACCGTCTAAATGAAATACAGGACATTTTTAGTGATGAGGGACCAGTTTTGAAGCACATGTGATCTGGGCTTCAAGGTGGTTCTAGTTAGCTGTTTGTCAGAGAACAAAGAGGTCCGTAGATAAAGATTGATGACGGATCTTCACAAACTCTGCACTTTTGTGCCGGTGATGTCATTTGAACCCAGTGTCCTGTCCACATGGCTCTCTGATATTTATTCTATGGTTCAGATTAAATTGCTTTAGGACTTCTCATCTACAATCATCAAGTCTTGTATCACATACTCACATCACATAAGTATTTATGGAAGCTGTTTCTTTCCTTTTACAGAATCGCTTCGTCCTTGAAGGTGCGTTGGAAATCCATAATGGTGGCCAGAATGCTCGCTTTGGTTCGGCGCTGGCTCCCGTCCCTGATCTGAATGGCGATGGCTTCAACGACCTGGTGGTGGGAGCCCCACTGGAAGATGACCACAAAGGAGCCATTTATGTTTTCTTTAGTCAGCAAAACAGAATCCTGCGTAAATACAAACAGGTACAATGCATGTCAATATAGAAAAACGACACAATTTAGAATTCATTAAGGTTATTTATACAGTTATTTTCTAATGTTCATTCAATCGTTTTTTTCTTCTGTTCGCTCCTCAGAGAATAGCTGCTGTAGATTTGGCTCCTGGCTTGCAGTACTTTGGACGCAGTCTCCACGGCACGATGGACATGAACAATGACGGTTCAGTGGACCTTGCAGTAGGTTCCCTCGGTGCTGTTGTTCTTCTTTGGTTGGTATTCTATCCAGAAAGAAAAACACTGCCATGGGTACAATCAAAGTCTGTCATTCATTCAGTAACACTTTAACCTCGCAGGTCGCGGAGTGTCATCAGGATATATACCACAGTCAGGTTTGAGCCGAGTAAGATCAACATCTTTGTGAAGGACTGTCAGAGAGGTGGCAAAGATGTGACCTGCATGTCAGCCATCGTGTGCTTCAACGTCACTGCCAGGACGACCATTCCTCCTGCTCAGGAAATCGGTGAGCCAGTAAAAATAATCCACTGCAGTTGAAGCATCACAGAAAGGTTTCCTTGTTCCTGCACTTGCCTCGGCCCAGTGGTGGACACCCACTGTTTCAATGTTACTGACACAGAAACTTCTATTTAATGCACATTCTGTCAAAAATGTATTTTACTTTATAACTGACTTTTCATTGAAGACAAAGGGGTGTTTTTACAGCCAGGTGCGGTGTGAAACCTCTGGATTGCCTCAGATCTGTAACCGATAATCTTTAGGATAGAATTTTGTTGAAAGATGGTTCAGCTGTTGTACAGGGTTGCGGGTTGTTTCCCTGTGTAAAAAACAGTTGTTTAGAACAGTTTTCTGGTGGTGACGGCTCATAAAATCATTATTCCTGCAGTTCACCATCATTGCCACCTGTTTGAGAGGACAAAGAAGATCTACAGAGTCATGTGTTTGGAGTTAACCTTTGCCCTCTTGACATATTTATTGAAACTATTAGATGTGCCAACACTGAGCAGACAGGGAACGTATGGAACTATCGTGTCCTTCCCAAGTCGTTCGCACTGTTAACTAAGATCCTGGTTTATCTTCTCATTGTGTGTGGTACTAATGCATGGCAGATGGTCTTGTTGCAGTCAAAGGGAATCTTGTTAAGGTAAATATTGATTTCCACCATGACAAAACAAAAGGACTTAAAAAAACAATGCTTTTGGAAATTGATGTCAAATAATGATGACAAATGTTGCACCAACGCCAAGCAGGCGATACAACCGCAAACTGGAACCAAGAATAAATTATGGTGGCCCTTTTTTTGTTTTATCATTGGTGAAATAAATAATTGTAATCTGTTCCATTTACTTGTTTATAGTTCGCATTTCTTGCACACAGTGATGATGACCCCAAGCGCTCTGTGTACACAAATTCAGCCGTAATTGACTGTTCTTTATGCCATGAAAACATGCCGTGTCTGTGTGGCTTGGAAGCCACTTACTATTGAAACCAGAGGCTTTGGATTCTGCTGTAGATTTGTCACACATTCATCAAATGTTGAGCAAATATTGCATTGCACTGGAGTGATGTCACTTACCAGAATGTTCTGTAGTCGATTAGTCTGCAGCAAAGGTTGCATCAACTAAATATTTTCCCTCACTGAAGAAAGAGGGACAAATGTATTTGAAATCATTGATTACGTCCAACCATTTCATCCATTTTAACGGTAATTGTATTGCTGCTCCATCCAGTTAAGGAGTGCACATATTTTCCTTTATATCATTTTATTTTTTTATTCATTTATTTGGGTTTGTTTCCCATCACCCTACAGGCATCAAATATAATGTGTCCATTGCGGAAAGACGGTTCAATCCTCGGGCAGTACTGGACAACCCCACCAAGCTGCAGCCTCAGAACCTGACCCTGCTTCCTGGAGAAGAGACCTGCCAACACATCTACTTCCATGTCATGGTGAGAAATGTGTTATTTAAATAAAATCTTACCAACGAGCCCATATTTATTTTTATGCAAGTTAGTAATGTTACTTCCATTCTAAGTTTCCCTTACTGACTGTCGCACCTTGAATACTAAATGGAATTATGTAATTAAATTCTTTCATTTTTTTATCTATTAAATTTGTCTAAATGAAGAATATTTGAATCGTGCATGTATTGTTTTCATCAGGAGACCACGGACTATGCAAGGCCCATCGTGTTTGTTGTCCAAGTGGGGCTCCTAGACTCAGACCACGGACCAGTTCTAGATGACAGTTGGCCCACTGTAACAAGAACTGAGGTGAGAGGGCATGCGAATGGCATCAAAGAACGAATGTGAAGATTCTTTTTCTCATGAATGCATTTCTACTTGTTGCCTAGTTGCCTTTTTGGAACGGCTGTGATGAGGACGAACGCTGCATGCCTGACCTGGCTCTGCAGAGCATGACCGACCTGATGACTCGAAAGTAGGTTCACGCTTTTGTCACAAACACACACGCGTTTGTTTATTATGACAGGTAGATTTTACATGATGTCTAACCCTAGTCCCACTTCTTAAATCTCACCCTTCCCTGCCTCCCAGACAGTTTTGTGCACAGCCTGTACACGCTCATGGCATATTCTGCCGCCATCTAAGTGAAGGAAGGAATGAGGCTTCGTGGCGGGTCATAGAGGGAAACAGAAGGAGGATGGTAGTGGACGCGCGCTTGGAGAACAAAGGAGAGAATGCCTACAGCGCTCGCCTCAATATCACCTACACACCCAACCTCCTCTTCTCAAGCCTCATAGTAAAAGTAGGCAGTTTACCTTGTTTTTA
Source organism: Pao palembangensis (assembly GCA_015343265.1). Lineage (NCBI taxonomy): Eukaryota > Metazoa > Chordata > Actinopteri > Tetraodontiformes > Tetraodontidae > Pao > Pao palembangensis. The sequence continues at coordinate 15,292,751 of CM027081.1, forward strand.
AATCAATAAATGAAGCCCCAGCTGTACTTAAATACAAAATATTATTCTCATACAGGACACCTCTGATATCAAAATATACTGTTACACTGAGAACAAACTGAGGAATGAGAAGATCTGCAACGTCAGTGCTCCATTCATGAGGGCCAAAAGCCAGGTGAGATCTTTAATGCTTTAATTTTTGTAGATTTTCAAAGTATAGAGGATTTTTCCTCATGCTGTCCATCTTGACGCAGGAGGACATATGTTATCAGTGCAGACCAGCTGGTAAACAGATGTAAAACCTGATCTCCTAAGCCATAAAACTTCAATGAGAACAGAATAATGATAATAAACCAGATGAATAAAATGGTTTTCTTTAAAAGCAGTGCATCATGCAGGAGGAGGGGACGACATCCAGGGCGAGCGGCCAGTACGTTGCTGTCAGGGATTTTATTTGATCCAGAAAGGATTTCCAGATTGTGTAATTTCTTTAGAGCACCTCTCCAGCATGAAACAATGCTGTGCTCCAGTTCCAGGTTTCAAAATCTATGACTTTACAGAAAAGTCCCCTGTTCGCCTGAAGAACATGGTATCAAATAAATAAGAGCTAAACAATGATTTGGGGACACATATATGTAATGTATAAGAACAATTGACTTTGCAGATGATTCAAACTCATCATCATTCCAATGATCCCTGGCAAAGATGTCCTGCTGAGTTTGTGTTGCTATGCTCCAGCTGTTGAGGAGGAAATGATGAATTTTAGAACTGATGCTGCAAACCACAAGTAAAACTCCAGACTGCTGATGGTGTGGATACAGTTTCCTGGAGTGACTAGCCTCCAGGCCTTTATTTTTGTCTAAAAATATTCTGAAATAGTTGCAGTTGCAAACCTCGTGTGATTTTGACCAACAGAACTTCTCAGTCACCTCCATCCTGTTGAACCTCAGAGGAGCCGTGTGTGTGTGCGTGTGTGTGTGCACGTGTGCGTGCGTGATCAGCAACAACGACAACAAAAGAGGAAAAGAAGACCCACCAAGCTTTTCCAAGGAAGCTATGGATTCATGGAAAAACTACTTTTTACATATATAGTGTTTGTGTGGCTTCGATGCAGGTTTACTTGGGTGTATATTCCTGAAATCTAGATTTATAACCATTGTTTTTTTACTAGACTAGATTTTTCAAGTAAAATAAATGTAAAAAGCTGGACCGAGTTATATGATTATCAACATGCACCCAGCAAATACGGTGCAACACAAGTCTGCCTTCCTACTCCATCACTGAGAGTTGAAAGGTAGCAACGGCTTCTTTTTATTTTCTCATCTGTAACTTATTCTCACATTTCAGTCCTGCTGCCTGAGTCCTTTTTGCAGGCCTGTAATGTCAGTGAAATTTACAACCCCCCTGCTCTCTCCTGGGGAAGTTTTGTTTTAAAAGAAGGTGATACTTGAATTAGCATTGATAGGGATGACACTGATGGTACATCACAGTAAAAATCAAAGCGAGTTTTGCTACACGCAGATTTATCAAAAGCCAGTGTTGTCTGAGCAGATGTCTGTCCCACTTTCTTTACCGGTACTTGAGGAATGAAGTCATCAAGGTCATTGAAAGACCTAATCTCTTGACCGCATCATTACTGTAAACAACAGGCATCCCCCGGGCAACATAAATATTGTTCTCTTTTTCTGTGAGAGCTGAAGCTGAAGGGCTTTGGTCACCCTTTAAAAATTTCTAAATGATTTGTACCCAGTCATTTCGCTTCAGCCACAGACTGATGTGTTCTGGTGCAGAGCAGAGAGCTTCCAAATCTGCCCAAACCTCCATTCAGCCGAAGGAAAGCAGCAGCTTTTTAAGTGCGGGCTATTGTCTCAAGTTTTCCAGTAGTTTTTGACCTAAATTATGCAGAAAGCGTCCATGCTGCTGCACAAAGAGTCACCGCGGGAGGAAGGCTAACTTCATGCTCTGTCTGAATTTGCATGTTCAACTATTTTGGCACACAAACGTCCTGTAAAACCGCTGACGTTCTTTCCTTCCAAATCCCATCCCACTCGAACGCAGAGGAGTGTCAGGCCATTCTTTTATGCATTTGTTTTCATTCAGCTGTCTTGTAAATGATCATCCCAGAGATTCCTGCTCTGCGCTCTGTTGTTGCTAACGATGTTAAGCTGCTTTTAAACATATTTTTCAGAGGTGCTTTTTAAATGTAGGTATTATTCTTGATCATATATATGATGGTGATTTTTCTGTTGTTCCCTCTTCAGGTGTTGTTTCGTCTGGAGTTCGAGTTCAGTCCCGCCATGGTTCTGGATCAGGTCAGGGTTGACCTGGAGGCGAGCAGGTGTGACGTTTTATAAGTCAGTAATTTCCTCTTTACATGGAAACCGGCCTGTTTGTTACTGATACTAATTAACAAAACAAGACATCCGAAAATAACAGAGCAAACAAGCTGAAGCTGAAAAACAGCGAGTATTTACCCTGCGATGTAAATTTAGTAAATATTTATCTCCTTCTGTCAACAGTGACGGCGAAGAGACAAACACGGCTGACAATTCTGATGAAATCTATTACTCCTTGAATTACGAAGCAGATCTTCTCTTCACAAGGTTTGACAGTTTCTCAAAGAAGTGCTTGTTGAGAATAAACAATGATCAAATAATGATGTAATGTGGTGGAAATTAAGTGACAGATTCTTTTACGTCCAAAGGGAATCGCATCCGTCTCGATATGACATCAAGTCTGAGCTGGCTTTGGAGGAGCCTGGAGTTATCGGTCCTCCCTTCAATCTCACCTTCCAGGTGAGAACACCGACCGGTGTCATTTGCTCACCAGCACTTTGTGTTTTATTTAAAGATATAAAAAAGGAGTATTTCACTCCCTCTTGTCTCAGATCCAAAACCTGGGTTACTTTCCAGTCAGAGATCTGCAGCTGAACCTTGAAATCCCAGAAATGTCCAAAAATGGAAACCGTTTGCTTCAGATATCTGACATTTACATTGACAAGGTGAGTCTGGAGTCTCTAAAGTGTTGAATTCATACCCTACACTTTGAAGCTAAACTGAAAAATGACTTATTCCATTATTTATTTCATTTTCCTCACTCTTCATTATATCTGCTCGAAAATGGTTAGACTGCACCTCATGCTCTACTGTGCATGCTGTTGTACGCCAGTTGGTCTTTGCATACTGATATAGAATGATTTTTTTCAATTATAGAAACATCTGTGTTTATTTGTTTCATCTTTAAATGCAAGTGAAAGCTGGCTGAATATAATTAATGATGGGTGAAGGTTGAAACTAGGCTGAATGTTTCTTCTAACAGAAGGTACAGAGGAAAGATCACTCGTCTGTGAACAAGCTGCGTTTGTGCTGGGATAGATTGCAGCACTCCCACACGACCCTGATTATGAATTACATGTATTTGTATTTGCTGCGTCTCTCACTTCAGCGGGATGGTATTGACTGTTTACCACCTCAGCACGCGGCTCCAAGCAGGATGGCGACCGATGAGCTGTCACGTGTCTCGGTAAAGTACAAACCACGTGAACTTGGCTTTGGGTCAGTCTTCTTCCAGTGGCTGAGGTCTGCTTTCTTTACCAGAATCAGGTCGACACACTGAATCTGCCCTTTCAGTGTCGCGTCAATGTGGCCTCCCACAGAGAAGTTGCAGTTAGGATTAGCGGAGTGATGCGGATAGAAAACTTACATGCGGTGAGTATCAAACCTCCAACGCGTGAATTTGTCTGTTGTCCTTTCAGAGGACGTCAGAGTGACGTTTGTCAAACCTTTGTGTTTTTAATCTCCTCTTCAGCTCCAGTTTAGGATCTTCCAACTAGTGGCTAGTGCATCAGTGGAGCTCCCCTCCTCCAGCCCCATGTTTTTACCTGAGGAGAGACCCGTCAGACATGTGAGTTAACAACAGCTAGTCCTCTTTCCAGATGTCCTCTCACCTCGTGACTTGTTTGTGTCGCTGGTGTTCCTTTGAATATGTCCTGATTTGTCTGATAGCGTAATTTCACAAGAGCAGGTCTGAACATCTGATTACCAGCAGGCTCTACCTCAGCTAAGTGTTGGTACACGTCACTGTATGGGGCAGAGGGACCGAAAGGACCTGCAGCACATCCTGTAAAACTCAGAAATCCTGTACTAATCTTTGCTGCCATCTGTTGGCCAGTATTAAAGCTGACGCACCAACAGCGCAGAAGAGGACATACTAGAAATCCACTCTGAAAACACTTGTGGAAGAGCGTCGAGTATGCAGATTTCTGTTGTAGAATCACAGATTACAGCACCTTAATCTGTGTTTACCTCCAAATCCTTTGTTCAGTGTATATCCACTAGTGCTTGTGTCGTGTTAACTGTGTTTTTACCACATCACATTTAGGATTATTTGAAGTACCATCAAATCTAATGAAGTCTTGTGTCATCCACAGATAATTTTGGAGATCAGGAAAGAAGGAGATCAGAGAGTTCCTACCTGGATCATCATCGGCAGCACCCTGGGAGGACTCTTACTGTTAGCCCTCCTCAGTCTCGCTCTTTGGAAGGTAGGACACTGGAATGAAAAAAGGGACCTGTTACGGTTTCATATATTTACTTAAATCTACTCTCTATCAACACGTAATTTCTACGAGTTTGCTCAGCTCGGTCCTGTATTGTGGGGTTATGCTGCCACCTAGTGTTAGTGTTAGAGAGTTAATCAACAAACCGTAAAAGATTGTAGTCAAGCATGATTTTTTTTAAGGAGACACAGAAAAATACAGTCACATTTAAATTGGAAGCAGAGGTGGGATTTAATTGGATCTTCACATGTTCTCGCACCGATGATCTTCTGTGTTTTATGTTGTAGCTGTTGTCTAATTCCCATCTGTCCTTTTCCACTTCTCTCTGTCCTCCTCCTTCCTCTTCCTCCCAGCTCGGCTTTTTCCAGAGGCAGAAGCGGAGAGATGAGAACGAGCTGGCAGCAAACGGGAAAGTGGCAGAGGAGCGGTAACGCAGGCTGAGGGCCCCCCGGCAGATTCCCCTAACCACAGGGGACCCAACACTCAGGGACTGACCCATCTCCCTCCTGCTGCCCAACACCGCTGTGGCCCCGCGGGGATGGCCCCCACACCACCGACATGATCGCTGAAGCAGACCCTGTTCAGTGCACTGGATACATCCCACGCCACGACCCCTCACCCTCCCTCCAAGAGTTGGCACTGTCACACTGGTGCAACATGAGGGCCCTCTCGGTGGTCTTTGAGATCTCAATTTCTGGGCAAACAAAAGGAACTGATGAGCTGATGCGACTATTTCAAGCTGCGCTCTGCCCGCGAGGCAACCTTAAAGCCCTATTTATTTAACTCTAATGGTAAATTCTGAAATATATGAACAACCTCAGGGGTGACGCCCGCCCTCCCCCCCGAGCTGCCACAAATGTACAGTCAGTATGGAATTCGATGTTTAAGCCACTTTATCTGCAATTCATAATTTATAAAAGTGAGCTAAATTCAAGTACAAAGAAGATTCATGAAGTTTAACTTCAGTTTCTCATCCTCTCTCCTTTAGCATTTCCGTCTTGGAAAGAACTTTTAAATATTTGATGCACTTTTACTTTGTACAAAATTAACTTGAATTTTGTAAATAGTCAAGTAACTTTATACACTTTCTATTAGAATGAGTTTTAGTATTTTCATTTTTTAAAATGGTTTTTCTTTGTAACTTAAATGCGACTGTTGAGATGTTTGTTTGTTTTTTTGTTTTTTTTTTAATCAGAGCAGAAGGATGAAACACTACAGGTAATTAGAATTCTCCCAGATCTAGATTCTCCAGACTTGAGTGTCAGTCTGTCCTCCCTGCTCAGGCGTGTCCAGCTGTCATCTTCAAATAAAGAGTCCTACTTGTTACCTGAACGTTGGAGAAGCCCATGGGCGCCCAGAAGGGAGGAAAAATTAGGATGATTCTAAGGGCCCGTGACCGACAGGGGGCCCTCCCAAAAATTAAAATAATTAATATTTGATTAAAAAAATAAGGTCATTAAACACATGCACTCATATTTTCATAACGTATGTCAGAAATTTTGACTTTATATGGGCAAATTCATTTTTACAACCCCGCGAGTCGCGCTAGTCAGCTGGGCCGTGCCTGCTACTGTCCGAGTTGCGCAACTGCCCCCTGCAGCAGGGTTCTTGTGGTCTTCGGTGATGTCAAATTTTTTCATGGGGCCCAAAATCCCTGGCGAAGCCTCAGCTGCGCAAACACACAGGAGTTTAATGTCTGTGGAGCGAAAAGGTGAAGCTTTCTATGAAGAAAATCAGATTCTTTTTTTTTTTTTTTGCATGCGCAATCATTAAAGGAGAGGCTCAGAATGTCTACACTGCTCTGGAACCTTAGGGGTCCCTCGGCAGTGCTCTAAATTATCCTGGCATCTCTCCTATTACCATTGTGATTTCCAACGCCCCAAAATAGCTCCTCTGCTGCGGGACTCTTCCCTGCCGTGACCCGGATTCGAACCGGGGTTGCTGCGGCCACAACGCAGAGTACTAACCACTATACGATCACGGCGAGCTACGGCTTGGATAGTGGAAGGTTTAAAGATCCGAAGGAACATCCTGTACGTTCCACAACACGGTCGTGTTTTTTGTTTTTTGTTTTTTTTTTTTTGACGTAAGGACAAAAGTAATTACAGAGCCCAATTATGAGCAGCAGATTTTATTGATGTGCACGAAATAAAGCACATGACTGACACCCCCAGAAATAATGACCTGTTGGTATTTTACAGCGTTATTTTCAAAATAGGACATTCGCGGGCGAACACAGCGGTCTAAAGGCCATTTAAAGGTTCTTCGTAATATATTTTCTCTGGGCTTTAAAGAAAAAACAAGTCCCAGGTTGTGTCTTTATGTCTCTTCCAGCGCGTATCAGTGTCCATCCATCCATCCATCCATCCAATCAAGTCATTTAAGAGAGCTCCGGCTGTTTGATTAAACGCGTCACCACCACGCGTCTTATGTGTCCATCGTGACTAAGGATCCACGTCGGGGGCACTTACATAAGTAAATAAAGTTACCGGGTGTATGAAATAACTCTGGAGCTCTGTAAACCCTTTTGTTCCACGATAGCCAGCACGCACTCTCCCTTCCCCTGGTTCTGGGGAGGACACATTCTCTGGGTTTCTCCGTGCGTAAAAAGGCGTGTCGGGCAGTCCGCCTGTGAGGACGGCGTGGGGACCCTCCAAAACAACCCGCTGAGCATCTTCCGTATCTCCGGCCTCATCAGGCAATACAGCACCGGGTTCAAGCAGCTGTTTGCGTGTGCCAGGCACACGGTCAGGGGGAACACGTACGTGTGCACCATGTAATATGATTTATCCCAGTTGACAGCATTAAATTTGACCAAGACGCCCCAGAAAGTAATGGCCTGGTTAGGCATCCAGCAGAAGAAGAAGGACAAAACCACAACTGCGACGGATTTGGTGACCCTGGACCTCCGTTGGGTGTTGCTGCCGCCCATGCTCTTCAGCCGTAGGAAGCGCAGCAGCATCAGGTAGTTCACAGACACGATGAGCATCGGGATGATGAAGGCGATCAGTATTTTCTGGATGTGGTAGATAGCGAGCCAGTCGTAGCCTTCTGGAAACCTGAGGAGACACAGTTTTTCTCCGGCAACCACAGTCACGGTGGAGAAGAACGCCGTCGGAGCTGTGGCCACAGTGGCGGCCACCCACAGCACGGCGCACACCCACTTTACGCAGCGCGACCTGCAGGACCTTTTCTTGAGGGCAGAGGCGACAGCCATGTAGCGGGTCACACTCATGGCAGTGAGGAAGAAGACGCTGGCGTACATGTTCATCACTGTGACCGACAGGATGATTTTGCACATGGCGTCTCCAAACGGCCAGCTGAAGTCCAGCACCGTGTCCACGGCCCAGAAGGGCAGCGTGAGCACGAACTGGAAGTCTGTCACAGCCAAGTTGATGATAAAGATGTTGATGGTGGACCTCTTTCGACCCTGGCGCAGTCTCATGAGGAAAAACACCAGCAGGTTCCCAACTAAACCCACCGCGCAAACTATCGAGTACACCACGGAGATGAGTATCCTGAGGATGAAGCTGCCGTCCGCGCCGTCGTCGATGTAATCGAAACTGAAACTCTCGTTGCTTAGATTCCAGGCTACGTTGCTGTGGTTGAACAGATCATCCATTTTTAATCACTTAATCAGCACCTGTACTGACGCACAAGCGTGCGCACAGGACAGAACCAAGCGCGTCAGGTAGAAATACCTCAGCCCTTTGCTCCGGCAAATGAAGAGCTGCTTGCTTTTATGCAGGTGGGTCGGTCCTGTGCTGATCCGCGATTGGTCGAACGAGACGCGACAGAGAAGTGACACTCATGGAAATGAGCTTCGAGCCGCCAAAACACTGAACTTATGTGCCTTTCGTGCTACTGCGATTGGCGCACAGATTGTCAGGCGGCAGTGTCACCATTCCCCCGCTAGAGGGAGCACTAAGCCCAAACAGCTCATAATCGACGATTTAAAAGGGGAAAAAAATAGTGTAATTTATATTTTTATTTTCTTAAATATAAACATTATCGGTAATGTTATTATTTAATGTTTCACACGTCTATCTTTAAACACCGTGTTTTCTATTTTTTTTTTATTGTTATTTCAACAGATCGAGCCTCTCTAAGTTCACAGCTTCACAGCCTCTTTTCACGCCAGAGGATCATCAGCTTCGTATGCACAGGGACACATCTGACACAGTTAACCAGTACATTTAAGAGCTACTAGACCACCCCTCCCACCACAAGTTTGAAGCCCAAGTGCCAGTTTGAATGAAGCCCCGCGTTTATTTCCTCCGTGCGGCATTCCCCTTTAAGCTCCCTGTGCTCCTGAAAGATAGCCCCCATTGTCTTAAGTCCACCCATATGTGGGGGTGGCTCTTCGAAAGTTTGCAGAGGAACTTTTTGACTTGTCGCTGGTTGGCGGCTGCAGCCTGATGGAGGACAGCGGGGTCGGAGCCAGGCAAACGCGACGTTGACGCCGACATTAAAGACTTAAGACCGATCATGGAGCAGGAGCGGCCCGCAGGGGCTCATCATGTCCGGGCCTAGGTCGGGGCACAGTGCTGGGGCTGTCAGAGTACACGGTGGCCGCGAAGCTCCAAAAAGTGCATCCAGACCAGATGGGAATGGTTTGAAGTGACAGTCGACGCGCCGTCACAGAGACGTTAAATGCTCCTCAGAAACCAAACCAGCGTCCTGATAAAATGAGTCGTCGGGACTGCAGCCGTCCCGCCTCCACCATCCACCTCCTCAGCGCACTGCTGATCCTCCTGGAGCACTGCAAAGCGTCCGGACCGCTCCAGGCACCGGAACCAGGTTAGTGGAGCGGCAGAGGACCGTGGTTGCTCTTTTGCTTGTTTGAGTGTGCAGAGGTGAGCTGTGATTACAGAGTTGACAACAGCAAGTTCATGAGTTCAGACTAGAGTCTTCTCAGCCCCCAAACAGGCTTCCCATGGAGGGAACTCAGTCCCAGTGCAGCTGTCACTGGCCCCGGATCTCAGGTAGACCAGCTAATTAACACTAAAGTAGATAAAGGATCTCCTCTTACCCAGCTCTGACACCTCTGTTGCTGCTCTTTGATTCTTGCTCTCCAGTTCAAGCCTCACAGGTTCTCCACAGACCTTGAAGCAGAGCTGCGGGCTCACCCTGCCAAGTAGACCCTGTTAACTCAGCTGAGAGTCCTCCAGAGACAAACTCTGTCTGACGTCTGTAAGGACACGGACGTGTCACCGAGGGGAGGCTCAGTAATGATTTCAGGCTAATGGCTTTGGAGACCAGAAGGTTCCTGAGTATACAATGACCGGTGACAGACCTTTCCAGACCAGGCTTGACCTGAAACAGCTTCAAGCTAGTTTCCTTCCTAGATTAAAAAGATGCGCACGAGCATGCAAACCGTCCTTGGTTCTCCTAAACATCATGATGTTTAAGTGAAGGTCAGAAGAGACGATACAACGCATATTCAACGAGATTTCAGTTTCCCGAGTGCAGCTGAGGGGTGAAATCCAGTTTATGGAGCCTCTCAGTTTTACAGGTTGATGGCTGTTCTCTGACGAGCTGGGAGGTTGGCAGCCGTTTCTGTAGATAGTTTTCTTTGTTTATTTGTTGTTGTTGTTTTAGTTTTCCCAGATGAGGAGCCGTAAGTGTCAGATTGCTTTTATCAAGCTTTGTGACCTGTGTGCAACCAGATCTGTTGCCATGGGGCGACAGTGCAGACGTGTATTCTTCCATTTAGACGCTCCAGCTATTATCAGGGTGGAGAAAGTCCTTCATATGTAAAAAGCACTAATTACAAAAGGAATGCGCTCATCTGCAGACTGCAGATTACTTACATTTCCACAGTCCTGACAGCAGCCGAGCTGGTGCTGGTGCTGGTGCTGGTGCTGGTGCTGGGTGGGGCTTCTCCAGGGTCTTCCACTCCTCTCACAGCTTCCTGAGTGCTGATGTTCTAAATCGCAGCACTGACAGGAGACAGGCCTCGTCTTATCTGCAGAAAACTGCGATGAATTTGTTGTCTGCCCTCAGAGGGAGATTACACAGATTTTGTGAATGCTTAGCTGCAGGTGAAGGCAGAATTGCCAGGCAGAAGCGTCTGCACATTATCTGGATGTGAAGGACGTTAGCGTTGTGCCTCTTCTCCAGTGTCGGCGTTAAAAAAAAAGAAGATGTTGCTGTGCAGCAGCTGTTGTTTTTCACATCAGCCTGATTGAGAATGTTGTTTCTCACACAGCTAAATGAAGCAACAAAGTTTGCCTTTTTCTATTAATGCTTCAAATGTCTCATCAAACGAGGTGAAGGCCAGAAGAAACAAGTCCGGCTCTGAAAACATGGTTGACAGTGACTGTTGTGAGGGGTATTTTGTCAGACATGAAGGCTCCAGCTGCAGAGTCAGGCTGGTGCTCTGCCCGTCCTGAATGGATGAACCAGCAGCAGACTGCAGCAGCTGGGATTGCGCCACTTGTTTTGTATTTCCGCCTTCACATTTCCATCCAGTTCACCGCTGTCCACGGGCTGAAGAAGTCCTGGGAGTTGTGCCTATTTACACAGGAGGAGATCAGCTTTAGAGTGAGGTAGTTCTTAGTTTTCCCCCTTTTTTAATCGATCAACCTCGTGAGTGTTGACAGCAAACCGGGTCTGTGTGAGAGAGACGAGCGTGAAGAGGACAGAGGACAGAGGACAGCGTGGTGCTCAGGCCCTGCAGCCACAGGGGAACCCAGACATCTGATTAGACATGGCTGGTGTGGGTTACTCTAGAGCGCTGCAGCAGCGTCACGCTCGCCCTTACTTTCCCATGCTTAACCATCTTCTCTTCCCACCGTGCTTTTCAACAGAGAGACTGCTGCTGGATCTGCCTCAGTATGATGTGGTTCACCCCACTCGAGTGGATGCCAGAGGTCACTTCCTGTCCAACTTCCTGTCTCACCATGTCCGCCGTGTACAGCGCAGGGAAGCCTCAGAGAGGTCGGCCAACATGGATCGAGTATTCTACCAGCTGTGGCACGGCGGCCGGAGTCTGCGCTTCAACCTCACCCTCAACGCTCACCTGCTGGCTCCTGGCTTCCTGACGGAGAGGAGGTACGGTGGCCTGCAGGGGGCCCAGATTCACGCTGCCGCATCCTCCCAGTGCCACTTCTTAGGTGACGTGTGGGATGAGGAAGCTGTGAAAGGAAGTGCAGCCATAAGCACCTGCGATGGACTGGTGAGTGCCTGAGATTCCTGTGGAGTTTCAAAGAACACGATGAGTAAATTAAAGGACAGAACATCCGTTTTCCTTTGTGGCTGTTTCGATGAGCCGCAGTGTGAGTCTGCTAACGCTGGCCAGGAAGTCGACGCCTAAGGGCTAAATGAATTTAGCACAAACGGTTAGTTAATACACTGACGGAATGACAAGGATCCAGGCGACAAGAGAGCAAATGTCATTTTATTCCTGCGTAGCTCTGTTTTGTAGTTGTTTCACACAAAACCTTTGTCAACAAACCAGCAGCAAATTTAATTCAGAGGGTTTGCTCTCATTTAAATGTTTCCTAAAAATGTAGCTGGAGGCGAAGATGAGGAGTCAAAGCTATTAAGGGGTCGGTAACCCCAATGTAGCCTCCAGCCCCAATCCATGAATCTGTCAGCGTTAGCTAGCCTGCTAGTTTTCAGCTACAGGCTAGATGTCTGGAATGAGCTGATAACTAAAACAGCAGTGATATAAATATCAGTTTGAAAAGTCTGTCTGTCCCTCTGTCAGACCTTCCATCTCAGTTCAAACTCTCTCTTAGTCTCTGACCAAGTCTGGAGGACGATCTGTCAGCCCTGATGTGGTCCCACCAGAGTGTCCCGGGGGGGCCTCGTGGTCTGTGAAACGCCCCCCCAGGGAGACATCTGCGGGATTCCCCCCCGCTCTCAGTGCGTCTGACGCGTTTCACTCATCCTCCTGCTGGCACATGTGAGAGGTCCGCTGTTCCCCCACAGGGCATCGGTCAGCTGTTCCTTATAAACAGAGCGTTGGTGCGTTGGGGGGATCGAGTCGGATTGTCTGTGGGTCAAAACCAAAGGTTTCAGAGAAATAAGCAAAGAAAGCCTCAAATCTGACATCTGCGGGTGTTTATTTGGTGGATGTTAGCTCCCTGCCTCGTCCACAACATCTGCAGCACAGATCACGGAGGGCTTTGACCTGTTACTCTGTATAGTTCTGGCCCTGACAGAGGACGCTGGTGAGTAGATGTGAGCAACTATCTGCTGGTCTGCTCTGACGTCTTCACACATGGTCTGCAGATTGGAACTGGGTCAAAAGCAATGAGAACCAGCTTTACTGGTGTGCTCATCTGACGCCGTGATGAGCCTGGAGGTGGTATGTGGTGTCCTGCCAGGCTGAAAACATCGCAATCATCAGGAGCTGGATCTGCCACCGCTTCCTGGAATAAAGTCAGAAGGTTGAGGACTCGTTGGACAACCAACAGTGGGTCTTCTGCTGCAGATTGTGGAAACATGGTGGTGCAGCAAGCCAGTGCCCGTGGAGGTTTATTTAGTTCTTTATTGGATGGTTGCGCTTCTCTGGGTGGAGGTGAAGTGAATGCAGATGTGGCGGGAGGCCTGCAGATTGTTTTCATGCTGTTTGTCTCGCACTGTTTTGTGTCTGTCTAGATGTTTTCCTCCTGCTGTTGGAAATATATTTCAAAGAACGAGACTGATATGTGGCAGCCGCTGCACGCTGCGCCTCTGCAGATGTGAACGCATTGTTCAGCTTTGCCTCAATGTTGAAAAAAATCTGAGGCTTTCACGGCCACAAAGGCCTGATTGCTGAGGAAACCTGCTAAAAACTAAAAAAAAAAAAAAAACTATAGAGCGGCCGTAGCGGCTTAGATTAAATCTTTAATTTTAAACCCATGTTAGGTGTGTCTATAAGTATTTTTTTCTGCGTGCTTTAATATCTGTCTGAGAAGAAGAAAAAACACTTTTAGTTTGTCTGTGTGTTCTCGTCGATGCTACCTAGTGAGGAGCAGTGGGAACATTTATTGAAATTAACATGCCAGCAGAAAAGAGTTGAGTCTCCAACCAAGCAATTATAGCTGGAGGAATCCTTTTAAAAATGCACATGCTAACAGGGGACAGTCTTATATTTTTTAATGAAGGTTATGCATAAAAAAATTCGATTAAAACCAAATTATTTACAGTAGATATGAGAAAAAGATCTAATTTCTACAAATCTGCAATACAGATGCTTCAGCTGAAAGCTGTTTTCATCACTATTGAATGCAGCCTTAATTATATTCATTCAGAATATTCTAAATTCAAAGGTCAGACTGAGACACAAACAAGAATCAAAATGATCCTTCATAAAACCTCAAAACACGATCATAGAGATCGAAGAGAACATAGGCAACTAACAGTCCTTGATTTCCTCAGACAGGGTTGTTCCGGCTGTCCAGTGAAGAGTTTTTCATCCAGCCTCTGGAGGAGTCGGGCCTGGAGACCTCCGCTCCACAAGCCCACGCCATCTACAAGCGCCACGCGTCCCCGCCCTCCAGGAATCAAGTCCTGCAGCCCCTCGCAGGGAAACAGACTCTCAATGGCACCTGTGGAAATAAAAGTACAAAACACACACGCACGCACGCACGCTCGCTCGCTCGCTCCTTGAAACTGCATGATAGCTCATAAAGAGGTTCGGCTTGTATAAGTAGTCCATGTTATGCTGGGTCTTAGTCTGTTAATTACATGTGAACACCGTCACTGAGAACTTGGAGAGTTTTCTCCCTTCAGTTAATGATTTGCAGAGATGAGAGGAAATTAAATCATTCCACTTTATGAGCCCATAAATCAGCTACTTTCAATTCTGACTGAGTTCCGTCGACCTTGAAGGCGACTCGAGTATCTCTTGAGAACGAGCGAAAACGGTCACATCACGTGTGACGTGGCACCGACGTGTCTGAGTGTGGACACATGCAGGGACTTTCTGTTGAAATATTAATTTTGACACTTTTACTCAGCATATTGAATGTCCTTGGATGGAATTATGCACCCATATCTGTCCACCAACTTTTAATTGGCTCTTCCAATGGAGGAGGGTGAGAGAAGGTGCACGGAAGGGGATGTGCACGTGAGGATCTCGTGACCATCTTGTGACCATGGTGCCACCACCTCATGAATCTAAAATCCCAATTATCCTCATTAACTCCTCAGAATTAACTAGACCATATACAGTGGTATAGTCCTGACTCGTGTGTGTCAAATAAGTGTTAGATACTGTAGCGAGGACCAGGAAATGCGTTTATACTAGCAAAGTGAGGACATTTTTGGGATGTGAGCATATTTCCTGGTCAACATGTCCTCCACACAGTGCATCCTGCTGGCTGGAGTTTGGGTTTAAGTTAGCATAGCGCCGTCATCCTGTATTCTGAGCATAAAAGAAGGTTCTGTATGGTAGATGTGCTTTATCCGTGTGCACGTCTGGAAGCACAAACTTGTCCTGGAACAGTGACATTTTTAAGTGTCACAACGGGTCATTAGGTACAAAGATGCTACGTTATCTGGAGCACACGCGCTAGCAGCCACTTTATGCTCCAGGTTGTTGGTCTGTACACGACCACTAGATGGCGCTTCACTTTCCAGCCATCCTGCCAGTTGAGAGGCAGCTAGAGTTCAGCAAAAATCATATATTTTAGTTTAAATCAATTCCTCCTGTTTTTTCACAGAAAGTAACTTCTGCTTTCTTACATTAGGGATGTATATTTACACGGATGGGGGCTTTTATCTGATGCAGCCGTGTTCACGCAGGAACACGATAAAAGGCTAACGCAGGAGCATCTATTTCTGTCATTTTTCCCAGATTCCCATCAAAGAATTGCCGACATCGAGAGACAGCGGGAACGATGGGAGCGGCGGCGTCTGAGAAAGAGGAGGAGAATTCATCAGCGCTCAGTCAGCAAAGAGAAGTGGGTGGAAACGCTGGTGGTGGCCGACCCTAAAATGGTGGAGTATCATGGGAGTAAAACTGTGGAAAACTACATCCTGGCTGTCATGAACATTGTAAGTGACATTTCAAAGACCTCTTAACATGCTGCCGGCTTAATAGATGTTTGGAGGTTACAGGATGTTGTAGGTCACCCTCAATCTGTTCTGTCAAACCGTGGAAGCATGGATTTGTGTTCCAGCTACGCTCATCTCCCGTCACCACTCTTGACCTTTCAGTATCAGTGTAATTAGTGCCTCCTTCTTCAGGGGTTAAATAAACGGACTCCTTATTGAAAGATTTCCCTGCACAAACACACATGTGCAGCTCCTGAAGGCACCATCAGGAGACAGATTGTCAGGAAATGGAATCCACGGATGGAGGCGCTCACAGGTTAACCCACCATACAGACGACAATAATAGACAGAGGAAGCAGCCATTATTCTTAACATCCTCTCAGGGTTCTCCTTTGAGTCCTTCAACCCCTGGCTTTGAACTTTAAAAGCCTGAAATCATTGCTATTTGGGAAAACAACCTGGCGAAGCTTCCAGGAAGCAACCTCTACCCGAAGGCTAAATGATAAGCGATGGCATCATCTTCCTCAGCGTCCAGCTGCTCCATTGTCTACTGCAGCCTCACTTAAAGTTGTTGGCTACACTTGAGGTTAATGTTTACATGCTCTGCTGGAGCGTGCAAGCCGGGCGCTCTGGTTTAAACGCGCACAGTAGCTGATCTCAGCAGAAAAACAGAGCTATATATATATATATATATATTTTTTTTTTACAAAAATAGACCTCCACGTCCTTTCACATGATCATCCTGCTGTGATTTATTGTGCAGTCCTTACTATGGCCATGTTACAAAACAAATGGTTCACATGGACAAACACAAGTATGCTATAAACCTGGACGAACACTTAGTCGAGACATTTGAATTAAAGTTGCACAGTTCATACGTCAGTTAGTCTGTGGTGTTTTCCTGTGCGTTGTGACACACGCTGCCTGCTTGCCGGCTGTTTTAAACACGCCAGCATAAACTAGCACATCATAGCAAGTTTTGATCATTAAAATGGATTGTTGCACCTCCACTGATCATACAAAACATTAATTGTATTAACCACAGTTTTTCCACAGATTGCGTGTCTGCGTGGAAAAGTGGTGGTGATGTTAGCACTTGGGAACATTTAAAATGACTAAAAACAGCCACTTTAGTCATCCGTCAGGCCAGTCATGATTATAATACAGCAGCACTATCTGCACTCCTACAACTTGGAGGTGATGGCTTTGCACTCCTTTTTTTCCTAAAAGAATTTACGCACACAACATGGGCTCTGGGCGTGAAATTAGCATGGCACAGAAAGACGCATGTGCTTCCAAACAAAACAAAACAAAACAGGGAAAAAAAAAGAGCAGGAGGCTGCTGCGAGCCAATGCTGAGCTGAGGCTGGTGAGGGTGAAGCCGTGCTGGGAAGGTCTGCCAGCAGAAAGAGAACTGGGTCAGAGAGGAAGCAGCAAACTGCAGCAGCAGCTGCAATTATCTGCCTGCAAAGCCAACGTTTTCCTGCCTGTTGGCATCTGGTCCATGTGGACCATAGGGTGTCACAACGCTGGAGCAGAGGTAACGTTGGAGACCCAGACTCCAGAAGGACGTCTGTGCTCGTCTGTCTGTCCTTTCCTCCCTCTTTGCTGAGCATCAGAGTTGCAGAGGTACCAGGAACTGTTGAACCCCGAGACGCTGATCTGGCAGCGTGGAGGGTTTGAAGGACTCTTGATCGGCAGGGATTGCTGGGGGGGAGGTAGGTGGGTGGGGGGTACGGCCGCTTAAGATGACACGAACCTCTAACCTCAGCTACATGTTACCGCGTCAGTTCCAAACATAAATGATATTACAGCACAAACGCTAACCCCAGCTCTGCCATGTCACTGCTCGTTAATTACGGGGAAACGCGGCATCTTTTCTTTCCTGAGGAATGTTTCTGATGTCAGCTTTGTGGAATATCCAGTTTGTAATGTCTCAGTTCCTTCCAGTCCTCGTGCCAGCAGAAAATAACGGCGGGACTAAATTGTTTCCCTCCATTTCCCTTCTCATCATTTTTCAATTTAGAGTAATAACTCAAAAAAATCGAATGTCTCTTTCGTCGTTGGCTCTTTCTTTTCTTTAACACACCTCAGTGTTCATCCTGCTGCCGTCAGCTAGCTGGAGGAAGGCCAGCACACACAGGAGGGAAAGGACCTTTGCAGGCTCCGCTGTGGTGGAATATCTGTTTTTCACCCGACAGAACTGAGGTTAAAGACAGCTGAAGTCCTCAGGATGGTGACTGCCACCCTGCTGTTAGAGAAAAAGCCGCAACCGTCATGGACGGCGTTGAGTTTTGACCCAGCA
The DNA here is from genome assembly GCA_015343265.1 of Pao palembangensis. Lineage (NCBI taxonomy): Eukaryota > Metazoa > Chordata > Actinopteri > Tetraodontiformes > Tetraodontidae > Pao > Pao palembangensis. Next base: position 15,310,585 of record CM027081.1, read on the forward strand.
CCAACAGTCACATTGATCTGACGGTCTTTGTATTCAGCACCAACAGACAAGCGAATCAGGAAGCCAGCAGGGCTTTGCTGCTGCCTGCCGCAAATCAAATGAAATAAGAATCTTTGTAGAGTCTTTTGATCACAGGGCACAAAAGAACGGCAGTTTTAAATAAATCTGACACGCTTGCAATGATAAATCTTTATATATTGTATCACATCAAGGCTGTTTGGGTCAGTCTGTCATGGTTGAATTATGGATGAAAAAGATTTGTATATCAGAAAAAGTGTAACAATTGTCATCATCTAGTCTGTGTTGTGGTTTCCAGAAGACCCCTCTAGGTTTAATATTCTGTGCTGTTTTTTTTTTTTTTTTTATTATTATTATTTTTCAGGTGGCAGGTCTGTTTGGAGATGCTAGTATTGGAAACGCGATCAACGTTGTGGTCGTTCGACTCATCTTACTGGAGCAGGATGAGGTAAAAATAACCGTAATAACAACAACAAAAAAGCACACACACACATACGTCAAATGCTAACACACCGCTGTCCGCTTACACGCATGTATGCCGCCTGCTTGTTGTAAATCATGAAGCGCCTCATGCATGAATCCATCAAACAGCAAAAGTGTGCTGTGGATTGTCAGAGCCAGGCTGAAATGTTCCGTTTGACTCCATCACCCACAGCTACTTGATTGATGTCAAGATTTGAATTGTACCATTTTTCCCTGTAATGGAAGTTATAATTTTCTTTGGCCCAGCAGGTGGTTGATTAATTTTCTGCTTTGTTTGCGTGCGCGTGTGCTTTGGTTGCATGTGGAGGGCAGGATGACTTGAAGATTACGCATCACGCTGACAACAGTTTGCTCAGCTTCTGCAAATGGCAGAAGAAGCTGAACACGAAAGGAGACGATCACCCTCTGCACCACGACGTGGCCGTCCTGCTCACCCGGTAAGAAGGTCTGCCACAGGCCTTGTTTGGTACAGTCGCCCTTTCTAACAGAGTAAATTCAGAATTTTCTCGAGCATTCCACAGAAGTTACTGGGTGAATAAAAGAACAAACTGGGTGAACGTAAACAGTGCTGTAAACAGGCATTCAGATGGTAGAAGCCTCGACGGGTGACCTTAAAATCCACCTCTGAATGATAGATTTTAATTCTGGAACTGCTTTTATCCAAAGAAACATGGCTTCTCTGTAAGAACATGCACAAAGGAAAGGTCAAGCCTTAAAGTTTTCTCGTAATGTATTGATTTTATAGTATGTATTGATGAGAAGAAGTAGGTTAACTCCATTGTCAAAAACTCATCCTGTCCACCTTAAACTGGATGGATGGATGGATGGATAAAAAAATGGAGAGAAATGAGAGATGGAAATTGCAAAACGTACCGGTGGAGTAATCATAAATGAGAATGTAGCATGCTAATTATTATTTCCTGTTATTTATTAAAGCAGCTAATTAACTCCAACTATGGCTGCTGGGCCTGTTGGGATGCAACAAACATTAACGTCAAAGAAAAAAAAAGCAGGTTAATGTAGTTTTAATTAATCAAAATTGAAATGGAAAAAAAGTCAAAGGCTATTCTATAGTTGAAGGTGCTTTGTGTCTTTTCCAGTGGAATTGTGATCAACACTCGCCTGTACTTTTCACAGGAAGGACATCTGTGCAGCCATCAACGTGCCCTGCGAGACGCTGGGTCTGTCTCATGTGGCGGGCATTTGTCAGGCCCATCGCAGCTGCAGCATCAGTGAGGACACGGGCCTGCCGGTGGCCTTCACCGTCGCTCATGAGCTGGGACACAAGTACGGTTTCAGCACATGCACACACACACACACACACACACACACACACACACACACACACACACACTGTCCACCTGAAAGCTTTTCCTGCATTCGTATGTTACAATTCTTCCAAATGTGGGAGAAATGCCTGTATATATGTTGTTATTCGTGACCCTGGTGACTTATGGCAATAACTGTAAAAGACCTGTATGACAGTGTTCCTGTTAGAAGAATTAATTACTATTTTACTGAAAGCCTGCGCTCATTTACACTCCAGATGACTAAAGAACTGTTCAGCAGTTATCGTTATTGTTACACAAAGGTTTTCAAGACTGCATCGGATTGCGGTTCTGCACCGAAAAGCAGAGTTTATTATGGGAAAATTGTCATTAATAATGCCACCTATGGTGGATTCTTTCCTCTATTCCTCCTTGCTAACGTGCTCCTCTGACTCTGACAGCTGTGGCAGTTGCCAGGGTCCAACAAACGTTGAAAACAAACTGTGTTAAATATTCAAACATGCAACATAAGGTCAAGTCAGGGAATCATAGATGGAAAAGCCTGAACGGAGACAAGCAGGATGCGGAATGAGGAGATGAATCCCTTCCTTGTTGGTATATATACCGGTTGGATAAAATGTCGCCTCTCTAAGAGCTCCTTCAGTGGCGACTGTGACCGTCTTCTAAAAACAAATTTTCATGCTTCATAAGACAGTTCTTCACATTCAGATCTAATAGAGCTTCACTGAAAGAGAAAAGCTGCACAGAGTCCCACATTTTACTATTTACAGTAGAATTTTTTGTTTGATATAGTGCATTGACGTCATTTTTTAATCTTCAATAACCTTTGTATTTCAGTCACTCTATTGTCCATTACTTTCACTTGTGCTTTAAGTGGAGGTCGAAGTTTGTGTTTTCTCCACTAGATGCTGCTAAATCTGCCACATTTGTCTGTCATCACTCTCATGTTGAACATGTGGGATCTTCTTTTATGTCACAGCTTTGGGATTCAGCATGATGGCAACGGTAATGACTGTGAACCTGTTGGGAAACGACCTTTCGTCATGTCTCCACAGCTTCTGTACGGCACCTCCCTGCCCAAGTGGTCGCGATGCAGCCGAGAGTACATCACCCGCTTCCTCGAGTGAGTGGCGCGCTCAGTGACACGCAGCTGAACTAGGCGTTTCACCGTGGTTTGCTAACTGTAAAAATCAAATCAGTATTTGTTTGCTTTGTGTAGCCACATACTTCAGTGCTTAAGATTTAATCATTAGGATAAAGAGCTCAAAAATATGCACAGAAGGTGCAGTTTCATGTTTAAAAACAAAGTTTCTCTTCTCTGAGAATTCTTATACAACTCTCTATTGCGTATATGTCCGGATGTACGAAAAGTCTGGCAGCCTTTGATTCAGGCGACCACCCTCGTCTCCGAACAAAGCCGACTATGTGTCGTCCACATGCACGAGGCGCTCACACACGCACGCGCACACACACAGTTCTTGCTGATGTGCAGGCAACTATCAAACTACTGTTGCTTCATTCTTTGATCTCAAAGTCTCATTTCCAACTCACGAAAACAACAGCTTTTAATAACTGAGCAGAATCTCCCGCTTGTGTCCAAACGGCCAAAACCAGACCAGCAGACAGAGTCCCAGGCCGTCTGTCCTCATTAGAAGGACGCGTCAGGCCGTCTCTCTTTCCCATCTGAGGATTGTGCTGTGATTCAGGCTTCACGCGATGTCCTATAAACGTCTGGAAAAGTGGACAATAGCCGCCCCAGTTTCCAGCTCCAGGCATTTCACTGAGTGGGTGTTTTAGCTACTTGACTGCCTTGCAGCTTCTTTTCCTCGCTGTGAGGAAAAGCAACGGCCTTGGGGCCACATTTACACTTTGTGGGAGTTTGTGTGCGTGTCTGCGTGCTGCCATTGAGAATAGCTCCCAAAAGCTTCAAGCCCTGGTTTTTTTCAAGCGTATACAAACAGAGATCATTAAAGCGTCTGCTCCGTCCAGACAAAAGCTTTGTGGCCATGAATATGAATAGAGACAAATTTTGGTTTTAATATTCAGCTGCAATCAGAGGCCATCTGCAGAGGTTCTGCTGTCAGATCCGGTTACTCTGCTCACTCGGAACCTGAGCAGGCAGCTGTCAGTGCCAGTGTTCCTCCTGCTCAAGCGATCAGCCAACAGCAGAGGACCCCGTGGTATCCCCGCCTCCACCCATACACCGTCACAGGGCAGCGTCGCAGAACAGCTCATGGTCACATGGTGTGGTCATGTGACCATGAGCTGCGATTCTATCTATTCAGAGAATTTGATTCCTTAACTTTGGAGGCAAAATCTAGATAATACCAAGAATGAGATGGATGGATAAAAAAAACAACACATATTTGTATCCAAGTTCATCCAGAGGAACGCAAGCCTCGCTCTCCTCACAAGGACTTGTATTCTCCCTCGGTGCCCCATCATCCGATCCTAAATCCCAGTATCAATCACCTTCCCCTAAATCCGCCCCTCGTCCTCTTCTCCAGTTTATCCCTTTCACGGCCTGCGGGGAACCTCTCTAAACCTCTCTTCAGGAAGCTTCTGCAGACCTTGGCCACTCCCGCTGTTTAGTTCTACAGGTGACCTTTTGAGGAACGCAGTAAAAACCAAAAAAAAAAGCCCCACCTTTAAATGGGTGGAGGTTGGCGGCGGCTCATTAACGTCCATCAACATTTCCAGGGACGCTGCCATGGATGGAGGCTCCACAGTAACATAATGATGCTCTGTCCTTCTCCTCAGTCTGGAGGCACTGATGGAGAACATTTTAATTGCTGCTGAGCTGGTGAGAGCTCGGCTCATCGTAGAGGCCTCCTCTCTGTGTCACAGCACAGTGGTCTCATGTTTACACCTCCAGCAACGTCCAGCCTGGACCAGCATCGGTTTTAGTAAAGGGGTGATGGGACTGGCCAGCTGGATTAGTTACCGGAAACACCACTGACAGCAGAAGTCTGACCCCTCCCCAGTCCACACACCTTCATCTGTTATCAAAAATCCATTTGCGAGGACCAGCACCGCCTGTGTCTGGCTTTGTGTGGAGAAGCGAGCCCGTGTGGAATTTGCCAGTGTATCCAATTAGCATAAATATTCTCAGCGCTAATGACTGTCAGCGCGGCAGATGCTGCGCACGTTCTCAGTAGGATGACATTAAAGCGGGAGGCAAATTATTTATGTTGCAGTTAGCAAATGGGTGACAGATAATGGCATACATTCATCTTTATAGAGATGATAAGGAGAGGCTGGATAATTAGGTCTTTAACGCAGACATACAGTATCTCCAATGATATAATCTGAGCCTGAAAAAAGGAACAACAGATTAGTAGAAATGATTTAATTTTCCCTGCATTGACTTTAGAGACAAATGAGGCACATAATAATTAATCACGCTGGCTGTGTCTCTTAGAGTATGACAAGACATGACAAGTCAGTCTCTAATAACGACCCTGACGGTGATGACGGCGCATGAATGTGCACGTCATCCCGCCATGGACGTCACTCCATCGCTAGGTGTCTATACTGAAAAGAAATTGCTGTCATCACCCTTTATTCACTGCTAAGACGACAGTGTAGCTTCGGCTATTTCTGATCCAGTGCAGTTTCCTTTAATGTCCTGATGAAAAGGATCATAATTTTATTTTAAAAAGGATTAAAAATGAACAGGTGCAGCCGCCGAATGAAATCTGCTCTTGACTGAAACTTTTCCCTCAGTAAATGAAGACTTTATGTACTTTTCTTCCATCCACGCCTTCAGAAAATCTGTGCAGTTTTTTTTTTTTTAATCACACTAACACTTTGCATTGTGTCATCCAACCCCCCCCCCCCCCCCCTCGCAGCCGCGGCTGGGGCTGGTGCCTTGACGACGCCCCGGTGAAGGACAAGCATTCTCGGAACTCTGTGCTTCCTGGCGTTCTATACAGCGCGTTGCATCAGTGTCGGCTGCAGTACGGCTCCAGATCCCGGCTCTGCGACGACATGGATGTAAGACTGCCAACCACGACACTGCTGGTTTTCTCTTCCTTCCTCTGAGCTCCTCTTAATCTTCAAATTTTCCACAGTGCTCGCGACCACACAACCACCATTTCTTAATCTCGTAATTTTGTCTTGAGGCGTGTTGATCTCATAATGACAACAACCCTTGAATCCATCCTTTCAGAATAGTGACTAATATTGCACCTATGGGCCAGAACGGTGGTGCTGGTTTCATGCTGGTTTATACCTCAGTCCAGAAACAGACAAATGTGGTTGATTGGAGACTGTAAATCACTCAGTATGAGTGTGTGTGAAGGTGGATTGGACTCTGATTAAGGAACTGCTTTCATGTCTCCATTCAGTGAAATTCTGGATGTAGTTCCACGGCTGTGTTGCCATCAGCCTCCCAGCTTCATCCCTAATAATCTGGTGGTTTTGCACTGTTTGAGCTTTCAAGCTTATTTAGAGCCTCACCTCACAGCAACGTTTTACTTCAGTGAGCTCTGGAGTCTGGCAGCATCTATTAACGGAGGCTGCACATGAAGGAGTTTTAGTAGAAAAGTAGAAAAATGAAATAGGACTGTTTTAAGGGTTGCCATGGAGGCGATTTCTTTTTTCATACAAACATAATTAATGTAAAAGTCAAAGCAACCAGCTCCGATTAGTTAATTGAGGAATTTCTTGGTGTGTTTTTTTTTTTTTTTACAATAATGGTGAATAACTGTGGTCACTTTGTTTTGTTTGATGTGTTGCAGAGGTGGTAAAAGACATAAAGTCCCCCTAAATGCCAGGGGAACTCCACAGCGCCTTTCATTCTTTTGCACAATAAGCCCCCACTGTGGGAGTTTGCCTTGATGTTTGTTAAAAGGAGGCTTTTTTTAAGGAACTAATTATCTCCTATTTGAAGGCCGGAGCTATCAGGCATGGAGTGGTCAGCCTCCTCCATTTCCCAGAAGTTGGATGCTGCATTTAAGTGAGAGTACAATAATTACATCAAATTTAGATCTATTACTACTGGTTCTGGTGGCTAAAAATGATAACCCTCTCACTGAGCACCCAGGTGACTGAGCAACTACTCGGATACAGTGCCTAAGTGTGAACAGATGCTGTAACTGTGTCTCAGTGGGTTGACCTCTCTGACCTCTCCAGAAGAAGCTGCACAGTAACTGTCAGAGTGGAAGAAGAGCAGCAAAGGCAGAATCAACAGCTTTTTTTTTTTTTTCCCCCCCAAGAGTCGACTTCAGGTTCAGACCTCTGCTGCTGTCTCACATCTGATGAAATTTGCAGCCTTCCGGGCCCTGGGCGTGTTTTTCTAACCACCCACTGGTTTCATGATACAGTAATGTATCTGCAAGCAGCTCTGCAGTAACACCCCACCCGCCCCCCACCCCACCCACATCCATCCATTCTTGAGCTGGGAAAAAAACCTTCAGCAGAAGCCAAATCCCAAATCTCACAACGTAGCTGATGGTGCTAGCGCAGGTCAGACGTGACAAGAGGCAATTACAGCAGCTGGGTGAAGGAAGATTAACAAGCAGATGGGAGCAGATATACGACGTGGAAGGAGAAGCCAGAGCAATTAGAACGAGAAAGGACCACACACACACACACACACCGTGTAAAATGGTGTCCCTGTAAACACGGTGGTTTGATCCCACATGTGCTGGTTTTATAAGCAGCCCTGGATGGAAAAACAGTGGAGGTCTTACAGATTTAGAACCACCAGAAGTGAGTCCTGCTTCCTTTTCAGGGCAGGAGACGTCACCTCTGGCTGTGTCCTGCACAAATACACTACCACAAGCCCAGCATGCTAAAACATGAAACCTCAAGATAAATATTTTGTAGCTAGAGTTACTCTTAAGTAAACATACCTGCAAAACAACAAATGGTGCAAACCCAAATACAGAATTGAGTGTCCCAGTTAACTTCCATTCAAATGCAGTGGGAGAGGCAACAATAACACAGTGCATGTGCATTTAGTCTACAGGCCAGTGATGAGTTTGTATAATCAGTGCTCACTTTAGCCTTGAACTTCTCAGTGCAAACAAACATTTGTGGTAGTGCTGCATTGTGTTTCCTTATTAATGTGTGGGAGTTTCTGTTGCCTCTGTCTGAAAGATCAAGTCAGTTGTGGGAAAAGATGTTTTCTTCACATCCAGCCCACCTCCATTTCTCCTCCTCCACACATTTCCAGCTGCTATCGAAAAAGGTCTTTCATTTCGTTTTCATTTCATTAAAATCCAAATAACAAAGAGAGACGCACTGCAGCAAGTTGTATTTTCATTAAAGGTAATATTTTAACATAAATTATTTGCAGGAAATGAACAGTAACTAACATCAGCCATGATATTTAAACCAATAAAATTGACTAAAGTGCCATAAAATTATAAAAACAAGACAATAATATGGATGTTAAATAGCACAGAAGGTAGAAAATCTTCACATTAATTCCCTGTCTATCACATAGCCAACAGAGAGAAAGAAGAAAATAAGAAAATGCCCTTTTTGGTGAGTGGACTGTGTTTTCCCCTCTGTCTACTTTGGGCCGTTCTAGGTTTTATCAGGCCTGTCTGTCTGTCCAGCCAGCACACAGACTGGTTCAAGAGAACACGTGTGATTAATGTCTCTTAATCCAAGGGCTGACATCATACATACCAAAAGAAAACATGAAGCAGGCATAAAAATAGTGCTTACTCAGGAGTTATAAGGCGTTCCTCCCCACCCATACATTCCCACTTGACCCCTAAAGAGTACACTGCCATAAAGTCAGAGATTTGGGGGGTTTGGTTGTCACGAAAAGTCACAAATGTCAGAATCAGTAAAAGAACAGTCGCTTCAACGGAGCTAAATCTGACCTTCTGTTGTCCTCTCGCATCCGAGGTTTTGTTCCTCACTAGTTTGGATAACATGTTCATTTGTGGAGTTGCTTTTCATGAAAAACACGCGCGCATTCGGCTCGCATACAAGTGGCCACGTCGTGAGAACAATGCCTGAGCGTTCTGCTCTTCTCTCTAGAATGTATGCAGTACCCTGTGGTGCACGGTGGGCACGACCTGCCACTCAAAGCTGGACGGCGCCGTGGATGGAACGAGTTGTGGAGAGGACAAGGTGAGCCTTCTTCCCTGTGTGTTGCAAAAGATCCAGGCTGTTATGAGGAAAGGTCTTTCCTGATAAGTGCCATTAGAACGTTGAAACACACGCACGTGCACAAATTTAATTAGGCACGTTGGCTTTTATTGGCTTTTTAGTGTGAATAATTATGCAACTAACGGTGAAAGCAGACACTAATTAAAAAGTTTTATCAAAGCATTGGCCTCGCATAAGTCACTAATTTATCACTGAAAAGTTCATCTTCATGGATGTTGCTGCGCGGTTACTTTACGGAGAACATCAGAATCTTTGTCTTAGAAAAGAAGCGAATAATCTCTGTAATATCAGATGTAATCGTGGCTTCAGGAGGTGATGCTAATGTGGCAGCTAACTGGGACGCGTTTCTGATTTAATGAATGTTTTATCTGCGTACTCAGAGGTCGACACCTTGATTGTTATTGGTTTGGTGACTTGACCTGCTGTGTAACCACCAGTGGTGTTTCGGGGGAGAGTGCGTGGCCGTTGGGCATCAGCCTGCGATCGTAAACGGAGGCTGGGGATCGTGGAGTGAGTGGTCGACCTGTTCCAGGACGTGTGGCGCCGGGGTCCAGAGTGCCCACAGGGACTGTGATAACCCGGTGTAAGTTCCCCACCCACAAGCAAAAAAAGACCATTAAAACTACGTTTTATTTACTGTTTCTCAGAGCTTTGTAAAAATTGGACACAATTAACTTGATTTGAATGAACTCCTCAGATATTTTAACAACTATTTATGATTTAATTTGCTGATAAATTGCAGATTTGAAGTGTTAAGTTTTGCGTGTGTCTGTCACAGGTGTTGTCAAATGCAGGTCCATCTGATAACAACTTCATTCACACATTTTTCCACCACTGGCTCCCTGAGTAGACGCATTAAAAGCTGTTATGTAACCTTCCTGGTTATTTTCTATATTCCATTATTAAAATAATTTGCAGAAACCTCAAGTGGATAAAAGCATTTTGCCACAACAAACAATAACATTTCATTTATCTCCTGAAATTCAGATTTTCTTGTTTTAAATCATACATTTAAAGTGAGCCTTTGAGTGAAGAGTAAAAAGATTAAGGTTGTGAGATGCTCAGAGACGTAAATGGGTGCGACCGTTTACTGATTGAAAGCAGGCGTCAGGCTGAGATGACAGGAGGTCTTGGGGTGGATGTGTAGGTGGACAGACTCCCCCAGGGCGAGCTGATCCAAGGTGACAAAGACAAGGTGGTAACGTCGTCTGTGAGGAATGAGAAACGAGTTCAGGTGCACTGGGCCGAAACTGTGGAGCAGGAAGAGAGCAAGGAGGAAGGATTTGACACCACAAGGAACAAATCTGAGGGCAGATCTTAACAACTCTATACCCAACCATAACCTTTACCCTCATTTTAGCCTAAACCCAGTTCTAACGTCACCTTTGAACCAAGTCTGAACCCTCAAACAACCCTCTGGAGTTGTACGAGCAGACAAAATGTCCTCACTTTTTAGTCCAGTACTCACAAACACACACGCACACACACACACACACACACACATTTATTTATAAATTAAATTAAATGGGCAAGGTTAGTAAATTAGATTTTTTCATCTCCACCTTTGTACAAAACTGAAGCTTTGTGCTTCCCTGGTTGGAACGATTCTGGCAGCAGAACTGGGATATTGATTTAATAAACTTAAAACCAAGCTGATGTGAAAGAATACATTCAAGAGCACACTTCAGAGACAAAGCTTAACGTTGTCCTTTTCAACCTGCAGCCCAAAGTACAGAGGGAAGTATTGTCTGGGAGAGCGCCGCAGGTACAAAACCTGCAACATCCTGCCGTGTGGTCAGGAAGAGCCCACCTTCAGACACGTGCAGTGTAGTCACTTCAACGCGCTGCCCTACAAGGGCAAGTTCTACAAGTGGGAAACGGTCTTCAACAGAGGTGAAGAGGCCAAACTGAGGGCTGTGATGCTAAGCTTCCTCTCTGAGATGCTAATCAGTGTAACTGAGTCTGTTTGCCACTCAAATCCTCTCAGCCAGCCCCTGTGAGCTGCACTGCCGACCCCTGAATGAAAACTTCTCCGAAAAGATGCGTGACGCCGTCACCGACGGCACGCCGTGCTACGAGGGCAACAAGAGCAGAGATATGTGCATCAACGGCATCTGTAAGGTATCCTCACACACACACACACACACACACACACACACAGGCACGCATGCGCTCCAGCATTAATAACCAACCTGCCAGTCTCGGCGTGATTGCTGCTCCCGGTCTTGGATTTTTCCTTCATTTTGTTTGTTATTAAAATGCACAGTAGGTTCAGTTGACCCCTGATTTGTTGTCTCTCCAGGCGAGCTGAGCACATTTGACATTCTGCATGAAAATGAGCTTGTTGTGGCTGTTATCGCTCTGCTCCCACCTATCACTCTGGGCGAAAATGCCAGTCACTGATTAAAGAAAAAACCAGCGTCTGGATACTGAGTGGACCACAATAACCGACTCCAGGATTCTGATTTCATGACATTTTGTGACATTTTTGTCACATTTACTTTTTTTTGTGTGCTCTGAAGGCCATCAGCAGTTATTAAATTCATTTTATTTCTTATACAATAGAAAAAAAAGTCAAAGAAACAACAGATAAAAAAAACCAAACCTTATTACTCAAATGAAATTGACAGCCCAAGAAAAAAACGTTTATGAGCAAATATGATGTTGATTCCACGTTTGCTGCCAGAAGCAAAGAAAAAACAGCCCTGACAGTCAAAGTGTGGACTCCTGGACCTGAAGCTGTGCTGGGGTTTCTGGCATCCCCCACAGATGCTCGATTAAAGTGAGAACCGGGTATCTGGACAACTTTGAGGACCAGATGTTCTTTTGTTGCCTAATACATCCAAGGTGCCATAACGCAGAGATGATGAGTGCTTTTCACTTCACCTCTCAGTGGTCATAATCTGGCGCCTGACGAGGTCTCTGATGTTGCTGCCGTAGCTGCAGCTTGTTGTCCTTTAACTGGACCAGGTGGGAGCCGCTGCACACTCTAGTTTTCCTTTCCTTTCGTGCAGTGTCTGTAATTTGTCTTCAGGTAATACATTGTGGACTGCTGTTGTCCTGCATGCGTGTTGCAGAAGGTCGGCTGCGACTACGTGGTGGAGTCCAGCGCCGTTGAAGACAGATGCGGCGTTTGTAACGGTGACGGCTCCACCTGTACGACGGTGAGGAGAACGTTTGAGGAGAGTGAAGGACTTGGTATGTTTCTGTCTGCTTTTTCCATTGTTATGACACGTAATGGCAATAAATTCCATGTATTAAGAAGCACATGTATGTCAGACAAGCGGGTTATTATAAACTTAGAATAATGACTGTGGAGAGACATGGAATGTACTAATGATCACGAACTCTGAAATATATAAAATAACATGAATGACATCATCTGAAAGGCTTTTAAAATCTGGTCTTTAGAGAACCATTTGGAGCTCTTAATGAATGAACGAATGAAGTAATACAGCAATATTATGTAAGACTCAGCAGACTCAGTTTTTCTTTTTTTCAGGATACGTTGACATCGGACTGATACCCGAGGGGGCCAGGGATATCCGTATCCAGGAAGTGGCTGAAGCTGGAAATTTCTTGGCTCTCCGGAGCGACAACCCCAACAAATACTTTCTGAACGGGGGCTGGACGATCCAGTGGAATGGTGACTACAAGGCAGCAGGGACAATATTCACCTATGAGAGGACGGGCCACCTGGAGAACCTGACGTCTCCTGGGCCCACCACCGAACCGCTCTGGATTCAAGTAAGACCGGGAAGGACAGGCCGTTTGACGCGTTCGGCGTTGTTTTCTCAGAATATCGGCGAGAAACATCAGTGAGTTACAAACACGTTTGCTCTCTCTGTGCGCTCCAGCTCCTTTTCCAGGAGCCGAATCCAGGCGTGCGCTACGAGTACACGATCAATCGAAATACCTCAGACAACAACAACCTCCCTACATCGAGTTTCTTCTGGAAGTTTGGTTCCTGGACTGAATGCAGCGTTACCTGTGGAGCAGGTAGGAGCATCATCTTCACCCTGCCCAGCTGCTGTGGAATCAAAGAACCTGTATTTGTTCCTTCTGACTTTTGGTTTCCATGAAAGAGGTTACAAGGAAAGACTGTAGTCGTCTGTCCACCGCGGGTGCAAAGAAGATTTATTCCATTTTTTCCTGTTAGCACTTGAAGGTCCAAGAGTTACCCAGCATATTAAAATTAGCTCTTCATCAGGTTTCCTATAACAATAACACAAATCAGTCTCAACAGGAAAATTAAAACTTTTCAGATGGGGAAGACTGTGAAATCTTGCCTCTGTATCAAGAATTCACCGCACCTTTCTTTCCAGAGATGAAAGAAGCGATTTTCTTTGAAAGCTTTGATGATTACTCACAATCTTCCCCTCTGCTGGTCTTTGTTAGCCATGCTCCGTGTACCTGCAAAACTCCTTTGTTCGTCGGGTAATCACTCTTTTGCTTTGCAGCCATAAATAAGCTCCAGACAGAGAGCAGAAAGAACAGTTTGTTGCTTTCATCAGAACGATGCGGTGGTGCCCTGAACGTCTCCTGCTCCAAGGCTTCAGCGCTTCAGCGGTAAATGACGACATCCAGCAGGTTTCAGGAGCAGGAATCCCGCTCCGCTCGTTACTGTTTGGTTTTCTCTTAGTGTTGTTTGCCCAGACTGCTAACAGAAGCAGATCCTGCCTTATTGGGAACTGCTCAATTAAGGTCAGAGTTTGTTCAAGTGTTTTGCCCAAGGGCACTTGGGCAGAGGTCACGGTTGAAACAATATTTTGTTCTCATCAATGAGCGAGTGCTACGTTTCATGTATTTCAGGATAATTAACACAATTTTTTTACTTTTTAATGTGGGTTCTTGCGGATGTTGCTTTTGATGTGCGTCAGAAGGAACCTTGAGTAGCACATGCCAAATCACTGTAGAAAACCTGAGTCGGAATCAAACTCCAAACCTGCACGGCCAGAGCACACAATAAACACACTGCTTCGTTGTTGAGGCGGCGTTGTCGTGTCTTCCGTACTGGAAACTGAGGTAGAGGATGTTTTTCATTTACTAACGTTTCTCATAAAGCAGAACAAATGGACTGCTATTGTTGTTAGCCACCTTTCACCTGAGGTGTTTTCCTTCACGACGTGATAACCATGTTAACGCGGCGTTGAATTCCAGCATTCATCCTTTGGGAAATCAGTCCTGCGGCTTCTGAATGTGAATATGTCACTGGATATTTAACAAACTGTTTAGACCAGAGTCACAGAGACAAATTAGTCAAGCTCGTTAGGGCGAAGGGGAAGCGGCACTTAAACTTGTATTTGGTCTAAAGGTTTTACAAAGTATCAAGAAATCAAAGTTTTTAATCAGTGGAACTATAACGTGCATCATTAAATGCATGAATATTAAAAGAAAGCTTTCAGCCTGAGCAGACTTGAGGTTTAATTGCAGCCTACATTTCCTTCTTCATCCAATCAGCCTCTTACTGTTCCTGTGATAAGTGTGACTTTGTTATTTCATAATATCTGTTGTGTGTCAGCTCATTTTAGTCACAAACAGGCTCCTTTAAGTCTGTCTGGCTTTTAATCTAGCAGGTTTGCTTTTTCAGCGGTGACTCTGAAGGTGTAAATGAGCTCTCCGTCACTCATTGGGGCCCTCAGCATGCAGAGCAGAGAGCACGCAGAGGTGAGAGGTGTCTCATTCTCTGATGGGGGAGATATCACCTCAGGAGGGTGAGAAGAATGACTGAAGGCTGCCACAAAGGAGAACAAATCCGCCTCAGCCTCGGGAAACCAAAACTTTCACGTGTTATTTTGTGTTTTGCTGTCTGACGTCTCCAAATTCGATACGTGTCTGTGTGTTTGTTACTTCATAAATCCTTTTTTCAACGTCTAAATGATAATATTTGCAGTTTTGCTGTCAAACACCGGCGTCGTTCTACAGCAGGTCTGAGCAACCTTTAACCGTGCTTTCTCTGCCCTTCCAGGCGTTCAGAGGCAGATTGTTCACTGTGTGGAAAGGACGACGGGGATCGTGGAGGAGCACTGGTGCGACCCTTTAACCCGACCCGATGACAACCAAACCAGCTGTCAGAAGGATCCCTGTCCAGCTGTGTGAGTCTTTTCTGGATGTCAACACTTGCATCACTGCGCAGTGAGCGCTGCCCAAAATTCCGTGATGCTGTCGTCACAGTTTGGGTCTATTTTTGACCTTCTGTTTAAATCACGTGAAAGGAAGCAAAGAATTCGCCAGCAGTAGCAGATTTTTGCAGCCGTTCATTTATGCAGATGTACTTTTTGTTCATTGTCATGTCTTTGGGGAGCAGAATTAGGGTTTTTTCTGGGAGGATATTCCCTCGACAGTATCTGTGCAGGGAGGTCCGTCTTGTGCCTGAATCAGATTATACATTTGCCTGCTCTGTTTTGTGCACGTGCAGTTTTTCTGTAGACTTGATTTAATTTCCTGTGCTATTTTGTCAGCTGAAGCCTCTTTTGTGCCTCTCTCGATCGACACTTTGCGTCTTTGTTTTTTTCCCATTTTTGTGATCATCAGCCCCTCCCTCGCACGTCTGCCCACTGCTTTTTCCTCTGTCGTTTGTTCCAGCGAACAATGCCACATCCAAATACACAAAGTCAGTTTGTCAGCTCATTTTCTCTCGGTCTGGCCTTTGTTTCCTCGGGTCTCCTGTGTTATTTTTTTGTGTTTTCAGTCCATTACTAATTCAGACTGTTATTTATTATTTATTGCCCTGCTCTATCAGGAATTGCTCTCTCATTTGAACTGGTTCCTGTCTGCCATCTAGAACTTGACCCCCCCCCCCAGTCTCTCTCCAGCATTATTAGGGGAGGCATGCTGCAATATTTATTCTGACTGACACCATGAGATTAATATTTTATAAAACATGGTGAAGGCTGACTCTGTTTCTCTACCTCTCTGGATTATTTTCATCAATGCATCCTTCATTGTGTACTTGTGAAAACACCAGCTCAAATGTCGTCTGCACAAAAAAAAAAAGAAAAACAATATTCATATTTATCATGTAAGTGGATGAACACAATTCTCTGTTTTAGTGTTGCAGTTGAGAAAATGTCACCGTGTGCAGCAGATGGTGAAATCAAACCTTTCCCTCTCAGCTGTCTATTTCAGTGTGGCTGTCCAACATTTTCTCTGCCATAATCATGGTTGTTTTTGACGAGGCCATTCATTTTCAAACAATGATTTTTTTCCCCCACTTGTGCTAGGTGGTGGATTGGAGAGTGGCACAAGTGCTCGGCGAGCTGCGGGAGCTCAGGCCAGACTAGGAGGACCGTCCTCTGCATTCAGGCAGTGAGTGTCGACGAGCAGACAGCTCTGCCGTCCAGTGAGTGTGAACACGTGCCCAAACCCACCTCGCTGTCCTCCTGCAACACCCACATCGCCTGCCCTGCCGACTGGACTGCTGGCAGCTGGTCAAAGGTCAGTCTGGAGCAGCATTATGAGCAATTAATTTCCAAATTCAGATTCCTCCTTTTCACCAAAGTTGTATTGAAATTTGGTCGACAGAAAGAAAAACCATCACATCTCTGGTTTTCATTTTAAATCCTAAACATGAGCATGCTGGTCTGCTAAGAATAATTCCTGACCATGGTAAAAGTCCTGGTTTTGTGACCTTCATTCAGGATCCATCGCCCCTATTTGTGTCTTTTCATCTGTGCAGTGCTCACTAACCTGCGGAAGTGGCGTTCGTCACCGTAACATCACCTGCTCCAGAAACACGGGCATTGACTGTGACCCCCAAGAGAAGCCCCCTGCGGTCAGCGCCTGTTCCATCCAAGACTGTCCACAAGAGGCGGATAATTTTGGATCGGACTGGTCTGGGAGTGGCTGGCCCAGCAATGACCTACTGAATGAAATAAACTCCATACCTGAGATGAAACCTGCTCTCAGACACAGCACCACCAGGGCGCAGCCGACGCCCGGCAGCCGCGTCAATACTGTCGGAGATTTTCACTCCCACAATAACATAGAAGATATCGATCGCTCTCCTGAAAGCAGCGTTCAGGTTGATGATTTTTACTATGATTATAACTTCATCAACTTCCACGAAGACTTGTCGGATGACTTTGAAAGCGATGGAAATGGTGCAGAGGGCGTGTTTGATACTCCGCAGGATGCCGAGCCAACACAGAGGGCTCCCAACGTAACCGTGGAAACGGAGGAGACGGCGCACGCTAACCTGGACCCCACAGAGGAGAACGGGAACGCAGAGAACTCTGAGGGCTTGGACGACTTTCTCTCCGAGGATTATCTCCTGCCCGTGCCCACCACCCGCTCGCCTCCGGTTCGGCATTCACAAACACAACAAAAGAGTAACAACCGTCTCGGTGTGCAAGCAAAAGATGTGAACGGACCAGAGGTTGAAAAGGGCTTTAACTTCACAACAGACAGCCTCCCTGATGACGTCGACGTGTCTGCTACTAATCCAGGATATCAAACAACGATTTCTGGCACTCCCAGCACACCGACGAGTACTCCAGTGGGGAATGGCCGTGATTATGTCTATAGTTACTACAAAGAAAGTACTCTGATTCCAGAAAACCAGGAAAGGTTTCAGAATGTCCAGCTGGAGGAGAGGGTTTCAGAAATACCTCGGACACCCAGTCAGAGCTTTGTGGTCCCCTCTGGCTTCAGACTGGAGGGTTTGGACCCAGATCACACTGACTTTAGAACATATGCCCCTGGTGGATATTCAAGCGTCATAGACTTGAATCCCACTTCAGCCTCCCTCTCTGCCTCTGAGAACTCCACGCCCACCTCCCTCCCCTTCCTGCAGACCTCAGGGAGCCAACAGGCATCTGTTATCTCCACATCATCTGGACCTGGAACCTCTCCTCTCCTGGAAGGAGCCACACAGACTTCTCCAGCAGACCTCCTTCCAGCTGCTAGGAAATACAATCCGACAGAGCCTCTCTTCACCGAGAGAGGCGGAGCAGAGTTGTCCCCCCAGGTTCCGTGGTTTGATGTGGCAGCTCCTGATGAAACGGTGACCCCCATCACAGCAAGGAGCGGCGGTAGCCAGCTTCCGCCAGGCACGACAGCCGGTCCTGAACAAATCACAACAGAGGCACCTCACCAAGACCCCCCAGCGTCTACACATTCGGCTGTTTTATGGCCACTTCTGCTGCCAACATCCATCCAAACTACAGCCTCCGCTCGGGTCACTTTCCCGGGTTACTGGATCACCGGAAACTGGAGCGCTGTGAGTCTGTCTGTCGCTGGAAATCACAGATCTATTTTGCCTTCTGACAGATGATTTTGTCCATCTTTTAACAAAAATGACAATCACAATAAATCCCCCAGACCCCTGCTGAGAACCTGAGGCGGAGACGAGTTAGGGAGGACAACCAGCCAGTATTTGAATTAACTTTATGACTGTGTATTAGATCAAACACGCAGGGGCAGGTGGATTCAGCATTAAATCCAGATGTTTAAGGGATGAATGCATGCAGACCTCTAAATATAGTTTTGTAGGATTTGTTGAAGTATGATTTTACTTCGGTCACAGCTGTTATTTATTCCTCTATGGTCTTTGGCAGGAGGCCATCTCCTCCTGCCACTCGAAATACTCATTCTTCTAGCAAAGTGAGGACATTTTGGCGGGTCCTCACAACTCCAAAGGCCTGTTTGAGGGTTGCATCTTGGTTTTAAGGTCGGGGTCAGGGGCTTAGTTGGGAGGGTTAGGGCAGGGGGCTGGGTAACACATTAGTCCTCACAAATATTGAAGTACAAGGGTGTGTGTGTGTCAAAATGATTTATAGTAGGTTGATAACCTATAAATAACGTCTTGAGGAGTTTGCTGCACAGCTTATGTTATCTTGTCTTCAGAATGCTGAAGTACTTCACTAATCTACAGTGAGCAGAGGGAATGTTTTGCAACACTGCAGAGAGAAAACAGTATTGAGCCAAGCAAAACAGCTACGCTGGCTAGTTTTAAAGCTTAAACTCAGAGTTTCTATTCAGTTCAGCACTGTGTACAGAAGAGGAGGGCAGGTTTGTTCTATCATATGAAGAGAAAACAGCTTTAAACAGTACATTTTCAACCTGTAATCAGGGAAGGAGTCTAAGGGCTCTCCTGTTCTTCTGCAGTGCTCCACCAGCTGTGGTTTGGGCGCAGTCTGGAGGACCTTATCATGCAGCTCTGGCTCTGACCCTGACTGTGACCCTGCCAAGAGGCCCGCCCCGGCCCAGCGGTGCTACCTACGGCCCTGCGCCTCATGGAGAGTTCAAGAATGGAGTAAGGTGAGACAAGCCAAAGATTTCAGTTCAATGTTTTTAATTGAGTTGAGCACATTTTCTTCTTATCGCTGATGTGTGTGGGGGAGTTTGAGCAGTGTGTGCTGGGTCTGCGGCTCTGCACATTTTATTTCTCATCCATCGCTTCAGTGGAACGTGACGATCACAAAAGAACATTTTTCTCGCAGCGACCACACCCACCCAGAGGTCATATCTCATGCTGTGTGACTAACAATCACGCCACCACTTCTCCCCAGTGCTCCAGAAACTGCGAGGGGGGCTCTAAATCACGGGAAGTCACATGCGTCGACATGCGGGACGAGAGGCCCCTGCGGCCTTTTCATTGTCGAGCCATGTCCTCCAGACCGCAGGGCCACCTGCCCTGTAACCTTCAGCCATGTTTGGACTGGTACGCTTCCTCCTGGGGACAGGTGAGTGATCACCAGAATGATGAGAGTGGTGCACAGATGCCTGACCACCGTGACCTTCGTTTTCAGCTATTTCGCTATCAAAATGTTCCAGATTAGAAATTCCAATAGTCTCTTCATTTCAAAAAGACTCAGACATGACATCAAAAGACGTGTGTGTGTGTGTTTGTGTGCGTCATCAGTGCTCTGAAGTGTGTGAAGGTGGTGAGCAGCAGCGTATAGTTAAATGTCCAGAGGAAGATCGATGTGACCCGGACCTTCGACCCAGCAGCATCCAGTCGTGTAATGACCATCTGTGTGTTCAGTGGCTGACAGGGTCATGGGGACAGGTACACACGCACACGCACACACATTGGTAATATCGGAATAAAACAAGAACTCTGCAGCTTTGGTGCAGTTTCCTGATCTGGAAATAGGCTCTGACATTTAAATTTCCTGGGGGCTGATGACCATTAATTACATCTAATATACTGTCAAAGACAGACTTCATTGTCTCTCTTTTTTTTTTTTTTCCATTTTTTTCCTCTTCAGAGGAATCGTCGCTCCTCCGTACGCTTGGTTAAATAAAGCCATTTCAGGTTAGAGTTCTTCAAAACTGCAATATTCTCTGAGCAGATGAAGCCTGTGGAGCTGAAAAGAATCCCCCACCTCTCCGGAAAGTCTATCTGTCATCAATTCTTCTTTTGGTTTGAGCCCAAAAAACCGCAGATTCGCAAATCCTTTTTCAGAGCCGCTGACAGGGTCTCAGGTTTGTAAACGGAGCAGACAACATGTCTGAGTACCTCAGCTACATGTGGGGAGTATGACTTATCACCTAACCTGATATCAGGACAGCAGATGCAGGAAATTGATGGACGGTTTTTTAATTCTGTCGTTAATCTGATGTAAAGGCCAGTATTGATTCAGAGTTAATACGTACTTCTCAGCCCCCGCCTGTCGCTATAAGAATTCTTTTAAATGTTTACGGTGAAAACAGAACACTGTAAAAAAGTCAAACCAAAGATTTTCTTTTTGCTAATCTGTTTTTTGCAAAGCGTAAAGGATCAGCTTATTATCCCGTAAACACTGACACACATCAAATTTACGTCCCCAAAATGTCCTTAATTTGCTAGCAGAATTGAGATTTTGGTACTCAGTATGTAGTAAGTAGAATAGCACGCACGCACACACACACACGCACAGACCAAAATCCAATTACCCTAAATCTGATTCCTCCATTAAAATTACAATTCAAATAAAATACTAATTAAAATGAATCGAACTTGCAGCTGATGGAGTCACCGTTTCTGATATAGGATCGAGTTGTGGTCCTACGGCATCACCACTGCTTTCATATGGAAGCCAGGTGTTTGTTTTTGGGATCCAGGACCTTCTGTCTCCATCCTGGTGGTCCTGACAACCACTGTTTGTTTTTGCAAACTGTCTTGTGCAGGAATATTTGTTTTTTTTTTTTGCTGTGTTTTCCGAGTAACCAAATCTGCTTAGTCTTTTCCTGGTCGGGTCTGCAAACATCACAAATGCAAAATCAAATTTAAAGTTGTCTGCTTGGAGGTATAAAATGCACTCGCGTGCCATTCTCTGTCATATTTCTGTCCTGAACATTGAACTTTCGTTCGGACCTTCTCAGTGTTCGGCTTCCTGTGGTGGAGGAGTGCAGCGCCGGCTCATCAAGTGTGTCAACACCAAGGCTGAGGCAGCAGAAGTGGAGGCATCTCAGTGTGACCCTGAGCTGCAGCCTGCAAGCACGCAGAAGTGCAACGTGCAGAAGTGTGAGAGGACCCCTTCTGGTGAGTTACTCCGGATTTACGCGTATATGCGCGTTTATACCTGAATATTTACACATGTAAGACACATTTACGCAAATGCTTCTAAAGCTGCTCCCTGAGCTGCTGGAGGTGGACGTGGTTTCAGAGCATAAAAGATGGGAGCAGACTTTCTGCATGAAGCCATAATGAAAGAGTAGAGAATGAGCTGTTTGGCTCGTGATATGAATCGTGATGTCACGTTCTGTTTCCGTGGCAATGGGAATTCAGGAAATAGTCATAGATTGCTGTAGCCTGTCAAACTGATAGATGTGATATGAGGTCTTGGACTGGGTCCAGCGGTGAGCAATTAAACTGAGGATCTGTTAAAACTGACGGACGGTGACTGTTTACACATATGAAAGGCAATATGGGGATAAATGTCAAATAGCTGGAACAGCATCCAATAAGAAGGGAATTTAACAAATACAGAAAAGAGGGTGACTCAAGGTTATCAGCCTGGAGATGTCAATTCATAGTGATGCTCAATCCATATATGAAACACAGAAGAACCTTTAATAAATCCTCTAAACCGTGAACTGTCGGCTGCTGCTCTCTGTCTGCTGGAAACACACGCAGGACGTGACATTTCCACCCGTTTGAGCAGCATTCAGCCCCACTGAAACATGTTTTTTTTCCTTGTTAGATGCTTAAAGCAGGCTTTTGATGTTAAAGTTGCCCAGAAAGAATATCTTTCTAACCCGGCTTCGTCTTTTAACAGAAAGCGCGTTGCTGTTGTGAAGCAAACAGGACTTTTCCCAGTCTGTTGTTCAGCACAGGTCATTCAGCTCACTGACATTTTTATGTTCTGTCTGATCTGATACGGCGCCGTTCTTCACAGGATGGTCTGCTGACATTTTGAAGGCACAGACAGCAGCTGGCATCATAAGTGCTCTCTGCGATCCTCCATCTTTTTCAGCTTTATTTTTCAGCTTTTTCAGCTTTATTTGTGCTGAATTAACGTTGCAAATTTTTCAGCAATCTGTGGTAATCATTTTAAAAAAGCCCAATCATCCCCCACTGGAGTAAAGAGAGGCACATACACACACAAACATGAATAACAAGTAAATAAATAAATAGCACACAGCCAAAAGATAAATAAAAAGCACAAAATAAATAAATAAATTACAAAAGACGCCAACCAAGAGATGCTGAATCCACAGATGACAGAGAAGCACATGCTAGACTCTGAAAATGTGATAAAATTGGTTTCCAAGTCTTCCAAGACATGTGCAGATCATTATCTCCCCGCCAGCAGCTCAAGTTTCTGATATTTATACTAACGTTAAAAAAAAATGTTTGGAAGTGCCGCCGCCCACACCTCTGGATGCAGTCTGGGGGGTGTGTCCTCATGAGGCTCTGAACAAAGGACAACGAGCGGCGCGTCTCCACCGGCTTGATGTGGAACCAACAAACCAGCTCAGAGCGAGGACAGAAAGTTCTGCAAGCGTTAGAGCTGTAATCATATTTGTGACTGCGGATGCTCGTCCTCAGCCTGTAGAGCACGCTGAGATTGTTCAGAACTGAGAATAACAATAATAATCATGTAACTAAATGCATCAACAGTCATCCCACAGCAGCAGAAAAAGCATCCAGGATCAATCAAATGAGGCCAGCAGCTTACCTAAAAACTACTGCTGGGAAAGAAAACATCGCTTTGATTCATTTGAAATGCAATAATTTCCTCTTTTTGGTGGTGAAAGTGCATCAGACGCGCAGAAATGAGCAGGACCCAAAGGCCAACGTGGTTCCTCACAACGCAGAGCTGCAGTGTGTTTATCGGACCATCACAGCCGCTACGGCTCCTTCTTTTCTAATGGAGTCTGCTAGTGGCTCCGTAAAGCACTTTAGGAGAGGGTAACGTCAGTGCTGATGGGGAACAATAATGCACCTTCCCCCTTTTTCTGCAGTAGTGTTTGCTAGAGGAGCACCGCTAATGCTGTCAGGCAGAGGAGAAGTCTTTGAGTCTATGATGGAACCCTGGCACCACGTGAGCTCATTAACAATACATATTCAGGGCTAATTTGCTAATCAGATCACATTTCAGCAACCTAAGGATTAATGAGCGCGTAGTCACGTGCTGCTCGGCGGCACCGAATCGACGTCGCTGTTGCTCGTGTTTTTGTGAGAACCTCTGAGGTGAAAGCCACTTCAAACTGGCCTGGCTTCAAACGTGAAGCGGAGGCTGCTTCTATTCAGCGCCGAGCGGCTGAATAGAAGCAGAAGTGGCTGCCATGTGTCAGGCCATGTGTCAGCCTCCAAAGGACCAAGACAGAATTCACTTTTGTGCGCCTGACAATATGGCTAAGCCTCGGATAAATAATGTCCCACCAGGAAGTCAAGGAGGAACGGCGCTAGGAGGATCTGCGAGTTCCTTTTTCACATGGATGGTACACGGGGTTTTATACAGTGTGGGGGTGAGGTTCTGGGGCCTGCTGCTTCCACACCAGAGCCCATTCTCATCCCACCTGCCGCAAAGATATTTTTCCTATAACGCGAGTAGGAAACATCGATTGCCTGCAGACTTGCACAAAGACTGATGTGTATGTGTACGTGTGCCCCACACTGACTTTCTTTTAAATGAGGTTTTGAATAAAAATCTTCTGGCATCTTCCCTGACAGGTTTTGGACGCTGTGATGCACCAATGTGTTGAATAAAGAGTAGAAACAGTGTGGAAGCGCTGGATGAAGAGTTGCTCCCTTCAGTTTTATGGCGCTCTATATTTAGTCTCAGCATATTGTTTACATTTTTGCTGCTTTTGTTGACTCTCTGCTGTCAGAGCATCATTGTGCATTTGGGTGACATCTTCTGTGGATGCTGACAGCTTCAATTACAGTTTGAATCATGCTTTTATCTTCAGTCATCTTTGCTCAGCCCAAAGAGCGGGCAGATCTAACCCGCCACCCCAGAGTCACCAAGACACCGTCGTTAAAGAAAAGGCAGAGAAACTTCACTTTTAATCAGCTGATTTTCCTTTTCTTCTTCTAATTTACACTCCATTGAGGTCATTAAAACTTGTTCCAGGAGCAGTTTGGGAGTTTTGGTCTCTCCTCCCAAACTGTTATTTTCAATCAAGGTAAAATGGTAGCTGTTAGTGTTAATCAGGGATGAATAAATTGTTAGTGTTTATTATAAATTGCTCCTATCAGGAGCAGCTTGTGCTTGATCACATGATCGGTGAGGTTAAAATGCTAACATCCCATAGTGTTCTGTGTGTTGCGCTGACATGGAATCCCTGTCTCTCCCCACAGGAGCCGTTTGTGTGCGCGACCGGCTGACAAGTCGCTTCTGTCAGACGCTCCTCTGGCTCGGGCGCTGCCAGCTGCCCAGCATACGAGCGCAGTGCTGCAAAACCTGCAGCCAGCCTCCCCGCTCCAGGGGCGCCTCGCCTCACTGAGGCTCAGCAGAGCAACCGCTCCCCGGCATCAACAGCGGAACTGAACTCTGTCATATTTGTCGTATTTAACGTTCAGTAATCTGAACCCTGTCTCGTTAGCTTAGTCGTTGAACACAAACTATCATTTAATTACTCTCCAAAAAGCTGCACGTTCAAGGCGGTTGGTCAGACGACCAACATGGATTGTAAATGTGACGCAGCGTAGCC
Organism: Pao palembangensis; assembly: GCA_015343265.1. NCBI lineage: Eukaryota > Metazoa > Chordata > Actinopteri > Tetraodontiformes > Tetraodontidae > Pao > Pao palembangensis. Next base: position 15,335,598 of record CM027081.1, read on the forward strand.
TCTCTTAGCTAAAGAATAAGACTGTAAATATTCCTTGCCACCTTCTTACATTTTACTGGGATGCCTTTAATCAGGCAGCATTTTTTTGTTACAAACAGACGCAGCAGGGTCTCCTGTCAGATCAGCCACCTGCTATAACCCACCCACCCTGCTTCTATTTCATCCTGCAGAATCTGAGCAACACACACACAGTTAAACAGTCACAATGTATGTTTAGATAGTGTAAGCAGGACTGTCGCCATAAATGTCAAAAATGGGCTGCCGGGATGTTAACAACCTGACCTCAGAGCATGCTAGGTCACCGCTCAACAGCGCACACCAGACTATGGAAACTGTTTTGGTACCAAATACCAAGTGAATATTGGTTACTTTTTGGTGAACTGACAAACAACAACAATAAAAATAGAACCACCTAATTTAGATGAGGGGTATAGCCACTAATTATGTGGCGAGTTTTTAAACCTCGGCTCATTGGGAACACCTGAGACGCTTCACAGACGCTAAGCTGTTTACACACTTTATGGTATCCGAACAAGGAGCTGCTGCTGCCACAGCGTAGCCTAGTAACACCACCAACACCAGGGTACTCCTGCGGAAAACTGCGTGATTTGATATTAATGACTGTTAGCTTAGCTTTGCCAGCTAAGGAACTACATGAACTACAAAGTACAGAGTGACCAATGACATTTAGCCAGTGTTTGAGAAATTATGTGTTTTTTTGCAAACACCCTCCACATTTTGACAACTCTCAGGAATTTTAGCAGGCTTGGGTAGTTGTGAATTATAAATAACAATTTCAAGCTTATGAGAACGAAACTTCACTTTGCAAAGCTTGCCGTTATTGTTTAAGTCGGCAAAACAGAATATTTTTTTCTGCAAATGTAAAACTTAACGTAAATATTCCTGCATTTTTTGGTTATAAATCATGCTTTGACATGTGCATTAGTCAGGTTTTTCTTTGTCCCATCGCAGACTTGAGTGCAGATATTATACTGAAGAGCCGGCTTGTTGAACAATAATTATGGCTTTTAGAAGCATGAATGAGGTCGTGCCTCCTCTCATCTGGCTGTAGAACAGGCCTGTCTGAATGCCCGTTATTCGATGCAGCTACGCCAATGCGGTACGATAACATCCACCAAAGTTTGCATAAAAATAGATGTACAGCATACACATCATTAATGTTGTATTCTTGCTGGGTAGTGAGAGCTATGACAGGTGTCACCATCATTCAGCGGTCACATGTCCCACATTAGTGTGAGCAACAGGTCTACAAAATCTAGTTTACAGCTACAGCGTCACACTCTGTCTTTCTGTTACAGAACTATCAGGAATGTTGACGGTTAACAGTCAGGACAGGTTGTCTCAGCTGAGTCTCAGCCTGCGCTAATGCTAAGCTACTGCTGACAGCGTTCGTTTGCAGCTATCAGCCGACGGTCAGTCGGAAGGTTTCATATCCGCTGCAGCTTGTGTAAAGAAGGCTGAGCTTCATCATGTATTTTGGACCAGAAACCTCAAACAAAATGGTTGCAGCAGCAGCAGCAGCAGCAAGAAATCCTCGGTGCTACAGACGACACAGGTTCAGGTTATGGTGTTGGCGGGCCCAGTGCCTTTTCTACTTGAATGACCATTCACCAACACTTCAAAAGAAGCACTCAGCAGACCGAGTTACTTTAATAGTCTCCATGTTTTTCTATAGCATGTGTAATAACGGTGTATTAAGAAATTAAGGTGAATGAAACACTGCAGTGTTTAGTTTTTACTCTGTTCTTTAGAAACCTTTTGGAACAGCCAAACCAGCCGCTGCATCCTTCCGCCTGTCTTTTCTTTTTTTTTTTTTTTTTTTGTAACATTTTAATGTTAAAACAAATGGGCCTCTGTATGAATGCTTTTGTTATACAGGAGAAATGGTCAATAAATAATTGAGATGCAAACCAAAGGGAGCAGCTTAGTCTTTTTTAGGCCTTAAAATTGGTTTTGACTCAAATCATTTTTAAGAATTTAGTTTTCTTTTGCTTTTGTGTGACAAAACTTTATATTTATCACATCAGGCTGACTTGATGCTGTCAATATGATTATGATTTAATGTGCATTTGAAACATTTTTTTTTATTATTTTTATATTATAGTGTGACAAATATTCAAAGGAAGATCACTCGTCTTCCAGAAGAAATGTGAATTTTGGTTTTTACGATGTAGCATTTAAAAGAACACACACAGAATTCGAAAACTATTAATCAATCATAATCAATCCCCCCCCAAGCAAAAAAATAACCGGCCAAATTAGAAACGTTCCCACTGAAGCTGAAGATTTCTTTCTTCTCTTCCTCTCAGTAATCGACAGGAGGCAGCGTCACCATCTGGGTGAACTCTTCGTATTTGACGATGCCGTTCGATTTGATGTTTCCTTCTTTGAAAAGCTCGTCCACTAGAGAAGGCCACAAAGAGAACGGCTGATAAATTAAACTTGACTTGACAAGCTGTCAGGACTCAGACTCGTGATGGAGCTCTAACAGCTGGCATCATTTAACAATAAGCCCTGATAACAATCCCATTCATGCACTCTTAATGTCACGAGTTGCACTTTCTTGCTGGTGAATTTCAAGCTGAACTTACACAAGAATATTCAACCCTATAACGCTTTAATGTTTTTCTTCTGAACAAAAATCTCCATTGTGTCCAGCAGATATCAGCAGCTGCTGTCGCATAAAAAGTTCAGGGATCATGAAAGTGAGCTAATTTCCAGCATGATCACACTCTGTTTCTGTATATTTTAGTTACAAATCACGCTGCTATCCTCGTTCCCTAAAGCCTAGCTGATAATTATGGAGCTCACATGATGATGATGATAATGATGATGTTGTGTGGGGCTGAAGCAGGTCTGTGGGGCAGGAATGAGCCTGATGGGGAGGACTTTGTGGGTCAGGGGCAGGATTTTGCTGCAGCAGTAAGCTAAAGCATGGATTAGCACGTGAGCGTGCTGTCTTCAGCCTTCTACCGTTGGTTCCTCTATAATTACAGTGAAGCTACTGGATGTCAAGCTTTATTTTTGGGTGATATTGACACGGCTGAACTGAGCAGCATTTTACCTTCTTTGTTGGTCAGCTTCTCTCCTAACGTGGTGAGTTTGGCTCTGAGCTCCGACGCCTGGATGTAACCTTTCTTCTGTTTGTCTGTCATCCGAAAGGCCTCCAGGATTTCAGTCTTGGGGTCTTCCTGTTGGATCTGTCTGTGCATCATTGTCAGAAATGTGGAGAAGTCCAGCTCACCAGTTTTTTCTGAACACAATGACAGGACATAAATGTGTTTAAATGCAACAAAACGGCCTGTAGGGATGTTCTGTTCATCTTCCCGGTGTTAAAATATGTGTGTGTGCGGCACCAATTTTGTGGACTTGTAGATGTCTTTCGATTTCCCCGATGGTGGGGCTGGTACCCAGACATCGCATGACTGTGATCAGGTCTTTGGTGTCAATCTTGCCCTTTTGCTTCTTGTCATACAAGGAAAAGCACTCTTTGAACTCTGCCCGAAAAAAAAGATTAACCTAAATCTGCGCAAATGATCAAACACATGAGCTTCAGCTCACAGGAACAAATAAAACTAGTGTGGTTCTTCATTAAAGAGAAAACAATCAAACAGAAGACTATTAAGAGAATTAGTAAATAAAAAATGTGCTGCAGAAAAGGCGTACCATTGATTTGAACTGGAGTGAAGAATTTCGCCTGTGAAGTGAAAGAACTTGACATCATTCAGCCGGTAAGTCAGTAAACATTGTTATGCTCAGAATACATGATGAAAAATCCACTTCACAGAACTCTAAATCTTACCATTGTTCTACAGAGGATCCGTTTGCTACCAGGAAGGACGGCGCCCACATCACCTGGCTCTCCACCTCTGTCTAAAGTCCACCACCTGTAAGCCTGCGCTTGAGTTAGTGTGTGTTGCCATGGCGATGCAGTTATCAGATCCACGGTGTCGCATGTCCTTTCGCTTCTCTCCGCGCCAGCAGTTATCATCTGTCAGTCACCACAAGACTGCTCCGCCGGGATGATGAAAGCAAGTCTTCTGTAACCAGACACGGTGTTAAACCGTTCGACCGTGTTTAAAGTGTAGACTTTAAAGTGTAGACCTTTAAACAGACTGCTGCAAGCATTTATATATGAAAAAGTGCAACAAAACTGTTGAGAAAGAAAGAGTGTTAGCTCAGGTAGAATGTTGGCCAGCTGTGGGGACTGTTGCCGGCCTGTGTTCACAGCAGCAGGCTGTGATGAAAAGATGGACAAGTTTGATGACAATAAACCGAAGAGGCTGAAGAAGCGCTTCCATGGAAACCTGAGCCGACTCACAAAAGAGAGAGCAAAGATAGAAGTCAGCTAGCAGGAGCAATGCATGAAGCTAAAGGTAACATCCTGAGGTTTAGACGATTCCTTCAAGATTCCTTCAAGCAATAATTAGATCAGAGGAGAGCACCAAGACGTCTGTGACTACTCAGAGGCAACGGTTGCAGAGTTTCTCCCGTCTCGGCTGTTAAAATATGTCACTCCTCCTGGCTTCTTCATCAGTCGGAGTCTTCAGAGAGGATCGCTCCTGCAGCAAGTCGTGAGAGGCTTGTGAAGGTGGAAGGAAAGAAAGCAGCACAATCTAATTCCCTCTGCAGGAACGCTCCCACCTCTGAGATTTACTTTCCATTATGATCATGTCTATAGACAAGGTGAATATTCTGGATATATAATCCACTGATTAAATCTTTAGAATGAGAAAACGACCAAGGGGTAAACATTTACTCTCGCTTTTACTATTTATAAAACTGACTCTCGTTTGTCTTTCACATCACAAATGAACACACAAACGCCATCCTGAGGAGTCATTTAATACACTATTTGTAATCATTTTTTTTTAAAAAAATGGACGTGTAAATTAATGTTTCTCGCTGATATATAATGTGTAGTAAGACCAGGGCTCTGGTACGTAAATGAGTCCTGGGTACTTTTCACGCAGCACTGGGTCGTTCCACAGATACACCGCCCACAACGCCACCAGGAGCAGAGCCACTGTGAAGCTGCAGAAGAGGAACGAGCCGTTCTGGTCCGGCCTGAGCCCTTTGCGCCGCTTAGAGATCAGGATGGCGACCATGGCGAGGAAGGTGAGGAAGAAGAGCTCTGTGATCTGTCCTTCCGTCACCAAATACCTTGGGGTAACAGAAGAGAAAATGTTATTAAATAGTTCAAACACTACTGTATTTAAATTACACATAAGGGCTTTGTACAAAGGGTCCGACCCCATCTGCAGCTCTGGTGGGAGCTGATTTCTTAGTCAGTGCTGGGGAACGTTACTGTTATTCACCTTTGGGAATCTCTTTGAATAATCTGTAGATAACGTCTATTACTTCAGAAATGCTGCAAAGCTTTTCTCGTGTTTTCTTTTTTGCATAGAAGATTCTAGATTAGTTCACTAGGGTCAGGGGGAGCTAATAAAACGGGTCTGCTGCAGGGGAAATGTGCTGCTGAAAGGGTTCGAGGACAGAAGCTAATAAAAAACACTTTGAAGCAATAACAGGATATTTGATTGTTCCGTTATTGCAGAGTGGGCTCCAATTGAGACCCCAGCTATGAAAAATCACGGTAGTTTGTGCGTGTCACGGTTCTTATGAGGGCCAGAGAAATCCAGGCAGATGCTGCTCACTGCTGGCTAACTGTTAGACTTTTAAGTGTCCCTTTTCCAACAAATGTTTCAGCAGTGCTGCAGAACTCCAGCAGCCTGTGTTCTATCACACAGTGCCTGAGAGGATGCCAAGCAGGTAAGTGCTTTCTGTTCTGCAGACTACAGTTTTTGAGCCGTAGCACTTAAAAACCTGCCAAACATGTTTTTATGTTGTTGTTACGTTGGATGTTCTCGTATTTACAAGTTCCAGTTAATGTATTGCACCCTCTTTAAGGACATATCTGTGTGTAGGTGATGTTGTTCAGTAAGGACCCTTTCCCCGAGGAATCACAGGGTATAAGACCCTGTTCCGACTCCATTTGGATCCATCCGTTCTTACGCAGGTAAACGGAACCATGTTATGTTAATACAGGATGAACAAGCTTTGAGTGGTGACGCACCAATAGTAAAGGGCGCTTGGCCCGAGCAACAGCCAACCAGAGACGGGCATCGGCTCCTGTTTTTTGGCCTTGTTGAAGCATCCGCTGAAGTAGAGGGTCAGGACGATGAAGAATGGAATATACCTGGAATGGAAAAAGAAGCTGCGGTGACCTGATTAGCTTATGGTTGCTGGTCGCTTATAGAAGAACAGACAGGAAGACTTTTTTTTTCGCTGGTGTCTGTAGATGTGTGGGTGGGCTGAAAGTATGTGTGAATTGCTTCTGTTAGCAACTGCGTTATGTCATGTCACATGCAGTCTACAATGGCTCCTAATGTCTGGTGGAGAGGGTTCATTTATTCATTTAAAAAAAGATGAATTTCAATAAGTTTTCCCTGTTTCAGAAACACGCATGAATCTCAGTGTGTATGCGTAACAACGCATCTACAGACGTTTACATTATTTCATTTTAGAGCTTTAAGGAGTCAAACACGTACCACATCAGGTGTCCCAGCTGCTCATCGTAGAAATACAGCAACTCAAAAGAGTCAATCTGTGCAGATAGGAGAAAAGATGAGCTCAGATCGTAAGAGAACTGCAGTTCCCATTCTACCTAAAACAACAGCGCCACCCACTGTTCAGGTAAGTGTTACACTGATGACCACAGACACAACAGCAGGAATAACAGAGCATCAATGAAGTGAGCAACAATGATCAGTTCTGTAAATATTATAAAAAATAGTCATAAAATTATTCTAGTCAAAAAATAATTTCTGATTTATATTTGGTGAACCACAACATTAAATCATTATTTTATTCCAGAGGACCTGATTATTAACGCCTGCTACTGAAGCTAAGGTATAAAAGAGGGTGCAGTTAAAAATAATCCACATTTCTAAGCAGTTCTGTCAATTCTGCTGCATGTCAGCAGGGCCATGTCTATAAAAGCTGAAAAAGGTCTTTTCTGAAGCACAAATAATTCTACTGTGACAAGATCCAAGTGAAAGTGCTCCTTACTGACCAGAGCCGCAGGTTGGAGGTTTTTGATGATGGGGTTCTCTCTGACTGACAGATGGAGCTGATACCCGCTGAGAATGAGCCGGTGGTTGATGGAGTCGCCCACCAGGTGGATGCTGGCTCCCATGACAAAAGTGATGATGCAGACATAGACTGCCGAGCGAGGCAGCGCCTTCGGACTGCGCTCAATCAACTGATGACAAGATACGAAGCAGGCATTTTGTGCGTGATACAGAAACATTTCACTGAAGCAGATTTGAGGTCCGGATGCTGCCTTAAGTTAAATTAAACTCAAGGTTAAACTTTAACACACTGACCAATTTAAAATTTTATGACATGGAATTACAGATGAATATTCTCTATAAAAAGTTCTGGAGTTCTGGAGAAAGTTTGAAAAACACCTGACATACAAAGTTTGGTCATGAAACAAATTAATTACTATACGTCACTGTTGGCTGAAGATCAACACAGCAAACTTCCATTCAAAAAAATACCAAACTTTAAGATTTTGATAAATCTTGATTAATCTATAAGATTTCTGACAGAAGTATTAAGAAAATCTTTAATGCTTTCAATTACAACTGACATAAATCCTGTTTGGTTAGGTCTGGTTTATTGCATGAAGTTTGCATAAATGTTGCATGAAGACTCACCTTTAGCATTAGAAATGGTGTTATGACATTGTAGGCCATATGAAAATAGTCTCCAGCACTGGGCTTGTTCAGGGGAAACCATGTCAGTGGAAGGATTATCTATAACATACCACAAAAAACAACTTAGTGTTCATCATTTAGCAAATTCAGCTGTGGCAGAATATTACCATACAGAATGCATAATGTAGATAATTACATAAAACCTCATTACCATGACAATAGGCCTTCCAAAGTCCAAAACCCAGTTCTGCAGCGTCAGCAAGAACCACAAGTCAAAATGGAAGTGGTTTCTTTTCTGGTGGGGCACATTTTCCTTCAAACCAACAGGAGTGCTGTGAACAGTTTTGCGGGAAATGTAATAAAGCATCAAAGGAACATTCCTGAATGTAATACCTGAATGTAATGAATGTAATACTCATGTATTACATTCAGGAATGTAATAACAACAAGATAACTACGGCACCAAATCTAGGACTTAATACATGATTACATTTCCTGATTTGTACTTTACTTGTTTTACATATGGTCTTCAAGGAACTCAGGATTTCGCAAATATTAACGTAATTTAAACCGTGCAGATTTAACTAAATACGTGTAAATGGTTACAATCACAACCAGTTTATTTGCAGTCGATACATTGGAATTTCCCGAAGGGCAGATTTTATATAACGCAAAAATAACAAAAATAGCCTCTACTTAAAATACAAACCTGTTTAGTGTTGCTTTTTGTAAACCGTTTCCTCGACGTTTTCGTAAACTATGCGTTTTGTGTGCTTCGTTCGTCATGTTTAGTTACAATGTTTTTTTGAGAAAGATGGTAAAGTAATTGGCGTAAACTAAAGTAAACACATGTCAATTTTTCTGTTCACGACTAATTTCACTTCCTTATTTGCACCTTGTTCCCGCCTTTCAGCCCAGTCATCCAATCAAAATGCAGAAGATGAGTGGGCGAAGTCACGGGAACAGTAATCCCCGGATGATGGTTTGTGGCGACTGGGGAAACGTATCTTCGTTTGTTCTGTTATGTGTAATCATGATTTTGACCGATATAAAATTACGCCATTTTGTAAACAATAGTTTCAAAGGACTCAAATCTACTGTACCCCTGGTCAATTTACAATAAAATACACACTGGTTTCCTGAAATTACCTTTAATGCCCAAAATAAAGGAAAAATCTGAAATGAATCGATGAAATAGTTTTTCTGTATTTTGTAATTCGTAATAGGCAATGTCGCTGTTTCTAAATACCGTTGACATATCACTTCCGTAAGAGAGGGGGCGCTGTAGTTTGCCACCGTTTGCATGCATCTTACCATCAAAGGCCGCGACAGGTCGTTCAAGCACTTCCGGTATACTTATTCACAAATGATTTCGCCACTGTTGTGAGATCAAGGCACTTCTCTTGTGTTTGTATTTTGTTGTTAGCAATGTCGTACAACTACGTGGTGACAGCACAAAAGCCGACGGCAGTGAATGCCTGCATCACAGGTAAATATTCGCTGAGTTTTGGGTTTTGGTAGTTGCGTTGATCTGTTGTTTTTTTTTTTTTTTTACATGCATGCTAGCTGCTGAGCTCCCGCGCTGGGAATTACTTGCAGAGGGCCTGCAGGAGTATTAGTCGTTAATTTTTGTTTGCTAATATAAATAATTCAAGGCCATTTGTCGCATTCTCATCTGTGAGTAAGTCATATCATACACAGCCAAACCTTTAAATGCTATTCTATTTTGACACATTCTCCCCGAACTAGCTGAGGTGGTGACTGGGGCTGACCCTCATGACTTGACATGAAATTGCATCGCACTGATGTTGTTGTAAATTGCATGAAATGTACGGTTTGTCTGATCTGAGAGTTTACCCGTCATTTCTCAAGATTTGTCGTCTATTTAATCCTCAGAAGTCTGGGCCGCAGACCACGCTACGTTAATATGGTGTCTGTCGAAGTATTAAATTCAATTTGGTTCAAAGTATTAAATATAAGACATATAATGCGTCGGTATTTTTCGTTAAAACATTCCTTAACATGTGGTGTTGAATCACCGTTGTAATAACACAAATGTTATATCCATTTCTTGCGTGAAACTGCTGTTAGCTCTCCATTTCAACCCAATTTTAATGATTCAGATTAATTAAAGATTTACTTTTCACGGAATATGTATTTTTCCACATATAAAACAGTTTAGTGATTAAAAATGATGTATTTTAATAATGTTTCATTTTTAATAGCTCAAAAATATGTTTTAGCTGACTGCTTCTGCCTTCTCATAAAATACTTATTTTATACATATTTTTCTATTCACAACAAGCTTTCTCTTTAGTTCTATGCATAATTTTGCAATATTGAGTGCATTTACCTATTCTTATAACATTGTTAGGAGACAGATTTGTAAATACACTGTATGTTTAAAGTTGATTCAGTATTTACTCGTTGTATTGATGATTTGATGGCCATTTTGTGCTGAACAGGTCATTTCACATCCGCTGAAGACCTCAATCTACTCATAGCTAAAAACACACGATTGGAAATTTATGTGGTCACTGCAGAAGGGCTCAGGCCCGTCAAGGAAGTGGGCATGTATGGAAAGATTGCTGTCATGGAGCTCTTCAGACCAAAGGTGCGTGGTTGTTGAAAATCATGGTAACTCGTTTTGTAGTTGAACATTAAACACGATTTAATTTGCATACATAAAGGGTGGAATCAAAAGTCTACAAACCCTTGTTAAAAGTAAAGTTTACAATTAGAGATTCTATTCCTTTTTTCTAGCAGGATATTCATTTATTCATTGTAAAATATTTTGGTCAACATGAGTTATGTGATGTATAAGTAAATGTAGGTTTAGTTTAGAGATTTAGTATAAAAAAAAAAACAAAGATGCTGAAAAGGGAAAGTACACAGCTAATTTGGGCTTGATGCTGATCACTGTTCAGCTCATTAAATTAGAAGCAGGACTGTGCATTTGGATGTTTGATACCTGCCTTTTTGTTTGTTTTTATTTAAGGGTGAGAGAAAAGACCTGCTGTTCATTCTCACATCCAAGTACAACGCCTGCATCCTAGAATACAAACAGAATGGGGAGAGCATTGACATCATTACCCGTGCTCACGGCAATGTCCAGGTGGGTCAGACCCAAGTTGTTTTAGAACAGTGCACTAATGAATTATTCCCTGCAAACATCTCAACTTACTGTATTGCCTTGTCAGGATCGCATTGGACGTCCATCAGAAACTGGTATTATTGCAATTGTGGACCCCGAGTGCCGAATGATTGGCTTGCGGCTTTATGATGGACTATTCAAAATGATCCCATTGGACCGGGACAACCGTGAGCTCAAGGCCTATAACATCAGACTGGAGGAGCTGCAGGTTATCGACGTTCACTTCCTGTATGGCTGTCAGGCTCCAACTGTCTGCTTCATCTACCAGGTAGGGCTTCACCTCAGCATTCTGAGGCTGACATGTCAGGCGGAGCCTGAAGGCCTAATTAATTCTGGTGTGTGGGGCAACAGTGTGAGCTCCGAGCACATACTGAGATGTGTGTGTTGCAACCTCTTTGTGTGTTGCAGTCATTTAGGGGTGTAAGATATGCTCAAGTCAAATGCAAGAAATAATCAATCCAGACCAAGAATGGATTAAATAATGGCTTATATGTGTCCAGTGTTCATAGGTGAAGTTTTATATTTTTCTAAAAGGGGTGTTAATATTGTTCTGTGAAAACTTATCATTCAGTACATTTTCATCATAATTTGGAAGCCTATTTTGTTGTAGTGCATTATTGTAAGGTACACTTCATCTTTCTAAAGTTTTCTTTTTAACTTTTTAAGTTCACAGTCAGACATTTTTAATATATTTGTCAATGTTGCATCATAGGATCCACAGGGGCGCCATGTGAAGACCTATGAGGTGTCTCTGGCAGACAAAGAGTTCAACAAAGGTCCTTGGAAACAGGAGAATGTGGAGGCTGAGGCATCCATGGTCATCCCAGGTACAGTAGTTATTGATGAAATCACAAGTTTATGTAGATGGCACGATAAAAAATATAGATTTTTGTCATCATTATGTCTTTTAAAATGCTGATTGCTCTTTAAGAAGTGAATAGTTTCAGACTTTGTTAACCTGATAATGACTTAAAACGTTGTCTAGAATTAATGCCAATTTCTGCCTGCTTGTATTTCAGTGCCAGAGCCATTTGGGGGCGCTATTATCATAGGACAGGAGTCCATCACTTACCACAATGGAGACAAATACTTGGCCATTGCTCCACCTACCATCAAGGTAAAGACCTCACTTGTATTGACTGTTGTATTGTGTGTCCTGATTGCACTTTTCTTCTTGTGTCTCCATTTAAAGGAGAATACTGGGAGATTTATCTTTTGATGATTTGTCGGTCCACATTGGAGAATTTGGTTAACTTTGTGTTGTCTCAGTAACACATCAGCGGTAACTGTTTTTTTATGATGATAATAATATCCCATCAGCAGTTTTTTTTCTTTGAAATATAAAGTAATTTTGAGGGTAGAAAAAAATGACACGTCTTTGTCACATTTGAAATGATGTAAAAACAAAAAAACCTGCATAGAGAGAAGAACAACAAGCTTGTGTGTTGCATGTAACCTTATACAATGCTCATTAAGTTCAAACATGAAGGGATGTTTACTGTCAGTCTTAAATATTGGTCTAATTTTTAAAAGGACCAAAAATCATTTCAGTAAATGTTTGACAAAAAATAATAGTACTCCCAATAGAACAAAGCTAGTAAATTGTGCAAATATTGGTGTTTGTGCAAAATATTCTGATATGTCCTGAAGTTCCATTTAAATTCCAGGCAGAATTTAGCAGTGATGACTTTACCTCCCCCATGGCAGCATTTTCAATGTTATCCCATCAAGATCATCTAGCAGTATGCTGCCCTTCTCATATCTCATATTTAACAAAGCTCAGGGCCCAGTAGAGTTCTCCAACAGCATCCTGCTTCTATAATTACATAATGTTCTGTGGTGGTCTTGGGGCAGTTTGATACTCAGTCCAAGTGGGAGGAAGGAGAAATGTACCTGAAATAGTAGCTTCAAAATTAGTTCCACAGGATTGTTGCATTTGCTTGCATTGTTGTCTGTATTAAGTGACTGGGGCGGCTAATGTGTTCCACTTTATATTTAAAGTTCATTTAGACCTGAGCACTTTCTAAACAGATGCTCAAAAGCAGGTCTGTCATATAACCTCCTTTGCAGAGATAATAAATCGAATGCACACGTAACTTCAAAAGCTTCCAAGACTGATATTATCTCATGTTGCCTCATACAGATTGGATTTAGAACATCCTGATCACTCAACAACCTGCAGTTGCTTTGCAAGCTGTCACATCTCTGTAGTTTTCACAGAAGTGTCAGCTGACATCGCTCGGCAGATGTTTCATAGAAGACGCTCTAAAACATCAGATGGTTCTGAAGCTTTCCAGATTTGAACTGAAGCACTTATAAGCAATTATCAATTACATTCAGAAATTACGGACACATGCTCTTAACCGTACACCTGGATTTCTGGCAGCTAATTATTAAGATGTCCATCTTAAGAGGACAAGTGAAAAAACTTCATGAAGGACTGTCTGTGTATGATTATTTGCAGCCTGGTTGAGCCAAGTGGATTCAGTTGTGGAATCCAGCACATTAATTATGGTGTCATTCAGCTGAGGCAGCGTCTGAAGTATTGTGAAAATAAAAAGCAAGAGCGGTGCCTCTGTAAGATAGTGGGAGAAAACGGGTTTTCTAAAGAGTCAGTCAAGTGAAAAATGGACTTGGAGAGTCGGCATTGACAATAATGATACCTCCTATTGCAGACAAGCAAAGAAAAATTGCGCCGCAGCTATTTTAATGCTATGTTCCAATCTTGGAACTAAATATAAACACATAGAAACCAGAATACAAAATGGAGGCGTTCTTTCTGAATAGAAACTTATATTACTGCTCCGGTGCTGAAGTGTATGCTGGTTCCTGACGAAATGTGAAGCAGACTTTTTTTAATCTTTTCTTTTTTGTCAAATAAAATTTAAAGAGACTACAACCCAGGAAGTTGATTTAATCTGTTCTTAAGGGGAAACTCTTCACACCATGTTTCCATAATGAGAAAGAACAAAACAATCAGTGATGCCGGGCTTCTCTGCTTGTACTCTGACATGCTCATTTATAAGTACATAGATAATGCATGAGGAGAAGATGACGAGGACTTTTCCTGCACTGTATAATTCATAGAGCTTCTTGCAGGCTTTACCTCACTGTGAGCAGCATTTTAAAGATCTGCTCTGCTCTCTTCTTGTTTCCAGCAAAGCACAATTGTTTGTCACAACCGAGTCGACCCAAATGGCTCGCGATACCTGCTGGGGGACATGGAGGGGCGTCTCTTCATGTTGCTCCTGGAGAAGGAGGAGCTAATGGATGGCACAGTGGTGCTCAAAGACTTGCATGTGGAGCTGCTTGGAGAGGTTAACCTTTTTCCTATTCATATATGTCACATTGTGTCATTTCTGACCTTTACCTATTCTGTTGCATCTTTTCATTTTTAAAAATTCACAGTTTTTAACCTTAAGATGCTGAGAATATCCAACCATGTTATAAAGATAAAAATCTAGTCTGATTCATGCTGGAGCTGCAGCCGAGTGGAGCTGCCGAGGCTCTTCAGATCATGCCTAACTGTACTGTTGGGACCAGGCAGAGTACTCTGACAGCTGCAGCAGCTCTGCATTAAGATGTCAGAGAGTAAAAGTTCCTTTGTAATGTTGTCAAGCCTGCATTTGCCTGGTTTGAACTTGTGATAAGTTTTAAATATAGCAGGTTACTAAAGGAGTCACAGGAAGTGACATATAGTGTCATATTGTAAATAAGACTGTGGAACGCTTATCTGATGTGTCAGCCACACCAGCTCACCGTCACAGATCAGCAAACGCATCAGAACACAGAGCCATGTGTTGATGCAAATGCTAATATTGTAATGTATATTGAAATCTTCTTTTTTTTTTGACTGATAGCTGCACATGATGGGTTATTTGAGTCTTTAGAATGAACAGGGTATCTTCCTGTGAAATTTAGCTGTATTAAAATGTACTTGTTTACTTATATATGTGCATAAAAGATGAGTTTGTTTTTGCCAGTTTCACACAGAGCCGATGGAGGCTCTGGGTTGAGACTGAACTTGGTGCATGATCGTCTGATTGAGTGTAACTAAAATGTTTTTTTAATTTTTTTTTAAAATCAGACTTCTATTGCCGAGTGTTTGACCTACTTGGACAATGGCGTAGTCTTCGTTGGCTCCAGACTTGGAGACTCCCAGCTTGTTAAGGTGAGAGTAACACACAGTTCAACAGCTTGGCTGAGGTAGGTTCTTCACAGTTGCCTTTAACGCAAAGATTTGAGAAACCTGGATGCTAGTTCCCGTAAAAACTTGAAAACTTTCCTCTCCTAAACTTTTGGAAATTTGATCACTCCAAACTCTTTGTTTCAGCTCAACGTCGACAGCAACGATCAGGGCTCGTTTGTGACCGTGATGGAGACGTTCACCAATCTTGGCCCCATTGTGGACATGTGTGTTGTAGATCTGGAGCGGCAGGGCCAAGGCCAGGTAGTAATTTAAAAGATAATCTTTTCATATCTGCAAAACACAAACAAGATTTATGGCACCAATAAAAAAACGGGAATCACAAATTATACTCGCAGTTTTTTCCGCCTGTTACGTCTTTAAGGGAAATCATTGAGATAATTTTAAAGAGCATCCTGGGGTACTTTCCAAAGGATGTACTTTGGCATAACAAGATGATTACTGAAAGCCCTCTTTAGAGCCACAGGATAGACTTATGTGGTGTCTCCATCTTTGTGTTCATCTTTATATTTATCTTTGTATGCTCTGGGCGCTGAACCCATGCAAACGACTGCTTGGTTCGTGTTTTTGTCAGCAAATAAAAGAACGCAAATTAAAGAACATACCACAGCAGCAAGCTGCCACTGGGCAGAAGGGAGCAAGTTTTCCGGAGAAATTATTAATACGGCACCCTGCTTTTTAAAATAACCACTCTAGATTTATATTCTGTCATCTCTTCTTTTATGGCCTTAACATCAGACATACGTAACTTGCTTTATTGTTATTACTATGTATCTTTTGTCGGTGGTTTCTTCCCATTAGCGCATGTCTGGGTGTTCACCTTGAACACGTTGCCACATTTACTCCTGATGTTAAAATAAGTTTCACAACTGAAATAGGCTTTTTTGTTCAACTGCTAAAACACAGCTTGATACGCAATATCATTTCATGGCCTTCCAGGCATTCAGCACTAGCAGTGCTCCCTCAAATAACCTTGAACATTTTCAGTTCCGAATCATCAAGTTAGATAAGCAGTCAGTAAACTGATATGAAAGCTCAGAATCACCGTGTTCGTGTATATTCTTGTCAGGTATAACACGTCATTTCTTCTTTTGAGGTCCGGAATGAAGAAGGCACGATAATTTCATTTGACATGCATAATCTGCAGTCACACCAGATGAATAATCATAATGACACATGTAACGCACCAGACTGAGGGTCATGAAGGATAAACCCTCCATAATGACAAAAAAAAAGATTTGCTGAATATCAGGATTCTGTTGGTGCCATGAAAGTGGTTGCGTGCAGGCGTGTCTTTCAGTGCACAGTTAGGGGGGTTGTGTGCGGTGGCAGGTGTTAGGGGCTGAGATTATACAAATTCTGACGTTAATCTCATTAGAGTACCATGACTGGATGAATAAATAACATTCTTGTGCTCTCCACGGACATGAAAGTACTTTGACTTTGGGGTCTTGAATCCCAGCAGCTGTGTTTTAACCTTCACTGTTAACAAATGTATTAGTCCTTCACTAGCACATTTGTGCTGTATTTGCTGATTTAATCCAAAGATATTTCAGTTAACTTAATCTAATGAGGCCATATATCACCCACTAATATCCTGCCATCCCTCACCATCAAATGGGTTAGGGTATAAAAAAGGAGCTAAATTTACAGTCATTTAGTTGGATGAAAGGTGAGGAAACAATAATTTTGTCTTTTTCTCTCAGCTGGTGACGTGTTCAGGCGCATTTAAGGAAGGCTCCCTCCGGATCATCCGCAACGGTATTGGAATTCATGAGCATGCCAGCATTGACCTCCCAGGAATCAAAGGTAAGCGTGTGCGCGTGTATGTGTGTGTCTATTTGTATATATATTCTACAACATCCCAGTCAAAACCTCGGTTTGGTCAGGACCTGACTGCTTTACTGACTCGACAGCTGATTCACCTGAGCCCCCAGGTGTGGTGGTCTGGCCTGGTACAGATGCCAGATGTTGAACATTCATGCATGACATGCTTGTGTGAGCGCAGATGGCTCAATTGTCATTCATCTTGGCTTTGCCATGGTTGATTTACATACGTTTCTTTTCACTTAATCCAAAAGTGTATGATGCTGTGATTGGAACGGTTAACCCTCATCCTGAAATCTGCTAAAGCTTTTTTCGCCAGTCATTTTGACAAATATGACCATTCTTCATACCGTATTTTTCTGTGCATTCTACCAGACATGTTTGCAATCCATGAGCCTCAAAGTGCCTTTTTTGTTTCTCGCTCTTGAGGCGTAACATAAATCTATCAGAAATTTGAGATGGTGCATGGATGGGAGGAGTGGGCTGGAGTCCATCAACAATGCAGCATTTTTCACCTTTTGCTTCATTTTGCTGATTTCAATATCCTCTCATTTCTAATAAAGCTTATTTTGCCTCAATTTTGCTGTAAATAAACCATAAACTCATCAGTTTTTATGAATAGCTGCTTCTCCTTGCCAATAACTGAAGAGCTGCAAAGACTAAAAACCAAAGTTGTTTGTATTTTTTAATATGAAATTTATTTTACAGGGACAACATGTTGTCGTTTCTACTGATGCATAGCCGATGCAGCGTAAATGCATCAGTAGTCATGGCTAAATTGCTGTCCCTGACATAGACGAATGACTATCTAAATATGTAAAAGACAGAAATGGTAAACCTGACAAACACAAAAAGCAATTTAAATATAAATTAGTGCTGAACACACAGGCCAGGCAACTCCTTAACATTTGTAAGAGACATGTATAACTGTGAAGCAGACAGAAGTTAGCAGATGGGTAATGATGACAGAAACGCTGCACAAAAACATGATTTACTGTATAAACGATGTCACTTGTTCACAGTTCATGAATCACATGCTCACTGTGAATGTCAGAAAGTTTGTCTCTTCTCCTGACTGTATTCCCTCAAGCATAAATAAGACGCACAGGCCAGGTGAGGTCTGCTTGTTCTTGTTAAGCTTCAGTCATTTATTGACAATCTCTGCCCTAAAACTCTCAGCTGCTGCCTTGTCCTGCCGGCTTCCTGATGAGAGGCAATTATTCACTTATGCAATCGATGGCTCTTTGAGAGGGATCTACAGAGTTCACAGCTTCCAAACCCAAGGGCGTTTTCAGACAGATCAGCTTTCGGTCCTCTAACTCTGCAGTTTGGTGGACACAAGCATGGCTAACACCCTCTTTCCAATTCTCTTCAAGGTTTGTGGCCACTCCGCTCTGAAGCAGGCAGAGAGACTGATGACATGCTAGTTCTGTCTTTTGTGGGACAGACACGGTGAGTGTTATCTGTGCAGGAACCCCGTCAAGAGCAGAATCGATTTTAACGTGTGTCCTTTTCTACAGAGTATTGATGCTGAGTGGCGAAGAGGTTGAGGAGACTGAACTGCCAGGATTTGTGGATAACCAGCAGACGTTTTACTGTGGAAACGTAGCTCACAATCAACTCATTCAAGTTTGTACACATGCGCCCGCCATTCTTGCATATATCATTTACATGTGTCACCAGTTTCTCTGCATGGGTTTGTGGGTATTTGGGCATTTTGGTTTGAATCAAGAATACTTTCAGATTTTTAAAATGAATGTAGTGTAAAGTTTAACTCTGCCTATTCTCCATTTAATAATGCTCACTTTGCTCACTCTGAATGAAAAGGGCAGTTGTGAATATCAGTCATGGAAGGACTTATTATTATGTATTTTGCATGAGGCCCAGATAAAGTCCATTTCTATGAAATGAGGTTGGAAGTGGCTAGAAATTCTGTTAGACCCTGAGCCACAAGGTTGTTATGATGATTACTTTTGCTTTTTTTCCTTCCTTCCTGATAGATGGTTCTTTCCTACAATGAAGCCTCTAAAACTTCGGCCTTCAATTATTAAAGGAAATGAACTTAGATAGTACATATGTCCTGTAAACCACTGCATCTGTCTTCCCCTGTGTAGACAACAAGATGAGCATCACAGTAAGGGTAGATTTTTATAGGATGCTAAATATTAAATCCTTTAATTATACTGTATGGCAAACTTGTTATTAATTGAATAATAGATGACAAAAGTGATGCATAGTAAAATCATAAAATTGCAAACCATTAGGAGTTCAAAATAATCGGGGGACGAGAAGCAGGATCAAGATAAAACTTTGAAAAATGTCTCTCTTTCCTTTTTTCCACACACAGGCAGGGTTAGAATTAACATCCAATCATAATTTTTATTTGTTTTAATTTTTTTCTCTCTGCTGGCATGGAACTTTTTGTGTCTTAATGTTGTAAAAATACTTCAATCTAAACAATTTTATTTTCACTTTTCAGAAGCTTGCTACGGACATTTTGTTACCGTAATTGCG
Organism: Pao palembangensis; assembly: GCA_015343265.1. Taxonomy (NCBI): domain Eukaryota; kingdom Metazoa; phylum Chordata; class Actinopteri; order Tetraodontiformes; family Tetraodontidae; genus Pao; species Pao palembangensis. The sequence continues at coordinate 15,355,045 of CM027081.1, forward strand.
CATTCCAGGCTGGGAATGATATCACCTGTCAGATGTCTTCATATTTTAGAAACTAGCATGTTTTTAATCATCCCTCCTAGAACATTAATAAACTGCTGTGCGAAGCATCATTTATATGCAAAGTTTGTGTACCTTCAGATAACATCAGGCTCGGTGCGCTTGGTGCTCCAGGACAGCAAGGCTTTAGTGAGTGAATGGAAGGAGCCACAGGGAAGGAACATCAGCGTGGCAGCCTGTAATCACACTCAGGTGGTGCTCGCCGTGGGCCGAGCCCTCTACTACCTGCAGATCCTGGCGGGAGAGCTCAAACAGATAAGGTAGGACAGACACACAGATCAATGCAATGGGGTCCTGTTCTTAATTTACTCATATTTTCAGGCTTATTTGGCTACCTTCTCAACAACAAACAGCTAGTAAATGTCAGGTACAATGCCAGCCAAAGAAAATTTGGCATTTTTTTTTTTTTGTTTACTGGACAAAGTTTTAAAAGTTGACTACATCCTTGTTGATAATTCCCCTCGGTCGTAATCTGATTGAACATCTAAGCGTTGTCACAGATGAGCCATGATGACCCCCTGGTCAGGCTCTTCTTACCAGTTGTAAAGTAGAAGTGTGTTTTGGGAGTGTACCCGCTGTGGAAGGTTTTTGCCATCTTTTTGTTGCTCTGTAGGGGGTTTATATACCGGAGGAAAGCTGCCCACAAAAATGTCCATTTAAATGCACATTTTCTTTCCTGACTAAGTGTGAGACACTTTGATATAATAGCAGGAGATTTGGGAGGAAGTACTAAGAGACACACTTACTGTTGAGCTCTGATGTCGAGCTCTGGAGCGGATCCTTCTCTGCTGTAAGAGGCAATTTGTGGCCTCCATCTATTGGACCTGTGAAGCATATCTGATTGGACAGGCAAAGGGGGAGTTTTGAGGTGTCATCGGTGATCAGGCCTTTTTCCTCTTGTTTATTTTGCATGTCAAACTGTTCATTTGTATTGCAGTGAGATAAGTACGCAACGTCATTTATGTCAGCAGTTTCAAAAGTGTGACTTAACAAACACCCGAGCAAGAGTTTTTTATTTATGTTTTTTTATTGTCATATTCAGCTCAGGTTAAGTCCTCTTTGCTTGTCCCCAGGGGTTTGGAGAGAAAACATTTGCATGTTTCTAACCGGTTCACTAAGACTTAATCAGAGTTCTGTCATTCTTTTTATGGTGTCCTGTGTATTCAGGTTTTTGGCGCTAGAATACTGGGTATTTTAACAGCTAGGCCACTATAGTTGATTTATCTTAGGTTATTTGCATAGTTACACTATGTGACCATGTCCAATTACAGGCTTTCTTGACATCTTAATCTTTTTTGTAGTTATAATAATTAGCCCCAAGAGCTGTTGTTTCTTTCCCCCAGTATGCACCACAGGAGCATGAAGCCCGAGGAGGCTTTTCTACCGCATTTGTCAGAAGATGAGTGATGTTCTGTAAAACTGTGTTCGAATCAATCATCTGAAATGTGCTTTCAGACCATTTAAAATCTTCCATCAGCACATTTCCGATGGTTAGTGTGAACAATGTTGCAAATAGTTGTTAAACTTTATTATCTGAGGAAATCCCCCACTGTAGAGGAAAGACATTACACAGACTTTTAGAACACGTCTGAAAGAAAAGACTCACTAGTTTTGGTGACTTTGAGGGCAGGGCTGCTGGTCACTGTCTCCTCACAGCATTTACACCATCTTTAGTACCACAGAGATGGAGCATGAAGTGGCTTGTCTGGACATCACACCTCTGGGAGAAGCTGGTGCTGAGTCACCTCTCTGCGCTGTGGGACTCTGGACTGACATCTCAGCCCGCGTACTCAAACTGCCCTGCTTCACAGCCCTGCACAAGGAAATGCTGGGTGGAGGTGAGAGCGACGGCTGAAAGGACGCTGGTTTATGGAGAAAGACTAATATATTCATTCTGAACCTGTATGGTGTGCGAATTAACAGGCCTCATAATTGTTAAGCCTGGAACAACTGGCCTGGTTGAAATCACGACATTTTCAACAATAAATCCTTGGATTGTTGAATTATTCCAAATACGTTTACAACCAAACGTAGGCGCTTGAAAAGCAGCTAAATGTTTAAACATGTAAAAGAGTGTTTGGAAAACTGAGTCAAACGCTCAGCAGTCACTCGGAGTTAGATGTTGTTACGTGGCAAACAGACAGAGCAGGGACTTGTACTTCTCATTTAAAATTTGCCTGTCGTTTTTAATTGACAGTTGTTCGAATCCCAAATCCTGGAAAGTCTGCACACTTCATAACAGTCGTGTGTGCAGACCATGAAAAATGTGAAACTTGAGCTACATTTACCAATATGTTGTTTTTTAACCTAGTTAAAAATGCTGTGCAGTGAAATGAAAACTTTTAAATTACACACAGCTGCCACTGCATTTAGGGAGTCAACCAGCAAACATTTGATCAAAACTGTGTTTAAATAATTGGACTGTAAATCAAACAAAGTCAGAGGGAATTCACAACTTTTCTTTCTTTTTGAGAGTTAGCAGCCACTCTGATCAGGGACTCCTATTGATCTTTTTGACAAGATGCTTTTGCACACATTTATCACTGGGCTGTTCATCCTTGAACTTGTGACTCCACAGTGAAGGAAAAATAAATCATTTTTCTCTGCGTGTGTCCTCAGAGATCATCCCTCGCTCAATCCTGATGACTACTTTCGAAGGAAGCTACTATCTGCTCTGTGCTCTCGGAGATGGAGCACTCTTCTACTTCGGTCTGGACCTGCAGACTGGTAGGTCTTTCACACCACCAGCATTACCCAAAATACTCTGAGCAATTCAGGCCTGCAGGCAAAGCCACAGGCATCTGTCTGGAACCATTTTCATTTTTAGTATTTCAAGGAGAATTGCCTAACTGCAATTTTTCAGTTTTATTGCAGCAGCACAGAAACTTTTCAGCCTGAAGAATTTTTGGTAGCTTGATGTGAAAAGCTGCAATTTGCCTTCAAAATGCTCAGTAATAATAATTTGTAATAAAAAAGGTAATTTCATTAGAAAGGTCCTTGCTGGGTTTGCTAAACATAACCAGGATTTGTGTTATTCTGACACTTAACTATTTTATGGCATCTATTTCTAACCGTTTTGGGTTGGGGTTTTTTTTTTTTTTTTTTTGAGAATTTTCCATAACTGTTTTTATTTACTGACTGAAGCCAACAAAAGGGATTTCTGCTTCACAGGCAGTGCCCTGGATTTTTTATAGCCTTTTAACTGAAAACCACATACTACTGAAGCTAAGAGCACTGATTTGAGAGCAGAACGAGTGACCTGGTAACCTCTTATTTTTTCCAGAGGTAGAAATAGTCACCGTGTTAGATTAAAAAAAACACCTCATCCTATAATATTGGTCAGTGGTGCCTCTTTTGGTGCTGCAAATAATTTGGAGCTTCAAATGATCATTTCCTGTATACCGTTAGCAAATTCTTATGTATGATTAGGTTTTACTGTATGAGGTACACGTGTGGATATAAAGTGTCTCTTTTTGACAAATGTACTGTTCATTATGGCCAAAGATTATGGCCTTTTTCAGTTTTATTTTCATTCATGGTTAGCAGAGCCACGCATAAAAACTGGAGTTAAATTGGCTTTGACCTTTTCTGCTTAGGTGCCCTCAGCGAGCGTAAGAAGGTCACGCTGGGCACCCAGCCCACTGTGCTGAGGACCTTCAGATCTCTTTCAACTTCAAACGTGTTTGCCTGCTCCGACCGACCAACTGTCATCTACTCCTCCAATCACAAGCTGGTCTTCTCCAACGTCAACTTGAAGGAGGTCAACTACATGTGTCCGCTCAACTCTGAGGGCTATCCTGACAGGTCGGCAGCACAACCTTCCCCGTCTGCTTGTTATAAACGTGTCTATTGTTTCACTGGTTGACCTCATTGTTTCAGTAAGTTCTTTACATCTTGCTACATTCATTTGCACTCAAAATTAATTTCCTCGTGTTTGCTTCGTTGTGTTTGCTTTAACAGTCTGGCTCTGGCCAACAACAGCACCTTGACCATCGGCACTATAGATGAGATCCAGAAACTCCACATTCGCACCGTTCCCCTTTACGAGTCTCCTAGGTCAGCACTTCTGCCATCACTGAGTTAAAATTAACTCGGAAATAAATGATGCAAGCCCATCATATCTTCTGTGCTGAGACTTTGCCTTCATGCTCCTTTCCAAGTGACTTGTTCGGGCTGTGATATTCAAGCCTGTGTTCAGTTAGTGAAGTGACAGTTTTACAGTAAATAAAGCTTTGCTCTTATTTTATCCTGTTCAAAGGTAGAAAGCAGTTTATTCCAGCTGTAACTTTTCTACTTTTTTTTTTGCTGTGGTCATGCCTTTCAATGTTTTCTTTTTGCCTTTTCTTTCCCGCTCTACTTTCCTTCGGTCAATACCCCTTCAGACGGATCTGCTACCAGGAGGTTTCTCAGTGTTTTGGGGTTTTATCCAGCAGGGTGGAAATTCAGGATGTGAGTGGCACCACATCACCTGTTCGCCCCAGCGCGAGCACCCAGGTATGACACCACATTGTTTAGAGGATAAACACCCAAGGGCTTGTGTGGTCTGTCTTTACTCACCCTGCAGTCTAAGCTTGATGCATTATTTAGGACGGCAGTATAAACAATACAGTCATTTCAGATGTCCCGATAGAAGGAAATAGTTATTTAAATTTTATTACTCTTGTCTTTATGTTGGTCATTTAATTAGTTTCAATGAAAGATTAGTTAGGTCTTTACACTTAATAGCCTAATTGATCTTAGGTTTCGTCCCAGTTCTGTTAATTTGCATGCCATGACCGTGTGAATGAAAGCAGAAGTCTCACCAAGGTTCCAGCTGCGAGGAAGGGCCGTTATTTTTAGGTAGTTTGTACGTGAAAAGCCCCTCCTTTCAGTCACATTTTGCAGTGACACCATGTTTTGTGTCCACTGAGCCAGACTCCGTAGCCTCCCTGAGGACACAGGTTTGTGTATTGTGCTTTTATCTTGCGTTTGCAACATTGCAGCAAAGCACTTTGTGGAATCAAAGCTTCTCACGCCAGACTGAATCGAAGGATGGCTGATTTTTAAATGCTGCACATCTGGTGCCACAGATGGTGCTTGCTGGGCCACTGAGGTCACACAGAGGTCCAATTTGAAATGCTATTATTATTCTTTATTAGGTTTCTCCCCATTTCCTCGTCTCCCGTCTCATAAATGAATGTTCTACCAGGCTCTTTCCAGCAGCGTGAGCTCCAGCAAACTGTTCCCCAGCAGCACTTCACCACATGAATCCTCCTTCGGTGAAGAGGTGGAGGTTCATAGTTTGTTGGTTGTGGACCAGCACACCTTTGAAGGTGAGAGAACATTTTGATTAACGTACAGTAGCTTTCATATTATCTTTCAACATTTCTAATGTTTGTCATCAATTTTACATATCTAAATCTGACATCACACTCTTACGGTGACAAAACAGCTGAACATATTGGTGGTGCAACCTTGTTTGTGGGAGGATTTTGCTTCAATCTGTTCTCTATAGCAGATTTCACATCACCATTCCTTTCTTATCGAAATCCGAAGACTACAACATCCATAAATATGTAATCAAAAAGCTCATTTTCCACACGTGTGCCAGCTAACTGTATGTATGTGATTTCAGAAATATTTTCTTCATGTAGCTTTCATTGACCGTGTTTCAAGCCATTTTAACGCAGCAGCATGTGATTGATTTAATTTTGAACCAATGCTAAAGACAACATCATCAGGTTAACGTCTAAAAATGCAGCCATTACTTTAGCTGTAATGACTGCAGTTAAATGGTCAATATAATATTGTGAAATATCTCAAAGCTTAAAACCTGCCATTTCATCTCATCCTCATGGTTTTATTTGAATTCCATTATGACTTATACAAACAGACATGGGTGAAATATAGAGGAAAAACAATGAATGAGGAGTTATTTTGTAACTGAACTGTGAATGGTAAGCAAATTCACCAATTAAATTGAATTATCCTCTCTGATTTACCACATATCACTGAAAGCAGAGCCATATTGTTAAAGGATGAGTGTGCAGATGTGAGAAGGCAAGGAGAAAGTAGAAATAAAACTGTGTCCATAGCGATGCATAACTCCAGTTTATTATAGAATGTTTACTGTCTGAAATGGCTTTATGGTGATTTGGGGAGCTGCAGCCATCGCCAAAAGCAATCAAACAGGCTTAAAAGTTATAAACACCCCCCTATTCTCAGCATGGGAATAGGATACATTAACATTTGTCAAATTATTGCCCAATCTGTCATATTTGACTGTCCATTATGCTGTAGTTTATAAACAGAATTTGTATCTCAGCACTATTACAGCCGTACTTTCCAGAATATTTAATGTACCCTTTATCACTTGGGATTGTTTAAGTCTGCTCAGTTTGTTCAGGTCATTTTAGCAGAGGTGCAAAATCAAATGAAACTCATACTTGAGTAAAGGATTACATTTGACTTTATCGATACTGATGTCAGCCTGGCCCCGATGAGATTTCTGTATTTTATCCTTAATGTCTGTCCTAACAGAGGACACAGTGGTGTTTGTCTGGGTTGATGGGGTAACAGTTTTACACCATCATGTACTTATCCTTCCTCCATCAGTTCTTCACGCCCATCAGTTCCTTCCCAGCGAGTATGCCCTGAGCATGGTGTCGTGTCGCCTGGGAAAGGAGCCGTCAGTGTATTTTGTCGTTGGCACTGCCATGGTATACCCAGAGGAGGCCGAACCCAAACAGGGGCGCATCATTGTCTTCCACTACACTGATGGTCAGAAACCTTTCCTGTATTGTTTTTTTTCCTTCATCTTTTGTTTTGCTCCCCATATTTTCTTCAACATTTTTCCATTCACTTTACCCTGCCATTCTTCTTCTCCTGCTTTAATCATTCTTAGTCAGTTTTTATCAGTCTTTGCTCACCACCATTCTCTTTTTCTTTCATTCAGCCTGTTAAATGTGCACAGCTCGACATTCAGTTATCATCTCATGTGCTTTTTTTTTTTTTTTTTTATGATTAGTTTTAGATCTTCCTCAGAATGCTTCACACACTCCTTCACCTTTCTCCTTGCCTGTCTCTGAGCTCATTTTTGTGCTAATTCAGGATGATGTTACTCAGATTTTTAGTTACAGCCTGACATATATCGAGCTTTACTCCTGCAGGTAAGCTTCAAACTGTGGCCGAGAAGGAGGTGAAAGGAGCTGTCTATTCTATGGTGGAGTTCAATGGCAAACTATTGGCCAGCATCAATAGCACAGTAAGTGCTCATACAATTGTGAGTGAGGCTTGAACAGCACTTGTCTCCTCTGTTGCGTGCGTGTATGTGTTTAAAGACTTGCAGGAATCTGTATCTTCACTGTTAAATTTGCCTCAGGGTTCACTTTGCATGGTTGAGTGTGACAGCTCCTTCCTGCCTCTGAAGAGTCAAACATTTATCAACAACAATCACAGCTGAATATCAGAGAGCAGCTCCCTGGTGAGCTTCACAATAATGGGGAGATCACCAGGACCGGGCCTGCTGTGCTCTAATATTTCTGAATTTTGGGCTTAATGTTGTGTGAAAAGTGAATGGGGGCAACAGATTTGATGTTGGTCAAGCGTAATATTATTCTGTTGCAAAGCAATGATCAGTAATTCCTGTCTGTTTTTCCAAGAAACAAAGAATTTGTACCCAATAAACTGCTTGCACATGTGCACACAGGTCCTGAAAGAACCAATAAAACATGTTTTTCAGTCAGGCCTGTCCAGCAGCCTGGTATGCAGTAGCAAATCGCGTCAAGGCAAATCAGAATTATTGATTATCTCCAGATTTCTGGAGATAGCTTGACCTTGCAATAATTTGTCATTTGTAGGAGACAGAAACATTCTGGCTCTGTAAAATCACCTGGGTGGCTCCTCTAATGTTCTCACAGATGCTTGATTGGATTTAAATCTAAACTCAAATCCTTGATCTTGTTTTGGTCTCATTTCTCGCATTTTCCATTCAGGTTGGTCAATAGTAGTTAGTGTTACGAGCCATTTTATGTCATCTACCTCAAGGTAACCCAAGTCTTTTCTTTAAATTAAACGTTTTCTGGGTTCAGGAGGAAACACACAGCCCACCTTTGAATATTTAAGTGGATTTATTCTGTATGAATGGGCATGAGGAGCTGTTTGAATAGAAGTGACTCCCTCTGCTCCTCTATAACAGACTCAGTTAAAGGATTAAAATCTTATAAGCTGTTTTATTTGAAATGCAGAGAATCAAAAAGGCTGAAGTTGAACTTTCTTTCTAACACTTGTTTAAACTGTTAGTTTTTTAATTATCTGGATGGAAAGACGCCAAAAGATATTTTGTGATTTCCAAAACTGAAAAAAAAAGCCAGGCAGATGGTGTGTTATCAAAGATGCTTTGGACATCCCATAAGTCACCTTTATTAGTCGTTCTCCCGTGCGCTATTTTTATCAGTTGTTTGCGGGTGCAGGCCGTGTGAAACCTTGAGTGCAGTTAACCGCTCATCTAACGTGGCAGCTCCTTTGTCTCCCGCTCACCGAGGCCCGTCTGATCCGGACTAATAGCAGCAAGGAACAGAAGTGTCAGCAGCTTCATCAAAGGCTGCTGCTGGAGCCATTAGCTGAAACTTCACCTTTAGCTGCCTGCACGGCTACAAACAATTCCTAATGAGTGTGTCTTCCAGGTGCGTCTGTACGAGTGGACGGCTGAGAAGGAACTGAGGACCGAGTGCAACCACTATAACAACATCATGGCCCTGTACCTGAAGACCAAAGGGGATTTCATCCTGGTGGGAGATCTAATGAGGTCTGTCCTGCTGCTGGCGTACAAACCCATGGAGGGCAACTTTGAAGAGGTGACTGGCTGCGTCACATGCCTCTGCACCGGATAGCAGAGATTGAATCTGAAAACAAAAGCAAAAGATTCCAGTTATCAGTCTGCATTAGTTGCTTTTAGAATTGTGATGTTATAGTCTTAGATCAAAACATCAGACATGTTTTCCCCCAACCATCATATCTGTATCAGGGTAAAGATCTTAGATTGCTACGCTGTGTTGTCGGAATTAAATTATTCTTATATATGCACACGGTATTGAAAAGAAAAGCACTGCATTATTGAAGTAGACAACTAATGAATATTGTTTAATAATGTAGGTTTTTGCACCTAACAGTGACCAGCTAACTTGGAGCATCTCAGCATGTACTAAATTAACATTTCTTTCTCTGTTAACTTGTGCTGATGCCTCTGTTTCACTCGCAGCCACCGTAAAATAATAAATAATGAACAATAATTCAGTGTATAACTCTGATGAAATTGTTATCATCTGGCAAGTTAGATAAAGTAAGGAAAAGATAAATGGAAAGTCCAATGCTTTTTTTTTATTATCTGATATATTTTCTGGATTATATTTTGCGAAAAGAGAAGTTTTTCAGTAGATGGTGGAACGATGATGGTGATTCATTGTCTTCAAAACTTTTTTTTTTTTTGGCTCTGCATGTGATCACGATGCTTCCTGAATGTAGGACACGGCTTGCTTTCACACACCGAATGGCTGTTATAGACAAGTTTTATCCATCTTTTTCATAATTTAGTGGATGAATGTCTTGAAGAATATTTACAAAGTTCTGTGCCCTCACGAGAAGCCTGTCGACTGCTGTGTTCATGCATTATGCAGCCTCTTCTCAGAGATGAGAATAATCCTTCTGCCAAAAGCACCCTTTTGCCAAAGACCTCCCTGTTACAGCTGTAACTCCAAAACGAAGACAGTGTTGAAAGCGTCGACGCTACAGATGTGAAGGCAGGGCCTTGAATGCTGACCTAACCTGCTGTACTTTATTTGTAGATTGCGCGTGACTTCAACCCTAACTGGATGAGCGCCGTGGAAATCTTGGACGATGACAACTTCCTGGGGGCGGAGAATGCTTTCAATCTCTTTGTCTGCCAGAAGGACAGGTAGGAGAAATATGAAATGCTTTTTTCAGCTCTTTCTTCAGTAGCCTAAGTCGGACTTATCCAATCATGTCCAGTGTTTATTTGTGATGTGAATATGCTGCGTTTTTGCAGTAATCTGCACAGCTGAGTTCCTCATTTCATTCAGGCTTTAAAAATGTATTTTAGATTTCTTCAGTAAATGATTGTTAAATTAATGCCAGTGCTCATTATCCCCCTACTTCATCAGATCAGGCTGCTCAAAACAGTTGACCTTTATTTGTGTATTACATTTCTCTTCCTCTCTCCTCTTTTCCTCACCCTGTTTTCCATTAACTCTGTCACTTTGCCCTTTTCCACCTCTTCATGTCTCTCTGCTCTGCTTGTTTTTCTTATCCGTAATCAATCACTTGCTCTCATAAACATGTCAAGCTTTCGTTTTTTTTTTTTTTTTTTTCCCCCATTGGTACTCCTCGTTTTTTTTGGGAAGGCTTTAGTCATCCCTTTCTCTTTTGACCTCTTCACACTGAACATGTTCCACCAGTCAATATTTGCGGTCTGACCTGAAATGTTTGGCATCCTCTCCTTCAGCGCCGCCACCACAGACGAGGAGCGGCAGCATCTGCAGGAGGTGGGGGTGTTCCACCTCGGTGAGTTTGTCAATGTCTTCTGCCACGGCTCGTTGGTGCTGCAGAATCTCGGTGAGACCTCGACACCCACTCAGGGCTCCGTGCTCTTCGGCACCGTTAACGGCATGATTGGTGAGTGCACGGAACGTTTCACACTTGTGCAAACAAACACATCGCTGCAGGTCAATGCCTCACTGTATTCAATATTAACTTTTTAACACTTGTTGCCATGCATCACACATACACAAATGAATTTGAAAAGAATATTTCTGCTTTATGAAGTTGCTGGTTCATGTAAGAGTGCGGTGATAAGCTTCTGTGGATCTGTCTTCAGAAATGGTTTTTCCCCTCTGAGTTCTTCAAAGGTCACTAATTAACTCTTGAGGGGTGTATCTTGCGTGTGTAATCTATACTGGTGAGTTTTATGGGAATATTATTCGTCTGGGAGCAATAACTTCCTACAGTGTCTTCTAGTTGCCTAGTAACTGTTACAGAAGAGTACAGCACATCGCCCTCCGTTAGGAAAATACATAAATTGATGTGGATATTTCTTTTACTACAAGTTAAGCAAACAAGCTGCGGAAAATCTACAAAAAGGCCATCATATTTTAGTCTTTTTATTCTTTCATAGTGATTTTACGCATTTAAGGGAAAAAAAGATCAATTACTATCATTTCTAAGTCAAGAATGAATGAAATGTAGCTGTTAGGTGAAGGACCCAAATATGGGGACTCAGATCTGTTCAACATCCACATTATTATTACAACCAGAGTTTTCTCAAGGTTTTTTTTTTTTTGCACCAGATTTTTGCCGTCAGTCAGCTGTTAGGTGGCTCCACCTCAGTCATTCAGATTATCTACATTAACCTCAGGATTGGCCTCGCCAGACAGGATGTCATATAAGTCAGTACAGAGCTGCACCCTGTCAGGAGAATGTTCATGGTGTATAACCTCTGACCAGCTATTCCTTGCTGGAAGGTCAAATTTGCCTCCAACATGAATTCTTTCTTCTTCATTATACACTTCAATCTTTCATTTCTAGTTCACTTTAATAATATAATATCCACATTTATCCATGGTTCAAATGAAGCAGAATGCTACACATCCTCCAGCTACAACCTATAATAAATTAGCATGGAGACTGTTGTGAGCATTGAAAATAAAAGCTGACTGCAGACAGACACAGCTGTGTTATGACCAAATTCAGCTGAAGGTATATTGTTATGCTTTTGAAATCTGCTTTTTTTAAAAAAAAAAAAAATCACCTAAAATCTTGTGACAAAACCAGTTTTATGCATCAATAACGGAATCACTTGTTGGCCTAAATGCTGATTGAAAAGGCTGCTGCAGTGGTGAAGAGGGTTAAATGGAGGATTGACAAGCCGGTTACTGTTGAGTGTGTGTTGACTGTATCCTACTTTTCTCCCAGTTGACACTGGCATTCTAAACTTTTTTATGTTTCCATTTAGAAAATGAGAGGATGAGATCATTGCTCTGCTCAGGGACACTTTCCATTTGTTTTAGTCCCAGTGATCAGTTAACTGAGGTAATGAGACCTCAGACTAATTAGGGACCACACACACTTGTGCCACATCCATTTATTAACAGCTAGTGTTGCCGGTTCAGAACGAGGGGTAGGAGGAGGTGGAGGAGAAATCAGCTTCTTACACCTCAGTACTCGGATTCAGGCAAGTACATTTTGAGTCTGCACTGATGCTGATAGTGATGAAAAACACAGAGTCTAGATGGTTCAGACACCATTTTCATTTCAACGCCAACAGAGGAAAGTTTGACGGGGAACTTTCCACAATAGGACAACAACAAATAGCGCTGCTCATCTGGTTGCTCCTCCAGATTTGTCATACATTAATTCTGGAAAAAGCTGCAGGCTGGAAACCAGCAATCACAGCAACTTTCATGAATTAGCGCCGGACTGCTTCAAAGCCTTCCACACCGATGATGAGATTAGAACACTGGTATTGTTGGCGATGGTGACAAGAGTTCATTTCAAAGCGGATCCTCGTCCCCTTTCATATCTTTTTCATTTGACAAGGCTAAATTCAGTTGCTGTCCCAGTCAATAATGGTGGAATGTGGTGTGTCTATCAGATCTGATGTGAACCCACTCTGTGATGAACATTTGGTCACAATACTTTTTGCCAAAGACTTTGGATGCAAATGTAACAAACAGGCACAAGATGGAGACATTATGAGAACCTGCCTGACCCGATGGCAGCATAACGTTCATGTTTCTTTCATTTGTTCCTCCAAGATGTGCAGCTTCCTTTTTCACTGAGGGTATTTGGTGTCATTCAGATTATCTACGTTAACCTCAGGATTGGCCTCGCCAGACAGGATGTCATATAAATCAGTACAGAGCTGCACCCTGGCGTATAACCTCTGACCAGCTATTCCTTGCTGGAAGGTCAAATTTGCCTCCAACATGAATTCTTTCTTCTTCATTATACACTTCAATCTTTCATTTCTAGTTCACTTTATCACATTTTTCTGTATAAAAATATTTTTCTTCTGTAAAAGCCTTGTTTTTACAGATTCAAAATACTGATAAACACAGTTAAATAGAGACATTAATAGACGATAAAAAGGGCAAAAAGGTGCACTGCATTTTTAAGGCATTCAAGTAATTTTTAATTAACTTTATAACAAAGCAAGCAAGAGCAGAAAGAGTGCCTTTAGCTACAGTGTAGTGATGAGAAATAATGAATCTCGGATTTATTAAACCTTTTTTAGACTCCTCTAAAAACCCCCACACTTGAATATGCACAGAAGCAGCATCTGCATTTTAAATCAGCCCAACCTTCAGATTTTGCACACATGTGTAAACGTGCGAGTGTGTGTGTGTGTGTGAGAGAGAGAGAATGCAGATTATTCCTCAGCAGACTTGCAACACTACATTCATTGTCACAGAAATTGTATTTGCATGAAAATATATTACATATGCCATATGCAAGCAAATCTCTTTCTTTGTATGAACAATTTGTGAATGTACCTACTGCTATGCTAATGCTCCTGCCGCCCTCACAGACATGAAAAACACAAACGGAAGCATTACGAGCTTTGCCAATACCTGTCACCTCATATTTGTTGATGACTATAATAAATATCATTTAAAAAGTTGGTATTGCTGACCAGAGTGTGTTTGTGTGTGTATGTTAGGTCTGGTGACATCCTTGTCTGAAGGTTGGTACAGCCTCCTCCTGGATCTGCAGAACCGCCTCAACAAGGTCATCAAGAGTGTGGGAAAGATCGAGCACAGCTTATATCCTTCTTCAGGCTGTCACATGACCCCTGTGACTGTGTCTTTGTGAGTTGTTAAATGGAAACACTGTCCTTCTTTAGCTGCTGACTCCTCTTCCTCCAAGGGTTCCCATATGAGCCTGGTCCTGCTCAAGGGTTCGTCCTGTTAAAAGAATGTTTTTCTAGGTGCTTTACAGAACCCCTGAGGCGATCTTGGTTTTACGGATACTTTATAGAGAATCTGGAGTGTGAAATATGGCTGCTCAACCAAGTCACATGATTGGTACAGAGCTAAGACAGACATTGCCTAAATCAGGCACTACCTGAGAAGTTATTGTTCATGTCATTGGGGAAAAAAAAAAAAAAAGTAGAGAAGAATGACAGAACTTTGAGATTTGATTTAGAGAAAGTTTGTTTTGTACCCTCCAAGAAAACAACAGTTCCTGTTGGCAGCATCAGCTATGGAGGCTGCCTGCCTGACACCGACCACCTGCTTTCACAACCTTGTTTTTTTTTTTTTTTGGACGCCCAGTCTTCACAATATTTGTTGACTGCGCCTGAGGCGGAATCTGTCATATTGTGCTAAAAGCACCATCCTCGGGTGATGCGGCGTCCTTGTATTGATTTTCCTTGACCCTGAGCCACCTGGAGGTCCTTCCACACAGAGCGCAAGACGGAGCAGGCCACTGGGTTTATCGACGGGGATCTAATTGAGAGCTTCCTGGACCTCGGCCGAGCCAAGATGCAGGAGGTGGTCAGCACCCTACAGGTGGGAGCTCATCTTCAGCTGCACTCAGGTTCCCGCAATGAACAAATAAAACATGTTTCCTTCGAGTAACTGCATATTAGCTCAGCTGGTGATGGTCCTGTAACAGACAAAGGTATTATAATATAGTTTAATAACAGCACAGATGCCGTTGCTTATAACAACTTTGCAGTGTCCAGAAGCAGTTGTTAAAGAAAAAACTGATGGTTGGCGTCATTTTGTATTTGGCTGAAAATACTGCAGCACCATTAAAATCCCATCCGACACTTTTATTATATTGCTCGTGTGCTTTGAGAATAAAACCTGGGAAGAACAGGTGGTAGCTTCGCTTTTGGCAAAAACAAAGAAGCATATTCCGGTCTGTGTCTCCTAGCTGTCACTGCTGCGCAAACACCTTCTGAGCTCATAAACAAAGGCTATATTCCTCATTTAACTCAAGGCTGGGTTAAAACAAAGCATTGCCAGGAAAGGCCTCTTAATATCCAAGGGTCAGCCGGAGTGTGAAATTAAACTGTATATCATCACTGGCTTTATTCGAGGGTCAGTTGTGGATGGTAAACATCCCATGGTCCATTCAGGCAGTTTTAAAAGTGGCGGTTTCAGAGTGCTGCCAGGTCAAGCTGAGCGGATCATACCAGAATAGAGCTCCCTGCGTAAACTGAGTGGTGAATTCCAGCTATTTTTAACTATGGCAAACCTGTAATAATCAGAGAAACCTGCTACTATGACTCTACCTCCCCTGTGTTCAAGCACAAAAATCTATGTCAAATTACCCCAAATTGCTGGGTAAACAAACTGAAGCCACATGCAGGTTGCAATAAAATCAGTGTCAATTTGTGGCTGCGTAATCAGAATACACAAATTAAAAAAAAAAAAAAAAAAAAAAAGACCTAATATGGCGACGCAGGTGTGCGTGTCTGAGTCAAGTGGTTCCCTCTGTTTCTGTACAGTTACTTGTTTATCTGCTCATCTCCCGGTGGGGCGGTCTGGCTGTCTTCCTCAGCAGAAGCAGGGAGGGGGCTCACGGTTTTGTCTTGCTTGATTTCAGATCGATGACGGCAGCGGCATGAAGCGTGAAGCCACAGTGGACGAGGTTATTAAGATCGTGGAAGAGCTGACAAGGATCCACTAAACTCAAACCGTCTTCCAGACCGCCTGCTGAACCACATAACGGTTCTGGGCAGATGTGGGGGAAGCAAACTCTGCTTCTTGTAAATAATTATAAATAAAGAGCGTGTGCATGTTCAGGCAATTTGTTGAAGCCCTGATGGCGCAGCGGGGGCGAGTCCAGCGCTGATTGGAACAAGTCTGCAGGCGGCACGCGTAGCATTACGTCGAGACAACTAAAAGACCAAAGCAAAGAGTTGGTCGCAGTGTGTTCCAGCACGCACGTGTGTGTGCGTATAAGAGAGATTGTGTTTGTGTGGAGATTTGTGTGATTATAATTTAGGAGAAAAAAACACCCCAGAAGCTGTCATTTCTGGCATATTGTGACATTTTCATGCAGGTGGAATCATAGCGGAAGCGCATCACTTTGCTGGTTAAATATTCCTGATTTACACTCTGGAGTGAACACACAGCACGTAGAAGAATGCCAGGATCATGATAGATTTATAGCTGTTCTGTCTTTATGAAGTTTTCATTGTTCTAATAAACTTTCTTTAGTACTGTAAGTTTGTGTCTGAGTCTTTTTAATTCAAAACCACATGAATCAGAGGTTTCAGCCGTTTGCTGTCCTGTTTTTGACTATTCTATCACACAAACAACATATAGCAGCTATTGGCTGCTACAGCTGATTGGACTGATCATATTCAGAGCAGCTGCTTCATTAGAGTGGCAACAGGTGTCCTGATCAACAGACCAGCGTCGGCTGGGTTTCTTCAGTTAGTTACCATCAGCTTTGATTGGTGATCTGAGCTACAAAATGAGCAATAGCATGGCCTTTTAGGTTACATGTGCATTGCCTGGTCACATGGGAAGGAAGATTCTAGATCTCAAGTTTGAAAAGCCATTCTCAAGTGCTAACAACACCAAAATTGATAATGGACCCAGGGTAAGTTTGATCTGAGCAGAGACCAATTTAGGGAATTGGTTCAGATGTCCCTGTCCTTTCTCCTGTCATCCTAACCTTTCCACTCATAGAGCCTACTTTATCTCGATTTTCCTTCTTCATCACGGTTCTTTCTTATCCTTGTTACTTGAGGCACACAGGGTTAATGAAAAGCCTCCATAGTTTATATCCATATCAAACATGCAGGGTTTCTTTGTCAGGCCTGCTGAAACTGCAGCCCATGCTGATGCCTAATTAATTTCAGCTGCATCCATTATTCCTTTCATCACTGCAGGAATGAAAACAGAAACCAGACTTCTAATCTGAAAATATCAAAGGTCTAACAGCAGAGGCAGAAGGACAGGGTAATTCTCTACACAGCTTTGAAACAGAAAAATTTAATGTTACAGTTAAAACCCCAAGTTGTCAAAGCTTCAGCCTTAATCAGCTAATAATTTAGGCCGTGTGTGTAATGATAAAATTACAGCTTGCTCAATGTGACCGCCCCCCCATGTACTTTTATCAACTGTGTTCATCGTAACTGCGTAAGCACGTGCTAGTGTGCTTTGCTTAAACAGAATCTTCTTATTAAGTCACTGTCAAACCAGCTGACAGCTTGCTGAATCATTACAAACAGGTGACAACTCCTGCTAAATGTGTGCGTCATGCAGCCGACCGATAGGAAATAGGTCTGGTCCATTCTGTTGCGTCTCAGATTTCCGAGCGGCTCAGCGGGACCTCCTCACGTTATCTGGGGCCTCTGTGCTCCGTGTCCTTGAAGGATGTGAGAACAGGCACTGGTTGTTTGAAGCAAAGAGGTGACCAACCTGGCTGTAGAGTTTGGAGGACTGAGCATTTTTAGAAAGCACATAAGCAAACTGTTGGCACCCGGCTGGGGAGAAGGCCTCGCACCAAGTCCGGAGAGGCGTCTTAGTCTCGGCTGAGCGTTTTGGGGACACCTCTGGAGACCGGAGGCGGGCGACGACGACTTCTGCTCCAGTCGACTGACCTGTTTTGGTTTTGATTCACCACTACATTTTTGCCTGTGCTTTTTTATTCTTCTGATTCCATTTGGCTGATGTATTTTTCTTCAATACATTCTGGGCGACATTTTTCGGAAAAAGACAACCTCTGCTGCTCTGCCTCACTTTTTTGACACGAACACAGGTGCCTTCTGATTGGACTGAAGCTGGAAAACATCCTGTAACATCAGCAACTGAAAGCTTTTAGTCTAATTCCATATGCTGATCTGGGAAATACATTTCTTTAAAAATCTGACAATAAATAATATTAAAGTTGGGCATTTCGATTTTAACAAGGCTAAACGTGCTTTCATGAATATACGGGCCAACAAATTATAATCATAAATTATTCAAGTCCATGCTACAGAGACAAGTGGTTATTAAAAATGCGATGAATTTTGTGCAGTTATTAAGACAGAGAAACTGCAATTTAAAACACAAGAAAGCATATTCCTCTTAATAGTAGTGCTATTAGATTTGAGTGATTGTTTTAAAATGTACTGTTGAAATCTAACATTACTATTTAATCACACTCAAATATACAATGAAATAATGTATAAACGTTTTTACTATTAATATCTAGATTTTTTTTTTATGCTAGTTGATTAAAAAAAACTAAAATTCTGTAGAATATCAAAATGATATAAGAATATTTTAGTTTCTGTAAATATCTTCAATTATGCATGCAACAATAAAACTGCATCAAACCAGCTCAACAGGATTTTGAATAGTTTAACTATGATTAAAAATTGTTACAAGAGAGAAAAATAGAGTAACCCTTCAGAGAATTTTCGTGTCCGTTTGTGGAGACGTAATTTAAGACAAAGTGAGACGTCTGTCGCCACCTTCCGTTGAACGCCTCTGCTCTGAAGGGAAAAGGTCATTTATGCCATCTGACTTTCTCTTTATTAACAATTTTTATTACCATGCGTCTCGTATTTGTTAATTTACCTTTCTATTTATCCAGTGCAGTCACTGTAACTTTTAAAGCGACTCGCTAACACTAGCGTGCTAACTAAATGTTAATCAGAATCAGAAAGGGTTTTATTGCCATTGTCACTGAACAGAATTCACAGACTAGGAACTTGCTTCGGCATAAGGTGCAACATAAAACACAGAATCTAAAATATAGTCTCTTGAAATAAGTACACAAATCTGAACAGTGCAACTGTAGTGCAAATGTTAAAGTGAAAAGGTGGTCAAGTGTTCATTAGTCCAACGGCAGATGGAAAGAAGCTGCTCTTATGGCGTGAGGTTCTGGTCCGAATAGACCGTAACCTTCTGCCCGAGGGGAGCGGCTCAAAGAGTCCGTGTCCAGGGTGAGAAGGGTCAGCTGCTATCCGACCTACTCGTACCCGAGTCCTGGAGACGTACAGGTCCTGGAGAGATGGGAGGCTGCAGCCAATCACCTTCCCGGCAGAGCGCACAATGAGCTGTAGTCTCTGTCTGTCCCTGGCAGTGGCCCCTGAGTACCACACGGTGATGGAGGAGGTGAGGATGGACTCAGTGATGGCCATGTAGAATTGCACCATCATCTGGGCTGGCAGCTTGGCTTTCCTCAGCTGCCGCAGGAAGTAGATCCTCTGTTCGGCCTTCTTGATCAAGGAGCTGATGGTCGGCTCCCACTTGAGCTCCTGTGTGATGGTGGTGCCAAGGAAGCGGACAGAGCCCACGGTGGAGATGGAAGTGTCTGTCAGGGTGAGGGGTGGCAGGGGGGCTGTGTCTTTCCTCCACAATCATCTCCACTGTCTTCTGGGCGTTGAGCACCAGGTTGTTGCCGCTGCACCAGAACACCAGCCGGTCAACCTCCCACCTGCAGGCGGACTCATCACCTTCGGAGATGAGCCCGATGAGGGTGGTGTCGTCCGCAAACGTAATCAGTTTTACGGAGTCGTGGCTGGAGGTGCAGCAGTTGGTGTAGAGGGAGAAGAGCAGGGGAGAAAGTACACAGCCCTGTGGAGATCCTGCGCCGGCGGTCCAAGTGCTCGAGACATTCTTCCCCAGCCGCGCACACTGCCTCCGCTCTGTCAGGAAGTCATTGATCCACCTGCAGATGGAGTCAGGCACGTTGAGCTGAGAGAGCTTGTCCTGGAGCAGCGCGGGGAGGATGGTGTTGAATGCAGAGCTGAAGCCAACAAACAGGATCCTGGCGTAGGTTCCCTGGAGTCCAGGTGCTGCAGGATGAAGTGGAGGGCCAGGTTGATGGCGTCGTCTGTAGACCTGTTGACTCTGTAGGCGAACTGCAGGGGGTCCAGGAGGGGAGAGGTGATGGACTTGAGGTGGGACAGCACCAGACGCTCAAGGGACTTCATTAAAGGCGATGAACTGATTGCGAACCATGTTTGATTAAAAACAGAGGAACTACCAGAAGACTTTTGGATTCACATGCTTTGGACGAGGATGTCATACAGACACAAGCAGAAGACGCGTTGTAGGTGAGAAACCTAAAAGCTGAGGTAGCTGTCTTTTTTAAACGTCTGTTGGCGGCCATGTTGGCCGGAAGTCGCAGGTAAGCGCATGCACGAATAAAAAGTTAAGATTCTAAACTTTAAAGTGATACGGACCGTTTTCAAAGCGCCCCTGTGCAGCGTGCTCAAGTTTTACTCCAATATGTGAAGATAATTAGATATGAATATAATTATACTCCTGATGTTGTCTTTCACATTCTTGATCATAGCTGTGAAAAAGGTGTCTGAGCACCAGGCCCTCATTAATCCAGGTTATTTTAGTGCGACAATGGATGGCAGATTGCTCATTTTTCCACCTTTAGACGACCTTTTTCCTCATATTCAAGGCTCCTTCATTTGTAAACCACTGTATATTTTTGAGAAATCTTCTGACTCCGGCTGCAAGTCCATGGAATATCAATAAGGGACCCTTTGTTGGCAGGGCTGGCCGAATTCTTCACCCCTACCGCAATGTTCACTTTTTCTTCTGCTTTTTTGTGTGTGAAACAATCTAAACATTTGACTCAAACCTGAATTTAATTAGATGCATATTTTTAAGTGATATGCTAATACATGAAAAACAAATTATGCAGCAATTTAGTTTTTAATACAACATAAAATTATCATAATAAGATAAATTAACTTAAAACAGTATAAAATAACAAACAATAGAAAGCAGTCTGTGTTGGGCTGCAGAAAAAGAGCGCCAGTAGACGGTGCAGTGCGCTTTGGAGACATCGTATACTCTTTCCATCCACAAGTGATCCTTTGTCCATTTCAATCTGCATTTTGCAGCCATTTTCATTTTATTTTTCTTGGAGGAGTGTGACTGCTTGAAGATAAACCGCCTGTGAGACCGGACACCGCTGAGGTTCCTCATCATGCTACCGGTGATTTATTCAGTGTTGTTTTTCAGAATGAATAATGGTTTACTTTTAATCCCCCCTGAAGGAAAACTGACATTTATTAATTTTCCAGCCATGTGTTTTAAGTCTATAACAACCTGCTTCTCAGGCATATATTTATACATTGTGCTGAAGTATTTGCTTCATCCCAGACTTAAGCATAAAAGAATATAATGATGATGAGTAAGATTGGCCCCTGATTGTATCCTGAAACTTCCAGGGGGCAAATTTGGAAGGTTTCTCTGTTTTTAGGCTCCTAAAATAGCGTTTCCCCCTAAGAGCCATGAAATGCTGTTTTCATTTGACTTTTACTGATTTTGCACTCAGAGGCAGAAAACTGGAGAAGTGGCTTTGATTCTTTGATTGGAGTAGCTTGTTTATCCATCCATGTGTGACTGACAATGTTCTCGGTGAACCCATGGAATAAGAAGTGGGTTGTTTCATGGAGTCACAAGGCTTACACATTCAGCCCCGGCAGGGGGCCCAAAGTCTTGACACATAATTTGTTAGGGCAGAAGAAACTTTAGTCTTCTGCAGCTCAGCAGCAGCAAACTCTGGTTCTGGGTTGTTTGGTTGTTAAATTGACTTTGGAGGGATTCTCATAATTTACGGAATAATTCAGGAACCTTTAAGAGCATCATGGTGCTGAGCTTCATGAAGGTCATCTCTTCTTTTCTGATTCAAAGGTTAGACCAGTTGGAGGCTTCTGCCGTCCCCTCCTGACTGAACGGAACTGACGCCATGACATCACTGTGCAGTTGTATTTTCCCATGAAAACGTTTTCTTCAGTGAAAGTCTATTTCTGCTTACAGATTGTGTTCGGGCGTGCGTGATGAGTGGTGCGTTTCTGAATCTAAATATGCTTGATGGATGACCATGTGCAGGAAAGGTGGCAGAGGGTGACCTTTCATTTTTATGCTGTTCCAAAGTCAAACTAGGCAAGCACACGCTCCTTTCTGGCTGTGATACCTTCAAACTCAGAATGAAAATAAAGACTCTGAATTTGCTTTGAATTTGATTAGGAGGCAGAGCAGCTTATCGGGGCTCTTCGTGTGAAAGACATTTCCATTTAAGCACTTCCTGTGCTGAGAGGTGCATAAAATGGCTCAATTACATCGAGTGTCTCCACAAGCCAACATTGTCATACCTTTCTCATTCACGCAGCCTTTGACTCTGCAACCTTTTGAAAGCCAGCAGGGTGTAATATCATGCATGAATATGTAATGCATAGATATTACAAGAGCGACTTAACTTTTGAAACACGGCTGCAAGCTAGTCAAAGAGGGGCCCTTTGTAGATTTGTGGAAATTGTTCCACTTTCTGGGTCACAAAAACCGTTTCCCAGCATCCATTTCAGTAGATATTTGTTGCTGGCGTTGTTGATAATGTTGCATCATTGTCGCCCTGGTTTGTGCTACATGCAGCAGTGGCGGGGTCACGCAACCAAGGGTTCAGCTCTAACTGGGAGTTTTAAAACCACATTTTTCTGATGCCAGTTGTGGCAACCGCAGTAAACACAGGTTTTCTTCCACGGTCAAAGAGCAAGGATCAGGCTGTCATTGTCCCCTTGGCAGGAGCAAGAAGGGTGATTACTGTCTTCCTGAGCTGTCCTTTCCTCATGTCTAGGTCAGTGAGAAAATGCAGCGACTCCCAATCACTTTCCAAATTAAAGAGCAACCCCTGGCAGGCTAGAAAGCAGTCCTTTGTTCCCAGTGTGCAAAGGCCATCAGTCTGCAGTGTTTCATCAGCTCAGCGTGTGCTCACAGGTAGGTTTGAGGAGCACAGCGAGAGGCTGGAGAGGCGAGGGAGCAAGCACACAGGCATGTTTTATTGATCAGCACAAGACGGGAGAAAGCCCACGAACATGAGACTGAATAATCTATGAGCCAGGAGGGAGGAAACAGAGATCTGTGGGGCGCTGAGCTTGAATCCAGGAGGCAGCGCAGACAGACAAGCTGGTGTGACTTCACCTTCCCGGTGCTCAGGGAGGAGTCCAGGCGTCTCAGGCTGCGTGTGCACCACCTTAACATGCTGTTTTTGTGTTGGAGGGAAACAGGTGGGAGGCTAATGGTTCTTGTCACACCTTTTATCACATCCTGGTTCACTGTGAATAGATTTGTGTTATAAATGGTTTCAGAGAGAAGGGCTTCCACCTTCTTCTGAGAAAGTGAAAAGAGGTGTAAATTCATAGAAAATTAGTATTTCTTTATTGTTATTCTTGTCTCATTGTGGTCATATTGCTTGTCTTTGTGTTGTGCGTGAAGCTTTTGTGTCTGATCATCCATCCACACCTTTTTTTATCCCCTTGCTGGTGTGTAATGACCCACCACTTTGGTCTGATGTAATCCTTCTTTGGTGGTGAAGTAATTCACTAATCCCGTTTCACCATTTTCACACCCATGTAATGTAGGAAGATATTCCGCTGGGGCCCGACCCAACATACTGTAGCTGTGACGTCATAGGTGATCCGGATCAATACGCTGCAGCGATTCAGGGTGGCACTGCACCCTCTCCTCAGCTGACTTAATGCCATAATGCATGTGACATAAACTTCTGCACTTGTTCAGTATTATTTTTGTTAGGCATTTATCGTGCAGAGTTGGCCTGAGGGGGGCGCTCTGGGTAAAAGATCCCACTGGAGTGGAGCTCCCCCGTGCACTTTGCCGAGCTTAGGCCGCATTGAAAGACCTTTTTCTAATAAGGACATATCAGCACTGTGCAGAGTTGTAACGCGTGAGTAAAAATAGCTCTTCTTATACCGAGTTTGAGCCATCGGGCACGAAAGGGAAAATTCCTGAAGAGCTTTATCAGTAAAGTATAGCTTTAGTTCTATTTTAACATGGATGTGAGCTGGGAGCCAGGAGGAAGTCAGTCAGTCCAGTCGCTTCTCTGATGAGGACCACTGTAATGTTCCCGCTGTGTGGCTACAAAATGTGAATGTCGAATAAATTCTGATAAATATTTTCTGTTTCTACACCCGCAGGGCATCTGGCTTTAGAATTAATGAGCTTCCCCCTCCATCCTGACACGTTTGCGTGACCTTCTTGCTGTTTCAGCTGCAGCTCAAATGATCAGCGAAGTGTTCATTTGCTGTATTTTTTTTGGTTCAGGGATATTTAAAAACCATTTTGACATTAGTAATGTCTTTATTTCAGTGGCTGTTTTATTTGATTATGATTTATAACGCCACTATTTGCAGAGATGTCTTGGTTTGCACGTTTTAACGTGAGATTTTAAGTATTTCCAGGATCCTTTGATTGTTTTGGGAGTTTTGCTCCTCTGGTCAGGTTGATTGAAGGCAGAGACAAAGGAACAAACAAATGAAACATTCAGACGAAGGTGTGGTAAACGTGCCGGGATGTAAAGTAGAGGGTGTTTTCCATGGGGCTGTGTGCTCAGAGTTTGCTGGGTTATACTCCTCAGCAGAGGGAAAAGGGCCAGAGGTGAATGAATGAATCTCTGTCACTGGAGATGCAATTGGTGCTGGGTGGGGGGTCTGGGCTGAAGTCTCCCCACTACTTTTTGATTTAAATTCAGTGCGGTCCCCTGTCCCTCCTAAATCCACTGGTGGAAAAGCTGCATGTTCGCAGTGCGTGAAGTTGCAGCGCTGCTTGTTTTATTCACTGTTTAAGTCCTAATTTGTTCCATGTTACAAACTATTTTAATAACTTCAGGATGCAGTCGAGAGACTTCGGTGACTTTGCATGCTATTTCCTGGCTAGGAAAGTTTATCAGTGTTATTCCACCTAAAACCGCCTCAGCATTTCTGGCTCAGAAACAACAACCTGACGAGCGTTTTCATTGGAGCCAAGACATTTAATACACTCCATGGCAGAAGACATGCACTTGCAGCATTTTCCTATCTGCACTTTTACTTTTGAACACATATATGAACAGAAAATAATTTAAAAACAGTTTTTTGGTTTTTTTTTTTTTTTACAAAAACAGTTAGTCTTTTGTACATCTCCATAATACTGTTTCATAGAATGTATCACAAACATTAGCTTTTGACACAGAGTGAAACAAAGATAATAGCTCAGTTATTACACTGTCACTGTGCTTGTTTGATAGTTAGCAGGAAAAACGGTGAACTGGTGCCATCTGAAGGGGAACGTCATGTTGAAGAAGAGTCTGTGGGGCACGGATGGAGGGGAAAGAAGGAGGAACGGGGGTCTATATTTGTAACTCTTTGAGGAAAAGCACTGTTTTTTTAGGCGTAAAAAGTCTCTACTTTCACTGACTGACAGAACATTGTCATGGAGAACACCAGGCCCAGGATCTGTAATTAAAAGAAAAAAAACAAATCAGATGAACGAGCATGAAGGGAGCATGAACTTCCATCATGCTGTAGCTATTCTGACAGACATCGCACTAGTTGTTGTGAATTTTGATAACCTGTTAGACTCAATCAACCTGCTTTTCCCCCTTTTTTAATCAGATTTGT
The DNA here is from genome assembly GCA_015343265.1 of Pao palembangensis. Lineage (NCBI taxonomy): Eukaryota > Metazoa > Chordata > Actinopteri > Tetraodontiformes > Tetraodontidae > Pao > Pao palembangensis. Next base: position 15,380,528 of record CM027081.1, read on the forward strand.
GCTATTAACGAGTAAATGCTGTCATTTCTCTCCTGTATCTCCTTCATGCTCTCGAGGTTGTGCTGGTAGATGAAGCAGACCTGATGGAGCTGCACTACCTGAGCCACTTCTGTGAGTGCAGTTTTGGTTTATGCTACTATTAGTGGTGACGGCTCTGAAAAAAAATCCAAAACTGTCCCAGGATCAGCGAAAAAGGTTGGGAATAGGGAAATGCTAACTGCCTATATTTCCACCTGTTTGTCCTGTTTGCACACCAGAAATTGATGAAATTGATTGACAATCATTATCGCCGCCTAACTTCATTTTAATGTTGTAGTTTTAAAGGCATATTTAACTCAAAAATGAACCTTCTAAACATCAGTATAGCTGAACACACAGATCCTGTGCAGTGCTGACATTGTTTGCTCAGCTGGGCTGCTACTGTCCTGCTTTCCACCCAGCAGCTGGCTGCTGTGCACGTTTGTTGATGCTTTTGGCCCACTCAAAAACTGTCAGGGAAGAAGGGACTGAGCAAGTGTTTCCACAGCAACAGTAAATACTGACGTGGAACCAAATCACATCCACACAGCATTCCTTTTTAAAGTCAGAAATCCTTCAGCCCAACACCATACTTTTATGAATTTGATGAATTTCTTTCAAAATGTTTCTGAGGTGATCACAAAAAAAAAAAAAGGATGGACAAATGTTGTGCTGATGCACAACTCTACACTTTTAAAAACTTAGGAGTGTTTGATAGAGAATGTTTTTGCTGTGTTTATGTTGCGCCTCAACATAACAGCCAAACTGTACCTTTATTCCCAAGCCTATGCAGAAGTCACAAAAACAGTAAGATACAGTGAAGCTGCATTGTTCATTTTAAGTTACAAACCATGATTTAATTTGCCTTTCCTCCACAAGTGCAGAGAATAATTGCTTATTTATTGTCTAAAGCTGTGAGTGAGCAGGCAAACATGGTGATATCTGCCATGTTTCATCTGGTGTGATTGTATGCGGCTAATTTAACTGGTTTCGCTGCCTGGAGAATATTTTTTTTTAAAACAACACAGAGAATCTGGTGTCTACAGCGCCGTCTGATCTGGCTCTCTCAGACTGCAGGAGCACATACTGTAGGCTACCACTCCACTGGAGAGGAGCTGCGGAAAGTCACACCCTCTTTGGTTTTCTCAAAGGAAGCGTCTCCATCTGAGTGCTGAGCTAATGACTAATGGCTAAAAATGTAAATGCATTAAAGAAAGTGTAATTACCTGAGTAAGTGCAGTGCATAGAGCAAAGATCCAAAGGGCTACCAGGTTCTCATTAAGCCAGTCCTTCACGCGCTCATAGCACGGCTGTGGAGACAAATAGAGAGGGAACAAATATTATCTGAGGGAAATGGCAGATGCATGTAGATGTCAAGTGTTACAGTCTGCTGGCGTGCCATTTACAGCGCGTCTTCTCCCGCTGCACAGAGAGGCTGTGGCAGAAAATGTTCTCTGACTAAAAGATCCCCTGTGGCAACATTCTTATCAACCACCCCTCCCCATTTCTTCTCTTTTGACCTAATATTCTTCAGGGAAAGTTTCCGAAAATTCAAGCAAGTCCCCACCGTCCTTATCGCCGTGCAAATGTGCAAACACCATTTGAATGTCACTTTGTCTGCGCTGGACGTGTCATCTCATTTGAATGCATTCTTGTTCTTGTTTCTGCAATTTTACTGAGACATTTTCAGCAATTAAAGCTCATTTTAGTCACTTAAAAATAAATGGAAAATGTCCCTAAACTACCTGGAGTCAGAAAAAAAATTCTAATTACTCATAATAACAAGGATAATGTCTGGGGACGATGATGGGGAAAAAACAAGGAATGCATCATTCTGAATAACAGCCTTAACTGATGGTAAGTCTAATGTTCAAACACAGCTAATTATTAAGTTGTTATTTTTAATTCTCGTACTGTACTTTGCGTGAACTGTCTGTTCTGGGAGGTTGGGCTTCTGTTCTGAGGACATTGCTCATTTCTCCAGGCTTCTCTTACCTGCACTATAGTTTTATTTTCCAAATCGGCTCATATCAGGATGGTGATTCAGAGCCGGGGAGAACGGAAATGACACTCTGTGTAATCTGTCCTGAATTTTCTTTGCCGTTTGAAATATTAGGCAAACAGAAATATATTTCCTGAGTGCCAGATAAGATAAATCCACATTGTATCAATAAAGTCATACAATCAGACACTTTCAGCAGCTCCGAGCGTATGAATTCTATTTTTATTGTCACAAAAAATGAAGAGCTGCATTTGTTATCGTGTGGCAGAGCTCCAGCACTAGGAAGAGAAACTATAAGAGTTTGTCTGGTGTCCTAGTTTAACAAATCTGAGAATCTGATAAGGTTTCTCCAACTTTAACATCCATATTAACCACCACTGCCGTGTTGTTACGGTGTCTTTGTGCCCAACAGATTACTGTATTGCTTCCCAGTCTCACTCTGCAGAATTTACTGCATTTTTTGCTCCCAAAACAGCATGATCATGTAAAACCTGTGTAGACTAATTATCTCCAAGATATTAAGGGTCACTTTAAACAATTGCTCTATTAGTTAATACAGTTACATCACCAAAGAAAACAGAAAAATTGATTTTTAGCACTCTGCTGGGCTTTGTCAGTCATTCTGGCCTAAATGAAGCTGTCAGACGGTGGTGTAGATGGGGAGGCTATGTCGCTCTAAGTTATGAAGTGCTTCTTTTTCTATAGGCTAGCATTGAACATCTGCCAGGAGACGTTTAAATGGGGATGCGGCAGAAACGGCTATCACCCCAGAACAGAGATTCCTGAAATAGAGTTCATTTCTCTCAGATATCATTCCTGATACTGACCAAAGCACCCTCACAGCTACCCAGATAATGGCAAATGGGGTCTGGGTGGAAGAGCCACCTTGCCTTCCGTGACTACGCTGAGATGTGATCTCAAGAACGTTTCGGAATCTCGATGTATTACCCTGGGTGTAAAACTGAAACAGATCTTTTAAAAATCGCTCTGCAATAACTGGAAATGAGCACTAGCCCATGGCTGCAAATTAGGAGGTAAAAATAGAGCAACTCTGCTGAGACATTTGTAGGTGCACCACCCTGCTGTTTACGCTGCAGCAGATTTGAGCTCTAATGTTCAATAATTCCGTCTGTGTCGGAATGAGCAGCTCCTGGAGGGCAGACTGAAGAGCTCAACTCCATGTAGGATCAGTCCACACCTGGCTCTGGGGTCCACCGTATTTACACTGCATGCGTGTGAGTATGACTCCCTCCATGTGTGACTTGTGGTGTATATATGTGTGTCTTTTATTGTGTGTGTGTGTGTGTCCAGGGTTAAACACAGACAGAATGTAAATGGTTATTTAGGTACCAGAGTTACCAATGAATTTTCTAAACAATCATGGAGAAATGTTTGCCATTTCTAAACGTCTGTACCCATAATGAAGACATATATCGGACACATCTAATCTTTTTCTACAGGAAACATCTGTTTTTTTGATGCCTTCATTTTTTCTGTTTTATTGCATCAGCTGTGTCACGTCTGACTTGACAGTGGGACCGTTGTAATCATATCTGCTCGTGATGTTCACTCATGATGATGTATTGGGGGTCTCTCCGACATTACTGCTCACAAATGGAATACTGGATGTGCGTTTCGCCCCTAATGATGAGAGTTGCATGGAAGGAATGTCGTTTTCTAATTTTTATTCCAACAGTATTTCTTTTTCTCCGTGGAACTGAATAAATTAATGTTAATCTGCGCGGCCGATTTATCTTCCTCAAGAAAATGTACTTAAACTTTAACCATGACGGTGCCTAATATACAGTATATGCATGTGTGATGAATGTGTTTCTTCTTCTGATTGTTCTGTCTCGTCTCCTCCTCCTTTTCTGCCCAACTGTCCATCAGAAGGAGGTGACCCCATTAACCCTGGCCCTGCTCTGGGTTTCTTCCTGTTCAGGGCTGTTCCTGCCACTGCTGCTTGCTCTGGGGTCAGACAGTCCTGATTGAAACTGGCGCCATACAAATAAAGCCGAGTGGAACCGAACCAGGTGGACCCTTGAGATTTTACGACTAGTACTCGGTTACAAACACAGAGAAGGATCTTTTTATTTTCTTTTCATTTAGACAAGTGGTTCAGTTTGTTAAAGCAGACAATGAAATACGATCCAACAACTGGGGCCTTGGAGTGTCCGGTCAATTCCTGCAGCCTCTGGGCGAGAGGCGGGAATGGTTCGCAACGTGGGAGGAATTCATTTAAAGATGTGCCAAAAGAGAAGCATTAAACACAAAGATGTAATGGATCCGATTGGTGTGTTCCATCCCACCTGGCACGTGGCTCAGATCCTGAGACGTGAAATAACAGTGAATGGTTTGCTTCTAAAGCATTCCAATGCTCATGAGTCATTTTAATCCTTTTATTGTTGATAGAATATAGGAAAAGAAAAAAAGTCAAAATATAAGAAAAATGGGTTTTCCGCATCATTAATGGGATTAATGTCCTTTACTGTGGGAGAAATATAAAACATATTTGAGTTATTTAGATTTAGTTCTCCACCTAGCTGAGATTACAGTACATCAGGTAACGTCTGTATGAGTTAGAATTTCCTTGTTTGACAGAGGAATACCTTTAGGTTTTGAGGGCTGTGCCGCGACATCATAATTCTGACCCAGTGGGGCTTGTGTGTAAGGTGTTTGCCATTTTAGTTTTTTCATGCGTCCACCTAGACGCAGCATTTTGTGCACTTTCCCTTCATCTCTGTGCCTTAGTATTGAGTCAGTACATGGTTTTGTTATTCAAATGTAAGAGCACATACTCTCTGACTGAATATTTGTGTTCATTATTGTAATGGAAGCAGACAGTGAAGCTAACAAATGGAATATGTGATTAAATCCGCTACTTATCTCATCATTTTTACGTAACAAATTGTAGTAGGGACAGCATTTTAACAGAACTTACTGGAAAAAGGTAGCTTTAATGATGACATGGGGATGAGCCAAGTCTTTACCAACTGTTATTTCTATTTTAGGGTGTTTAATTTGATGCGGGGCTGTTGTCTACTGTTGGATGGAGGTGCAGACGCCCATGTGAGCAGTTCTAGGAAAAGGTTACACTTCCTGGGCAAATGTCAAAAGGACAGCTGGTGCATTTAAGGGTTCGTGATTTGCATCAGAGCCGCGTGTTTTCACACCTCTGCAGCCGCGGATAAACAGCAGGTACTGATGGCGCTGTGCCGTGCGTATGTCTTATATCAATGTGACAGCGTACGTATCGGAGGAATCCATGCTGAGGTTAATGTGAGCGCGAGGCAGAATAGGTGTAACCTGTAGACTTCTAACCTGCTTTTCTTCTATTGTGAATTGCGAAACACCAAACCTGTCCATCCTTTGTTGCTCCTGAGACCTTCTTGGCCAGAAATGAAGGAAAGAAGAAAGGTATATAGAGCATATTAGTTATCATCCCAAAACGAGGGACCAAATAATTAGATCAGATTAAGAAATAACGTTCAAAGCTTGACATTTGCATTTAAATGAAAATTGGCCATGTTTGTGATTAGCTGACTATTTTCCTTCAGCCAATTTTTCCTTTTCAAAATTGTTCTTGAGCTATTAAATGAACCGTTTTCCTGTAAAAATTCAAGTGGATCTTTATCGGTATTTGCTGGTGCTAAGGCCTTTTGTACTACTTGTTCCTTTCATTACTCTTCACACATTCGGAGAGATGTGCTCGTCCTCTGTATGCCAACAGTGTCTGGATGTGTTTGTCTAGCTAGTACATGCCAGTGATGGGTAATATGTTTTGCTGTGTGAACAGTAGCCTCATCTCCATATTTGATCAACCGTTAAAGCATCGTGTCAGGTGAATTGCTTTGATCTTTTTTGTGTATTTAGGTGCTTCAGTTTCTTGTTCAGATTTGAAAGGTTCATTACAGATAAAGACAGAGCGTGTATCGCCACTTCCTCCCAACTTGCAAAAATGTTTGAGAGGCAGTCGTTTTGTTTAGGAAGTGCTAATCCAAGGAGTTTTCTGTTTGGTCCCCCAGAACAAAGGAAGAAGGTATGGCCAGTGTGGCAGAATTTACCGCTGTCCACCACGTTCCTGGGTTGTCCCGACCACAGTTGTCGCTGTATTCCAGGCAGCAGGAGTCTGGCACGCGGGTGGCGTTGTAGACTTCAAACCAGTCTGTGTGGTTGGTGACCCCACAGCAACGAAACTGCAGCAGAGTCGAAACCAGCGCTCGTTACATTACACAGTAATCCCTCATAGATAAGACAAAATTGTTCACCTGCCAAGAATGAAAAGTTATAATGAATACAACAAAACTGATATGTTCTGAACAGCCTGAATCTTCCTGATACTGATCCATTCTCTATTTCAAGGGAGAGTGGCTCAATTCATCAGTTCAGTAAACAACCTTTAAACGCCTTCATCCTCCTGATTTCCTTAAGTGAGATCCACGTGGTAATTCACCTCCATCATTGTATTTATCACTTTTACATTGAGCAGCAGTTTCTCCTTTTTTTTTTGTTTTTTACCATTCTCATTTTAAAGAACATTTTCTTGCTGTTGTTTAACATTCAGAAGGACCTTCAGGACCTTCAGGGACTGTGCCATATCTCCAGTCCTGGTGCTTTGCATCCATGATTCATTTGTAGAATCTCTAAAGAGACAGCTGACTTTTAATACTCCTCTTTTATTGAATCCAGGCAACAACTCAGGTTTGACGCGGACGTCGTCGCATCGACATTTTTTATACCGTGAGTCCTCACGTTCTGCATAACAGACATTTCCATTAATGTTCAGCAACACATGGATGCGCTAATATAGACCGTAATGGTGCCTGTGACTGCAAATTTAAAACAAATATGAAATAAGGGGTGTCTCCTCGAATCAATTAATCAGATCTTAGAAGTGTCTTTTTAGACGCTCACATCGGTTTGAACGATCATCCAGGCGTTGGTCAGACCCACGTTGCCCTCTGTGCCGAACAGCCGCAGCCCCTTTTTCAGATCCCTCTGAGCGTAGTGATCAATCTGCAACAAACGAAACAGAAAAAATAGAGAGAAAGCTATTGAAAGGATGTATCAGGCTGAGCCATGTGCGATGGGATGAGCTTAGTGCTTTCTATTTATATCTCAGACAACAGAGCAAGGACCTGCAGCGTGCTCATGCGTCGGCAAATGTATCTAAATGTATCTAATCAAATGTACCGCAACAACATTCGGGCACACAGGAGGGAACTTTGCCACTGTTCTATCAACAAGCTTGCTGGAAAATCAATAAGCGGATCCTTTGGGTTTAGGTTAGAAGATCAGTTTCAGCAGCGCAAAGCTAAATAAACAAGATAAAATCGTAACAGAATCAGCTTTTGGGTTAAGCTTTGAATCAAAGAGGACAAGCTGTATTTGTGAACACAGTTCAGCGATAAACAATCTTAAACACACCGCGGCTTATCGCTGACTTTTGTTTAAAATCAACAGCTCCATCAGTGAGCAAACACAACCTGTTCACACACACACACACACACATGCAAAAGCATGCCTGCTCTTGAGCTATGTTTACGCATTTGAGTAATAAATCTCATCACAGATCAATCACGGTGCAGTGACCTTTTTGCAGCCCACACCGCAGGTAGGTTTGCCTCTGCTAGGGCTCCTGAAAAACACCTCACAGTGTGTTATCTTCTGGTTTCCACCATATGCACCATCAGTTGGCTGCAAATTGGTAATGGCAGCTAGCTGTGAGTGGGCGTATATTACATGACTTTTTCCCAACTACAATACTGTGTCAGTATATATCATTATAATCATTTATGATGTGTGAACACAGTTACATCAGCTTTTGGAATCAGCGCCTCGAAGAAAAAGATGAAAGACAATTTTGAGCAAAGGATCAAAGGACACAAAGTTAAATTTTAATTCTATTTGTAGGATTTAGTTGAATCACTATCACCACATTACGGCAGTGTAAAGCGCTCGAGAATGTAAAGAGTCGTCCGGATGGACCAGATAAATCTTCATGTCATGAAATTAAGTTCTGAGTGTAGGAAACAGACAGCATAAGCAATGGCTGTACTTGTACCCCAGTGTTGATGGTGTTCTCGGAGGCTGAGGTCTGTCCTTTAACGACACCAAGCAATTCAAAGATGGTCCATCAATTATTTATGGAGCGAGGATACGAGAAATGGGAGATGTACTGTATATATAGGAGCGCAGAGAACAGAGAAGATGAGACGAAGAGCGCAGAGATGAGAGATGGCAGTGGGAAAGAGATTGGGCGCAGGAAAAATGTAAACGCTGAAAAGAGGAGAGTGTGAGCCAGATGGCAATGAAGGGCAAAATCGACCTGGGCAGATGACAAGGTTTCATAACCCACAAAGCCCATAGTATTCCCAGCATATGGAGGAAAAAAAGATGACGCTATTAAAGAAGTATGCATGATGGTGCTCGTAGTCCAGCCTCCCCTCAGGTTCTTGTGATAAAGTCACGGGCTCTACACTGCTGATCATGGTAGCGCGTCAGTGGAAGCAGCGCTCTTCCTGCAGGTCTGCGAGCTGGTCTGATCTCTCTGAGATCACCTCACTCGCGCTCCTCTTTAGGTCTGATGTCAAATTTGAGCTTTTTCAAATGTGTGTTTTGTTGCTTTTCCCCTGTGATCATCTGATGCTCTCAGACCTGCTTTTTGTGCAGCGTGGAAGCTATTCCACTGGATTACCTGCACCAAGGTCATTATTATTCTTTTCTACTCACTGAAGAACTACTTTTGATCCCATTCGCATCGTTGTTACGTTGTGGTTGGCTCCAATATCATGGCAACGATGGTTGCTATATCAACAGGCTTTTTGTCATTTACAGAGTTCCTGTAGACTTTTGTACCTACACCACAGCTTTGAGAACAACAGGACATCTCGTATTATTTCTGCTACGGTATATTCAGCTGGTTTACAGCAACCTCGTAGGTATTTTTTCCATCTACACATTTGAATGTAAGTGCATCGATTACTGTGCTGAAAGATGAAAGAAAGAAAGAAGAACATTCAATTATTATAGTGTGTGTGTGAGACAGAATCACATGGCCCTGGAGAACCCTGGACATGGTACTGTGGGCAGGTCCTTGTAAAGCTGTTTTTGTCTTAGTCTGAACCATAAAGGTCTAACAAAGCTAATACAGTCTGAAAGAGCTGAATGCCCATCACAGTTGCATAGCTAACCCGACGACAGCCCGCTAAAGCATAAACGATGAACCCCACCTGAGTAGGATAAACTTTCTAAACCAATTTCCTTTTGGGTCCAGGTGAACAGCTGATTCCTGCCCAGAGGAGAATAACAAAAGAAACAACTAGCTATATTTGCATAAAGCAGTTGGAGGGTGTGAAAGAGATTATTTTTGTCAAAAGAAATGTGATCTATAATGGAAGCTAAAGTGGTTACAAGCTGGAAACAAAAGAGCAGAGAAAGATGAATAGACCGCCTAAGAGAAAGAGTGGCTGGTTGTGCAAACGTGAGCAGACACCAGCGGTGGACCATCATGAGCTGCCTGTTCACTGCCTCAGAACCTATTCAACAGCGTTCGTGTTTGGTTTTATTTCAGTAGTTTGAAATGCAAAAACAGGGTCGTAATTAACAAACCTAGAGTTAATTTAAGGAGCTTGATTTTTCACCTCTTATTACGGATGATAAAATGCTCGGTTTAAACACGTAATCTGATGGCCTGCCCTGCTCACCTACCTCACACTGATCAGCTCCAGCTCCTTTCCCGAAAAACAACGTTTTCCCTTTTTTCCCTGAAGATTAGATTCTCTCATTCACCGACCAATTTGGAATTCTTTCATAGGTGATTATTCCGGCTGGAGACATGACTGCTGCCTACCGTGACTTGCAGTTTAATTCCCCTGACTTGAGACATAAGCTCTAAATCCTTGATGCATTTCTGACAGGATTAACACCTCCCCAGGAAATCCACATATGTTGTACCTGCGCCTGAGAGCACTGAGCCATAAACTCGAGGAATAACCCTTGAATTTTAGAGTGGACGTGGACTCTGAGAGGGGTCCTCAGTTAAAGAATGAGGGAACTTGCACACAAAGTCTCTCTTGGTTTTGGGGGAAAGAATTTTCTTTGAATTATTTAAATTGCCCGGCGTTCACCTTTATATTAATCTACTGGTGCTATCCCGTGTAGCTGGGTAAATCAATTAGAAACCCTGTGAGGGTTACTTAATTACAACCCTCACCAGGAGCTGAGTGGGATCAGTTCCTGATGAGCACTCTGAGAACCATGTGATGCCAAACCAGGGTGACGATCAAACGGCTGTAATCAGATTTAGTTATTTGTTCACTGATATTTGAAATTTCAACACAAATATCTATATATTCACCCCCCCCCCCCCACGTCAGCATCATAGAAAATATTTCGTGCTGCCGCATGAACAAGATTTAACCCCTGAACAAAGATGTCATCCTCACATTTGTTCAGGTTGATGTTTAAATCAGATTCTTTTGCCGCTTCATTATTATGCAGGAATGTCCATATTTTTGCATTAATTTTCCACATTTTGAGGTAGGGGTGAAGTAGAGCCTTCTGGTAAATGGGTGCAGGAGTAAACACACTCACAGCATTTAACTGCTGTGCGATGGAGTCTGATTGACCTCCTGACCTCAAGTGCAGACTTTGACCCAGCTCTCTGAACAGGAAAATCTGCCTCTAATGTCAAAGTTGCAGGCAGGGAGGATACACTTAATAAAAACCATGAGCATTTTTGTGTGAATGCTGGAGTGTAAACTTTTGACGTGTCACACTCCTGTGAAGGTGATTTTGAGACGGTGTCTGTCTGTAAGTGGCAGGATGTCGTTAGAATCATTCCAGGTGACATTTCTGTCCAGACTGGCTGTACAAGTGCCTGGTTGTGTCTGTGAAGAGTTGCAACATCCTCTCCACTACTACTCTAGATGAGTAGTATTTGGAATTCAGCTCCCTGAATTCCAAATACAACCTCCCAGCCTGCCGAGAAAACCCAAGCAGACGACAACTCCATGTAGAAAGACCCAAGCCCGGGACCTTCTCGCTATAGGGTGGCTACACTAACCACTGGCCCAGATATTTATTTTAACCAGCTGGACTGGAATTCCACGTTTCTGCTATGACGCTACTGAGACAAGAGGAGTATTTCTGACCACTCCTCCCATGTTCAGAGACACTCTTGTTCTATTTTTAATGACTGGCTCAACTGTGGGAGGGCAAAAGGCCGTAATATCAATTATATTTTCACCCACTGGGAAAATTCCTCCACTCTTCCCTCAAGAAGTACAACATCCAAATAGCAACATTATCGATTGGGAATGCAGTGGATGGCACGGCACTGTCTTCCCCTGGGAACAGAGAAACCTGCCCCTGACTCGCCAACAACCACAATCTCGCTTCCTCCTGCTACACCTTTGCTCCAAATTGCTAGATTGCAATTACAGTATTTTGAATCATCCGCTTTGCTAATCCTTGATATTGTACGCGTCACTCGAGCTGCTCCTTCATCTGACAATCCAAAACCCCCACCTGCTAACATCCTGCCTGATTCTGATCATTTCCATTTGCCTCTCATCGCTCTGACACGCGTGCATCTAGTGAGTTATTGGCCAGAGGTGTATGTCTGGTTACATTTCTCCAGATGAAAAGTTTCTCAGCCTTGGAAATGTGTTCTCACAGCGGTGCTGCGTTTCGATATCTTCACAAGCTAAAATGTTTGGGCGCCTGATAGTGAAGCCGTAATCATGTGGAAAAAAGGAGGGTACGACATTCAAAATGGGATTTCTGGGAGTTGTCTTTGTCATGCATCGTATGATGTTAGCGCACAAATTGTTTTAGCTGCTTCTCCAGTTAACCTTTTTGTTTGCAGACTGAGCGAGTTTGATATTCAGGAGCCCACCTGGATTCGGAAATGACGCACGTCAACAGAAATTATCGTGAGGCAGCAACTGACTGAAAGCAGGGTTTTATTTCCAGGCATGTCTTAAAGATTTACACAGAAATCAATGTAGACGTCTCTGGAGGGAAAAGCAGAAAAGCATGTTGATAAGCTAAAACTGTGAAACTGGCTCAAAAATTGGAGATGGGCTAAAGGGTGCTTGATGGGTTTTAACAGTAAGTAGGGATCATTTATGCTCTCGCGATCAAAGGATGTGAGTAAAACAGCAGAACAAATGAGCTCTCTTGTTTAATGCTGTGTCTCGTGGTATACGGCAGTTGGTTCAGTGCGACTCTGACAATGAGCCACCTGCCTGTGGACAGGTGAGAGCAGACTTAACGTAAAACTGTTGTAGGCGGCTGGAATGCAATCCAGCACTGACGGGACAATTGGCGTTTCCAGGCTTCCAGGTACAAGAACCCCTGAACGGAACAGAAATGTGTCTGCCAGAAATAATTAAACTCACTCTAGCAGTGAAGTCGTTTGCGCAAAAAAAAAAAAAAAAAAAAAAAAAATGCAATTCCTCTGGAGGTAAATGTAGAATTTTTGATCTTGGGCTGTTTAAATGCAGATAAACTGGGATGTATGTGCCAAACGTTTTGTTTGTAACATATCTGCACATGAATATCAACATATTTCTGTGGCGTGTCAGACGGACGCGTATGTGCGAGTGTGTCTCTACTTGGTGTTTGAACATTTAGTCTTGGATAATCAAGATGTGACTTTTTCACTGTGTATTTCAACCTTCATTTCCAATATACAGTAAATGCTGTAGCTGAGAGGTGAAAATGAGACCTTAATTAATTCGGCAGGAAGCACAAAGTTTTTACAAGTGACACCATCAAAGTGAAATACACACATGTGCTGTCACCTGGGCGGGAGCCACCGTGGCTCATTTTAACGGCCCGGCTGCCCTCTGGGTCAGGGATTGGGCTCTTTCGAAATCTAAGCTAACCGCAGCTCTTCATGGCTCCCTCTTTACAGCAGCTTTGCCTCACCTTGACTCGAGCCAACTCACACAAGCGGACAGCAAATCACCTGTACTGCAGACCCGTGACAAGTACTTCTATTCTATTCTGCTCTTCTATTATACCTCGTGCAGACATGAGGCAGTGAACTGCAGAGTTAAGACCCTCCTGCTGCACTGACCTCATTGAGAACGTCACGTGTAGGTGAGAATTCCGTGTTGGTTTATTGTGCTGTGGGGAACAAAATTCTGCAGCGTCAGTTCAGTTGCTTTTTAACTCCTGGGATAGCGTGACCTTTTAGAGTTCTGTTACTGCTGTAAATGCTGCACCAGTCCCACAACGTTCAACTCCTTTTTCCAGATCTAACTGCTAATTGCTGCTAGGTCTGAAGATCCTATGCCAAGTCACATGGTCATACTTTAAATACCTTTGCACTGACTGCAGCTTTTTTGGGGTGAAGCGGAGAGGTGAGTGACATGTGCAATGGAGTGATGACATGGAGTTGATTAAGGGGAGACTTTCCTCAAATCTTCACCCATCACTGTCAGAATGACAACTGTTTTGTTGCTATGAGGACCGAAGTGCAGTTCCACGTGAGAGATCTCTGAACATGAAGCAAAGTGGTGGATTTGGGTCTACAAGTGGTGCTTGTACATCACATATCTGACTAATGTCTTCTCAGCGGACCACAAGCAACTCTTCATATTTGGCTTATTTAAAATGAAGGGATAAATCAAAGCCTATTTTACTTCCAGGGTGGAGAAGGCAGCGTGGATGCATTCTGTATAATAAGCGTCTGAATCTCATGCACAATTCATTGATCTGGTTTTGCATTATTTATATCATAGCCACCAAGTGCTACCAATATGGTTGCACAACCGCTTTATACACCCCTCGGGGGGGGGGGACCCATTAAACCCGGGCTGGAAAATACATTCCTACCAATTAAGTGTCAGCATTTTTACTGGGATAGTTTCATTTTAGTGTTATTGCTGTTATCTCTGCTTTTGTTTCTGACCCACAAACATTCCTGCAGGGGTTGTTAGAATAATGAATCAATATCTATTTTCCAGAATAATGACCATCGGTCCCCTTAACCTAACCCTATGGGCAGCAGAGAACAGAAGTCTCAGCTCTTAATGATGAGACACAGGAGAGAACCCGCATGAAACAGTGACGTGATTTATCGCCTCAGACTGTAGTTTCCTAATTGATTTGAGGTCTCAATCACTGGTCTGATGCCTTCTTTGGTGGTTTTATGAGCTAATGTGCAGGAGGAATGCTTTGGTGTGTTGTCCCCTTTTGAAGAGCAAGTCAAGGACTGTGTCCTCCATGCACGCATCCAGTGGAAACACGTGCAACAGCTGCACGAGAAGTTCCAGCAAAGGAACGCTGGAAGCTAAGAGGTTGTTTAAACTATTTTAGTCTTGAGGCTGCCTGAAGAGTGACAACTCTGGATTCCCCTACAAAGGATTCCAACTAATCACAGCTGCGTTTCAGTAATCCAAGTAATATCAGCCTGTGCTGTCGTGTATTAAATGAATACGTGTCTCCAGTTTTGATTTGTGAGCTTAGCAGGAGTGCTGGGCAGCTCAAAGGCTTCTTATGCAGACCACCACTGCACGCTAAGCAGGGAGCTTCTGGGTTGGATTCTAGAACCTTCTTCTTGAGACCCCTGACTTTGTTCTCACTTGCCAGAACATTCAGTATCAAAATAAATATGGTGCAGGGAAATATTTACTTATGGCTATGTTCTGTGAAATCAGTAATTGATATTATTTTCTCATTTAAGGCATAATTAATTGATTCATTTAAGTAATTAATTAATCTAATATGAGTTTAAAAAAATGCTTTGGATCACATCTAAATAACTTAGCAAAGAATCCAAGAAGCCTTAATCAGATGGACTAAATAAAACATATTATAAGAGCTTCAGTATCACCAAAGCAGGCATGCTCGGAAGCCATTGACAGGCTTGTAACTGCAGCGCTGAAGCGTTGCGGCAGATTTTTCTGCACGGCTCCATTCTGCTGCTGCACTTTCAGCCTCCATCGGTTATTCCTCTGCTCGTGTTTGGCAGGGGGTAATTTTCCCTCCAGGTGATAATAAAGCCAAGCAGGCAAGGTTGTAAACTCAGACAGAGATGATAAAAAAAAAAACAAAAACAAACATCTATACATCAATTTTCAATATCATCCCACTGACTCAGACTCATTTTTAGTCTCTCTGACACCTTGAGCCACAGAGGCTCCACTGGCGTTAACCTCTAAGGACCCTTTCATCATCCTCGGGGACCAACAAAGTAAAACAAACGGCGAGCGTTTAAGCCACTCGCAAGATCTGTGAGCCGTGTGAAATGGCTTCCAGCCACGTCATGACTTTTTATCAGGCTTCAAGTAGGTGTAATATAAAGGCCCAGCAAGCGTGACCGTTACTGAAGCCTGGAATGGAGTGCAACCACGTGCGCCTCGTCGCTACACACACCAGTCAGGAAATGGCTTCTGTAGCGTTGCACTCCTGAAGACTCATGCTGGTTTGTACAGTGTGGCAGCAGGTTATACTGGGAAGGAGCCCACTGGTAGTAATGTGTCACTGGTTTTAACACTTTATTGGCCATAAATAACTGCAGGAAGTAGAAACGGGAATCCAGAATGACATGTTTGAGATTTGTTTTTTTAACAAAACCCAGTTATTGGTTTTAACAGCTTTTAAAGGCCATAGTGTGAAATTTGCTGCTGCTGTAGTCATTGGTTGGTTTGGAAGCTGCACACCATTCAGTTCACATAAAATTAACCAGTATTTAAATCCAACAATTAATAACTAATTACATAAAGCAGCATGTAGAAACGTGGTAATGTGGTCATGGTTGGCTTTTTTTATACCAGTTATCTCCCGCGTTGCACCAACTCTGCGTAAGGGCCACATCGTCAATAACGTCTTCACGCTGTTGTCACCAATCGTCTCCTGGGGACGCCAAACTGAATAATTCACAGCCTGAATAATGTGCAGCAGTAACATGAGGGGACAAGGTCCTAAGAGGAAGATCGAAGTGAAGCTTCCTTTTGTTCCATGGGTTACTAATGACCAACGTTACACCACCAAGGACAAACTGAGGCGCCTCTGCAGCAATAAAGGCATGCCAGAGTTATAATAAGACATCAGAGTAAACCGCAGTTTTTATTTACCGGGGTTTAAAAAGTGTCTGCTTTGGTCTTTGCGGAGTTTCGTTTAGAAAATGGAAATGATTGATGTAGGTGGCTGCAGATGAGTACGTGTCAGCGGTAGCACCTTTAATTACAGTGCTCGCGTTTATTAGAACTCTCAAAGTCTGATGCACAAACTTCCCATCTGATATATAATCAGTTGGAATTCTATCAGCATTGAAAACAAGGTGAGCTGAGGTTCACAGCAATTTTCTGATTAGTTCCTAATTAATTAAAGATCAGTTTTGAAATCAGTTGCTGTTGTTGTCACCCGCTGTAATTACATTTGAGTAAATTAATTAAAACCTACGGAACTTTTTAAAACCTAAATTAAAACCTACGGAACTTTACCCCCGTTACAGCAAAACGCACATGAATTGCACATTTATGCGATTACGCTGGAAGCTGCAGCTCTGCATTAGCAGATAAAGTAAGCAGCAGACTTCAAGAGCTTGGCACCTTTCTCAGAAGCCACTAAAAGCATATTTAGAGAACTTGGAGTCATCATTGCTTCAGCCCAGACAGAATGTGATTCTCTGCAGCATTCAGGCTAATCATACACATGCAGCCATTGTGAACACTCCACGTCTGCAGGAATACTGGTTCTTATAGGTTTAATATTGTTTAAAAGCCTTTCACACAGCGCTGCCTTTTTATTATTTCATTATAACGTTCCAAATTCCAGCCAGCAAAACTTTAATAAAGAAGACTGGAGGAGTTTGACTCAACCTTTGATACATAATTAAAATCCCTGAAAAAGCCGGCCAAAGTTTTACCATGGAGCGTGCTGCTCTTCTTTTTCTAGTTACATATGGAAAAGTGCAAACGCTAAAATTCATTACCAAAACAAGGCCATCGTGGGGTCCACTCGAGGCCTGGTGATATAACCCGGAAACAAAGTGGAATCATTTTTTTTAATCATTTTGAGAAAAATGCTAGCTGAAGCGTTTTTTTTTTCCCAACCACGTGAACGCCTCGCCGGCCTCGTCGTTGGGATGAGTCACATTAAAAGGACAGCTTCTATCTGAAAGGTTTTTTTTTTTTCCCCGACACCGCTTATTATTTCCTGTAGCCAGAGAGGAGGTGGGGAGTCACAGGATGTATCAGACATCAAGGGTTTTCCAAGCATCTTACCTCGTCTTGGTAGATGAAGAAGAGCATGATGAACAGAATCTCCAGGAAGAAGATAAGCAGGAGCAAGATGAAGAACTGTGAGACACAAAGGAAGGAAAATTTAATACAGGGTTTATCCGAGAGGAAGAAGAGACCGCTGGTGATGATGGACATTTGTGAAAAATGTCTGAAGTGCAAATTGAAGAGCGGGTCCTCAGATGGTACATTATGGACTGATAACGTAAAATAAATAACACAGGAATGACTGCAGCGCGCTGAAGAGCGACAAATGAGAGTTGATGGAGCCGCGTTGATTGTTAGGCCTCACTATTTCATCCTGACGGATCAGAGGAGAGAGACGGGACAATCACAGCCGGGTGGACAGTCTGGGAGGGGTGATATACAGCGCTCCTGCGTACACTGGGATTGACTAAGCACCATGTTTTATCATGCTGAGGAGCTTCTGGGAGGGTGATGGAACCTCCCGACTGCCTAAAATCGTTACCGCGTCATCCATCAGGTCCTCCAGCCCTCACTCATAGTCGACAGATCCATCAGGGTGTCCACGCGGTGGGGGGATAACTGATTTAGATACACACCTGATATTTGCATTAGGGCTGCGCAACACTGCATTAATGTGTCATTTATCTGGAATATTTGTTTAGAGATACTGTTTCTGCACAATGTGTTTATAATGATTCTCTGATGGCAGCCTACAGCACATCAAAGCATGAAATGAACAAAAAGGTGTCTATCAAAAGCAGCCAGCCGTGTCAGGCTGGAAAGAGCTGTATTTTCTGGCGTGAATGCAGATGTTGCGGATCGACATCGTTGGCATTTCACTGATGTCGTGCGGCCGTGCCGCTTGTTGCCGTGTTCCTCTTGAAATGCTGCTCTCACAGCAGGGCCACCTGTGATAAACTTCTGCTTTCAGACAAGCTCTAAACTTTATGGATGGATTAGGTTCCAGCAGAGCCTAGAGCTGTTTCCATGCAGGAGCTTAGTTTTTCTTTTTGAGAGCTGGCCACAGAAAGCCCGAGACCACGTCAGAGAGTCCAGGCAGATTTGAAAAGTATAGACGCTGTTTTCTGAAGGCATCATCTGTCTTCTGTGTTTTCCAGGCGCTTGCTCGACAGTGGAAGCCGGTTTACAGGAATGCCAAGTTGCCCCGGAGGTCTCGGTGACTGTGGCTGCACGCATGAATCACTGATCGTGGCAACCGTGGAAGCTGGGTGAGTAACTGGGTATCAGCCCTGGTGGTTCTAACTCTCCTTCCTTCTTTTAAAAAGCTGCACTAAAATATCCACAACTGGAAGTGTCATTGTTATTTTTTGTCTTCCACCTTCCAGATAAATTCAGTATATTTTTGGAAGGAAAGGCTCACCAGTGTGAAATAACATGAGGTTAAACAGAAAGCACCTTCACGTTGACTTTCATGATGCGACAAAACAGAAATGACTCTTGACTTAACCTTTAGACAAATCAGGGAAACGTTGCAGCGCAAGAAAAAACTAAAAGTCAAGAGTTGGTGCAGTTGGTCCAGTGATGCTTCATTTGTGCCTCTTTCGTGTTCTTTGGAGAGAGAAGTTTTGAGAAAACAGTCTCATTCCCTGTGGCTGTCTGAACATTTGCCCATTAATCTGCTCCTAAAAGGAAATTTGATTCGCCACCTTTCGACCACAGGCAAGAGCCGGACTCACCGGGACCATTTAACGGGAGAATGGCCGCAGTTTGCGTTTCCAATATACTACACGGAAACTATTGAATTATCTGCTAAATGTGTTACCGTTATGAAATTCCTCATTTCTTTTTATTGTTTTATTGATTTATTGAATTGCAGTAATAGGCCAAAATGAAGATCCATTTGTGAAGAGTGTTAGAAATAATAAAAAAGGTAATCATGGGGGGTGAATTAAGTTAAGTGCAAAGAATCTAATATTGTTTTATTATTATTATTATTATTATTATTATTATTATTATTATTAATAATAATAAAAATAAATAAAGCACGAATGTAACATCCCGGTTGTAATTATGTACACATGTAATCAGCTGGCTGAACTTAGTGTTTTAAGGAATCATTAGCTTCATTTTAGCGTTGTTGCCTAATGAGATGTAAAGACCTTCAGCTTGTCTAGTTTATCAAAAATCTCAGGAAATATTTCAAAATCTTAAAAACGGGTTTTTGTGTGTGAGCGCTGCTGCATGCCCATAGTTTCCCTGTGATAAATTATTCCAAACAAGGACGCAGATCCCACTACGAAGCATCCAAACAACCGCAATATACTAGTTCTGGATCGTCATTGTTCAAAGTGAAAAATGAGTCCGTGTTAGCAGCTGTGGCGAAATAACAGGAAACACCATAAGCATGTTACAGGCTTTACAGCTTAATAAAACTCCCCCAGACACCATGAATGTCATCTGTAAATGTGGAAGAAATGTTCAGTCAGTGCAAGAGACAACAACAGCAAATAAAGACGAGTGTTTCGGCAACATATCAGATGTGCTTTAAAAAGGTGTTTCACTGCAGCCAGCAGCTGAGCAGCAGAGATTATAGATTTAATTTTTAATGGATTTTACATTTTTAAGCATGTTTTGAATGTGGGCCTCGGGGGACTAGCGTCAGCGGCTAACAGGCGGCACACCGTGCGCTGTGACTGTGTCAAACATCCACAGTTCTGCTGGGATGGCTCAATAATGCTTGTTTGCACAAATTAATCAAAACAAATTGGAGCACGTGGCTGGAAATGAATCAATTTGTAGTGATAAACTGCCTTTCATGTGCAGGTATTTGTGCTACTGGTTGAGGAATCTTTGGCCCTATGGGGTATTTGAAAGGATGAGGGCTAATATTCCATATGCAGGTGGGTTTTGGCCTAATCCCTGTTGTACTTGTCTTAAAACTAACATACCTTTGTCTTCAAAAGCTCAGCTCTGCATTGTTTGGTTTAGGTACGTGTGTTGGCAGGGCTTCCGTGCGTTATCTCAGTCTGTAGTCAGATTCCTTGATGCTCGTCCAGGCTGTGAAGCTCTGGTTAACATGGTGGTCAGTCAGGCAGAAGGAGTCTGCGCTGAGCGTGTTTGAGGCGAAAGCTGCTTTGTTTTTACGGGTCGTTTTGTGAGGCTCTCAATCTCTGAGCCGTGTAAAGCTGCCCAGTAACCACCTGCCTCCATTTACACCCCAGTCATCTCACCACTCCGACAAATCTGCCGCGGGTGAGGTCGCAGACGTCCACCATCGACTGTCTGACCTCACTGGTGTCAAGACCTTCAGGAAATATTTGGTCAGTGGTTCCTATTTTAACTACAGGTTTACGTGTTGGATTTGGCTCCAGTTATTATGGTTTGACCGTGATTACTCATTAAAAAAAAAACCCCTCCGGGACTCTTATTATGTATCAGTGGTAGTTAAAGGAAGATGAATGGACGTGGCACGTGTTTTAACAGCCTTAACGTCCCTAACAAAGGTAAATGTGTATGGCTTTTAAATACCACCACCATCATGTGGGTATGTACGCAGCTGGCCGTCACGTGAGGACGAGATGTGGTTGACAGATGATGCTTTTAGCCTCCTCCACTGTTTTGTTACGGCTGTTTTTCCACACTTGTTCCTCCTTACCACCTGTACAACTGCCTGGAGATTGAGACTCCTCATCTTCTGTGCCATAATGAGCCAGGGACTCGCCAGTGAGTCTCAGCATGAGTCCTTAATGACGCATGCTATGGCACCCTGCAAGCAGCTCATAATTGCAGCATACGGCAAGCCTTGCTTTTATTTATTTCTTTTATTTTTCAGATAAAGCCAAAGGGTGACTGAAGCACTTAATGACTGCAGTGGGTGTGAGGCAGCACTGCGCTCTGGCCTGTCTTCTGCATAATAGAGACACTTTTATTGTTGGGAAAGTCAACAAACGTAGTTTTCCAATCAGCACGAACGCTTGCAGAGCCATATGACTGTGTTTCTACAGCTAGCACTGACATTTTACCATCCACAGATGTAAAAGAATGAAGGTCATCCCGCAGTAATGCCACTGTTTCGCATCTCCGTGCCTGTATTATTGCCACCCTCTGCTCTGAGGATTGTACTTTGCAACATGTTGTTCATTTAAAAAATCCAGAAAAAAAAGAGAGGTTGTGCTTTCTGTGACATGTCACTGTTCACACAGTCCAATTCTGCAGAAGCTCAACAGTCAGCACAATGCCTAATGCGGTTTGCTCCAACAGTATTTTTTCTGTGGCCGCTGGCTCTGCTCGTATTGCTGAATGGGTGGAAGTGTTTCCTTTGCACAAAAGCTCCACACAGACTGTTGGTAAAGTTTGAGGGATTGTGTATTTTCTGGACCAGTTGGGTGTTTTAGAGGTAATGATCCTTTGGGTTTATAGAATCATCGACGGTGAGCAGGCCTCGGTGGAGAATAATGGCCTCAGTCTGATTAAAAACCTTTGTGGAGGTGAAGAGAAGGTCTAACTAAGGTGAAGTCTGCGTAAATCAAGCAAAATATAGATATTTGGCAGTTGGAAAGCGAACATTGCACCGCAGTTGCAGAGTTCACCCAGAGGGCACAAGTAGCCTGAAACAGATGAGGATGAGTGGAGCTTGAGCTTGTGCTTGCTGTTGGCTGCAAATACAATCACACTCTACCAAATAGGGGAGTGATGACAAGCTATTGATAGATATTCCTGTCTGACCATCCTGCTGAAGCTTGGTTCCATACTTTTCAGCTCTGTCAGATGAAGACTTTATTTTCTTTTTTGGTTCAACTCTGTTATAGTGCTCTGGTGATTTATAGGCCTCAGCAAAATGCCCTAACATCAGAACTAAAGCAGGAAACTGTCTGACTGTGCATTAAATAAGGTTACATGACGTGTTGGGCTTCTCTGGGAAGTGAAATGTCTCTGAAATCATCCAGATCATGTCAAACTCGAAACATTCTTTGGTGTTATTGAGTTTTGTTGCTGCTACACACCAGAAGTGGATATTTTGGCAGCGAGCGCAGCATCACGGCCTAATGAATCCCTTCATGTACTCTACACCTCTCGCCACTGATCAACGGGCTAATTAGCCCTGAAATTTGAGGGGAGGATACGTCTTTTCTAATCTCCAGGAAGAACAGCGGCCCTTTCACTCATTAGAGCAGACCTATGATTTGTTCTTTGTCATTACATCGGCACAGCTCTGAAATCCGTCTGATCACCATAGGGAAAAAGTCATGGCTCACACTAATGATCGACACACAGACTTATTCCCGCACAGCTCGTAATTACCTGCTTCTGCTGAGCAATTTTTCTTATGATTTATTCGGTTTTCTTCCCACTCAGAAGTGAAGTGGGTCTCTTTTGGAGGGGCTTGTAGAATCTTAACAGCATCACCTTTAGATGAGAAGCGTGTGTGTTTCCCATATTTTATCAGGAAATCTTTTTTAGAGTTGTAGGCTGGCGAAAAAATAGAATAAATAGTTATAAGCGATAACTTAAAATGTTATATTTGCCGCATTGGGCCTCGGCAGAGGACTGTGGTTATATAGTTCTTTAAATAGTGAAACTTGAGGGAAACAACGTTCCCTTAGTTGTTTTGGTTGGCAAACTGGTGGCCTGGTGAAAAGTGAATGTGAGCTGGTACTCAATAATGTTTAGTGGTCAAAGCGATAGCACCCGTTGTTATTTACCGTAAGAAGCAGGGGACGACTCTCTTTGACAGCTCCCACGCATCCAAGACACCCAATCACCATGGTGATCGTTCCCACTGCGATGAGTAGGTTGGCTGCCGACAGGGAGGGAAGGGAGGACGACAGCGTGGCAAAGTTTCCCTGGGTCACTGAGAGCCAGACTCCGACCCCCAGGATCCCACATCCTCCCAACTGTAGGAAAAGACAAGATTTTAGCCTGAATACACCACACCCAGATTCATTTTAGCACACATTCTGGCTTTCAGTTTGAAGAGAAAATTGTTATGGGTAAAAAATCAGCATTTTCTAAAATTCGATTCCAGGCAAGATTGCAAAACAGCCTAGTTTCCTAGCAACCCACATCAAAGGAGTGATTCTACACATGGAAAAGAAAAAAAATCTGTTTTTCTTTTCTGGATTTTATTTGGAAAAGAACTTGTGAAAAAATGGACTCACATCTCTCCAGTAAATTTAAGGCTATTGGCTCCAACTAGCTTCAGGTTAGCATTAGCATCTAGGAACTCCAAATAGCTGGAGTTAGCATTAGAATGTAGGAATTGGTTAGACTCGTTTTTATAAGTGAAAAACAACCAAACAAACAAAAAAATCAATACTAAGCTAATAAGTGTTTACTAATGAGCCAAATGCTAGTGGGTTGAAGTGCTAAGCCAGCATGCTGCTAACTGTAACCACATATTTACTACATATTTACATATTTGACGTAATAACGTGACAAACATTGTTTCTGGCAACTAGATTTGTGTGAATCTGCTGAGTTATTGTTTTCCTCACATTGTCTTTCTATTTCTAGCCATAACATAAGAGTATTAATTTAATGAGCCATTGAGCTGGAAGTAGGGCAGGATGGAAATAAATACACATACATGAAGTGCTCACTGAGGCACGTTTGTGTATCTGGAACATAGCTGGGATTACTGGTGTATTTAGTAAAGGTCTTTGGGTCACTCTTTTCCACAAAAAACCCTAAATACTTTTGTGATGACAAAAAAAACAAAAAATAACTTTTGAGATCAGATTTTTTGGCAGCAGATATTCAGGAAATTATCAATCACAGAGATATTGAGTTTCACTAATGCCACTAATTAATTATTACAACCACTGTCATCTACACATAATTGATTTATCTGTGAGAGAAAAGTATTTAGGACTAAAAAATCTATTCTTTAACCCCGTCTCTCAGCATCCCACTTTTAATCACATCTCAATTATACGTAATAAGATGTTATGAAACTCACAGAGTTTCTCTCTCACACAGAGTGAGAGAGAGAGAGAGAGAGAGACACACACACACACACAACCCAGCTGACTGGATAAGGAGGGATAGGGAAACCAGTGAAGGTGAAGGCCACTCCTTCTGCTCGTGAGATTTACATTTATATTAATCTAATGGATGGATTCTGCCGTGAAGCCAGCGATATTCTCAAGTGAAGTTGTTAGTGGCTGGGACGCGTCAGAGCGGCCTCGTCCTGCTGCAATGTCAGCGCCGCTGAAAAATGCCACATACATGCATAAGGTTGTTATTTTGCAGCTGGAAGTGACTAAATCCAGTCTCCAGATAACGCAGGCCAGGCCAGCACGCCGGGCCGTGGATCCCGCTGACGGGTAGGCATCTGTTTATCTGCACACACCTGAAGCTACACAGGCTGGAAATGAAGGTGTTTGTGCAGGTCTTAGTTGCTATCGAGGAGGTCAGCGTTTTTGTTGACAGCTAAATTTCCAGCTCCTCTTGTAAAGCAGCCTTCCATCTTTATTTTAAACTGGCTGTGCTCACTTGCAGTTTTTATTCATTTATTTCGTTGCGGCTTTTCTGTACGGCTGTTGTCTATGCGGAACGGACTAATTGTGATAGCTTTTTGACATGCATGAGTTTCACTTTCTTTCAGATCACTGTTGGTTTGGTAAGCCTCTCTGAAACTAAACAAAGGACAAGAACAATGGTTTAAGTGATTACAGTCACACAGATTTGCATTATTTAAAGAGCTTCAGCCAGCTGGGCTGCCTCCAACAGGGTTACGCATTTCCAACAAAGATTTGAAGCCTGCGTATGAACGCTGGAGAATGGGCAGGAAGGGTCGAGGAGATGGATTGATGGTGGATCAATAGCCTGTTAATGCTACACCAGCACACATGATTGCACATAAACCATTACATGCACGGACTGTAAAGCCCTCGAAGTTAGCTTTAGTTTTGTGACGCTTTTACATGTGAATCACGTATGCAGTTTATGTAGAAAAGAGCTAACTGGGGTCCTTTAAATCGGCTTTACTGGCTACACTCCGGTGGTGGGGTTTAAAGGTTGTTGGTTTTGAGGGATTCCGCTCTGCAGATCAGCCATGTTTTTGATTTAGGAAAGAGGTGCAAAGACTGAGGAGGAGGATGTGTTTTCATCTGAATTCAAAGTCAAACTAATCGGGTTGGGAATTCTAAATCCAGCCGCAGATCGCGTGTCGTAATTAGAGATAAGTAATGGGGTGTTTTTTCAACCTCAGGGACGTACACATCAGGAATCTGGCTTTGATTTTTACTGAGCAGATTATAAGCGCTGTTTTTCACACTGCTGTGACACAATCAAAGATACATCTCTTATATGGAGATGCTTATTTAGGATTATGTTAACGTACTAGAGGCGGCAGGAATTATTCCTTCTAGTTTCTGACCAAGAACCTTTAGCTGCTCAGTGAGACCGTGATGCACACTTAGAAGATCTGTCTGATGAATTAAGCATGTTCTTGAGTGTTACTGTGGCTCATCTTGACAATCATCTGGGGATGAGCATCAGCCGTGGAGAGCAGCTGCGTCGCTGTGGGGGCTGTAACCAGGTCAAGATGTGCAGAGAACGGATGCAAGTCTGCCAGTTTGATCTATTATAACAACTTCAGGTGGGAAAATGGTGAAACAGTCAAGCAATGATTCATTTTCTCTGACCCGCGATTCACCTTTTTATAACAATGTTAAATACTAACAAGACAAAAGAAGATGGAGCATGAAAAAGAATACTGGAACAAAAATATGACCTAGAAAATATGGCGATTGCGTAAAACACAGTGAGATGGACCAAAACACAGGATCTTTATGAGATGTAGTTGATAAAATTACAGTAACTGACACAGAGCCGTGCGTGGTTGTAAATCTGTGAACTTTCATACAGCCTGTGAGTGATCAATGCTCAGCTGGTGTTTTCAAATCGATCAGTTTGAAACAATGTGGGCTGATTTTGATTGGCTGCTGATTGGAGCGCTTTCATATATATTACAGGAAAATTGCTTCTTCTTAAATGACGTGATTCTGTAAAGTCGTACATTTTGGCATTTTAAGGAAGTTCGCCAAGTCTGTGGATTAATCTGCATAAACAGAAATGATTATATGTCTGCCAGATATAAAAAGAAATGGTCTCGCTGATATTTAACGCAAAGTCTCAGCCGGAGACTGGAGCGTACGCACGTGTTCATTAATGACACGTTTGTGTTTACGGGCTGAGTGTGGATGGGACGTGTGTTCTGCTGCCACCAAGTCGTTTCACAGTGCAGTTAAACATTGTTTGGCCGCCTCTGGTACGGGCTTATTTTTGGGAATAAGTTGTTAAGTTTTAGAGCAAACTGGACTTTCCAGATATTCTCACTCGTTCAGCAGATCTGGTGAAAAACAAAAATAAACTGTTGGAAATTCTGGAATCATTCTTGAACTCTAACAGGACAAAGATGAAAAATAATGTGGAGGCCAAAAATAACAAAGGCTCTTTTAAAACTCTGGCCGCACATTAATCAGGCACAGAAAACATGAGGTGTTTTTTTTTCCTCCTTGTTCCAAAGGGTTTGACCTGGATTTTCTCCCAAAATAATTGTAATGCCAAAATGACTGACTGCATTATCAATACTTGTGAGGACCAAGAAACAGGAAAACCCTCAAAGAAATGAAACATATGGACTTTGGGGAACTAAATGATGAGGCAGAGCACGGGTTTATCTCCATATATGTAAACAGTCCACTTGCAAACCAACGACCCTGATCGAGAGGAGGAATCAAATCTACCAAATTGCTCCAACACGTTCCACAAATTAGAGGTTAATGGGAAGCTGATGATGGTTTGAAGGCACATGTTTGCACGTGTGGATGATGGAGAGTGTCATTAGAACTGTGGGGGCATATATGTGCACATCAAAGGTGGGTTTAAAAAAAGAGAACCTTTCATTCCTGCGGGGGTTTGGTCTCAGAACATTAGACGATGGTTTCAAGGATAGTGAACTTAAAAGAGATTGGAGAAAACCAGCAAACAGCAGAGTCCACAAATGGGAATATTAACAACAAAGGATCAAAGCATGTTGCACCAGGCATACAAATAAGGAGAAAATAATCTATAAAATGTTCTTTTGTGAAAATATTGGGCTGTTTATTCTGTTCATAGTGGGATTTTAGCGAGCACAAAGATCTTCCCTCCAGGTCCTCCTCCTCTGCTTCCCTCAGAGTCACAGCACAGAAATGTTTCAGCACAACGGAGAAAATATGCATCCTGCACGCAGCGTGAGCGTGCTCCTAATTAGTAAATGAACTTATAACAAACAAGCTTGGGAGACCTTCTTAAGCCTGTAACATCGCTCATGTTTAAACCAGCATTCCATACGTACAGACAGATTATCATCTGAGTTATTTCCATACCCACGGCACTGTTTACCCTGAAAGATGAGAGGACATGATGAGAAGCGTTGTCTCACGTGCTCCAGCTCTGAAAATGATCATAACAAATGAGCACTTTTAATTGTCCTTCCATTCCAGATGTAAAAGCATGTGACTGATTATTTTACAGAGCTCACATCGCCCTGGACATTTGACCTCAAAGACCACACTGTAAAGAGAGCGTTAAGAGCTTTGATAGGATTAAATTTCCCATGTCTGGGATAAAATAAAATACTTCTATTCTATTCTATTCTATCACTGAAGACTAACCACAATCAATATGCGGTTATATACCCAGGACGCAGCTTTAGGTGCTTAGAATTCAGCATCGTGCTCAAGGACATCAGGATGTATAGTACGCACATCAGGGAAAGAACAACCTTTGTTTTATTGTACTACCCTGCCAACATTTTGAAATGAGCAGCCTGGAAAACATCATATACCGATCAAATTTCATGAAATATCTCTGCATCACCGGACCTTCTTTTCTCTTGTCTTTCTGGGTTTCATTTGTTTCTCTTTTACCTGTGTTCTCTGAAGAGAAGCAGGTACATTTTTTCAGCTAAAGGAGCAAAACTGAATCCAGCGATTGGATAACACAATAAATCAAGAAAAGGTGGTTGTGAGTCTTAAAAAAGTCCAACATCGTAGATTAAAAGCGTCTCCTAACTGTCAGCACAACAACATGAAGCATGTTGTTAATCGGCTCTCTTTTGGATGGAGTCTATTGTTTTGTGACCTCCCACACTTTGACGTCTTATCCTGCAGGAATCTGGAAATATTACACACTCCACAAAACGTGACTGCCGACTGGTTCCATGGCTGCTTCAGAAGATGATTTAATGGCATCTGTGCTGCGAGATAATGATTCCCAGCTTGTTCCCCTCATAGTTAATTTTTAAAGGCTGTTCGACCTCCTGGTTGATGCCGCCACGTTACATCGCTAGTCTTTGACGCCGCTGTCTGGATTTTTGTTCCAGCCATAACTTTGACAGCCTTCTTCAGAGAGGTGCTCGGGATGATCTCACACGCTGTCTGCATTTGGGATTTAACTCCTGCTGCCTGTAGTAACAAACCACAATATTAAGGCTGTTTTCTTTAATGATTTGGTGCAGACATTTTGAATTTTCAGTGTATATTACCCCACTGAAGAAGCCTCCAGATGGTGTGAGGACTACAAAATGCTGAACCAAAGGTGTACCTGGTGTGGGTGTGTTCGGAACACTCTGACTAATCCATTCCCGCCCCTGGCTGTCTCATCCAACAAGCAAGTCCTTTTTTTTTCTTTTATTTACTCAACCTCTGCACCAGCTACAGACAGAGAGATCTGATAATAGCAAATCCTCATCGTCAACAGGATTGCTTTTACACAGCATCTTTAACACCCACCCAGCTTAAAACGTTAGCCATTAGCCTAGCAGCCACTCCATGTGTGCCCTCGTCTGTCTGTCTGTCACTATACAAACACCAAAGACCCGTCAACCATAAACCCAAATTAGCAACAAGCTTCTTCTCTGTCTGCTTTTTGAAATTAACAGATTTTTGCAAAAAAAGTTGACAAAACATACTAATCCAGAATTGAACGATTCTCTATGAAAACTCTGTTTCCAGGATGTAGTCTAGTCCAGACAGTAATTAAATATGTTTAGGTGTGTTGTGGATGACAAAATATTTCAGTAAAAACCATTTTTGATCCATTTCACGACCCTTTCTAATGTAAGTGGAGATATGGAGACCACTGCTGAGACATTACTCGCCAGAACATGAAGAGACACTTTTACCACTCTGCTCTTGTTGCAGCAGCCGAGTCAATTCAATGGCTCCAACGGTAAATAATTCAGCCTAGATGTTAGCCGTTTGCTTCAGATCAACAGGGATAGTAAGAACATCAAGCAGAGGTCAGCTTTGCCAGCTGACTTGGTTGTGAAATCTTGACGTTGGGATTTTTTCAAGTGTAAGAGGAGGATCTGAGCTGGGCAGATTTAGTTCTGGAAGCAAATAATTAGCCATCACTGATGAGCTTGCTTTGAATTGTTAATCAGGGATAATAGGAGATGTTTTCTAGTCCCTGCTGAAGTGTTTATGACCCTGGGGTGGTTAGCTAGTGATGGATGATGGCAGTTTGGGGCATCGTTGAATTAAGAAGCAGACGGAGCCCAGTCTACACGCTGCCTCACAATGCAAACAAAAGCTGGTGATCTAATAAAAGTGATTTAAGTGTATATTGATGCTGTGCATTAATCATTTATTAAGGGGTTTTTGAAATGTTTCTCGTGAGTATTTGCCTTGAGCTCCTCTGCGACTCTCTGATCCTTACTTTTTGAAGTCCTGAGCTTCTAGTGAGTAAACAAACCTCACGGCTTCACCTTGAACCTAAAAGGTGCTGGAAAAACACGCTCAGTTAGCATCTCTGGTAAGCTGACACAGTCTTAACACAGCTTCTCTTTGCTTTTGCAGGAGGGATACGTCTCAAAACACCTGTATTCCACCTCTGATTATTGTAGTTCTCCTTCCCCCCCTCCCCCCACTTAGGCTCAGACCATGGTAACAAAATTGACTAATTAAGATGGCATGTATGAGGACCTGGGATCCACGCCGGATTACAGCCGAGCAGGAGTTAACAGGTTGGATTAGCTCTGACGAGTTGCACCGAGTGAGGGTTGACTCAGAGACTCAGCTGATGTTTAAATCATGTTGCCTCAACAATGCTCACTTGTACCCACAATACACTCAGTATTCCAGGCTATTTACAGGCTAATTTCATTTTCAGCCTGACCAGAATGACCCTGTGATCTTGTCTGGTGTGATAATATTTCAAGAGAATTATTTTTTTATACATTTAAAGAGAGGAAGTGAGAAATCAAACTCCCTATAGGCTCCCTATAGCTTTGAGACACGGAGGTTGACCCAAGAGCTGCTTTAACAACCCACCATTTAGAACATCAGTCATTATTTAGTCCTGCAGCCCATCACGACTCTCAATTACTGTTTAGTCTCTATTGACTACAGAAATAAAAAGAACGCTGTTGGCTTTCAGAGTATTTCTGGCATCCATTCAGTCTGGTGTGAATCAAAAGTGACGTTTTTTAGCGAGTTAGCAACACTGAGTCATATCAGTGACCTTCCGTGTATAAATTTCTTAAGAAGAAAGGGAAAAAAACTATATTTTTTAACATCTTTTTAATTTTGCTGTATCGTACACGAATAATGTATAGGTGTATTTATCTCTGCAGGCTTTTGAGCAGTTAAAAAATATTCCTGTGAAGCGAGGGTCAAGTGTGTAATGAGCCCACCATAGTCAACGCAAACTTAAAAACTCGCTGTCATCCAGGTCATAGTTATCCAAAGTTAGATCTCTCCGTGTGCAACTGGACTGAAAGGTTTCCTTGTAAACGTCTCGCCATCTCCACACCACATCAAAAACTCCCAAGATTTTGTTAAAAAGGTCAGTCGTCTCAAACTAGAACCTGAGGAGACCATGGTATCCTACGATGTCATTTCCCTCTTCACGTGTATCCCTACCACTGAGGCAACAGTGACCATCCACAAGTGCCTTCTATTGGACAACAACCTTCCAGAGAGAACAGCCTTAACACCGACCCAAATCTGCACCATGCTGGACCTCTGTTTGAACACCACCTACTTTCAATACAGAGAGGGCTTCTACAGGCAGAAACATGGGTGTGCCATGGGTTCACCAGTGTCTCCCATAGTTGCCAATCTCTACATGGAAGAGGCTGAAAGCAGAGCCCTGTCATCCTTCACAGGAACCGTCCCAAGCCACTGGTTCAGATATGTTGATGACACCTGGGTCAAGATTCAAACAAAAGAATCGGAAGCATTCTCAACCCACCTGAATAACACAGATGATTACGTCAAATTCACCAGAGAGGACATAAAAGAAGACAGTCTGGCCTTCTTGGACTGTGCAGTCAAGATTGAGGAGGACAGAAACCTTAGTATTGAGATCTACAGAAAACCTACCCACACAGATCAGTACCTCCTTTTTGACTCACACCACCCACTGGAACATAAACTTGGTGTTATCAAAACCCTACAACATAGGGCCAAAGAAGTTCCCACCACAACCCAAGGGAAGAAGAAAGAACAGGAACATCTGACAGCACTCAAACATGTGGTTACCCAGACTGGGCCTTCACAAAGACCTCCAAAAAAACGAGACCCCAGCAAAGAAGAGGAAAGAAATAAACGTCACAGCATTTCTATCCCCTACCTGTCTGGAGTTTCAGAAAAATTCAGGAGAATCTTCCAAAAACATGACATTCCAGTACAGTTCAAACCCTCCAACACACTCAGACAGAAACTGGTCCACCCAAAAGACAAGACACCAAGACACAAACAAAGCAATGTTGTCTATGCTGTACAGTGCCAGGAGGAATGCAAGGAACTGTACATTGGGGAAACCAAACAGCCCCTCCATAAACGAATGGCCCAACACAGACGTCCCACTTCTTCAGGACAGGACTCAGCAGTACACCTACACCTAAAAGAAAGCGGACACTCCTTTGAGGACAGTCAAGTACGTGTGCTGGCCAGAGAAGATCGCTGGTTTGAGAGGGGTGTCAAGGAAGCCATCCACGTCAAGTTGGAAAAACCATCTTTAAACAGAGGTGGTGGACTAAGGCACTTTCTGTCACCCACGTACAATGCAGTTCTCCACTCTTTTCGTCAGCATTCCAAACATTCACGCTGTTTGACCAGACCTGGAGACTCATTAACATGTGACCCAACAGACAAAGGGGAAGCACCCCAACCGAAACTAGATGAACGACCCTGCCAACCACCCTGCCAAGGACTCTCAGGTGACCACCCGGGCCATTAACATGCCAATGGTCCACAGGGCTATATTTTCAAGCTCTGCCCCAGCAAACTTAGAACTGAAGAAGCTCTCTGGAGAGAGGGCGAAACGTTTTCAAGGAAACCTTTCAGTCCAGTTGACACAGAGAGATCTACTTTGGATAACCATGACCTGGATGAGTGAGAATCTACACAGACATCGACTCAGCAGGACACCTACACCTAAAAGACAGCGGACACTCCTTTGAGGACAGTCAAGTACGTGTGCTGGCCAGAGAAGATCGCTGGTTTGAGAGGGGTGTCCAGGAAGCCATCCACGTCAAGTTGGAACAACCATCTTTAAACAGAGGTGGTGGACTGAGGCACTTTCTATCACCCACGTACAATGCAGTCCTCCACTCTTTTCGTCAGCATTCCAAACATTCACGCCGTTTGACGAGACCTGGTGACTCATTAACATGTGACCCAACAGACAAAGGGGAAGCACCCCAACCGAAACTAGGTGAACGACCCTGCCAACGACTCTCAGATGACCACCCAGGTCACTAACATGCCGATGGTCCACAGGGCTATATTTTCAAGCTCTGCCCCCAGCAAGCTTAGAAC
This sequence comes from Pao palembangensis, assembly GCA_015343265.1. Classification (NCBI taxonomy): domain Eukaryota; kingdom Metazoa; phylum Chordata; class Actinopteri; order Tetraodontiformes; family Tetraodontidae; genus Pao; species Pao palembangensis. The sequence continues at coordinate 15,413,554 of CM027081.1, forward strand.
TGAAGAAGCTCTCTGGAGAGAGGGCGAAACGTCTTCAAGGAAACCTCACAGTCCAGTTGACACAGAGAGATCTAACTTTGGTTAAAAACTCGCTGTACTCAAAAAATAAAGTACAGCTCAGGGTCTTGTAAGAAACTGAAAACTGTTATCCACAAGGACTCAAATACCCTAATTATTTTGGCTAGTGATGTTGCCATCTTGTTCTACATCCGAGCCATGAGCTAGCGAAATGTGGGGTTTTTAAAATGTTTCTCTGAGGTTTCTGCTGCCACAGGATGTGCTGCCATTTGCTCAAGCTTGGAGACCGCTGTCGCACCGACTGCTGCAGACCGTACCAATCTGTTTTTGTTGTTTTTCATTATAGCAAATCCTGAGCGACAACAAAAGTGCTAACCCCTTAGTCAAATAACTAGTTTCCACCATTGTGTTTTGCATCTATTTTGTAACTAAGACACACAAACACACACACACACACACACACACACACACACACACACACACAGTGTAGGATTTTATTGTTTTCTAATGCTAAAACTTGCCTCTGGCCTTCCAACTTTCTCTCCTCACCTCCTGAAACCAAGTGCAGTTAGCAATGCTGCCTCTCCCAGCTTATGTTCTCGCCTCTTCATACCTGAAGAAAAGTACCTGGACTCTCACGGTGACCTACTTTCACCGTAAAAACCTGCCAACCTGAAAATCAGTCCTTTCCGCTCTTAGCCAGGGAGAGAATGTTGACAGTCAGACACTCTGGCCTGGTCAGCTGAACAAGAAGAGATAAACGCCACTGGATCTCCACATGTCAGTCAGAATTTATGCAGCAAACACTCTTGTGATGTTGTTCCAGCAGGAGATTTATTTTGTGCCTTTTTATGTTCCAATTTCAGCAAAGCTTCGTTTAAGCTCAGGAAATGCAACAAATACTTCAATTACATCAGAACACACAAGCAAGCTTCTCCCAAAATGTAAATCAGGAAAGCAGTGCTGGTAATTAGAACGTGTGTGTGTGTTTTAACTCGTGCTCATACACAAAATTATTCAAATAAAAGCTCATAAAGTAGGTTAAGACACCCATTAATGAATACACGCAGAAATCAAGCCCTCTAAATACGCGAAAGCTAAAGACATTTTTCGCCCGTCCAAAAGTATATATTAACATATTTTTCCTGAGGGTGATTTTATCTACATCTGCCCGTGAATAAGGTTCATGGTTCCATTTTACAATTAATGAGTCTGTGTAGATTCTCACTCATCCAGGTCATGGTTATCCAAAGTAGATCTCTCTGTGTCAACTGGACTGAAAGGTTTCCTTGAACCTTTCAAGGAAACCTTTCAGTCCAGTTGACACAGAGAGATCTACTTTGGATACAATTAATGAGGTACAGAGGTTTTTAACCCCAGCCGCTCCGCTGGAGCTGATGGCACCAACATTGAATTATAAAAACTCATTTAATATCCTTCTTCCTCAGCAATCTTCTTCTTTAATCAGTAAAGCAAATGATTTATTTGTCCTGTAGGGATTCTGTAAATCTGTCGCTGAACACCGAACTATTTTCACACCTAGAGGGGTTTTAGATTCTCGGACAACGTGGATCAGATGGTAATCCTCCAGATTGCATCATGTTTGTGGTCCGTCTAAAGAAGCCAAAGACGGATCATCTCGCTCCAGAAATGTTCTGTTGTCTCCTGACTTTGGTTGTATGGATTTTTGAGGAAGAAACACCTACTCATTTCAGGTGAATTCCATCTGAATCTCTCCACCAAACACAAGGTTGAGAGGCAACACAAGTAAATATTGCTAAGTGACTCAGGAGACGGCTTTCTCACTGTGCAGAACTTTTTATAGATCCTTTATAGCTTTTATATTTTAAGTGGTTAGAAAAGTTTCCTGTGTAGAAAGTTTCTAATCCTGTAGCATAAACACTGTAGATTTCAGTTTTTTTCATAGTCTGTGTCTAAAGACTTTCCATTTTGACGTTTTTTTTCCACATTTGTTTGCGAAATGTCATTGTGACATTTGCCTGGGCTGCTGTTGAGGATAAGATTCAGCAGCAGAAGCCCCCGTTTCATGGGAGCTCTGCAGGAAACCACCAGAAACAAACACGTCACGGTGTTAAAAGCCTGAAGCCTCCGCTAAATTTTAATGCTTAACCCCACCGTCTCTGGCGCCCGCGTTCATTCATATTCAAAGCTCATCATTATGAAGCCAGCACAAAGCAATGGCGTCCACACGACTGATTCAGTTTTTATCGTGCCGATAAAAGCTGCTCGGACAACAGGGGTGGGAGAAAACGCTGTAAAAGAGGGGGCTGGCAGGGGCAGTATTTAATTGCCTTCGTGCCCTCTTGTTGGTACACTTGGTAAACCTCTGCAAGGATGTTTGTAGAGAAGGCGGGTCACTGTAACAGACTGCAGCTCAGTCGACCCTACCCACATAAATATGCTGCCAAAGAATAGGAGACCTGGGGAGGAGAGAGGAAGGAGGTGGAGAGAGACGCTGCAGAGGGTAATCAATAAATCTCTAATCTCCAGAGCATTCTCTCCTCCCTCATTCCCTCATCTAGCCCAGCACACACACCTAAGTGCTGACACACACCTTTGGATGCCCGCAGGTCTGCTCTCATTATTTTCGCCAGGATTGGGAGGAGACTGATTTGTTGCAACGGCATCGGGTTTGTCAGACACGTTGCGAGCAGCCATCCAGTCCCAGGGCAAAGTCCAAGCCACACAGAGAAAATACGCTCCGGCTTATTTCCCTGACGCTCGGCTGTAAACCTGCCTGCATAAATCATGCATGCGCACATCATGAGTGGGAATCTTGGCATCTGCTTAGGAAAGACCGAGTCCACATCAGCAGCAGGAGTGTGTGCAAACGCATGATTATTGCTTATTGAAAGTGATGCATAATTATCTGACAAACACAGCGACAAATCTATCCATCTGTGTGTATTCCCATAAGCCGGCTTTAAAGGGAATCCTTGTCTGCTATCGTTTTACGACACACATGTGGTGTTTGTGTGTGCCTCGCTTCCACCTGCAAAACATTCTGCAGTGTCATGGCATCAGAGGAAATAATTGCTTCAGACACTTCTGTCTGCGATAATTTCACCAATGCTGCATCAGCTCCAGCCTGGCGCTGCCACTTTTCCCAAGAGAAAAACTACTTTCTTCTCATCTTTGCATGACCATGTTTAAGTTTATAAAATATTGTTTCCTGCTTTGAAGCCATTGAAACCAGCGCAGCGCAAACAAGGATGCTGTCGTCTTCAAAATGTCCACTGGTTCATCTATGCTTTTATTGTCCAGGGTTTTGGATTTCTTAATGTTTGTGCAAGGAAATGTTGGTATTTAGCACCTCTGACTGCATCCTGGAGCTAATACAGTCATGGAAGTCAGGAGCTACTTGCATCTGTCACAGTTGCCGTTTTCTTGTCGCGCTGATTTGCAGATGAGCGCAAAATTGCCCTGCACAGGGTGGTGCAACAAATTATCAGTGAAAACAAAGTTGTGGTGGTGGGGGTGGTGTGACAGAACGCAGCAGCATGCACAGCTGCAGATGCCAGCGTGTGTTGAAAATAAGCTTTTTTGAAAGACCCCGTGGGGTTATTTGTCACCTTTCTTGTCAAGTCTTAATTTGTTATATTGGAGGGTTGTTAAGCGCTCCCCCTCTTTACAGTCACAGATGCCTGAGAATCTAAAGCGCTGTAGGGGTGTCAGACGTGACATCACACACTACATTCATTATTAAAACGATTCGTTTGGACCTTCAATACATGGTTGATGTCAGGCGGTGACATCAACCACCGCTGGTGGATAAGAAATTGCCTTTACAGTACAGATGTAATAGAATGTATAATAGATTAGTAATAGAATGGTTCGTGTGAGCGATGAAGATGCAGCTGCTGCAGTGTCAGCGTCATTCCTGACAGAAGGATCCATCCACAGTTGGGTTTTGGCATATAAAACAACCAAATTATTGAAGTATTGCGTCTAATTGTGGCTTGGTGACGGTAGATGCAGTGCAAACAGATGAGGTCATCTCCATTCACCGTGTCTCCTGCTGTTCTGCTGCTTTTGCTGCAGCTGCATGTTTCTGTTGTTTCTTCTTGCCTTTTTTTGTGTACAGTCGGGATATTTTGGGATGGAGTTTAGCCTTATGTTCATCTGTCACCAAGTTGACTGGTAATTTTTTAAGGTTTATGCTTGAATTTTGTACATTTACTTTGGGTGTTTTTAATCTTTTGTTCTGGAAAGACTCTTATTAGCATTGCGCTTTCCTCCTGCCAGCTCTGATCATTAACACAACCTTCCCACAAGCCCCCCTCCCCCAATTCTGCTGCACCTCACCCCCTCCTCCACCTCCTTCCTTCCCATCATTACCTCTTCACAATCAACTCAAACACCCTCTGTCTTGTGCGCTCCACTCCTCACCTCCCCCATTGGCTTTCCTTCCCTTTCTAATCCACGTTTTTACCCTATCAGACCTCGTTTTATCCCCCCTGATATTCATCTAATCCACACCTTCCCTCTCATCTTGATCACTCACCAGTTTGAACCACCATTCATCTGAAGTGGGGAGGGGCCTTCCGAGCACTCGAGCAGATGGAGATGTTAAAAAGAGGATTAATCGAATCAAAGACATGTTTGTTTTTCTGGTTTCTCTTGGCGTCATTGTGAGGTACAATATAATCAGAGATGTAAATGTTACATGAAGAAACGGACAGGTGCAGCATCCCCCCCCCCACCCCAGTCACTGCTTAGGAAGGAGGAGCCGAGTCAATCGGTGTGTCAGCTGTTGATTACCTCTGACTGACTGACAACACTGGGGATGCGGCAGGCTGAAGGTTAGAGAATTGAGTCGGTTGTCAGGTTGTGGCCCAGAAACCTCCGTAAGAGACTAGCATGTGTGGCAGGTCTTTACCACCAACCAGTCTGACGAAAATAAATCAGCTCAAGGTCATCCAAAGTCAGTCCTGTGTTTTAAAAGTTCTGTTGCGTCGCCGTTACTGAAGTGAAGAGACAAAGGCCTAAATAAATCACACTAGGGATTCAACTTATATGTTAATCGATTAATCAGTCGATTATTTTTTGATTAATTGATTAATCGGATAAAAAAGGAGCATTTTAAATTACCATCCCTTTAATGAAAACAGACTAAAGTGCTGAGATGTTACGTTGCTCATTTCATAGCTAAGTGATAAATAATATGAATAAATCAAAAAAACCTTTTAAACTTTTAAAAGTAAAGTGCACAAAAGGTGTTATTTAAGTGGTAAACAACATTGTGAACAACAAATAAATGTTAAATAATGGAGAAAAATACAAATCACAAAACAGGATTTGTTTCAAGATAGTATGAATGAATATATATATAATAGCACATTCATTTACATTAACTCAACACATGGCTTATTTTTGTGACTAGCTAACCCAAAGAGCAAGATTGATTTAATGAATAATGTAAGACAGTGATAAATAACATTACATTTACTCAATTGTTTTACGGTAATTGTACGTTTTGGGGTGTGTTAATTATACATCATATCCAAGATGGCGCCACACTGAGTGGCAGCCTGTTGCAGCAGCTCCCATCATTTGTATTTATTTTGTACTTTATTTGAAATTGTATTTTTCTTACCCCCGACCCAATATTTTATTTTATTACATACTTCACTCTCTAATTCTAATTATTGTTGACAATTGTAGCGAATTAATTTCCCATGTCTGGGATAAATAACGTACTTCTAATTAAACAAATTTCAGTAGATGTGGTAAGTTATTTCTCTTTCTTAGAATAGACACAATCTATCCTTCCTCCCTCCTCACTCATACAGTGCAGGATCTGAATAAAATGCCGAATGAATATTGATGGCAAACGATAGTCTACAAACCCGACTGTCATTAACGAGCTAATGCTAACGTCTGTTTAATGAACTAACTTTTTGTGCTTGTCAAGCTGGATGAGTATGCCTCTGTGCTCTGTTGCCATACCTCCGTTAAACGCTACTCTTCTTCTACGAAGTTTTAACGGCAGTGCGCATCTGACTTTTTTGATAATCGAATTTAATCGATTTAATCGATTCGTTGATGCAGCCCTAAATCACACATATTACTGTGACACCACATTATTAAACAAGTTTTAGTGTCATTAAGTTATAGTTGATGCCCTAATAGCCCACTCAGTCCATACTCTAATCGGTCTAATCAGAACACCTCTTTAATCTGACGTGAGCGTGCAAAACACAGCACCGAATTTCTACATATTCCATGATTTCTTTACAGCTAACAGTCAGCGGCAGAGTTTAGAACAGAGATCCAGTCAGATGTTGGTCAGTGCTCAGGAAAGAAGGCTTTTCATGTCCAGTTCGCAGCCTCCTGCTTTCCAGTAGTTAACTGAGAGCAGTGAGATGTGAGGACTCTGCAGAACCAAAGTGTGCTGACAATGGAGATGTCAGCGAGACATCGTCAGGCAACATCTCTCCAGAGCTGCATCTCGTCCAGCAGCACTGGAGCATGCCATCGTCGAGTCCCACCCCCAGTAGAACAACACTTTCCACTCTCAAAATGATTCATGAATAAATCCTGCAGATGTGGATCAGGCTTGAATTAAACTGCATCGTACAGGTTGTTTTTTTCTGACTTACGTAAGCAGAACTGATCCTTTGACTTTTGATTAGTTATGCGGTTGAGGATGCATAACCAGTGTTACAGGATTTTTCCAGCTTCAGTCCAATCAGAAGGCACCTGCCCACGTGTTTGTGTCAAAAAAGTGAGGCAGAGCAGCAGAGGTTGTCTTTTTCCAAAAAATGTCGCCCAGAATTTATTGAAGAAAAATACATCAGCCAAATGGAATCAGAAGAATAAAAAAGCACAGGCAAAAATGTAGTGGTGAATCAAAACCAAAACAGGTCAGTCGACTGGAGCAGAAGTCGTCGTCGCCCGCCTCCGGTCTCCAGAGGTGTCCCCAAAACGCTCAGCCGAGACTAAGACGCCTCTCCGGACTTGGTGCGAGGCCTTCTCCCCAGCCGGGTGCCAACAGTTTGCTTATGTGCTTTCTAAAAATGCTCAGTCCTCCAAACTCTACAGCCAGGTTGGTCACCTCTTTGCTTCAAACATCCAGTGCCTGTTCTCACATCCTTCAAGGACACGGAGCACAGAGGCCCCAGATAACGTGAGGAGGTCCCGCTGAGCCGCTCGGAAATCTGAGACGCAACAGAATGGACCAGACCTATTTCCTATCGGTCGGCTGCATGACGCACACATTTAGCAGGAGTTGTCACCTGTTTGTAATGATTCAGCAAGCTGTCAGCTGGTTTGACAGTGACTTAATAAGAAGATTCTGTTTAAGCAAAGCACACTAGCACGTGCTTACGCAGTTACGATGAACACAGTACATGGGGGGGTCATAAGCTAATCATATGAGCAGTCACATAGGGGCTATGAGCAAGCTATAATTTTATCATTACACACACACATGGCCTAAATTATTAGCTGATTAAGGCTGAAGCTTTGACAACTTAGGGTTTTAACTGTAACATTAATTTTTCCTCTTCACTAGTCTTTGTTACTCTTCAGTGTCTTGTTGCTGTGTTGTAAATATTTGATGAGTTGCTGTGATCTTTTATACCTTTATTTAACACGGGCTCATCAAAGAATTTATCCTCATGGCTGATGCAGAACTTTCCAAACCAGTCTGACAGATCCAGATGATGGCAGCAGACCTGCGTGTGGCGGATGCAGAGCTTGCATTACCGTCTACGCTTGTAGCTGCATACAGTGAAGAATGCGCGCGCTTGTGTTGGTGGTGTTTCAACATGAAGGAAAAGCGTCTGCTGCCGCGTTTCCATGTGGTTTTTCTCTTGGTGTGGTGCTGCCTTCCTATTGGTTGGTTAGAGGGCTGCAACGGCGGTCACATGAGACAATCAGCCTGAATTTGTGACACTGACGGACTTTTGTTCTCATCTGTCTTTGCTTGTAAGACCGTGACATTGGCAGTCTGTGAACGTTTCTCACGGTGCATCACAGGGTCCCCGAAGATCTCTGTGTCTCTGCCTTGATCGTTATCTTACAGTTGATTTTCCAAGCTTAGACAGCTACCATACTTTTTAATTGCTTTGGTTTTATCCCAAAAGAAGAAAGATCAATGGATCATTATTTTGGTATAAAATGAATACTTGAGCAGTGAAACTATGATTCAGAAAAAAAACAGCAGTAAAAAACATCAGCTCTGTATCTCATCATTACCTTACATGACGTTCCCTGACATTAATTACCCCAGCAGCCCCCCGTCTTGACACAAATTAGCGGCTGTGATTAGAGGCTCCGAGTGATAACAGACCTTCACACCCATTATTTGCTTTCCCAGGCATTTAACATAAAAATAGGCTGTAATTAAAACTTGTGATCTCCAGTTGCTCTGTGTTATCAGTTAACCACAAGGGAGTGTAGTCAACGTGACGGGTCGCGGACTGAGCTGTTTTTTTTATGTTTATTTCATGTTTATTGTGTCAAAATCTAATTTAGGAAGGTTAAAATTTAAAAACAGGATTTAGATTTGGGTTTCATATTTATTTTATCAGCAGATGCCAAACGGTGTCTTTACGGACAACAGCGCTCTGCAGCATCACTTTGTCCTTGTCCTGAAGTCACCCACCTAATGAGAACAGGCAGGGGAGAGGTCGCCCATCACTTTTCTCTCAATGCTGGACGCTGTTGCTTTGAGGAGTTCAAAGGTCCTCTGTGGGTTATTGTGACAGCTACAAAAGAGGACAGGCCAAGGCGGCACCATTCAGGCTTTGTGTCTGCCCTGACTGGATGGACGTTTGTCTCCTTGCAGAGCTTTTGCAATATTTCCCAGAATCAATAAAAACTAATGGAAACAATAAGGTTCAAGCTTGACCTGACAACCTTGCTTAATAAGAAATGTTGTACAACTATATTTGCTTGTAGTCATTTGGAGCAGAAGTCAAGAAAATGACTAGAAATGGCTGTAATGTAGTTGCATCACCTGCTGTTTAAATATAATAATATTTTATGTTAACCCCCTTCTGTGAAATCGGTTAGAAGCGATGGTTTGGTTTAATCAGATTAGCTTAGTGCCAGTTATTAACTGAGAGTATTCTAGCAGGAGAAAATATATTGTGGTTATAAAAGCCTTGTTCCTCGTATAATCTGATCATTCACATGCCTCCGCTCCTCACAGGGAGCATTTCAAAGGTGCACGTTTGGGCCTTAAGCTTTTTAAAGGTATTTTGTGTTGCAGCGCGACCCCCTGCTGTTTCCCCACCTGTCTCTGCAGCCTCTCTCCTGCTCCCTCCATCATCCCTCACTCCTAGTTCCCCTCCCCCCACCCCACCCCTCCACCATCTCTGGCTCTGCATCCAACACGGCTCCCAGGGTGCACAGGTACCCTCTGGTTTAGACCTCCACGCTGTACTGCAGTACACTGCAGTCCCTCTACAGCAGAACCTCAGCAAGAAGAGCAAACTCACCACCTCCCTCCCCTCTCCTCCTTCCTCTGTCTCCATCTGTCTTTCTCTCCCATCTCCCTCGGTGGTAGTTCTTCCTCCTCTCTCCATCTCTTAGTGCCCAGTCTTGTTACTCCCTGACCACCATCTGCTCCTCTCTCTGTCCAGATCTATTTTCCTTCGTTTCAGTACTAATTTTACTTCCTTGTCATCCCTCTATCTCTCTTGAGCCTTTTCTGTCCAAAATTATTTGCTTCCTCAAGAGGGCAGACCTCTCCTGTCTTTTAATTGCTTGAACCACAAGAATTAACCTAATCATATCAGTTGATGTGAGGTTTTAATTTGTAGCATCGCCTCATCAGTGAGTCCCTCCAAGATCCAGCAGGCATTTCTGTGCTGCAGCAGCACATTTCGTGGTAATTTATAAAATAATGTGCATTATTCACAAAAATGCAAAATATTAGTCACAAAAATCTGACAGCGCTTGTGATAAAGCTGCAGCTTTGGATCTTTTAATTGTTTTTTAGTTTAATTAAACCTGTTTGGAAGGACTGGAAGGTTGGTAATAGACAGAGTGTTGATTTCTTAGTGTCAGTATCATGCACGTGCTCGTGCCAAGACATCCCTTCAGCTTTCTGTACCCAAACTTTTGAGTGATATATTAGCTTTTCTTCCTTTCAAATGATTGCTTTTTCTAGAATCAACCTGAGAAAAACACAAAAGTGTTGAGGGATCCACAAGGATCGACAAACTGGAGGGGAGCACGTCTGAGGGGGAGAAAACCGTTTAAGTCTGCTGAATATTCAACAGGCTGCGTTGAAGATTCTCCACTTGCGGCAAAAAAAAACATGCTCAATTTCAGATCTGTATCAGTTCCTCTAATGAAAAAGGTCATGTTGAAGCCCGGTGAAAGGCGTTTTGCACATCTCAAGGTCCCTTGAAAGGTCACCTTTTCGAAAGGTTGTTATTTGTTCCATGAAGATGCCGCAGATGGAATGTGACCAGGAAGTAAAACAGCAGAACGCATTGCTCTTTCTCCACGCACAGTGGTTTGAGTGACAGGCAGGTTTGAAACACGGGTGAGGAAGAAGAACGCATCGTCAGCATAAACTAATTAATCTGGCACAAGCTTTGGATGGAGGTGCGACGCCTCAGTGAAAACACAGTCGTGATCGGCTCCATCGCCCTGATCTTCGGGACGTTTCCTTCATTAATTAAAAATTTGATTTTTCAGGAGATGTTGAGTTGTTGGTGCATGCTCTTCAATGCAAACAGCGTGTGTAGGTGTGTGTCTGTGTGTGTGTTTGTGTGTATGTAGTTGGTGAACTGACAACAGTTGACTACAGTGACTCATTGTAGTGCACACGGCAGCACATGTATTAAACTACTGATAAGACCCCACGTAGCACCTGCTTGTTAGCAACATTGCCATTACCCGCTGCACCCGAACTCTGCATCAGCATGTGAACGTATCGGAGCTCATTACGACGGGCGTGCGCGGAGGTCACTCTGTGAAATGTGGGTGCGTTAAATAACGAGGACAGAAGTATAACACAAAGCAGCTTTAATGAATCAGGGGTAACAGCGTGTCAGTGACTGCACTGCAGCCTGCGATCGCGGTCACTTCTGCTCATCAACTTCAAATACCTCCACTGCCCCCTACAGGCTGGCTGCAGTGGCTGGTTAAAAGCCCCTCTCTCTCAATATCACATAAGATGCATCTCAGGGACCTTTTTCCAAGAGGTGGTTTATTTGATTGGGTTAGTTCCAACTAAATATTTAATGCATCATAAAAAAAAAACAAAAAAAACTTGTAGCAGGTTTTTCATGGCAATATGAGGAGAAGAGGTGAAACAGGAAATGTGAAACAACTGAAACTAAAGCAACCAGCACACAGATTTACGTATCTTTTTCCACTTTATCATGTTGCTACCTTCACCATATCTGCTCCAATCATCCCATCATTTATTAATGTCAATACAGACATTTCATGTTTGACTGTTTTTAAACAAACACAAACCCAGATTTGCCTCTTGGATTTCAGTGGAATCGATTTCACAGTTTAAATACAATCAAACCTGCTAACACAGTCCCCTGATTCAGCCATTACACGCTTGCCACAAGGAATCTGTCGATTCTTTTTTTCCCGTAAATCCATCAGTCATCTGCTGGGTTTAATTACAAGTGTGATAGACTTCAACAGTCTCTGTTTGTGTCACAACAAACAAACTTGGGGACAAACCTTGAACAAACAAACAAAATCTTCCGTTCTGAAGCCACTTCCAGCTTTAGGATGCCAGAGAATCCTAACTGACATATAGAGCCAGATGGAAATGTTCCTGCGAACCGTCTTTTCTCAATTACGATTCCATTAAAAACATCAGATTTCATTAATAATGAAGAGCTGACAGACGGTAAAGAAGCCTGCTGCTGTCCTAATCTGTCTCTGCTGTATCTCAAACAAGTGCATTTCGACGGGACTTAACTGGGAAATAGTCTGTGACTTTATTCCTTTTTTAAAGCCATCTCTTTCCATGAGGAATCTTCAGTTTTCCAGCATGAAATGTGCTGTAGGAACGTTTACATTCGCTGTCACAGCGGCTGTTTTTAGGCATGTACGTGGTTACTAAGGAAGCGTCTCCGTCACGCAGTAATCTTGCAGCTGAAGCCGTAAACGTGCTGTGCCAACTGTGTTTTCATTCTTCCCCAGAGCCCAGTAGCTCTTGGTAAATAACATTTAATTTACCTTTAAAAAATCAAATCTTCTCCCCACTTGCTGCCTTTAGCATCTTCTCAGCAGTGGCAGCCAGATCCATCGACATTAATTCCCAGACTAAAAGCTCCTTTCGTGACGCTTTACTACTTTCTGCTTTTTTCTGTCTGGTCTCTAGCTGAGAGGGGTCTGCTAAAGAAAACCTTGCAGTACGCCAATAAAAGAGGCGTCCTTGTCCAGGGTACACAACTGTTGATTTCCAGAGAGGTAGCTTTGTAAAAGCCAATCACCTTGTCACTGATTGCCTTTTCTTGTCAGGTTCCATTAGAATGAAGGACCAAAGACTGTTCTTGAGAAATGCTGGCTACACAGCGTCATAAAACCACATGGCCTGATCGCTGGCTGAGCCTTCAGGTCACCTTTATGAAAGTTTAAACGTGCTTCTGATTCACATCTGTCCGCTGTGATCAGTCACAGTCTGTTCATTTCAGCAGACTGGACAAGCACTTCCAGCAGTTTGGGTTCTTCTACGGTCTACAACAACCCAGAGCTTGAGAGGTTCTGCAGAGATACAGCTGACGTCCACCAGTACTGAAGGTTGTGCATGACCCATGTTGGATTTTGTGCTGATGTCCACGGCCCAGGCCCGCGGGTTGGGGGAGGATGCAAACTAGAGCTGTCTTCCGATCTGGTCAGGAAAACAGCCATGTGCTCTTCTCTTTTCCAGTTTAGCTTTAAAGTAAAAGCAGAAATTCTGGCATATTCTAAGTCTTTTGAAGCCCACCATCCAGGTTCTGCTAAGATAACAGAGCATGCACACCATGAAGCAAAGATCTCTCTTCAAAGGTATAGATCTGCTACTTTTTTCAAATCTGTCTGGGATCTTGGGCCCTCTGAAGATCAGGATGTGGAAAAATCAGGAAAACTGCCACAGCCAGTTCAGAAAAACACGTTCAGGTAGACTTTGATCAGGTCTGAGATTTTCACTACAGGGGTGAAGGATGAATGTACGTTTACTGAGAGGATCAGAACTTGAAAATCAGTTTAGCCTCTAAGAGAAGAGGAGAGGGAGATATCCGATTCCTGTAAATGCCATTCGTACATTTGATCTTCACTGCTGATCTCATCGCTTTAGGGCCCAGTTTTAGCTTCTGTACATTCTACTTTGCTATGATTTCACCACCGTGACTATTGTTGGTGTAAGCGTCACTTGTCAAAGAGTCAAAGGTCAAAAGCTTCTCACAGAGCCGCTGTCACAGAGACACCCGCCGTTGAGAGTCTGAACCTTTAACAAATTACAATTCAGCATCAGATTTGAATGTCTGTTAGCGTAGCTCAAAGCCATGTTGACAGAAACAACCGGTATTATGTTTACACAGCCGCCGCCAGGCAACTTTCAAAAGCACTTTTTGTTAACCTGCCGGCATGGAAATGTTTTTAAAGGGACCTTTAGAGCTGACGATTAAATTGGACTGATCTGAGGCATGTTGCCTGCCAACAAATGGCAATATCTTTTCTTTTCACGATTACATCAATTTAGTTGTTCAATTCTTTAAAAGGAAGCTGACACAAAATCAAAGTAATTCTGGCGTGTCCATGGAAACAGACGGCAGAAAAACAACCATTCAAAACTGATCTGGTATCAGTTGTGTGCCAGGGTGACTGGATTGAAAGCAATCTAGTTACTGACATAGTTTTCACTATCAGGGGGATTTCCTCGAAGGTTTGACATGATTTAAAAAAAATAAATAAAACATGACTGGAAGGCAACCTATATAGCCTCATAAAGCCAGCATAGGATAAAAATCTGTTTAAAAAAACACAAAAGATAAAGAAAACAAATTCAGAGGTGGCTTCATGACGGAGGACAGAACAGGGTTTGAAAATGCTGAAGAATGCATCAAGTGGGTCAGTGCTGGGATGGCTCTGCCCTTTTTTCAGGAAGGAATTACTGATTTTAATCACACCAGTAGCACATCAGATCGGCCAAATCAGACGATCTGCAGCCAGAGTCGTCCCATGAGCGCACGGACATGATCCATAATTGAAAGGTGGAATCAGCGCGGTTGATGTCTGCTGCACACGGATTGGCTGAATGGAAGTGGGCGGGGCCTGCACGTTTGGAATCTGGACAGATCATCTCTATTGATCAGATGAAATGAGCGCAGGCAGACGCAGCTCAGTCAGAACTTCTGTAATCTGCGGATCCTCCGTTGGGCTCTGACCTACATTACCAAGACAAGTAAACACAACTTCAGAGGACTCGTCCTCCGTTTCTTCCTTCAGCTGTCATCCTATGTTTTCCTCTCCCTCCCAGTTTCCCACAGCAGTGGGGGCATCCCCCCACTCCCACTCCCCCCATGCAGTGTTTAAAAGCTGCATTTGTGCTTCCAAAATTAATGAAAAAGTGACTAAATGAGGAGTCTTATTTAGGCGTTTGCAGCTGCGGGGCGCCGTCTCCGGCCCCGTGGTCGCTGCTGCTGAAAACGATTAAGCGTTTGTGCATCAGAGCATATTTTCGAGTCGCCTGCTGTTGCAATTTCATGGTAAAGCCAGTGCTGCTACATTTGGTGTCATAATCAGCATGTATCCCATCTCTGCTTTAACTTCAAAATGATTCAGCAACTCCAGCAAAGGAAGTGATTGATGATTTGTGTGTGTGTGTGTGTGTGTGTGTGTGTGCTATGTGACAGAGCACCTGTCACAGCTGCTGCTCTGCTCTGCTCCAGCTCTCGCCCTCCCCTCTCTGTCACACCTGCCCGGCGCTCCTGATCAGTCACACCTGCACCGCATTTCTGACGAGCAGCACCGGCTGCTTGTCTGCAGTCAGTGCAGCCATATAAGCTGCAGGTTCTGGGAGACTCCTTGTCAGATCGTTGCTCATATACCTGTGTGTTTCAGATACGGAGGGTTCCTGTTTTTACGTTGTGTATCCGACCTGCTCTCGTGTGTATCCTGGTAGACCTGTCTGCCTTCTGAACGAGATTGCCTGAACCTCTGTCTGCCTGTGTGGAATTAAAAGACGGGGTTAATTCCATCATCGTGTGGCTCTTGGATTCTCACCACAAGCCGTGACAGCACCTGCATCTATCTCTTTTTTCTGAACTCTTACGTATTTAAATAATGGATCACTTTTCCTTCCATTTACTCGACTTCACAGAAGAAAAGCAATAAAATCAGCGTTTAGACTGATCCACATACCTAAGCCTTCATCCAACGTGAACCTCCTGCTGCCGCACATCTCCAGCCTTTGTGCGAAAACAGCAGCCGGTTCTCGGGTAACGGTAGAGAAACTGTGCAAAATCTACCCTGCAAAACACAAAGAACCCCCGCAGAGGGCCGAGATGAGCGGTGACAGAAACTAACGTGTGACAAGAGCCAAAGGACGGGAAAAGCCCTGGAGTGTGTGCTGAAATCCTGCTTTTTAGACGCGTTTCATCGTGACTTGAGAGGGAGCTAAACCAACATAGTTTCGACTAGAACGGAAAGAAAGTTGTTCACGTGATCGGAACCCACGTTTGCTTTGGCTCGTCTTTAGCCATGAAGCTAGCACACAGATCAAGACAGTGACAAAGTTCCACTTAAATATTGAATTAGTACAAATGTTATTGGTGAAATGTGGTTTAAAAGCACTAAATGGTTTATTCGCAGTTCTGAGCTGAGCCGTCTGCTGGAGCGCTGAAATAGAGTGGAAACTGTGGGATTTACGGGGAGATAAAATGACAAAGAACCTGAGTTTTTTTCTCCATAAACAGCAGTGTGGGAGCCGGAGACAAATAAAACGCCTGATTTCTCTTTTGCGTCCCCTGTGAACACAAAACAGAGAAACTAAAGGCTCATAACGATCATCGTAAAGAGAGTTTCACTGTTTTCACAGGTGGCGTAGCTGCACGGCGACGCAAGCACAAGCCATCGGCACAGCTCATGATAAAAATCATTGACCCGAACAGGCGGGGTGAAACGTTTAAATCACAGTTTGTTACAGACGTGCAGAGCAGCTGCAGTGATGCAGTTTTCCAGCTCATTTCATGGGACACTAGCAAATCTAAAATCATCCAAACCAGGAGACAGATGAGACGTAGCTCAAAGCTTTTCTTCTGATACTGAACCTGCTGAGTGTGTCTCTGCCCTCGAATCTGGAAATTAAACCCAGGTTTGTATTTTCAGGGGGGCAGATATTATTCCTGCTTCCTTGGGACTGCAGCAGGTA
Organism: Pao palembangensis; assembly: GCA_015343265.1. Lineage (NCBI taxonomy): Eukaryota > Metazoa > Chordata > Actinopteri > Tetraodontiformes > Tetraodontidae > Pao > Pao palembangensis. Next base: position 15,429,941 of record CM027081.1, read on the forward strand.
ACTTCATTAACATGTTCTTCATTCACCATGCATGATGTCACCACTCTGCATCCCACCTGCAGTAATAAGAATTTTATGATCTGAGCGGCAGTCTGCGCATTTCAGTTAAATGTCAACACACACACACACACACACACACACACACACACACACACACACAGTGTAATTGTAGATAGGATGGCGATGGCGGAGGTCTGTTCTCAGCAGTTTGTGTAGTCCTGCAAAACGAGCTGCAACCTTGGCTTTCAACCCAAATGAGATAAAAGCTTCTTTCATTCATGTTCTGCCCAAAACACCCCCGCCACGTGCCTGAAGGCTATGTTAACATCTACTTTAGGAACTATTTTAACAAGGGAAACAGAAGGATCCCTGGTGGCTGGTGGAGCTACACCCTCTATAATGGCCCCCTCTGGAATGGTGGACAGCATCTGTGCAGCGTGGCTAGCCGTTACGACCTCGATAATAATGACTGTTCTCGCTGGCCCATCAAATCGTGACCCCGTGACCTCTTGCATTTGACCCGGGAGCAAATGAACAGCAGCACCGAAGTGAGCAGATTTGTCGTTTTCCCAATAACTGCTGGTTGTCGTTATCTCACCAGCATGGCTCGAGCTTCGAGGCCAGTACTTCAAGGCATGCGTTTGCTTCCTTATGTTGAGATTCTGTTCACAAGCACACAAATGGACTTTGATGTTTGTCCTGTTTGACCTGTTTGGCTTCAGTCAGGGGTAAAAGCTGGAAATGAACTCAGCCCACACACACACACACACACACAGCCATTTCTGGCCAGATTCAGTCAGTAATTATCTCTCTTAATAATCTGGGAGCAGTTGAGTTCAAACCCATTCTGATTGAATGGGCGATAATACAATCTGCACTGATGGTTGGGCCCCTGGAGCCTCCAAGCAATCTCATATTTAGCTCGTATCTAACGGCTCAGAATCACCGTCAAACTTCAAATGAGCTTGGCTAATTGTCAGAATTGATAAACCAGTTCAATGACCTGGTTCTGGCTGATATCTCGGTGACACCGAGGTCTGACATCAGCTGCCAGCCGCATGCCAAAGACAAACAAGGTGCCCTTTTCTGAGGCTTTGTGAAGAAATTACCTTGAGGATCAGAACGCAATTAGCTTGTCTAAAGCAGGAGGATCGTCATGAGCATGTGGTCATTATTTATCCCTAGTGGCATCACACACACACACACACCTACACGGGGCTCTAATAACGCACTCTACGAGGGCATTATGTATGTCACAGATGATGTGGAGGTGATGAGGTCACGCTTTCCTCCAGGGAGACTGGATCCTGGCTCCAAGATTACATTTCATAGTTCAAGGCTTTGCCTCCTTTTATTACCAGTGAGAGAGAAAAAGCAAAGCAAGGCAAGGCTGGAATTCATCCAGATCACACAAAGGAACTCTGATATGAAGCAGAAACACGTACAGCACACACGTGTAACAAAAGGAAGTGGTCTGCTGGCGGCGTGGGGAGTTGGCGTGCTCAGAAAGGCACGCAGCAAGTGGATACCATCAGACGGACAGGGCAGATGGACAGCTGATGGGCTGGGGGGCAGATGAGGGGCGACATCACAGCCGCTCCACTTTGATTAACATCTGCACAAGACACCGACTCCAAATATGTCCGAGCTTAACAGGGCAAACAACGCAGCGTAAACCCACGCTTAAAATACAATAGAGGGAAAGCTTAACTCACCCACACAGTGGGCTTTGTGCACATGATCAAAATGCATGATCTGTCTCTAACCCCCCCACCCAGGCTTACTCACTCCTCGCATCACTGTGGTTGCACAGACACACAGCAGAGAGGAAAGAAAGAAAGTAAATAAAGCAACAGAGAAATGCAAAGGTCAGGAAAGAAAACACATACATACACACACACACACATTAAAAAAACAAGCATAAATAAACTCACCCAGAAAAGCAGGTTGAAGAAGACCATCCCATATCGCAGGGCCATCATGCAACCCTCAGCCATCCTGCAGCGTCGCAGTTCTAGGAGGAAGATGAAGGAGAGGTCCAGGTAAAACACCACATACTTTTTCCCCTGAGCATCGCGACCCTTGGATGTCTGCGGACCCTTTGTGGTGTGGAAGCCGAACGCAAACGGCGGCCGCTTGTACTCAAACTCCCCGCTGAAGCGGTGGAAGCCGGAGGTGAACGGCGGCGTGTCGGGTTTACTGTCCAGAGACGGACTGCGCCGGTACGGCGTCTCGTCCGTGCTTGAGCGTCTCATGGCGAAAGCCTTCAAAAGTCCGTGCGCCCGCAGAGACGGATGAGAAGTTGTTCCACGGGGCTGACAGATAAATGTGCTCTGCTCAAACAATCCTTCTGTCACTATCAAAGCTGTAATCACCTCTGTCAAAGCCCAAAAGCGCTGATTCAGTTATACTTAATCTGTGATATTCTGTCAAAATTCCACCATTGACTTGACTGAAGTCCTTGAATCCTGTGGCACAACTACATTCAGCATCAGACTTTGCATAATCCCACCACACCTGTGTAATTCTGTGAGTTTAGGGTAGAATCCCAGCATACACACGTCCCCTCTCCCAAATCGCTCAAACACAGGTGTTAGCCTCAGAGAGAGATAAGCTGGTTTGCACTTTCATCCTCAAACAGTCCAGTCAGGGAAATGACCAGAGGGCTCCGCTGGTTTGGGTTGGGAAAACCGCATCCAGAAATGTCCTACCTGCTCTCACGAGACACTCCTGGGCAGGTGCTCTGGACTGGCAGGTAACACACTCAACCAATCCGCCACTCTTACTCAGATTACACGTTTGCGTAGAGTGAGATGCGGCGCTGCTTTCTGGTGTTTCTGCATGTGGTTGTGGCTGTCACTGTGCTTTGGCTGACATGCCAAAAAAGAAAGAAAGAAACATGTGAAGGAGATAAAAAGAGAGAACGGAGTGAGAACGGAGTGAGAAGGCTGAAAAGAAGCCTGAACAGATGAATAACGCATGAGAGAAGATCGTGCTTTGGCTTCTTGAATTAGCGTCCCTCCGGAATTCCTTTGCACGCGCCCTAACTTGTCCCTCTTTTGTCTCTGAAAAGTGGCCGGGGGTTACGTCGCCTCCCTCCACAGCCTCCTCATCACACATACAGAGTTCACCCTCTTTAACTCGCTCTTACTCTCTCTCTGCGGCCCCCCTCCTGTGCTGGTGGCGGTTAATTAATTTCCAGACTCTCATCAGCGTGGCAGCGTGTGATGTCCCCTCTTCTGGTCCCTAGATCTTCCTCGTCAGTGCAACTATCATCTCCCGGTGCCCCGCGGGGTCATGGCCAAGCGGCGGGAAGGTGAGACGGACAGAGGGAAGCAACGGACAGTTTCCTCAGAGAAGCAGAAGAAAGACTGCGGTGTTTGGAGCTGTAGCCCAGTCCTACCGCCTGAAGCTCCCCCCTCCTCTCTCCCTCCTCTTCTTCTCTCAGCTGCTCCGATGCGCTCCCCTCTGCTCGCGTCGCTTCAGCTCGTCGCTCCTGCGTAGCTGTCCCTGAAACCTGGCTGAACGCAAGCCAGGAGCAGGCGTTTATATTCTGGCCACGCCCACTGTGAACGCTCAACCAATCGGTGCCCGGCAGCACCGGTCCACTTTCATGTCCATACCAATCACACACGACCCTCTGCCAGATCAAACACACACACACGCAGCGGAAGATGCTGTATAGTTAACACACTGGTGCCGAGAATGCCGCTGCAGCAGCCGTGCGCTTCCATCTCTGCGCTCTCCTTCCTCTCTGGAGCTCATTCCATATGCAGAGGTTGTTCCTGCGCCAAAGCCCTGCTGCTTGCTGCACGCTTGGCTTCATTTATGTTCCCATCTCGCTTCGGTCCCTGCAGACCGGGAGCCCAAATCGGACCTGCACGGTGACCATCTGGGTCAGGCCATTAATGAGTTTGCAGGGATGTTTCAAATCTCAAAGGCCCAGACTTTCTTCCATAAAAGAGTGTAAAGAACAACAGATGACATTAAACCTGCTCAAAAGTGACGACAAAGCAGCTTTATCGCCCCCTGTTGACAAGATTCATTAAACAAATAAGATCTTTTGTCCTTCAGATGAAACGAAGCATGTTCAGATCAGACAAATGTTGCGGTGCACTTCCGGAAGCGATGCTATAGCCTTAGTGACATATTGTTAACATGCAAAAACCACCCGATCCATCAGAGCGCTCTTTCGGGAGCGCCTTTGTCTCCTGCGCCTGGTGTATTATGCATCCTATCTGGTCTTGCACGTTTTCCACTTTTCAGATTTGTGCTGTGAAGTACGCCAGTGTAAATGAGCCTGAGCACTTTTAATGGCCTTAAAGTAATGTGAAGGTCATTTCCGCTCTTCTTATGTGATCTGGCATGAGATAATTGTCTCACAGCATTAGCAGGTCTTGACTTATTATAGCTAAGTTACTGGTGATTTGCTGACTCAAAAAGGTGAGAAACAGAGAAGTGCTCATTCAGTCTGATACTGTCTGTACCTGTTTAATTAAGTAGTGTGAAGAGATGGAATATAATCATATTTCTGAACCAGAATAAGTTATTACCACATTCCCAGTTCTGTCGTTGCCACTGACACCGATGGATGGGTGCCCTGCTAATGTATGCCACCCCTAATAAATACAAATGCTCCTCCTCTACATGTTATATGGCGTGGCCTATAAATAAGTTACCACTGGGACTTGCAGGGTATCAAAAATCCATCATCAAGCTGCATCCTGTCACTTATCCGACTCTCTGGGATCTCACTGCGCTCCAGCCCCACGTCGCCATCCCAGCAGCCGAGGAGGCAGCCTGAGCATAACTCAGTTATACTTCTAGAAATGTAGCCATTGTGATCATAATTACACCCGATGGCGCTTGTCCCTAATGAAATGTTTAGAAGAATGCTCAAACTGTTTCACAGAGGTGATGTTCAATCATGTAAACGAGCGTGTGTCTTTTTTTGGTCCCTCTGCTGGAGTTTTCTCCATTTTCACTCTCACCTGGCAGAAGATTTATCTTTTGTGGACGAATCTGATTTTGATTCCACCTCCTGTTATCTTTGCATCATTTATACGCTGCTCATCAATGATTGAACTGCTCCGGCACGCCCTTCCACGTGGTCCCGCCTGTGCACGAGCGTTGCGGTTGTTACTGTAACACCAGAAGTTGTTTCTGCTGGGTCGTGCTTGTGGGTTTGTGTTTGTGACTGTGTTCTCTCTCCTCCTGAGGCTGTCACTCCTCAGCTGTCAGTCTTCACCTCACTGGTGACTCTGATGCATACTTGAGATTATTCCTCACTATTTGCAGGTGCTCCGCCCCCTCCAGAGCTGCAGAACTCTGCTTTCTTCCATCCTCCTGCACCCTTGCAGGCTCCAGCCTGTGGTGCCACCTCCATCATTTTTCCGCCCGCTCTTTGCCTTCATCGTCCTCATCGGCTCTAACCTATAATTATTTCCTCATTATCGACAACAGTGTGTTTCCCAGCTGTTAAAAATGTCCATCCATCCATCCATCATCCATCCACGGTTAGATAAAGGTCCATGCCTTCAGATTGTTGGAGGAAACTGGATCAATCCCACACAGACACACAGGGATGATGCAGACTTGACCTGTAGCTACTTCCTGTAAAGCACCAGCGCTGCTAATCTGATTTAATCTGCAGTGATATTAAATACAGATAGATAGGAGGACTGACTCTCAGAGGGAGTGTGGTTCTGGATTTGATTTAAAATGCGAGCTTTCTGAACAGGTTTCTGCACATACGTGTGTGTAGGTTCCTGAGTGTGGGTCATGACTCCGTAAATCCCGGGTTTAAACCTGACCTTCTCATTTCACAGCAGCGTGTCTGTCACACAAACCAGCGTGCACACGTACGCCGGCCTGACTTGTTTTTGAATCTTTCATTACATTCCACATATGGACATAAGTGTTGAATTCTACGTTTTGAAAGCAACATTTCCAGTCTTTCTGTCATTATTCTGAGCTACATCAAGGTTATAACGTCACTGTTTGACAAAGCGTTCATGACGCTTCAGCAGATAAAACATCTACTGACGTCTTTGATGGCAAAAACAAATGTGGTCAAAGCCACTGTGGCTCTTCACAGCTTTCCAGGCGATCAGATTTGGGTTAAGTGAATATTAACCGTCCTCCGTTCAGCGCTCCCCCGCTGGCCTTCCTTTGCGACGCACGCGGCTAATGACACGGGGAGGCGAGGACAGGCAACCAGATCTGCAGTTCCTGTTGCTCAGCGCTCTGCTGGAGCGCCGGTGCCGCCTACACAAGCTGTTTCCTGGATGCATCTGCTGAGGTTCCTTTGTTGGCTCTTCTCTGAGGCTGGTTCCACAACCAGTGAACCTTGGTGTGTTCTCTGCGCACTGACATCTCAGTGTTGATGAAAAACATCATTTTCCCGAAACACAGCGAGATCTCTCACACAGCTGGAAATCTGTTTCTTAGCTCGTCTAGTGATTTTTAGTTCCTTTCTCTAGTCATTTTGGATAATAAAGACTGTTGCTGCAGCTTTTGGGACTTCTGCTTCTGCTTGTGGGTCCAGACTCTGATCTACAATATGATTATTACCCATTGTTGTGTCTGTGTGTGCAGGCTTCCCTGCAGGTGAAATGTGCTGCTGTTGAAGGTTATTGACCACATTGAACAGTTAAAATACACATATATTTAGTCCAAATCTGAATCTAAACGTGTCTTACTGCTCTGCAGTCCCATGCTGCTTTGCAGTGACGGAAAAAGCCTCCACTCAGCCTGGATTTCCTGTTGTCAGTTAAACGTGTTATTATTCATAAATCATTTACGTTTTTACTCCACTTTGCCTCAGATAAGGTTATTTTAGTCCATTTCATGGAACTTTTCCTTGGATTGAGGCTGCAGCTGCGAGCGAGGCACCTTTTATCAGCAGGATGATGGAAGATATTATTGTAGTGATGAAGACTGATCACAGCTGCTCTGATGGGAAACCGAGGTGGCGCCCAGCAGAGAAGACTCGTGAGTCAGGACGTGCCTCGCTGACGGAATACAGACGTATGGACGACGTAAGCGAAACAGGTTTAAAGCTGGGACCAGCTCACCTGGTGACTGTCACATACACAACACCTTTCGTGATTTCTGCCTTCCTAGCGTACGAGAGCACCCGCAGGCGTGAGGGCCTGATTCCAGTATATCTTACTGGTTTATCTGGGTGTTTTCAGTACGGACGGCACAACTGTGGACGATGAGAGCCTTACGGTTTAACTGCTACAAATCTGACTGTTCTTATCAGAGCTGTGAGATTCAAAGCAATGGTGGCGCCAACGCGGACAGAAGCAGCCATCACAGGAACATGGCTGCGGCCCAGCCTCTCCTGTCATCACCGTAATGACACATAATGATGATGCTTTCCTCCTTTGTTGTTTGTTCGGCCCCTGCTGTGGCTTGGGTCTGGTTTCAGTGTCTGAGTTTTGGTGGAAGCCTGTAGCCAGGCCAGGCTGCGTCTGCTCTGCCTAGCCAGGACAAACAGAGTCGTATGTGGATCCCAGCAAGGCCGATTTCACAGCCAGGTCGAGGGTCTGTGTTTGTGGAGTCTGCCTTCCTCTCTTACTCAAAAACAACAGTTTTCCAGCACAGATGTTTTCATATTTACTGCCACTTTGCACTTTGTCAGTTTGCACTGATTTCCTCCAAACACCTCTGAGGTGTCAGCACGTTTGTACTCACGTTTGCTCCCCGAGCACAAATTTAAAAACCGAACACGCGTTTGACAAAAGAGCCCAACAAACAAGGGTGCTGACTTATTATTGAATACTGTTAAATACAGGATTTAATTAAGGTGTCAGCTCGACAAGGGTTTTACATGAGGGGGCCGCAAAACAATTAAGTAGCTGTGAAAAATCAGTCGTCGCCGGGCGAGCTGGATGAGCCCGTTCACGCCTTTACTTCTATAGCCGACACGGTAAAATGTAATTACAGCGTTCGGCTCAAGTAAAGCCAAACACGTTGACGGGGGCGACAGAACAGAACGTCTCTGTACAACCACCTGCTTTCTCCGCGTACTGACACCCAATAATGAAAGCAGATGTTTTTATTCATGCACGAGCACAAACACAGATATTACAAATCCCTCCCAGTTTGTCAGAGCTGATTGTTTTTTACATTTAATTATCCTGCCCAGGCGCAGAGGCTGGTCACAGTTTAGACTACAACAACGTCGTAACTAATGAAACTCAATCACATATTCACAGAAACGCTCCTAAAGTTGGACCAGGTGGCAACACTGAACCTTTAGCATTACAGCAAAACTGTCCGAGCGCTAATGTCACAACAACGGTTTAGTTGCGACTTTTCAATTCTGTTTTCACTTTCTGGCTCCTGAGTTTAGATTGATGAGCAAATATTTCCAGGAGGTTCACAGGTGTGAAGTATCCACCCTTCAGCTGGCGTCTCAAAGCTGCTGCGTGCATCTCTTTAGCTAAATAATAACTCTGTTTATTTCTGTTAATTAATACCAAACGCTGTCAGTGGGATCCTGTGAATTTTAGCGTTTTCTCACTTTGTGATTGAAATAGCTCAGCTTTGTGTGCTAACCTGTATTCTGCCTGTTCTGGTGGTCTTTAGTCATCTTAAATCATTACTAATGACTGAAAATTGTTGCTTCGGTATTTTAAGTACCAAATGATAGTCATTGTCAGTATCAAGGTGCATGTTCAGAAATAAGAGAATAATAACATTTCAGACCGTTTTCTAGTTTCTAGCTTCTGCCATAACACTAAATGTCAACATACATTATTTACGCCACTCTCTCGCAGGTCACATGGTACCTGATGATCAGTGTTTCCATGAGAGCAAACATTCATCACGTCCGTCCATCCTTCCTTCGCTCTCCCTGTTTGAGATGACAAGAAACAGCCAGATGCACCATTAGCGAGCGCCCGACAAGCGCTAAACTCATTTTCAGCTCCAAATGTCTCCATTTATTTTCATGGCATCGCCTCCGCCAATGTTTGTTTCGTATGTGTGGTGTCAGCAGTTGATGACTGGCGCTGGTTTCTCCCCAACGTCTATGAACAGCCGTGCGAAAACCTCCACACCTGCTCACATGATGTATGTCCATGTGTCAGAGCTGCCATTTGCCTCTATTGCTAATCCCTTCTAGAGGGAATGTTGTTACGCCGCCTGCCAGTCAAACACCGCTGGAGAGCAAACGCGTGTTCTGCGCGGACATGTATTTATAAACATGAAGGGGAGAGAAATGTGATTTATCCCCCTCAGGTGGTGAGAAGCTGCGTGGGTTTTCTGCATGTTCTCGGGTCCGTTTCGATCTCGCACACACGTGTGAGTGAACGTTGGTACGTCTCCCATCATGCACTCTGCTCGCTCCGCGGGAAATGTAGCTGCGTTGCTGTTGGAGTTCCAGGCTTTTTTTTTTTTTCCTCAAATTGTGGAAAAAAATTGTTATTGTTATTGAAAAGGAAACTACACACACACACACTCACACACAGCATGCAGGCCCACAAATCATCTGACAGTAATCTGATTTTCACAGTCACACATTAAGAGATTCGCCTTAAAATCTGTGGAATATCAATTCTGTCTAAATTTAATTTGTGAAAATTAATTCTAGTGCATGTGTCAGGAGCCCTCCCTCCCAACACACACACACACACACACACACCTACACTGTTGCTGATAACCAGGCTTGCTTCATTCTTCATTCAGAATAGCTGAACTGTTGTGGAGATTTCAGAAACTCTCCTCATCTGCGTCTTTGATCACATGCTCTTTTATCTTCCTATTTCCTGAACTGTTTGCCAGCATAATGAGATCATTTCTTAGACATCTCCTGTGCACTGAAATGCAATAAAAGCATTTGCAGTTTCACATTTACCATATTGTCATAAAAAGACATGTTTGTTTTCTCATGAATTCATTTTTCTTTGATTCTTCAAGCACAGATTATCTACAGCAAACACCAGAGATCTGAATGAAAGCAGCTCAAATCGAGCAACGGTATTTTCTATCAGTCTTAAATATATAGTTTATTTATAGTCCTGGTGTCCATGAAGAAGTCTCTACTGAGATATATGTTAATTAAACATGCAGAATTGCTAACATCTCACACACACACACACACACACACACACACGACTGTGTACTCATGCTAGGTTGTAATACTGATTTGTACCGCTAGAGGCAGCAGATATGGCTGCAGAATTTATGGATGGCCAGCAGTGCTACCACTGACTAAGAGAGAGTAACTAATGTTGATTCCAGCTAAGATAATTACAAAAACCAGCAGGCAAACCAGAAATGCTGTCTTATCCAGAGTTTCATTATTTGGATATGGTGTCTTCCAGGGCTTCTTGGGTGCTGTTGTCTGGTTTCTGAACAACAGGAGAAAGTCTGATTCCAGTTTGTGAGGTGTTTACATGCAAAAACACAAATCCAGACACTTAAAAAGTCTGACAAAATCTGGATGCTGGAGTCAGGGAGTCAGCCGCTGATTCTAGTCAGGTAGGTAAAATTAGCCGATAATGTGAACTGCTCTGGCACAGCTTCGACCTGTGACCTTGCAATTCATCAAATTTGACCTTCTCAGCTCTTCCTCCAGCTTTATAGATGCTACATAATTGTATTAATTGTGTTCCTCAGACTGTCAAACTCCAAGAACTGGTCAACAATAGATGCTGCTGAGTGTTTGTCGGGTACAGGTGTCAATTATCACCGGGGGAGAGGGCTGCTATTGTTAGACTGCAGCGGCCTGAGTGCCTGATCATTCTAATTAAACAAAGACAAACTACCTTTTCACAGATACCTTAAGGCTAAAGAGTGCTGTTATACAATGCTGCACATTAATGGGAAAGTCTGAGCTGGAATAGAGCGCCAGGAAAAACAATAACAGATTCCACAGAATCATGAAGAAATAAAAATAAACGGTGTTTATTGGTTTTATTCCCGACTAATTTCAAGTCGAGCACAAACCCGGATGGATGAATCTATCAGCTTTTCACTCCCAATACAGAATCACCACATGGGTGTATTTTATATGCTTAATTGAGATTCGCAGTGATGAAATAAAGATTCTATCAGCAGAAAGTTGAAAAATCCACATGATCCTGATTTAATCAAGCATGTTTGTCATCTTAATGGACTTTCTCTGGCTGGTCAGCTTAGGTCTAACAAGAGATAATAACTATCAAGAGTCAAACAACAGCCCTGAGTCCTTTTTATGAGTATCAGTTATTATCTCCACACAGCTGAAAGACCTTATCAGCATTGATTGTGTTGTTTTGCCAGAAGGAGACTGTGGTTTCATGTAGAAGTGATTACATTTTAGAGATTTTATATATTTCTGGAGGTGTAGTATCACCTGACGAACAGCAGGTGGTGCTCCAGCCTCTATCCAAGATTACTCAGAATGAATCATAATTGTATGAGTAAGCGGTACATCAACACCAGGATGTGTTATGTGAGAAAAACGGTCAAAATCTGTGATTTTTTTTTTTTTTTTATTTAGCCTGCACTCATTGAACTTCATCACCTGCTGCACACAGTGAATCATATGTCCATCACTCCACTTTCATCAGACCTTCATTTCTTCATGTAAAATGCAGTCATTTACGTATTATCCAGCAATCTACTTTTTCTTCCTTTTTACCTTCTAATAATTCTATACAGTATTCATTTTGTAAGTGTTGACCAAGATGAAAAAATGTACAGATTCAGGTTATTTCTAAATTTAAAACATCTATACACCAGCATCATATATTATCCAGGAAGGGGTTTTCGTCTCCCCTCGCATGAATACAGAGAAGTCTTCCACCGCTCTGGGACACAGCGAGCCAGCCGCTGTCAGAACCGAAAAGTTGTGCCTGTCATCTTCAGACAGACATGACCTGCAGAGTTAGTGGAGACTAAAATCAAAACTTTCTGCTTTAAAGGCATGATTTTATAAAGGACATTTATGCAGTCTAAGCATTATCCCTAACAGTCCTGTTTAGATTTTGATTTTCAATAACAAATCCTTCACTGGTGGAGGCAAAAATGTGCATTCCTCCTCCTTACTGACAGCTCTGTTTCCATGGAAACTGGTCCACAGACTGAAGGAGTAGCTTGTGAACTTCTCAATGAGAACAAGTCGCTGTGGAGTAAAGAGTAACAGCTTGTGAATGTTAATTAAATCACAGATCTGGCCAGGGAAATGAAATACGTGCGAACTCCACAGTTTTTTACGTCTGTTTCTGTCTGAAAACACAAAGTTCACCTGCTGCCTTCAAAATGTTGATAATTCGAGCCACAGGTCACCTCTGTGGGACGGAGGCGCTCACAAACACTTTGGACTCTCATTCTGAGTCAAGCCATCACTTTTGAAGTTGTCAGAGTTGGATGAGGAAAATAAGATGAAGGTTGAGGTTCCACAGTTTGAACAGCCGGTGCAGCGGTGACTAATCCATCCTGAACTTGTTCTGATATTAATGGAAGTCAGTCAGACCTGTAATTACAGGCGTCAGAACGCCTGTAGGTGATGACTAACTTCCATAATTGAGGCGCATTTAAGTTAGTTTAAGGTTCAAAATCTAAAGTGTAGGTTTAAACCAGAGAGTCGATTACACAAACTGTCAAAATGAAATAAAAGGACTCCGTAGGCTTTGAAGAAAGAAGTTAATTGTGTCTCTGCCGAAGGTTTCTCGCCTGTTCCGGGTGCTGCCGGAAATCTCTTCTGCTTATGAACGGAGCAACAATAGAGTCTCCGACTGGTTCATTTAGAGCCAGTAACACCACTCTTTATCTGCCTTTTGTGGTTCTTTGTTCAGGGTCGCATCACATTCTTACTTATTTAATCTTTCTTTGGAGGTTTTTCACTTCCTCTCTATCGACATTTTACAGTTCTCTAGTTTTTCTGAAGGTTTTGGCAACAACCTTAATTGAACACAGCGATGAGCATGAAAAATATACATAGATGAAGGTCAAAGACACGACTACAGCACAGAAACTTAATACTGGAATGGTCCACGTTAAGAAGACAAAGGAAAGTATTTCTGTCCTAACAGCAACAAAAACAGGAAGTGGAGTTTTCTTCAGCGATGGGTGATGTCAGACCACGACTTTCTCTGAAAAGCACCGAATTAGGATCATCTTTACGATCTGCACACTCAAAAAGATTGACCCCGTTTTATTAAAACTGATAACTGGCCGCATTTATGTTGCATGATTTATTCAAAAATCCCGCAGCAACAACTTACAAAGGACTTCCTGTGGCCGCTCTCACTTTTCCTTCCAAATTAATAAAAAGAGCCAAATACAAAAGTCAAATCTAGCATCAGATTGAGCTTTTCAGCAGCCACCCAGGGTGGCATCTTGTCAGAGGTCACTTGTAACTGAGATTTAACCCTGAGGCAGACTTGCTGTTCTATCAGGAAGACATCCCTCTGATCACTTTAGCTGTCCCCAAAGTTCAGCTTCATCGGTTGTCAGTGCCCAATCTCATATGACATTATGTAAACAAAAATGTTCTCAAATTCTTCCAGAAATCTGTTTTAAATCAAATCTGCACTAAAATATTAGATTTCTCGTTGCGATGTGCTCTGTGTAAACACAGCTGGTGTTTACTGTCATTGTGTAAATAAAATATGAATCAGATCTTTAAACTACGGTAAATAAAGAGCATAAAATGTGGCTCAGGTTGTGAAAACTCGCACATGGATGGATCCTGATCTGGAATAAAGATCCTTTGTCACTGACGTGCCTGAGTGCCTGAGCCAAAAGATGAAGGGATAAAGAAGCAGGTTCTGACTGGGTTGCAGTATTCCCTCAGAGAGAGCTATTCACACACTGCTGGGGAAAACTGCACATTTCCTTTTAACACAATCCCAACCAGGGTCATTTAGATTCTCTAATCAAGCTAGCAAGAGGTGGCAGAGGTTCATGACAGAACAAGGCCTAAACTAGAGGTGGTGCTCCGTATCGACTCAAGTTCACTTAGCATTCAAAGTGGCGCACTTTGGTGTGTTGGGCAGTTTGGAAAGTTACTGGCATTGTACTTGAATTCTGGAAGACAGCTGCTCTCCATTGTAAAGGCAGGAACATTGATTTTCCCTCTGAGGCTATAGCATGATCCGTGTCCGGGGAGCCGGCGCCTGTAAAGTTGGAGTAACCCCATTAAGGAGAGCAATGACTGGCTGTGAATGGCTGCCAGAAATGAATGTAGATGAGAGGCAGACTTACTCTGAGGTGTCCCAGAAAATGTTATAATAGTGAAATAAAAAGAACCTTGGATAGACGGCTCTGTGAAAGGTGCGGCTGGAGGAATGTGGCTGGGCCTTTGTGGGACGTCGCTATGACTAAAGAATCTGACATGGATGCAAAATAACATGTTTTGTAAAGAATGTACTGAGGTGCACCACTGAGAAGCAAGCAGCTGTATATACGCGGAATGTAAATGTCTGCTATTTTTACCACCTCTGACGAGAGCATAAAAGAGAACAATTTAAAAGAACCTATAGAAACAAAGAGCTCAGCCACAGGGAATTAGTTCAAGGGTAGGGGAGAGAAATGTGGGGCAAGAAAAAGAGGAGGCAAGAGCAAATGTAGTGAGAGATGGAAGAAAACAAGCTCTTGCCTTTTCTTTTTTCCTTTTTGCCTCTGTTAAACTGGGTGTGACACCAGGAGTGGGAAAAAAGTGCGGTTAAGGCTTGTGGTTTTCACTTGACACTAACAGCCCAGCAGAGCTCTCAGCGAGGGGAGTAAATAGACCCCTCAGGAGAGAAAAGGCTCGGCTGGTGCTCCTCATCGCGATGGGAGCGGCGCAAAAATGAAACAACCTTCATGGCAGCGAGTCGTTCTGTTAAGTGCAAATTACTGCTGCTGGGATCAAAATGTCAGACACCCCTGTTCCTCATTTAGGAGGGCGGCTTTGAAAACGTTTCTTTGTTACGTGATGCCTGTTTTTAGATGAATATTTTGACATTTGCACTGGAGTATATTTGTTTTGATTTCCAACCCCATTTTCCTCATCGTTGTTTTTCAAATATGTGTGTTAATCACATGAACCTATTAATAATATTCATGATGAAGTCTCTCACCAAGCCCCACATTAATACACATTCCGGCTGAGCTGGAATGAGCTTTAATTTTTTAATCGGTGACCTTAAATGGTCTTAATCAGCGTTAACATAAAGCCTAAATTCAAACCTGCAGCCACCATGTGAACATTTTTAAATGTTCAAGTCCTGTTCTGTCAGGTTTTAGATCTATAGCAACACTAATATTTGCACAAAGGTTGTTGAATAATCTGCATTTTTTTGGTTATTTTTCATGTACACGAGTCTCCTGGGTGTGAGATTTATAGTAATCTTGTTTTATCTTTGGTGATCTCGTTGAGATTGTTGCGCACGTTGAGACCCGAAGGTTGACTTTCATTTTGGGCTCCGAACTGGATCTGATCAGTTTGCAAGATTTCAAGTTTTCCTTCTATAATCACCTTATTTTACTCTCCTGTTGTGTTTAAGACACGAACCGATGAATCTCTGCTGCCGTGCCTGCTGCACTGGATCAGAAAGAGGAAGAACGTCTGCAGCACGTAAAATAGTTCCAGTCACACACCAATTAAGGAAAAACGAGACGACAATACGACTTTGCAGGCATTGAATACACTGGAGGAAGTGAGACAGACCTGGCTAAAACCTGGCAGAAGAAAAAAATGATGGAAAAAGGGGGAAATGGGTGCAGAGTAGTGCACGTACAGTACACCTACAGTCTGTACAGTGCAGCCTTGTTACATCCACCTTCGGTCCAACCACTGTTGCAGGCAATTATCCAGTGTCACCACAGCAAAGTGCGCCAGCAAACAGCTGTGAACATTAAAGAACCCGCCAGACACCTCCCTCCCCGCAGGAGACAGCGGTCAGCTGCAGAAAGGGCTGAAGCTGTCTGACGTCAGCAGCAGCCACAGCGGACATAAACATCAGGCAGCCGCCGCCGAGTGTCCGGAGACATCAGCTCATCCCCTCAGTGCAGGAGGAAGAACCTGGAACTTCCTCTGCTTTACTGGCCCTGAGCACATCCAGGAAGTGGAAAAACAATCTGACTGTCATCCACCAGCAGGACTGATCAGGATATTATACATCATGAGCTTATTTTCCACAGAAAGCATGGCCTCCTCCACCACCCCGAACCAGCTGCTACGTCTTCATCATGAAGAGCTGATCACTGGGATAATAATGCCGAGTGTCTGCCAGAAGCAGCGCGCGTATAAATAGCAGGAGCGTGAGGACGGAACACCCTGGAAAGAACAGCTCACCATCCCTATTTGGGTTTATTGGCAGCAGCGCGCACCCTTGTCACCGCTTCATTTGGAGGCCGCGCAGCTGATCCCTGACGGCGCCATTGTTGCTCTGTTGCTATATATATAAATCCTGCAGAGGTTCATCTGCGGTCGAGCCTCTGATGTTCATCTCAGTCCGCTTGTTCACAAATAAGTCTAAAAGCACGGGAAAAGTCTCCACAACGCCGCCATCATCTCCATTCAGCAACAGTTATTCCTGATTTGTGAATAAATCCAGAAGTACTGGCTGTACTATACACTGATATGACAGTAAGGACAGTAGCGTGCATAAATCTGCACAAACATTTCACAAAAATAAGAAAACTGAGCATGTGGCATGTGGTCAGAGGAAGGCTGAGTGTGTGTGAATATTTAATCCTCCTCTGACAGAGAAGCAGAAGATAAACTCAGGCCTGAAGAGGTGCTGTAATACGCCGACGTGTGCACCCAGGTATGAGCGCATCAGTGTGCTCACAGACTGGAAAATTACTTTTCTTTTATTCTGCCCGAAACGCTCAGGAAAATAAAACCAAAGCAGCGTCAACAGAATGTAACTCACACAACTCCGCTTTAGTGGTATGTTTCCTTTAAAGCTCACAAATATTTTGGAAGGGGCACGTGGAGCAGCATCAAAAGACCTCTGCTAACCTGACATAAAGGCTCCTTGTGCTGCAGTGAATGACTTTACTCTTCCAGCCAGTCCAGAGGAATCACGGAGGCCTCCAGCTCCTGTAGCCCGACAGGAAGTAAAAGCTCAGGAATGAGTGGTATTCCCAAGTGTTCTTCCTCTCCTTGCCAGCTTATTTATATCTTTCATTGGGATCCAGACAAGATTCCCTCAGCCAATCACAGAGCCCCATTGGGACGCATCATCACAATTCCACAATCACAACACATGGGCGTGCAACTGCACGGACAATTTCAAAGCAGAAATAAACTTGAAATAAACTTTCAGTGTTTCTAACAGCTTATGAGGTCAATGAAGAACTCGTCAGCATCAGTACAGTTTCATCCTCAAATAAAATACATTTGTTTAGCAGAAAAAGATCCCCCCCACGGTCAGACGGGAAATCAAAGAAGGTCACTGACATCTTTGCTGGAGCGCAAGAAGAGAGAAGAGATATAGAGAGTCAGAGCTGGTTATAATGGAAAAGAACTTACCAGTCTCTTCTTTAACGATGTATTCTCGCTCCAAACTCTTCCTGTTCTCCCCAGTGTTTGACAAAACTTCTCCAGTTGTTCCGATTCTCTGACTCTCTCCCTCCTCTTTCTCTCCCTCATTGGTGGGCCTGAATCTCGCCTTCAAACAGTGAAATTGAGACATCTAGCGGTGAGTCGCGTTATTACATCTAAAGTTTGGTTTTGGTTTGGTTCTATTTCATCAGTTCCAGCATTTGTCCGTTTGATGTGCAAGCATCCTAAAAGGAAATAGCGTCAAACGTTCAGAGGAGCAGGAAGTACATTGATAGCAAACGCTCGGTGGTATTTTGTGTTTGTGTGTGTCCTTTGAAAAACGAGATCAAAGGAGCACTTGGTGTTTAATAATCAAAGGGCAAGGAGGTTTGATGTAAGGCAACATACTGTATTACAATTATTTAGCTAAGTAAATATACCTGCCCTTCAAAATACACGACCACAGCTCCTGATCAATCAGATCAGAAGACGCAACTGGTAGGAAGCAACTTTAAATGTTTAAGATTAGTTAAGATTGTATTTTCTTTTGGTTGTAACATCCCTTGGCTGTATTATCTAATGGTGTGTACGATCTGTTCTCTATTGGTAGAATATTTATTCTATTGGTAGTGATATTTATTCTATTGGTAGTAATATTTATTCCCTGCTTGTGTAATGTAATAATTGCATTATCTATTGTCTAATGTTTGTACTATCAAGTGTTATCCATGCAAATTGGATACAAAAAGTGCATGTATGCTCTGTTTATCTTCAAGGTTATCAACCTGTTCCTTCCCACTCCATTACTCAATTAAATTGAACAAGAGGAACCAAGTTGTCCCTTGCATCCTACAACGATTGACCAAGCAGTTTTTCAAGTTTTGGCCAGAGTTGTGGTCACAAAACACGCACAACTTGATATTTAATAACGCAGCAATGAAGGAACTTGGTGCAGTTTTACTATTATATACGATTTAAATTGTTCCAATAATATTAATAATAATAATAATAATAATATTAATAGTCTATATGTTTGTAAAGATGCCGCGTATCTCGCATATCTTAGCGCGTCCCCGGCGCCGGTGACGAGCTCTAGCTCGTGCGCGGTGCGCGCTCCCTGTGGGCCAGTCCTCCTGCCCTCACGTGTCTCGTGTGTATAAAAGAGTCCCAGTCTCTCCTGATCATGAGCATTGTGTCACCAGACAAACGGCGAAAAATGGAGTCCGCCCTGGAGCAGCTAAAGAAGTACACGGTGGTGGTGGCGGACACAGGAGACTTTAAGGGTAACTAATGTTTAATGTTTTTAGCATGCTAACTTTAGCTGATTAGCATGCTAATGATCCGTAAGCGTCTCCTGCGTTGATTAGACCTGTCCGCGGTGTCAGTATCCCCGGAAGCTGCTTTGAGAGGCGCAGATGTTAGCATCGAGATCATCTCATGTAAATCTGAATAGGACAGAGATTGTTAACTTAACCAACCAACCCACCGTTGACTAACTTTACAACTAGCTACTGCAGTTGATAATCTGATCATCCTAACTAAACCTGTGAGTGACTACTGTTGACTGTCCTAGCAAATTTAGCTACTTCCCATTAGCAATAGCAAACTGCAACAAGCAAGTCTTTATCGTTTAGGCTTGTTTAATTATGTTTGTTTAAATAACCGATAGTTCCACAAATTATGCTATTTTATCCTATATGTGGGCTTGTCATACGTAACGCGTGTGTTGTGCAAACTGTTGCGTCCAACTATAAAGAAACGCGGATGTTATTGCGAATGTTTTTCCTTTTAACATTTCCTCTTTCCTGGGTTCCAAGTCTAAGCTAACCTGGTGGTATTTCTCAGTTGGGCAGAATTTGTGCAATAACTGCTTCACTGTTGCACAGACAATAGTTGCCATTGAGCGATTGCAGACTCAGGATGACGCGACAGAACTGAGCCCCAGTCAGGCGTGGTGACGAAGGCACAGTGTACATGCCAGGGGCCGGGGGTGTGTGCATGGAGGCTTTTGAAACGGTTATTTACACTCAGACGAGATAAAAATGAGCAAACAACAATGAGAAGATGTCATTTTGGTCCTCGAAAAGCTATAGGAACATAATTTGCTAAACAATGGGATGTCGCTGTCAGTAGTTTACACGTGTGTCTTGTTAAATACTTCAGATTTCAGGCCCAGAAATCTCCAAATCACTTCTCTTTTACAGAGAAAATGCAACACTTTGGTCAATGATTATGAAAACCCACACAGTTGCATCTCTTACACGACTAATCACTCACTTGATTGAGAACAGTTACTTTGACTACTGTCTGCGAGCTGTCAGAAGCATGTTTGCTGTCTATAAGACTGTAACAAGCTGAAGATGTATGTTTGTAAATTTTCAGTGATTTTCTGTCTTGTATATTGCAGCAATTGATGAGTACAAGCCTCAGGATGCGACCACCAATCCATCACTTCTGCTGGCGGCTGCTAAGATGCCAGGCTACCAGCATCTGTTGGATGATGCCATTAACTATGGCATGGCCAATGGAGGGTGAGAAGCTCAAGCTTTACCTGAAAACATTAATTACAACAATTCCTTTTCATAAAGATCTATTGCGGTTTGCACTGGATGAAAAGAGAATTCTCACATTTCCTTGATTTTCCAGATCTGTAGAGGAGCAGATAGACAACGCGATGGATAAGCTGTTTGTACATTTTGGGGTTGAAATCCTCAAGCAGCTCCCAGGGCGAGTCTCCACTGAGGTTGATGCCAGGTACTTGTGCTGTTCACGTGTCACACAATGCAGATTATTGGTGTTATTATTATTATAACATAGACAAATTGTAAATAGACCCAAGGTAATAATCCTAACAGTGATTATTGTTCAGAAGCCCCAGCCTTGTTCTGCTGTGCTGCCATTTTTAAAACTCTTGTTCCCATAAGATAGACTTCTTAGTCTGTTCTGCAAGCCCTTCAATAACTTAACTATTTGAAACTAAATTATTTCTCGTTTTAAATAAAAATTCAATTTAAAAAAAGCCTCTTAAACTAAATGAAGTGTTGAGCTGCTGATAGTCTTGACAATAAAAGATCAGACGTTGGTTCTTACTGATTGAAACAGCACCATCTAGTGGACTAAATGAATTTCTTATCAATTCAATTCAATTCAGGTTATCTTTTGATAAAGACGGAATGGTTGCCAAGGCGCTAAAATTCATCGACATGTACAAAGAGGCCGGTATCAGTAAAGAACGCGTGCTCATCAAGCTGTCATCCACGTGGGAGGGAATCCAGGCTGGCAGGTACGTTTGGAATCTACACATTCATACTCTTGTCAGTCATGTGTGTCTTCAGTTAATGAACTAATGGCAAAAATGTTGTAGGACCTCAGATAAAGGCATGTGGTAGGGAGAGGAGGTTATTGCTCTGAGCCATTAAATGGCTCAGAGAATTTGTATATATTTTTTTTTTTTTACCTTAGTGGTGAACCTTTGTCCCTATTTTGCTTCATCATCAAATTTCTTTAATTTATTCTTTATTTATAATTGTTTTACTGCTGTTTCAAAGTTTTTGGGTTTTGATGTCTTAATTATTACCACACCTGCTGTTAATCTGTACACCTGTGTTCGTGACTATTTAAGTGACGCCATCCTACAGACTTATACACACACTGAGGAAGACGGTAGTCGAAAAGCGTATGTTTAAGTCTTAGTGATTAAAAAATTATTTTGAAGGACACTTGAGTGTTGCTGGCCAATTTCAATTTTTTTCTAATTTTCTAGGGCCTTGCATCTCTTTATTTACTACAGGAGTGCTCGTTTTTTTCTCTTTACGTTTGGAATCTTCATACTCTTGTCAGTCGTGTGTCTTCAGTTAATGAACTATTGGCAGCGAATCCTAAATGCTGACAATCTATACAAACCCCACGGTTGTCTCGGCAGTGCAGGCTGTTGTGGTTGAAGGACTTTCTTTATTTAACAGGGAGCTGGAGGAGAAACATGGTGTCCACTGCAACATGACCCTGCTGTTCTCCTTCGCTCAGGCTGTGGCTTGTGCAGAAGCAAAGGTAACCCTCGCGTCGGCCTTCGTCGGACGCATCTTCGACTGGTACAAGGAGAACACAGACCGTAAAAGCTTCGAGCCCCATGAAGATCCAGGTATTAAACGCCACCTGTTGCTCACCTTGTGCGTTTTCAGTCAACCTTGCATGGCTTCAACTTGTAAAGCAGCAGGACAATAAGTTTCTGCACAGAAACAGACTGCAGCACCTTCAGTGTTCAGTGCTTTTAAACAATGCCTTCTGCTTCTCCTTATCAAGGTGTGCTGAGTGTGACCAAGATTTACAACTACTACAAGAAGTTTGGCTACAGCACCGTGGTGATGGGGGCCTCCTTCAGGAACACGGGTCAGGTGAAGGCCCTGGCAGGCTGTGACCTGCTCACCATCTCTCCCAGTCTGCTGTCAGAGCTCAGCCAGGACCACAGCACCGTGGTGGAGACACTGAATGTGGAGAAAGGTACCGATCTGAGAGCGGACGGCTCCAAAATGCTGCATTAAAACGGAGATGGAGGTTTGAACTGTTTAACTTTGTGTGTGTAGCCAAGGCCTGTGATCTGGAGAAGGTTCATCTGGATGAGAAGACGTTCCGCTGGGAGCACAACGAAGACCGTATGGCCGTGGAGAAACTGTCTGATGGCATCCGCAAATTTGCAGCCGACGCCATCAAGCTGGAGGCCATGATCAAAGTAACTTGGTCTTCTGATCCACATCAAAGTGCATCGAAGGAATTCTTTGATTTGTGCTGTAACTTTTTTTTGCATTACAGGAGAAAATCCTAGATGTGAAAAATGGAAAGTGATGGCCAAGATGGTTCTTACCTGCTGACTGAATGGGCAGATTTCCTCTCAGTCTAGGACCGTCTCTCTGTTTCCAGACCAAACATCAATAACTGATGGGTGGGGGGTTGTTTCTGAAGAGCTGATATTTTTCCCCTCAAGCAGAAGAGTCTTAACAGCAAACTTGTAGATTCCACAATTTATCACTGGAAAGGACCAAAAACCTGCCCTTTAATCTGGACGGGTCAGAACACAGACTCCAGTCTCATCATTCCTCAGTACTGAATAAACACATTTCTACTACTACAGACGTCTTTGCTTCTTTTCTTCAGACAATAAACAGCATTCATTCTAATATAACCTGTGGAACCTTTGGAAATGATATTAGGACGTCTCTGATGATATTGACGTGTGTCGACCCGTTGCCATGGTGCTAATGGTGTTCTGTTTGCTGTAAACTTTACAGTAAAACCTGAACTGGATTCAGAGTTCTGGGACCCTGAATGAAGGTTCCACAAAGACCTGATGTGTGGTTTAACGACTAAATGGGTCAGAACAGGTAACGAGGCCACTCAGATGTGTGTGTGGGCCTGAAAACTGCTGGATCTGCCACTGGAGCAGTAAAATGTGTGTTGTCTGTGTACAGGTAACAAGGAGTATTTTCAGTCCACTGCATGGCTTCAACAGTAATTATTGATAGGCTGATTCACAGGCCTTATTGTGACAGCATATGTTGTTTTTTTTTTTCTCTGGTGGTGCCAGTTGAACCTCATTCCTTCTCTTCCTAACACTGACGCAGCCTCAGAAGCGCTGAGTTACCAGCCATCAAGGGTTACCAGCCATCAAGGGTAACCGGAGAGCAGCTCAGATTTTAATGCTTTCCAGACGACGAAGGTTTCCAGACAACATTTTTCTCATGTTTAACGGCAGCTGCCTGATGTGTTTTGGGCTCTGATCAACAATGTTTTGTGGAATGTCACCAAACTCCAGCTGACAGTGATTTCCGTGATCACCTGAACTGGTTTGGTAAAGAAAGCAAAACTAAGCATCTGCAAACAAACTGATTGTTTTTATGTTTATTTTGACCTTTTTAATGTTTATTTTGACCCACATTTCCCAGTGGGTCAAAATAAATAACCCGGACCACCCTCTCCACCCACTCCTGGACAGGCAGCGGAGCTCCTTCTCAAACAGACTGATTCAGCTCCGCTGCCACAAAGACAGATACAGAAAAGCTTTCCTGCCCAGTGCAATAACCCTGTTCAACAAGTCCGTCTGACGGAGACTCACAGCCCTGGTGCTGTGATGTGCTCCAGTAGTACTTTCATGTGGCACATTGTCATAATTATTTATTGCATTGTACAGTAATACCACTCATTTGCACTGATATTTACACTATTATACTGTAAATATGTTGTAAATATGTTAATACTGACGAGGCTGCTGGGACAAGTCAATTTCCCATGTCTGGGATTAATAAAGTATTTCTATTCTATTCTATTCTATTCAGTTTAGAGACACAATAGGGAAATAAATTCAAACCATACCAGTTTGACGACGCACATGTCCCTGTGTTTTTTTCAGTAGCACAGGAGGAGTTTAGATGCTGCCTGGATATGCACTAAGGACGCTGTTGCAGGGCCTGACGTTGTCCCTGCTGGGCCCTGTGTGCAAAGCTGCCTCTCTGGGCCTCACGCTCGCCGTTGCTCCACTGGAGAGCGATGGAGGGTGAACGGTGGGCGAGAGTTGAACCTAATTTAACACACCAGCCAGTGGATGTTCTGTGTTCTAAATAATTGAAGAATATCTGAGATTGTTCTTTTGTTTTATCACTTTGCTTCCTGCAGGTGCAAGCTCACTTCAGCGCCATAGTCCCCCTACCGTGCCCCTCCATGTATGGGCTGTGCGCTCAGGGGGAGGACTGTGAGGTCTACAGCACCTCGCTGCCTTTCAACGGTACCAGACCTGGTTCTGGATGGTGCGTCCGCCAGTGGCGGAAGAAGGTTCCAAATAATTACCACAGCACCATCAGTTTAGGGTAAGAGACCCACTTATGCTGTCTGGAATGTTTTTTACGTCCAGATTTAACAATTTTCTAAAAATGAAACTGTGGTCCTCCTTTAACCAGCACTCTTTGGTTACAGGTTCAACACATTTTACGTATCTTTGAAAGCAGCACCAACAGTCCGGGAAGACACCGGGAAGCTCAACCATCCTGCATTTGCTGCTCTCCCTCCCCCGTTAAGGTAAAACCACCACTGTCACAACTGCAACGCCAATCAATTTAACTCTACCTACACAGAGATTTATCCTGTTTTAAAGTCCAAAATTACCAAAACCACAACCACTGGAATGAATATAATCCAGCACAGCATGTTCTGGACTTTAGGTCAATTCTCAGGTGACGTCTGTTTTATATCAAGTGTTTCTTTTTGTACAGTAAAATGAAGATAGTTTGATTCTTTTTGTGTAAATGGATCAGGGCCCGTGTGAACTGCTCTCAAGATTTCCCTTTGTCGGTGAAAGATCTGGAGGGTGACGAGGTGCAGTGTCGATTTGCGAGTGCAGAGCTGGGAGAGTGTGTGGTCTGTATGGGACACTCGTTCATCCAGCTGGAAAAGGTGAGTCTGATGTGAAGCCACACAAAGTAAAACAGGTACAGGCACACAGGTAACTAAGGTTAAAAGATGGAGGAAAAAAATGGTGGATTTTGTTTTCTTATCAGGAAAAATGCATGCTGAAAAATGACATTCACTGGAAACGCACCGGCAGGGCAGTATTTCATCTATCTGATGGTGGAGGACCGGATTCATGCACTCAGTGGCCGACCGGTCTTGACCGGCAGCCCCCTGAGCGCCGTCCCCCTCCAACTCTCTGTCACTGGTGAGTCCACCAACTAGGAGATGCAGTTTTTGTCGTTTCTGTTGCTTTTGTCTTTAGTCAAAATGTGCTCTTGTGCTTTAATTTGCCAGTGGAGGAGTCAGGTGTCGGCTGTGGTAAGGAACCTGTGGTAGCCCAGGACACCCCCACAGGCGACACCAGGCTGACCGTCCTCCCATACCACCAGGTGAAATTCAACGTCCACTTTATGTCACGTGTGGAGAGGTTTGTTGGGTTTTAATGTGACTTTTATCATTTTTGTTCGTGGGCCATTAGCAGTTTTGGTTGTTACCACTTAGCGATAGCAGGTAGCATACTGTCAGTAAAACCTACTTTCAACAAGTGGGGAAGTGATTTCAACATTATTTATGGGCAGTGTTCTAGAGATTGCAGTGGTCGGCCCACCTAATCTCTTCACGGTGGGTTTCAAAACTGTTGGCCCCTTGGCAACGATGACCATGGCCTGGGTCCGATCCCAAAACAACCTGGCTCAAGTGCTGCCCATCTGCTTTGCTGTCAATACCCAGAGGTACTGTGGGTGTCATGTGTCAGAAGCTCAATATTATACTCATATACATACTATTACAGTGGCAACAGAAATCACTTTTATTTGCTGATTTAGGACTAAATCATTTATAAACGTTTATGCCCTAAAAAGACAAATATAGTAATAAAAATTGTATTTAATTAAAATGGTGGAATGAATTTCAGATCCTTTCATTAACATCTCCATCCATTCCCATGATTCAACCCTGGAACTCTAACGATGTGAGATGTGTGTCATGTATGTGACCCACAATGACCTGATTTGTATTTCCTGTGATTGCAGTATGCAGTCTGAGCCCAGGTGTGTGTGGCTGTACCAAAGTAAGAGCTTCATCTTCCTGAAAACAATCACAAAATTCCATTTATATTGCAGAAAGTATCCAATAAGCCACCACTGAATTATCCCAATCTTAATCTTTTCAGGGGAAATGGCAGCACTGCCTCCAGGAACAGGTTGAACAAATAGTTGTTTTTTTTTTTGTTTGTTTTTAAGGCTTTGAGTGATGTGTGGAGTGAAAACTTTAATCTGCTCTCTGCAGTGCTGACCTGTGGGAAAACAAAGATGGTTTTGGTGCTCCCTATCATCTCTTTCCAAAACGTCAACCTGACTGAACTCCAGCTCAACAGCCCCACCTGTCCCATCAGCCACAACAACACACACCTGACAGCCAGCATCTCCCTGGACGGCTGCGGCACTGAGACCATGGTAACATGTCAAATATATGCTTTTAATTCTATTTATTTTTATCTGTGGTCCAGAAAGCTTTATGAGAGGAAGTTATAACCACACAGACATTCTGGAAACTTTCAAGAATGAAAGGCCCAACACCCTAATTCAGGACCAAATTTGAACCTTCCAGATTCAGCTGAAAGCTGTCTGTCTGACTGTCTGGTCTGTCTGTCTGTCTTCCAGCATACTGGTTCAGAGCTGGTTTACGTCAACACCTTGCAAAGTGTGCCTTCCTTCTCTGTGGTCAAAAGAAAACCATCCCTCATCCTCCCTCTGGCGTGCCGCATCCCTGGAGTCCAGGCCAAGGGACCATCGCACAGGCTCAACATTCCCACAGAGAAGGAGGTCTTTGGTCCAGTGGCCTTTAGCATAAAACTTTACTTCCCGGGAGAAGGGCCATTTGGGAATTTCACAAGAGTCCCCAGGCTTTTAGACAGCCGTACCCGAGTACGCCGAGATGCAGAACCACCATTAGAGTCAGCAAACAATTCTTTCAAAGCCGGGTCCAGGATCCAAATGCTCTACCTGACAGTGATGTCCAACTGCAGCATTGGGAGAGCCGAGATGGTCGTGAGCAACTGTATCGAGTCGGAGACAGAGGACTTTGCAAAGTACACCACTATTATCAGTCAGGGGTCAGTGATGGTTGTCATTTTCTGGATTATTACAGAGATAAAACAAAGATCGGCTCCGTTCATTAGCTCTTTTTTCTTCTTTCAGGTGTTTGTCTTTGTCTGCAACAGCCGAGGTTGTCGTAGCAGACTCCACTTGCAAGGTTTATCAGCTCGATTTGTCCCAGAGAACAGCATCCATGGTCTGTAGTTACACCAGCCCTTTGATTAATGGTCTTTATGGGTGACTGGTTTTGTCTTAATGGCAAACTGGTTTTCAGTTTTTGATGATGCTTTGCAGCACTCTGTCCTGTAAGTCAAAGCTTTGATGCGAAGCTCTTCACCCAACTAACACGTATGTATTTCATTTGTGTTTTGCAGATGTACGTCCGATGCACACTTAACCTCTGCATCACCACTTTACCCTCTGAGAAGTGCCCTGACCTGTGCAGTCAGTCCTTTTCACCGAGAGCCCTGGTTGGCAATCTGTACACTGAAACTTACACGGTCAGCTCTGGACCCATCAGCCTTTTGGCCTCAGCTTCTGAAACCACTCCTCCTCCAATTCCCACTGCAGACAGCATTGCATCACTTCCCGGTCAGCTCACCACCGCAAATGGTAAAATCTTGTGTTTTTTTCTTTTGCCCTGAATAGAAACACCCACAAGAGACAATGCAATGCAATAACAACAATGCAATACTAGTTTGTTGTTAGCAGTCACAAAAATCAAGTGTCCTAATACTTACCTGCTCTTGTGTTGCAGCTCCAAAAGACACCTCAGCCGTGACAGCAGGGGTGATTTTGACCATCATCGGCATCGTCCTTCAGCGTGTCATCTTTTATTGACCACGCTGCTGACTTTAGATCAGTTATCTTTGAGAATTTTTTTTAAAGCTGTCAATGCAAATGGTGGTAAAATTTATGATGTGCCTTCTCCAGTTCAAAATATATATTTTTACTATTTTAACACTCAGAAAGTCAATATCTACAAAGTTGCATTTGAATGGAATAAAGTATAACTCCCACCTAATATTGCCCTGTCAGAAAAGTGTTTTTTTTTTTTTAATTCATTGTTGATTTAAGGGAATGTGTATTTCTGAATGTACTTAAATACTCAGTAATCACTTGTTTCCGCTGAGCTGAAGTGAGAGTGAAATGAAGCTTTGCACCATTAGAGACAGGAGAAACAACGCCTGTATAAAGACTTAACACATCTATAACTTTATTCTGCTGCTTTTCCTCAGATGACAGAACTTGCAAAGCACCGAAAGTCTGAGTCAGAGGGAGACGTTCTATGTCGTCAAAACCCTTTAATCGTTAGCTCTAGATTATGGCCTAATATATATTCGAGTCTATCATTTGCCTACCTGCTAAGACGCATATTAATGGAAAAGTTCCTTGCACACATTAGTTTGAACATTTATTCCAATTGAAAAAACTAGACTCGGACAAAGTCAACATGGGCAACCCGGAAGTCCAGTCTGCCCCTGGCTCTTTGTATTTGTTTTCATTCTGGAATTCTGACCAATCGCAGCTCAGAATGGGACGAGGCCAGCCCGCCTCCTTGCTGGACACGCCTCTATGTTCAAGGAACACCGCTTCATACATACACTGTTGTTAGCGACGTAGCCGCAACAGCAAATATCATTTGCTAGCATTTCATACAACTTTTCCTTTTCTGTCAGAGCAGAGGAGATTAAACGCGGAACCGGTTGGTTGTCGGACCCGTTTCAACGCTGTCTCAAATTGTTGCTGGTGGCAGCCCTGTGAGGTGAGTTAATAGATTCGCCGGACAGTACTGGTGGGGTTGGTTGTTGTGCTAACGTAGCATACAGTTGTGTACTGCTCGATAACCTTGCCGGACAGACTGGAAAAACAAATCAACATTGTTAGTTTTTCTGCAAAGTCTTAATCTTATCCATTGTTTCCCTCCCACTGGTGCAGTGTAGTTTTCTTCGTGGACTCGTTCCTTTGTAGCACCGACAAGTTATTCTATTAGCTACTCCAAGTAAAGCTAGCAAGCTAAGAGTGTCGACCATGAATTAACTTTAGCTGATATGCTAGCGCTAAGCAGATTGACCTGACAGCATAGCTACATTTTCGTAGTAAGTTTTTACATTACACATGACAGTTTGGGTTAGAATTATCATGGAATGTACCTTTTTGAAGTAAGATGTGGTTTTGCAACAATGAAAATATCTTTCTGTCGAACTTCTCGTGTGACTTGACGTTAATTTTCTGTCGCGTAAGGAGCTTGAATTGAGGGTTAGCTGCCTGTCGTTCCGATCGATCCACATAGAACAGTCATATTACCGAGTCCCCTAACTTTATGTAAAAACTTTATTTTAGTGCTAATCCATGTGTTAGAACCTAAACAGCCAGTGTTGATATCGCGTTGTCAGCTGCGACGAATCATGGGCATTTGGTAACGTCACTTAGCCATCTTTAGCTCGTCTGCATTTTTTAGTGTGGAATTCCGTTTACTGTGGTTGTTTGTGATGACCCAAAAGCGATACCCCGACACTGATCGTTTGAGGTTTAGTCGCTTAGCTTTTTTATGCTACAAAACTTCGCCGTTTGATGGTAACACCAGGCTTACGAAAGCGAGCAGCTCACCAAAAATCGAATGGCGTTCGACTCGGTGTTTGGTAGAGAGGGGGAGGGGATGAGGCAGGGCCACAGCGAGAGTGAAAACGCTGTCGATAAGTTCGCCTTTTTAGCACCGTTCACATAAATTCGACTTCTTTCGCCGCCTGTCGTTTCAAAGATCGCGATCCGACAAATGTGTTGAGAGCCGGAAGAGCGTCAGGCGCGATTTCAGCGAGTTTCGACCGCACGTTCAGGCGCTGTCTTTTCCGTGGCACTGAGCTCACACGTCCGCTGATTCCAGATCAGCTACATCCACGTCCTCGGAGGGACCGTCACTAAATTACTGTTCTCCGTATACGCGTGTTGCACAGCGTTATAGCTATTCCATCATTAAATTTCCCTTTCCCTAAATTATATGTTTACATTTATATATTTTAAATTAAACATATTCTTCTCAATATGTGGTACTCTGAAATAAATGCACCTCTATGATGGTGAAACTCACTTTTTTAGTTGTCTCATGTTGTTGATAATAAACAGTTTCACACGTTTCTTAAGTATTTGTGTATCTGCTGTTTTTTTTTCATTGTGCTATCGTATTATTTGAAGTAGTAAATAAACCTAACACACATTGATATGTCCTTTCTCAAAATTACAAATAAATGTGAGTATACAGTTTCAGATTAAATTTGCAAAGTTCACCTACTAAAAATTGTATCCCATTTATTGTCCATATGTTTTTAGCACCTTCGAACATGCACATACAATGAAGAGGCGCGTGGAGGACCAGGAACTGGTATTTGCGCCCCAACAGCAACAGTCCCGTCGCCCGGCAGTTCAAAGT
The DNA here is from genome assembly GCA_015343265.1 of Pao palembangensis. Taxonomy (NCBI): domain Eukaryota; kingdom Metazoa; phylum Chordata; class Actinopteri; order Tetraodontiformes; family Tetraodontidae; genus Pao; species Pao palembangensis. Next base: position 15,460,434 of record CM027081.1, read on the forward strand.
ATTGCAGAGAGTTTTCAACAACGAACCCTCGTCTCAGCGCCTGCGGTAATTGAGGCAGTCGCAGACAACATGCAGCCGTCCACTGGAATCCAGTATTCTCTCTCTCATAGCTACCAGGTATGAGTTGGTTTAACTAATAACATTGCTCCAAAAGTACACGGAACCCCTGCTAGAATTGTCATGGAATTTAACTGGACAGATGCTATTTGATTGAAAGTCTGCTGTTAAAAGTATTTTGGCATCAGCTCCATTAAAGTGGGATACATTTATTAGTCTTTTTTTTTTTTTTTTTTTGCAGAGGTTTCTTAGATGTCTAGCCATTTGAGTACTTTTCTCTTCATTATTGATGATTATTAATCCTAATTTTCAAATTGAATGTATTTAATTCAATCCTAAAGAACACAACCAGCCATGGGCACGGCCACAACGCAGCCCCCCTCGTTGGCCCCCATGGCCACAGCCTTACAGTTCAGTCCCAGGGCCCAACCGTTGTCCAAGGTCCTGTTCATCCTCCCGCATCAATTACTTCGACTCAAGGACAGCAGCAGTTTCAGAGGCTGAAGGTGTGTATACATTAACAAACACACGATCAGGAGACGGTAAATATGAAGGAATGTGTGCAAAGTTTGAGAATGATTTTTTGAAATGAGATGTTGTGTTCAACATATAGGTTGAAGATGCCTTGTCCTATCTGGATCAAGTGAAGCTTCAGTTTGGAAATAAGCCACAGGTTTATAATGATTTCCTTGATATTATGAAAGAGTTTAAGTCCCAGAGGTGAGTTCGATGTCCTTTTAGTAATGGATGTCTGCTGTTGCACACCTGTTGTATACATTGGATGCTAAGACCCTGCCCTTTCTTTTGTTATTACAGTATAGACACTCCTGGAGTCATCAACCGCGTGTCACAGCTATTTAAGGGCCACCCTGATCTTATTATGGGGTTTAATACTTTCTTGCCACCCGGATATAAGATTGAGGTCCAGACCAACGATCTCGTCAATGTGACAACGCCGGGTCAGATTCACTACATCACCCCTCATGGCATTTCTGTTCAGAATGTTCCTGCAGCTGGAGCATCTGTTCAGATTTCGAGTCATCCTCAGCAGCAGAGTCTTCCACAGGGTGGTCCCCATAGCACCAGTAACACACCAACAATCCCCACCCAGCCTGCTCCAAACAAAACCAGCAAGGTAGACAAATATCTCCCTTTAACTCGCCCTGTTGTGTTTCGTGTAATAATGAGTTTTTTCTCTCCTCTGTCAAGCCCATTCATTCTCCAGCTCATACACCCACCAGCCAGCCGAGCCCATCCATCCCAGCCTACGCCTCACCACGATCACCTACAGTTCAGCCCCACACTCCTGTCAGCAGCACACCGTCCAGTGGGCCTCCTTTCCAGAACAACCAGCCAGTGGAGTTCAACCATGCCATCAATTATGTCAACAAAATCAAGAACCGCTTCCAGGGTCAACCTGATATCTATAAAGCCTTCCTGGAAATCCTGCACACATACCAGGTAGGAAAGTCGGGCAGTTGCAACAATATTTTATATGCATTCAAATTGGTTTTTGCCAATATAATGCTTTTTTTTTTTTTTTTTTTTTTTTTTATCTTCACAGAAGGAACAGCGGAATGCTAAGGAGGCAGGAGGAAACTACACCCCAGCATTAACTGAACAGGAGGTCTACACACAGGTTGCCAGACTCTTTAAGAACCAGGAGGACTTGCTCTCAGAGTTCGGACAGTTTCTTCCTGATGCAAACAGCTCCATTGTGAGTCTAATTTGACCTGTCTAAATCTGATATAGCAGCCCAGCATTTTCCTGATTGTTCGAAACTGTAGTTTTATAGTCATGTTGTATGAGGAAGAAATAACACAGAGCTGATGTTAATTTGTTTTAATATTTTACACTTAAATGCCAAATGGTATCAGTGACAATGAATATTTGTCTAGGTCATCAATGTCTATTTCAGTAAAAATGCACAGTCCTATAATGCATTCATTAGTAAGGATAGCTGTGATTTCCCTTTCAGCTCCTGGGAAAGGCCACACCAGATAGAGCAGAGTCTGTGCGTAATGATCATGGTGGCACAGTGAAGAGGCCATTACTGAACAACAAACAGAGGCTGAGCCAGAACGGTCTGGCAATCAGGAGACCCGCTGGTCTGGTACCAACACCTCCTGTAAAGGTACGCATCAAATTACACATTATACTTTGGTAACCATGGGAACAAAATAAAATTTCCTAGGCCAGAGGTTAGTGCTGGAATTTGAAGTTTGGATTTTACACTGCAAATGAAATGAAAGTGTTTGGATAGAAATTTACAATTAAGTGTAGAGACATGGTCAGTATTCTTGTAACAAGTATGTCTTTGACAGATTATTTTGGCTTATTCACACTTGCACATCCTTTTCCTACATTCAACACTTAAAGAACTGGATCCAGTTTGTCCGTATGACAGGTTCATGTTGCCTGAGCTGTAGCATTCCTTAGAGTCTGCCCATGTTTCAGTTTGTCATGTTTTGATAATCTTTCAGAAAAAACCTAAAATAATTGGGAAAGACCATGGCATCCATGACCATGATGTCAGCAAACACAGCACCAGTACAGAAACTATGTTCTTTGAAAAGGTCAGTACAGTGTTAAATTATGCATATGATGTCAGTATTTTTTAAAGTGAAGTTTTCATTTTTTTTCTTAATTTTCTCCTTAAACAGGTAAGGAAAGCTCTTCGGAGCTCTGAGGCATATGACAACTTCCTTCGCTGTCTTCACATTTTCAGCCAGGAATTAATTTCCCGCGCTGAGCTGGTACAGCTGGTGATTCCGTTTCTTGGGTACGTTCAAACAGACGTGTGGTTGATTATACGATACAGATATTTATTATGCAAAATACAATGGGATTTGATCTTACAGAAAATTCCCGGAGCTTTTTTCATGGTTCAAAAACTTTTTGGGCTATCGGGAGTTGAGTCACGGGGAAACAAGCCATGCAGAGAGTTTACCCAAGGAACGAGCAACAGAGGGCATCGCCATGGAGATTGACTATGCCTCCTGTAAGAGGTTGGGTCCCAGCTATAGAGCACTACCAAAGAGCTACCAGCAGCCCAAGTGCACTGGAAGGACACCGCTGTGCAGAGAGGTATGACAGTGAAGACCAAAATTCCCTATGTCAGCATGTTTCACATAGCCACCACACCTAACAGTATCTATTGTGTTGTATTTGTCTACATAATTTCCACGTATAAAAATGTGCACATTTTGCGTGTGTATTCATGCAACAAATTACCTTTTGTGCACAGAGTATCTCTGCAGAGTCATAAGAAATGACAGTACAGGATTTATTTGCTAAGGAACACTGTGTTTAGAAAGACACTTCAGCAACACACTTGTCACTGTGCTGTCTGTTTCTTACCACTGTAAAAGTCCCTCTTAAGATCTTTACAGCCTTTTTTATTGATCGTGCAATATATTGTGTGAGCTATAAGTGTTAGAACTAAATAACCACCTGAATTGATCTGTTTCAGGTTCTGAATGACACATGGGTGTCGTTTCCATCGTGGTCTGAAGATTCTACATTTGTGAGCTCAAAAAAGACTCAGTACGAGGAGCATATTTACAGATGCGAGGATGAGCGATTTGAGGTGAGGAATACTGTCAAGGTTCAGGCTGTTTCATTGCAGAAAGCTGGTTGAACATGCCTTTTCCATCAATTGAAAAGATTGGGTTGACTCAGATTGTGATTGGTTGGTTTGTTCTGATATAGCTGATCTTATTCTCAATTAAGCAGTTTACTGAAGCTTCGTTAAAAGGATTTACCACATCACTATCTGTAAAGTTAAGGAAAAAATGTAAAGCTATTCTATTAATGTCACGTTGATAGATGGCAATAGACTACAATGTGCAACTGAATTCATTTGTCAGTAATTTCGCTGTGGCTGCATCACCTTTAGCTGGACGTTGTCTTGGAATCCAACCTTGCCACGATACGAGCCCTAGAGACAGTGCAGCGGAGGCTTTCCCGCATGTCTGCCGAGGAACAGCTGCGCTTCAAGTTAGACAACACAATGGGCGGCTCTTCAGAGGTCATCCACCGAAAAGCCATCCAGAGGATATACGGAGACAAGGCCAATGACATCATCGATGGCCTCCATCGGAATCCAGGCGTGTCTGTTCCTATAGTGCTGAAGAGGTTCTCACTCTTTTCCACATGTCATATTCTGTCCACTTAGATATAAGACTGGTTTTGGATTCAAAGGTCACTTTGGGCTGTGCATGATGTTTTTTTTTTTGTTTTTTTTTTCCCTTTCAGATTAAAAATGAAGGATGAAGAGTGGAGGGAGGCTCAGAAAGGATTCAACAAAATCTGGCGGGAACAGAATGAAAAATATTACTTGAAATCTCTTGACCACCAAGGCATCAACTTCAAGCAGAATGACACCAAAGTGCTGCGTTCAAAGACCTTGCTCAATGAAATTGAGATGCTGTATGATGACGTAAGAAAACACATTCAATAACTGAATTTAGGTTTTTACTCAGTGGTCATGTTACGATATTTGGTCGTGAATGCGCAAAAGCAATGGATCTGGGTTTTGGCCCTAAGTTTCTTTTGCTCTCATCTGCCCCGCAGCGCCAAGAGCGAGCGTCAGAGGAAACCGCCGCGTCTCCACCCACTGGCCCGCACATGAATCTGCCCTACGAAGACAGCCAAATACTGGAGGATGCTGCTGCGCTCATAATCCATCATGTCAAAAGACAGGTGGGCATCCAGAAAGAAGACAAGTACAAGATCAAACAGATCATCCACCATTTCATCCCTGACCTCCTGTTTGCACGGCGAGGTGAGCTCTCTGATGTGGAGGAAGAGGAAGAAGATGAGGAAGAAGAAGTGGAATCAGACGAGCACGGCCCCAAGAAGCACAACGGCCTGCCAGGCAGCAGTCCATCCAAGTCCAAGCTCCTCTTTAGCAACACGACGGCTCAGAAGCTGCGAGACACTGACGACGCCTATAACCTGTTCTTTGTAAACAACTACTGGTACATATTCTTTCGTCTTCACCACATCCTCTGCTCACGTTTGTTGAAAATCTACGGGCAAGCAGAGAAGCAGATTGAGGAGGAAACGCGTGAGCGTGAGTGGGAGCGGGAAGTATTGGGGATCAAGAAGGATAAGAATGAAAACCCAGCCACCCAACTGAAGATAAAGGAACCGAGTAAGCAGTAACAAATATTAAGTTGTCACCATTTCACCTAAGCGTGTTTCCTCTTTAAATACTTTTCTTTTTCCCTCCTTCCTGCAGTGGATGTTGATGTCGAGGACTATTACTCTGTCTTTCTGGAGATGGTGCGCAATCTACTGGATGGAAACATGGAGCCAGCTCAGTACGAGGACTCGCTGAGGGAAATGTTTACGATCCACGCCTATACTGCCTTCACTATGGACAAACTCATCCAGAACATCGTCCGCCAGGTATTTCAGTCCAGCGTTCTGATGGGGACACAGACTGCAGTCAGTAAAGTATAAATGTTTTGCTTCTCTAATGAGGGCGGTTTGGACCATTGGCTCTTGTTTTCTTCAGCTCCAGCACCTGGTCACAGATGACGTATGTGTGCGTGTAATGTACACGTACCTGAGCGAATGTTCCAACAAAGCCACAGGAGGCACGGCGTCCACACAGTCTGCGAGGGCCACCGCAGAAGGAGGCTACCACCGCAAAGCCGAGCAGCTCATGTCAGATGAGAACTGTTTCAAGGTTCGACAGTCGGTCTTCTTACCTGTCTGGACGTCTCCCTGCAGTGTGTTTCCTGACAGCTGCCTCTTTGATTCTAGCTGATGTTTGCAAAGAGCCGGGGGTCCGTCAGTCTAGCCATAGAGCTGCTGGACACAGAGGAGGAGAACTCTGACGAGCCAGCAGACGCTGAGGTAAAAATCTCAATCGTGAAGATCGAAAGCCGCACAAAGCAAAAGATGTCCTCTTCATCATAATCTTGCTTTAATGACGTGTCCAATATTGCAGTACAGCTGTGCCATCAGTTAAATCATAATTCCAACCACGGTTTGTAATTTAAATAAAATTGTATGCTTGTATTTTGAACGGATTAGACGTGTTCTCTCTGTCTTCCACAGCGGTGGTCTGACTACTTGGGAAGATTCCTGAACTCGGACTCGGCCTCCGTGGAGCTGCGTGAGCATCTCTCCCAGAAGCCCGTGTTTCTCCCCAGGTGAGGCCTGAGCTCCTTCTTGTCTCCTCACCTTTAAGCCCCTTGTCCTGCCGAGCAGCCAGACAGGCTGTCTGTCTGCGTTGAGGTAGAAACGGTGGCTGCTCTGCACAACTCGGCCAGTTTGAGAACATTTATTTAAAAAGAACAATTTCACAGATTTGTGAATCAGCTGTGAACGTGACACTTTCAGTTTCTTCTTCTTCTGTCTCACGTGGAAATTATAGCACTTTACATGGCAAACTTAAAAAAAAAAAAAAAAGACGGAAACAACTCGGTTCTTTTAATGGGAGTTAGTATTTATTGAAACAAGTTATGTTTGAACCATTTTCAGAAATTGGGTTTAGTTGGTTTTCAATTTGACTGGTGAAAACAGGAACGGAAAGTTAAGCATGTCATTTATTTTCCCGCTTTGTGTTTTGGCCTGAGTTTTAGCGGTCGCTGCTCTTGTGCTGGACTGGACTTTGTTACCGAGCAGTGCCGTGACAGTTTGGTTTTCCACTCTAACCATGCCCTTTGTTTATATTCGGATCACAGGTCCCGTGCGTAACTCCATCAGCGTTTACAGACGTGAATATGCATTTGTTTAAATCAGTCAGTCGATGTAAACCATTGTCAGCGGTAACGCTGCACTCCCGGTGGGGTAGTTCCAGCAGCTTATCACAGATTAGCACTCACATATTTTTAAAAACTCTGCTAAAAGTCGTGACCTTGTACATAGGTGTAGCATTTGTAAATAAAATGATTGTCTAAATTGTTTTTTCATGTTGGTGTATTTCTTTCCCAATAATGGGGACCACGCGTGGAGCTGCGGCTGTGCGTCTCCTCGTCACTGAAGGGAATCGGGGTGCATTTGTTTTGAAACTATTTTGTTGTTAAGCCATCCATCTGTCCGGTTTGGTGTATGGGTTATTTTTATTTGAATTGTAAGATTCCAGCTTCATGGCTGGTATTGGCCACATCACCACCGCTGGCTCCAGCCGAGTGCTGCACGTAACCCGCCATTGCCTGCTGCCGTTTCTCACCTTTTGAGATGGCTGTCCATGATCATACACATTTCAAAATCAGTGGGTCCACCCATACCCTGACCTTCTTTTCTCCCCATCAAATCTATGAGCGATCAGCAGCACAAGAGGTGAAAAGACTTGACAAATATGATCAATAGTAAGAAAACCTTTAATTTTGTTTTTCCTATTATTATGATTTCCCACCAGTTGTTTTGGGTCTTCATCTCATGATCACAATGCTCTACATTCTTGGTGAAAGTTTGTGCACATCAAAATTCTCTCGGCTCATAATTTCGATTGGTATCCGACCAGGCAGCAACTTTGTAGTGTTTGTTTTTGACAGTTTTTTTTTTTTTTTTTTTTTTTACACTTGAAATTGGCCTCACTGTCATGTCTTTTAAGTGGAGCCCTGAATGCAAAAATATGCTTCATGGTTTCAGTCCCCGCTCACCTGTACCCTCTGGGGTAAGTACACATTTAAAACTTTCATTCAGGTGGGGTGATAATTGCATATTTCTTTTAACTGCACAAAATCAGGCTTGGTTTTTCAATGGAAGGATAAATATTCATATATAATAGTATGTGGTTGTGCAACAGAAATGCACTGTACAGAAATATTACCGCTGCTGCCTCTGCTGCTCTTATAGATCCTCATTATCCACGAATGATTTGACTCCCTATCTAATTCTGAAACTGGTGAGTTTGCAGTGCATGGGTTTAAAAATAACTGTTTAAAGGGACAGTCCTCTCAAATTTGACTCAGTCGTTTTCAAGTTTTGCCTTAACAACATGTACTTTTCTTGACTGCAGTTGTCATTTAATGAAAATAAAAGCATTTCCTCTTTTTGTAAAATTTGTGTGAACTTTCCCTGTAAACTTGAGGCCCCCTTTGATGTGTGCAGTAATCGGGAGATTTGCTCGGTCGGGGTGGTTGATCGCTGTCCGTCTGCTTCGGCCCTTCAGGAACCTGAGACGGATAAGGAAGTGCCAGAGAGGATGGGAGCAGCTGCAGCAGCAGAAAATGACCAGGGTCTCCTCTGACAAGTCGCTGGAAGACAACGGCGAGCTGAAGATCGAGTGCATGTTCAAGCTCAACACCTACAAGATGGTTTATGTCTGCAAGTCAGAAGACTACATGTACAGACATACGGCGCTGACACGGGCTCACCAGGTGAGCACAGGAAACACCTTCACCATCCACGCTATCAGTCGGGTTCATCTGTGCCCGTCTGGAGGCACCTGGACCTGCAGCTGAGTTGCCTTGTCGACCTCTCTTTCAGTCCCACCAGCGGGTCCACACTGGCCTGCACACACGCTTTCAGGCCTGGCTGGACACCTGGGCCGAGGAACACGTGAGCGCCAGCATGGCGGCCGACACCCACAAGTGGCTGATGGGAGAAGACCAAGAGGGTCTGCTGTCCTGCACCACCACCTGCGACCCCGAGGTCCTTCACTATCTCAGCGTTAACAAGTACCGGGTGAAGTACAGAACCGTGTAGTTTCTCTTCTCCAAAGGCAAAGCCGTCTCCGTCTCTGTCTCCACGGGGATGAATGCATGCACTCATGCTTCCCATGATGGATTCAGATGCCAAAAGCTGAGCGTCTTATTTTATTCATACACGTGAGACCTGATTCAAGGCCTTTCACTGCACATTGCCATTTTACTGGGAGCCCACTTGTCCCAGTAAACCCCAGTTATGTGTGAAATCCGAGTTAGCGTTGAGTTGATCAGCCTCTTTTACAAAGAACCTCTGCTTTTCTTTCTAAAGAAAGCTGTTACAGTTGTTAGTGTTATCGGCTGGAACCCCGTACAGCGCGTCGATGGTCCTCGCTTGCGGTGCATTAAAGCACCGTGTTTTCTGTAAATAGTCAACACTTCTGCTGACGGATGTTTGGCGTTAGTACAATGCCAGCAGCGTGTGTGGCGTCTGATAATTTATGACCATCTGAACACTTGGTGTAAATATGTTGTTTTATATCTGGACCTTTTTGTTTTATTTTTTTTAATCTGATGATCATGCTGTGTAGCATACATATACATAGCATCAATCTTTAGAGGCGACGAAGAAATTAAGAAAAAGCAAAGGTTCAGCTGTCTACTCTTTACCAAAGGAGAGTTCTTCCTTGTTCCTATTGTCCTTGCAGTCCAGTTGAAGTGTTTCAGCCTCTTTCTGCACATTTCTACCTTCAGTAATCGGTGTCACCGTCGCTCCTGTCGCTAATCTTAAGGGATTGAATGTACCTGGGCTCCAGTTTCTTCTTTTGAAAATACAGCATAGGACAGTTTTGTAAGTTCTGCAGCCTCGGCTGTGGACGACGGCAGGACAGGCGTCCTCGCTCATCGACGTGAGTTGCGTTTTATTTTCTGTGGCGTTGGCAGAAGGTGAAGACACGCATCCGTGAATGTGTCCAGTTTCCCGAGTAACACGGCCAATAAGCAATAATCACTTCACAATTGAGTGCTGTTCCGGAGGTGAATAAATCCGCTCTGACTCGGCCTCCTCTCTGGACGAGAACGCAGCCAGATGGTTCCTCCACACGCTGGAACCTGAGGTAACAATATTCAGCCCATCCCCATCTCCTCCCAGATGGAATGTTCATCACGGAACCAGTTAGGACAATCTTTAAACCCTTTCTAACCTGTTGGTGTATTTTTATATTTGCTGTTTATTATAGAGACATCACAGCCCAGTCCAGATGATTGTACAGAACATGTTTGTAAAGTGTCTCTTCTTCTCTGACTTTAAAGACGTTGTACATGAGTGTTAGTATGGTGTTTGGCATTAAACTGTCGTTCAACAGAGACAAACAGTTCTCTTTTTTTCCTTTAATAGAATGAAAAGTCCAGAGTAAATGATGGAACAGGGTGGTTTTTATTCTTTAATATCTGTTCAGAAAAAAAGGAATTATCCATTATGCAAAGCAACAGATGTGAGAACTGACAGGATGGCAGGCCAAATCCACAATCTGCTGAAGGACCTCGGAATCCTGAAGAGCTAGAGGCCGTCTATGCTCGTACGTAGATCCTCGTACACACGACGTCATCAGTTCCCAAGATCTGAAATGACAGTGATCAGAGCGGCAGCGTGGTCATCCATCGCAGCCCAGTTCAGCTGACCGCCCTGTGAGAATGTGACTGGTTCCAGCCGTTTCATGTGTGGCCCCGAAAGCATCAAACACTTAACGTTTTAGAGCATCTGGTTGTTTCTCACCAGGAAACCACCTCCAGCTGGGCTCTGTTTTTCTGGTCCAGTCATGTTGTTACACAAAGGTTGCAGCGAGGACACCCTTTCTGCTGCTCCACTCGTAATTAAGAGCTTCTAGCTCATGATGTGAGAGAACACCAGCAGGTTCTTGTCCTGCCTGTGTGCGGGAGCGTTTTCAAGTGTTTTCCATTATCCTAAACCAGTCAGACTCACTGGTTTACATTACAGAAGAGCGGGGAATGAGCTTGACCTTTCCTGACCTGCGGTGTCGCCGAAGGAGGATCTCAAGAACGAGCAGTTATTTTCACAGTGACTCGGTTCCACATGCCGGATCTATTACAGCAGCGAACACGCCCATACTTTCAGGAACTGCCCCCGGTCCAGGGTTTGTTCCTGCTGCAAAAGCTGCTCTCTGTCTGCAAGTATTCCTCTGATAGGCTGAGTCACTGTCTGAGCTGAGATCATCAAAGCAGAGCTGGACTCGGCTTTGTTTCCATCTGGACGATAAATCCAGGCGGACGTTTATGGGAAGACCGCTCAGATCGCCGACTTCTTGGAACCGGACAGGGAGGTGTTGCTGACGGATACAAGAGCTAACAACCATCATATGGCAGTGAAACGTTAATATGTCTATACAGTTAAACATTTCACTGATAGCTAATGCTATTTTTCTGTTTTCTTGTGCTGTTAACAAGCGTCATCTTCACCCCACAGATATCAAAGTGATGTCTTCATGAATGAAGTTTAAAGGTTCTTTTATCCCAACAGTCAAACAGTTCCTTTGGGATGCCTCAGCTGGGGGAATGCTAGGTTTCTCATGCTAACTGCAGACCCTCCCTTCACCTAATCCCTTATTTTGTTTCCGGCTGAAACAGAATCCTGCAGAACGTTCAGACATCTGTTCAGTGATCTGTTCAGATTTGGGATGAAACCAAAAGCCCGTGAACGTGCTTCAGCCGATGGTGGAGGAAGGTTCACTTTCCCCACAAAGACCCCTAAATGTGTTCAACACACCTGATCAGTGTTAGTCTAAAACAGGGGTTGACGATCTCCCAGCTCTCACTGTATTGTGATTTAAAGGGGAAACGCTGCTCACCAGTTCAAGTTCATCCCCTTTCAGTTCTCGGCTCCAGAATGTCTTCGGGCCGGTGCTGCTCAGTAAAGTCTGGTTGCAGAAAATCTTGTTTTCTGTTTCCCAGGTGGCCAAACTCTGGAGGAAAAAAATGATTAAATCATAATAACCAAGACAATAATGTTACCAGGATGTAAATCCGCGTTTACTTTCCCGCCATTGTTTAAATTACTTTACACTTTCTCCCATCCACAGTCTCCTCGTCAAACTCCTCTCCGATGGTGAAGTCGATCTCGGTGGTGCGGATGGGGGTGGAGGTTTTGATGTGGAAACGCTCGCCGTTCTGCTGTATCTCCAAGTGGGGTTTTGACGCCGCCGCTACCGCCATCTTCCTCAGCATGGGGTTCACACCTGAGAACACACAGCAGGGTCACGTCTGCGTGGACGTAGACAGACTGTCGTTCACAGGTGGGTTATCTGCTGACAGTTGGTTGTTGGTTCGACTGACTGTGGGTTGGATTCCGGACTCATATCTGCGACTGTCGTCAGCAGATGCTGCAGAGAAGCTGGAGGGATGGAGGAATGCTGGAGCAGATGACTATTTATGGTTTTTAATCACGGTCCAAGGGTCGAGCAGATCCAACGGCACTCCCGCCTGTTGTCATCCATCCATCCATCCATCCATCCATCCATCCATCCATCCTCAGAGTCCTTGAGTCAGGCGCAGCAGCGGCGCATGAGCTCATCACGTCCTCTAATTAAAACCAGTCGCTTCACTCACACGTTTCTAACGTGTGACCTCACTTTTAAAACTGCTCAAAAGTGTCTTATATTCTGCAGAAAACCAGACATATTCCAAGAAACGAGAGCTGTACTTGTAGCTCTTAGAGGTAGATGACGTCAGCAGCAGACACTTTTTTAGATTTCTTTGGATAATAAAAGGATCATTGTATGTAATCTAGGTGTAGTTTAAAGGACAGCGGAATTGTTTATTACAACATTTCAATATTAAATCGCAGAACTCACCCAGAGCTTTGAGTAATTCCTCAAAATTCAGGCTGCTCTTCATTTTCCAGGTGCCTTCAAAATTTGGCATGTTTCTCGCGTGTCAGCATCCCAGTCGTCTGTCCGCTCCCTTTGCTCTGACTTTCTCTCCCTCCGTCTGTCCCTCCTCTCCTCCCTGTGATCCCAGGCAGGCCAATCCTCCACCATCATCCTCCCACTACTGAGGGAGAGTTGGGGATTTTCCTTTAAAGGGTAATTTCACACAAAAACAGCAACAACTTCAGTTGTGGAGGAGTTTGGACAGTTTGTTCTCAGCCATCTGGTTTTACTCCATTGTTGCCTAAAAACTTTCCAAACTTTTTAATGAATACCTTTACCAAAAATACCTTTTTAGTATTTATTCCATTCAGAAAATGTAACTTTCTGTGTATTTAATAGTCTGAATAGGAATTCTGCACATTTTTATTGTCAAGTCCCCTTTAATCCATTTAACTTGAAATAATTTAATGGCTGGTGAGTGGAAAATATCTGAAAATGTAAATATGACATAAATGTAAAGGGAAAATGGAGTTTTCTGTGGTGCTTTTTACATTTTCATGCTGATCCACGCAGCGACCACCTTCGCGCCCCCTGAGAAGGAGGCCCTTCCTCTCACCCTGGCCCAGAGTTGTTCTCTCTGTGACGGCACCCTCATCAGTCTTTCTGACTAAGTGCCTTCCGGACGCCACTCGTTAATTAATGTATTGAGCAGAAGAGGGAGCGCTCTGTCATCCCAGCGGGAGGCGTCAGCTGAAAGGAGCCCTCTGCTCCCTGTTCGTTTCATCCATCAGTAAATCTGTCTGTTGGTTTCTAAAGGAATGCGTGAGCGTTTGCAGCAGAGGGAGAGTTCAGGGCTTCTGAGGCTGCCCGCTTCTGTCTGAGACCTTCTTTATGAAGAATTAGACTCGACTAGCATGAACATTCTGGTATTTTAATGGCTTTCTCAGACCTGACCTGACTTGCAATGCACCTCCTGCTCACATCTTATTTTTCTGTGTTCGGATCAAACCTGAATCAAGTCAGATTTGGTGGACAGTTGCAGAGCTCTTGGCTTCAGATCATCAAATCTGTGTGATAAAACTGCCTGATTAAAACAGGTTGACGTAATATACTTTACACAGACGTTAAACGCGGAGAAACGCGCTGTGAAAAATATTTTGCAGTACTGCTGTCTTACCACCAGGTGGAAGCATTGCGTCGCGTTTCCCTGGAAAAAAAATCTTTTTCATAGATTTAAAAAGTGATCTTAAATACTGATTCTCTGTCTCATTAAAAACAGACAGTTTGTCCTATGTCCAACTGGAAGCAGTTAATTTGTCCCAGTATAACCGGCCCATTTGTCGTCTAACTGAAAATAGGTCCGTCTCTCCCGTCCCAGTATAACCAGTCATCTATGCGATAATTCAAATACAACATAAAGACAAATACAAGATCCAAACAAAAACGTTCACCTTTGAGTTTTTTTATTGACAAAAATTGATGCAAATGGAAACATCAAAATGTTCTGAGATAATCTTTGTGGAATTACAGAATTTAAATAATCCAAACACATTCCCATATCATTTCATTCTTCATTTAGAATTTAGGAACACTCCTCCAAAATCTGACAATGAAAGTACCCTGTAAATGTCACATAAATATTTTAAAAAATAAAAACTGTCCACAGCTGAAGTTATGCATTTACCTTTCACCCATTAAAAAAAAAAATAAAAACTGCATGAGTCACCACAGACAGACCTCTGGGCAGATTTATAAAAACTTCATAAACTATATTTTCCATTTACACAGTTTAGAGACTCTTATCACATTATTGCACTGCAACATTCACCAACAGGAAAATAATTATTTTACACAATTCTCCCTCAGCCTCGTAGCACAAAGTTTTGGTTACTATGACACCCAATCATCAGCTATTTCAGTATCAGGAAAAGTGCTGTTGAGTGCTGTGTATGATTGTGAACATTTAAAACCAAAATTTTAAATCAAATGCTTCAGAGTATGGATACAGCAGTTAGCTATAAACTCTTCTCTTCCATTTCTGCAGTGTTGGATCTGCTGCGTTGGCTTCAGAGAGCTCAGACAGGCTGTTACACTCATGTTAAGTCAGTACTTTAGATACTGACAGTATCATTTTATATTCTTAATATACTCCACTGTAATAACTTGCATATGTAAATGAATGTAAAAGGTAGAATTGTATTCTTAAATATAAAATAAGACGGGAACATCTGTTTGGTATCAACATTTATCGATGCTCAACTTAAGGTAACCAATGCTAACTATCCATATTTGTCAACAACATTCTGACAGAAAGCCTGGCTGGTTAACTCACTTTGCTTCCCTCAAGTTTAATAAGTATCTGACACTGCTCGACTCGTTGGGCTCCACCACTGATTCATCACTGGAGAGGACACCGACAAGGAAACCAAAAAAAAAAACCAAAACTAATAGCTAAGCACAAATATATCTAATGTCTCGGGCATTAATTATACCTCAGCTGCTTTCACAGGAAGTCCAGTCTGAGGGTTAAAATTTCATGGTCCATGAAATGTCTGTCTTTACCAGTGCCTCGAGTCCACCAGCTCCGGCCGCAAACTGAGCTTTTTCAGCGTCTCGTAGCCGACCACCATGACGATGGCGGTGGGGGTGGATGAAATGATGCGTGCCGACAGTCCTTTGGTCAATCCCCAACAGCCCTCCTCTTTGATCAGCTGCCTGAACGTCTCGATGACCGAGGTCCTCCCCTCAACCTAAACCAGACAGTCAAGAACAAGTCGGTGAGTGCCATCATCCAGGTTACCACAGAACTAGTGACCAGACTTCCTTGTTTCTTGAACACGGATCACCCTCTTACTGGTTTTCAGTAAACCAGTACATTAGATAAATATCAGGGATTAGCCTTTTCGCTCCTGGAACAGTCACTCTGCCCTGACTGTTGCACAGCTCTTGTTACAGTATCTGACAAACTAAACAGAAAAAAAGAGGTAATTAAGCAATGGAATTCAGTGTTAACCTGTACTCGAGCTCTGACCACATCCATCGGGTTGGTGACAGTGGAGGCTGTAGCTGCAGCTAGAGGTCCAGCCATGGCTTGCAGGATCAGATGAGGACAGTCAGTGGGAGCCATTTTGGATAGTTGCTCTGTGCAATATGAAACATACCAGATGCTTATTAACCTCCAAAGAATAGCAGGAATTCCCACCACAGTAGACATGTAGCCTCTTACCAGCATAGAAATGATAAAAAGGCCACCAAACGGCGCTGTTGGGGATGTAGGTGAGTAAAGAAGCCACGTATCCCCTGTAGAAGCCCGAGAAACCATCAACAGCAAAGATCTGAGCCATAATGTTCCTGGTTTGCCCAAAAACACTTTTGTTTCCAGTCTGTGTGTCAAGTCTAAACCGGGTGAGGTGCTTTCCTTGGCCCTGCATCATCAGCTGCTGGGAAACGACATCTATAGGAACAGTGATGCTCTGGGCGACCAGAGAGGCAGACCCTCCCGCCACCAGGGACTTCACCGTGTTGTTTTCAGAATACTGGGAGACGTACTTCCTGACAAGCTCATAGGTGGTTATGTAAGCCTGGCCCGAGATCAGAGTGAACGTGTTGACCACGAAGCCGCGATACAGGCCTCGAACGCCCTCCGCCCGCAGAATCTTGAAGAAGGCGTCAAAGGTGCCACTGTACAACGATTTGCCCCTCTGTACCTGCAGGCGAGTACGGATGAGTGTGGCAGGGTAGACAGTGGCCCTGATGGCCATGGTCATGAACACCCCGAAGGAGTAGAACTTCCTTTTATCGAGGTCCTCCCACTCAATGATCTGGATGTTCCTTTTTTGCTGCATCCTGCCAGCTGGTGATACCCCCTCATCAGAACAAATCCTGTCTGACAGCAAAAACAACATCACTATGGTTTGATAGCAATAACTTTCTATGAAGCATGTTGTCGTGGTGGTCATTGTGATGATGTTAACTGCTACAATGTGGAAAAATGCAGTAAGCTCGTTTATCTAAAATGAAACTATAACAGGCAGATGCAGGATGCTCTCTTACCCTTAAACTGATCAAATATTTCTTTCCCTAGATCTGTGACAACCATTACCATTTTGAGTGTAGAGACCTCAAGTTGCATCGCCAGAAAATTTAAATTAACAAAAAGTAATTAAATTTCAAGCTTACCACAGAAAGGTAGGCCAATGACTGTTATCAGTCTCTTTAGTGTTCATCCATTTTACCATTAGCTATACATGACCCCACTGGCAGTAATGGTCAAAGGACAGTGTTCTTAAGCCAGAATGAATGCAGCCGGAAACGTGCTCTACTTTAATAGAGGTTTTAAAGTAAACGAGGAAACATTAAAAGTTGTTTGACAAAAATGTATCCACCTACTAGATAACTCCGTGAGCTTTTAAAGCTTATGTTAGCTAACACCGAGTCTAACATGGCGTTAGCATTCGTATGGTTGTACAAACTCACCTCTGCAGACAGATGTTTACTTCATATTCACTGTAAAAACGGCATGTCAGTGACAGGTTTAAAAGCACCTAACTGTGACTTTCACCACTGGAAAAAAAAGACTTATAAGAACGACGGGAGTTAGTTCCCACCAACCTGCCTACCAGGTAGCTTCCTGCTCCCATTTAAACGACGACAAAGAACCAATGACGCGCGACAGATTTTTTTCTTCTAGTGTTGTTATTTTAAATCCACTATGTATGTAGTTATCTCACTACCGCCACCACCAACCCTGGAGGAAAAATCAATTTCTGTGAAAGTCTATTCCGGCCATTTCATTTATGCTGAAAAACGTTACATTAAACAGTGCCCACGATTGCTCTGGAGAAACATGTTAATTGTATAACTGCTCAAAATATGACCCTTACCAGGCCTGGAAAGGGCATGAGTCAGTTCCTGGACAGTCTGGTGTGCAACTTGGCAGGGATGGATGCAACAATGCATGGTGTCCCAGAGATCCTAGAAGATATATAGTTATGTTAACATTAGCATCAATATAACCATTGTCTAGTAGCTGCTGATACACACTAGCTTATGGTCTGACAAAGGCTCCAATGAGGTCATCCAAGTACCTAACAGTCGTGGTATCTGTGCAGCTCTCCATCCCTCCCCGGAGCATCATCTGCTCTAAAACTGTGAGAACAGGGTGTTGGTGTTAAGTCTGTTCCCTCCAGTGTTTTTTGGCAAGCACCAGCCAGGCACGACTGTGGGCCTGGGCCACAAGCACAAGCCTAACTTGTGAACATCTGGTCGTCATATGGATGGTTTTGAATGTTTGTTTCTGATACTACCCCAATATATTCTGTTGGCTGCAGAATGCTAACACTTGTCCTTAGTGCTCTGAGGAAAAAAATAGAAACTATCCAAGAATCTAGCCAGAAAGGATGAGAAGAGAGATATGATCTATGGCCATTACCTGTAAAACCAGTAGAAAAGGCTGTATTGCTGATTTTTTCTATTGCACCTGTTGTTTGTCCCATTTGCAGCAGGTGTAACTAGATCACAATGATTACTGCCTCCCACCTGAATAGGTTGATATGTGCGACTGATCTGAAGTTACAGTGCAATGATTACATGTTTCTTAAATGTTTGAGTTGCGCATGTTTAATCCCGTACCTTTTATTTAATCGGTCCTCCCCTTGGCAGGGGGCGCTATGGAGCTACGACTCCACCTTCCAGGGATCCCGGTGCGTGAAGAAGAAGCTCTAAATTGAAAGTAATGGTTTTCTCGCTCTCATCTTGAACCGAGAAAAAAACGCAATACACTTGACCGTATTTTCTTGAAGGTAATTTTTAAATGCTACTCTTTACAACCTTTGTGTCGTGTTTTGACAGAAATGTAGACCACACGTATTCTAGGGGTGTTTGTAGTAGCAAGAATCAGCTAGTCAGCCTGCTAACCGAACTAGCATGCTGAGATATTGCCGATTCATTACGATCAGCAGCAGTTAGCTTAGCTAGCGGAGATCTAGTTAGGTAAAGTACCGTTTATGTAAATAAAGTAGGTTCAAAGAATTAATAACTTGTATGGTGATTAATGGGGGTATTATATTCCTGTGCGTGAAATTATCATGCGTGAATGGCAAATGTGATAAGTAGTTTTTCAGTCTGTTTGGTGACATTGCTATTTCTTTCCGTAGAACCGCATCGGTAGCGTCAAAAATGGTAAGTCGTTGTTTGTCATAAATATATTCACACAAGCATTTCCAAAACACGTCACTATCCTGTCTTTAAAAGTGGTGTATTTAATGCATGTTTAATGTTCTTTTTGGTCATTCAGTATTTACACCTGTTTCTTCTTTCTGTAGTCTCGTAGATACGATTCCAGAACAACCATATTTTCCCCAGAGGGTAAGTTTTCTATTATATATTAGATTATATTGGCAATTATTGTGTGTTAGTCGTGATACGTTGTTACCCGTCAGCGCATCGTAGCTCGCCGTGATCGTATAGTGGTCAGTACTTTGCGTTGTGGCCGCAACAACCCCGGTTCGAATCCGGGTCACGGCATTGAAAGACGGTGTTACGGCACATGAGCCTACTTTTTTGTTTTCCTTAATGCTGTCGCCATGTATCTGTGATATGTGCATTGACAAAAGTTGGCTTTAATCTAATAGTTAACGTCGTGGTCTGGGCTCAAATTTGTTGTTCTGCACAGATTTGCTATCTATTTTATCTCATGGCTACTGTTAATAAATGAAATGCAAATTTCAGTTAAGCTGATTGCATTTGCAATTTAGAAACTGTGGGAAAACATGGAAGAAACCTTATTTTCATAATGTTGTCTGTTGGAGTTGCATTCGTACCTCATGGGTTTATCTAGCTTTAACTGTGGTTACTTATGTGTCTGAATGTACAGGACGACTGTATCAGGTGGAGTATGCCATGGAAGCAATCGGTCATGCCGGAACATGTCTGGGGATTCTAGCAAACGATGGAGTTCTGTTAGCAGCGGAGAGGCGCAACATCCACAAGCTGCTTGACGAGGTTTTCTTCTCTGAGAAGATCTACAAGCTCAATGAGTGAGTCACCGAACTGAACTCTTCAAAAACTGGACTGTAGTTTAATTTAAATGATTTTTTTGCGTTGCTGAACTGTGGTCACAAGCACGCATTGATGTTTTATAGTGACATGGCCTGCAGCGTTGCTGGGATCACATCAGATGCAAATGTACTGACAAACGAGCTGCGACTAATTGCACAGAGGTGAGATTCAGGGAGGAACCTAACATTTATTAAACTCTCCTTTTTCCTATGCTGTGTATTATAACCACTTTTATTTTTCTTCAGATATTTACTCCAATACCAGGAGCCGATTCCCTGTGAGCAGCTGGTGACAGCTCTATGTGACATCAAGCAGGCATACACACAGTTTGGAGGTAAGCAGCTCCTTTTCCACCTAATATTTTGGATTTAATGTCACAGTCTTGGTGCTGCGGAATGACTAAGTATTTTGCTTCTGGTGTGTCCTGACAGGGAAGAGACCATTTGGCGTTTCTCTGCTCTACATGGGCTGGGACAAAAACTATGGTTTTCAGCTGTATCAGAGTGACCCCAGCGGCAACTACGGAGGCTGGAAGGCAACCTGTATTGGCAACAACAGTGCTGTAAGTCTGGACCGACAGAGTTGGACGGTTCTTGAAGAGCAGCTTGTTATTCTTCACTGTTCTGTGTGAACGCAGTTGAAGTATAAGTTGTTCCACCTAGTTTGCTGTCTGAAATTCTGTCAGACTTCCCTGAGCTTCCCTGTTTGGTCTTTAATGTTTGACTTCTGGGCCTCAGGCGGCCGTGTCCATGTTGAAGCAGGACTACAAAGAAGGAGAAATGACTTTGTCCTCTGCTCTGGCTTTGGCTATCAAAGTCCTCAACAAAACCATGGACGTTAGCAAGCTCTCAGCAGAGAAAGGTAAGGCACAGGAGCACATTTTAGTTCATTTTCTCATTTAAACTTGTTATATTCTCTATAGTTATATTGATTTTCACTTTAACACTAATAACGCCGTGTCGCGTTGACAGTGGAAATTGCCACCCTAACGCGAGAAGATGGGAAAACGAAAATCAAAGTGCTGAAACAGAAAGAAGTGGAGGAGCTCATCAAGCGTCACGAGGCTGAGGAGGCCAAGGCTGAAAAAGACAAAAAGGAGAAGGAGCAGAAGGAGAAGGATAAATGAGTACATTTATTTCCCCTCTCAAGTCACCACATTGTGTATTGTTTTGTCTTTTACATTAAAAGTTTGGAAAGTGTTGGATATGTTTGTGGTTCTTATCACAACATAGAACAAACCCTTCCCAAAATAGATTAAACGACAAAGGATGGTAATCATATTAAATAATACTGAAATTATGCTCACACGTGACTGACCTTGTCGCTTGGCCTCCGCCAGTTCTGTCGTAATGTGCAATTGTGGCCACATGGTGGCGTTATCGGTCAAGCAATTCTTAGTACGGCGACGCTACGTAAACATTTTGACACCCTGACTATACAAGTGGAAATCGTTTTAATAACAGGGATAGTTTTTTTGTTTTTGTTTTGTTTTGTTTTTGTTAAAGTGCAGGTTCTGGCACAGGTACTGGCACTCTATCTTTGATTCACAAAGTGCTGTGTGTTCTACGGGCCACTGGAGGGCGGTATTTATCACCAATTAGGACTTTCTGGTAGAAAAGCGGGACCTTTGGCGACACGGCACTATCATTGGCAGTCTAATAAAGAAGAGGTAGAATTATAGCTGCTAATAAACAAAGCTCTAAAAATGTAAATTGAATTACCAAATCTGAACGAAGTTTATATATAGGGGAACTGAATTAAACGTGTCGCTGAATGTCGAAGAGAACTCTTGGCTTAAAAAAATAAACCGGGCTTTGAGCAGAGAACGAATGAACGGAGGAGGAAATTTATGACACCAGTTGACAGACTTGCAATGCTGTCCTGGGATCCCTCCCCAGAAAGTTCCACAGTCCTTCACACCCAACATCACATGATGACCAGGAGGATACACATCCCTGTAATAATGCAAATTACAGCATTCAGTCAACCAGCACCAAAAATCCAGTTGATTTTTTTTTTTTTAAGCCAAGAATTGACACACATTTTGTCACCTAAGCTTTTTCCTATCACAGATCACCTGAAGAGAGAACTAACAGGCCATTACATTGCATCATTGCTTATGGTTTAGAGATGCAGCTTTAAATGTCAGTTGTTTAGTTTTGAGACTAAAGAAAACAGGTGGTGAACATGACAGCGGCTACTTTTCTGTGTGTCGCTAGTAAAGGAAATGTAGGTGGCCACCACTGGATTAAAACCAGCTGTTGGACAGGCGGCCGCTGCAAAGTTGCCTGAATGCATTTGATGTTGCACTTTTAACCTGATAACGTGGCCACTACATCAACATTATGCGTTCTTTTTAATCAAACTGTCTCAAATTTATTTATTTGCAGGATTCCTGCGGCTGTTTTTAACAACGCTACAGCAGAGAACACAGGTTTGATCCGAGAACCGGGATATTATCAGTTTTGTTTTGTCTTGTGATGCAATAACATCATCATCTGTAACACACATTTGAGAGTTTATTTTGATCACGCTCTGTGATTCAGCTGCCTTAATATAAAACAAAAATCCACCCAAACAAAGCACTTTTAATGGCCAAGTTGCTATTAGTAGCGTCAGTCGCTGACATTGGCCTGTTAAACTGAAGTATTTGACTTTCTTCCAAGATAAAGACTTGGCCATCCTCCTGAAACCAAAACCTTTTCATTTGACGTCAGTCTTTCAGACATGATCTTACATGGACTTAAAGCGTAAATCAACAGCTCCAGCTCATTGGAGCAGCAGACGCAGTGAGATCATGGCGTTCACACGAGCTCTACCAGCGCTGAGTGGGAGGATGTGGCGATCTCAGCGAGCGGAGACGCTGCTCAGACTCTGAAACCGAGTTCATTCTCTAGATCTTAAAGAGTTAGAGGATTTAATTTCCAGTCATTCACACTGAGGAACACAGCGGGGATCTTTGAGGCCGTTGCCAGCTCTCTGAGAAGAATATTAGGATGACCTAAGTCACCTCTGTCCACCCTGCTGACACAGAGAAGGAGAGCAGGGCAATCTGTTGTAGTGTAAACACAGACCCAGAAAAGCCCTGGAATGTCTCTGTGGTGGGAGCTGGACTACGAGGTCAGCTGGAGGCCAGGGCAGGTGGTATACATCAGAACGGAGACTGACATCTCAGCATTAACTAATCCAAACAAGAAGAAGGCAGTATGTTATCCTGCGAACGCTGTAGGAGGCGATAAAGGAAGAAGAGAGGAAAAAAGAGGGGGAGGACGAGTGGTTGAGCAGGAATGAGGGGGGGAGTGTCCCTGCCATGAAACCATCCCTCTTGTCCCAGAGGAGGAGAACAAGTTAGCATACGAGGCTAAACATGGCACGAGGTTTGTTGTCATTTGAAAGCATCTGATCCTGGCTGATGTTGGAGTTGAGACGGCTCCTCGCTGACAGCGAGATGGTTCAGGGCCCAGATGCTTCACAGCGTGGTTGAACTCTGGCCAAGAACGTTTCATGTTTTTATTTACTGCCCGCCTAATTGTTTTATCTCACCACACATGGACCAGCCATGTCCTTACGTCAACAGAAGGTTGTCGACGTTGGCCAGACATGATCCTGCCCTGATCTGCAGCATCGCTCTTCAAAATGATGATCCTGGTTGACTGTTAGCACTTGCTTTGGGTTTCAACTGGAAGCTTAGTGGTGAACTGAAAACATTTATATCGCCACCTGGTGGCCAAATTTGGTGTCAGAAAATGTTTTTTTTGAGGAAAAAGACCCTGAATTCAAAGCCAGAACCTCCTCATGTGTGCTAACCAAATTCTTTAAAAACGTGGACCTTTGAGGAGACGGCGATTAATCTTCATGCATCAAAACAAGTTGTTTTATAGACCAATATATCCACTTTTTTTTTTTTTAAACAGAGAGTTTATTTCTTTCCACATAAATCTGAAAATGCACTGATGAAATGAGCGGAGGCATAAATCTTCTCTTGGGAACTTTTGTCAGATCCGGGTTTGATAGTAGGGAGTCAACAGGAAATGAGAGGAGAGGAGGCCAGAGTGACACGCAGAGAAGTCCTCTGACAAGGACCGAGGACTCGCTCCTCCAGTGCTGCTTTTTTATGTCGCGATTTCTGCTCCAAACCTGAAACCAGATAAAATTCTCGGAGTTCAGCGGATTACGCTGCCAGCGTTAATAATGTCGGTCTATAGCATCTCTCATGCAGGATTAGAATAATCTCCATGTTCTTCTGAAACAGCGGTTGCACAGCAGCCGTATTGAGGATAACGACCGTAATAACAGAGCTGTTGTTGTGATTAAAAGTCAGCCGTGCTGTCCGGGACTGATTTACCAGATAAACTGGCTCCCTCGGTCTTTGGGCTGTAAGAAGAGCGCGCCCGTGTCCTTGGGTCCTGGAGGGCAGCACTGGCAGAACAGCTCCTGTCTGGACTCAGTACCCACTGACCCACTGGGGTGTGAAATCCTGACCTTACTGGGAATCAGGAATTAAATAATCTTGTCAGCCGTGACAGTAGTTTCACGAGCAGCCCGCAAATCCTCCAGATTACAGACTCGACTGCTCGCCACCAGATCCAGCCCGCTCACCATAAATGGAGCCCAGTTTGGGTAAATAATAATTACCAGTGGAGCTGCTGGTTTGACCTATTATGGAAATTTATATGAACCTTTAAAGGGTTCTTGCACACTCCTGTTAGTATTGTTCACTTCCAGTGAATTCAACATCTCTTACTTCCTTTATTGGAAAACTCAAAAATGAACAGTGTTTTGTTGTCAACGCAGCTCTGAACCGGCCTCCAATACCATCCAGCTGGTTTGTTATGATTGTCAGGCGTTATTTATTTAAAAGTCCAGGCTGTTTACATCCCATCGTCTTCACTTGTTGTTTGGGATTTGAATGTTCCAGCAGACGTTCTGCTTCTGCTTTGGAACGTTTGCCACTTGTTACTGCTTTCCTAATAAGGCTGCTGCTCAGATGGAGAACAGAGGAAGAAGAAAACTAACAGACCAATTCACATGTCAAAGGAAATGTGGAAGGAAAAACAACTGCCTGCATTCACACGTGGAAAAATCAGAGGATTCCTCTTCTGATTGCTTTGAAGAATCAGAGGTGCCTCTGTGTTCTACCGTAAACCTTAGAAGGCTGCTGTTAATCAGTATTTCAGATAAAATACAGACATTAAACTGATGCAAACACTTCTGAATACGGTTAAAACCATATTAACTTTAACAGGACCTTATAAACTTTGAGGATTGTTCATATTTTTGGCTACATTTGACTGTAAATATTCTCAAAACCGCTAGTATATTTTAACAAACACATCAAGTCATACTAATAAGTCGTATTTTTAAAACAATACCGGTTCATGTTTTCTGGTTCATGTTCAGTCACTTTGCCCACATTCACTGTTTTCTGCACAGCTTGTTCTCGGCTGGTCTGGGATCTGTTGGGCGTTCCTGCGTGATCCTCCGAATGGCTGGACCACGCAGGCTTCAGCGCTGCGGTTCTGACCTGTCCCTTTTCTGTTCTGACGATGTTTTAATTCGCAGGCTTTGGTAGGTTGGGGTTGCTGCAGCAACACAAAGTGACCTTTTTTTCTGTTTTCACCAGGTGTTCCTGCTTCTGTCTTTAAAATCCTGCTTCTCTTGGTGCCCTCCACCACCTTCACCTGTGCAGGTCTGCAGCTGCCTGAGGGACCCTCAATGGGCCTTTTGTCCCCCCCCCCCACCTGCACCTCCCGGGCTGAGGCGATGTTCTGATTTATTAAATCTGAAATACTCTGATCCTCCCAGGACACAAAATGTGCTCAAACACGTAATTTAGGGCACTGAAGATGAACTGTTCAGTCGGCCAAAGTTTAGAGTTTAAATCCGATTGAAATAAGTCTGAAGCAAAGTAAAACCTTGTGGACAATCAGCCTTTCAACAAACCTGACATCAGTGAAGGTTCCACTAAAAAAAAAAAAAAAAAGTTGTGCAAGTTTTGGCCCCCACCTCCGCCCATTGTCTCCAGCAAAACATCTCGCTTCAGAGTAAAACTCCCCCCAGAAATCCAGCCCTGCATGTTTGATTAGAGATGAGCCCTGAAAACAGAGGGCAGCTCCTGAATTATGAAACCGTTTGCGTCCTCTTAGGGGAAAAGAAGCGTCGGGCTGAGTTGTCGAAGGGAACGAGCCATGACAGGCTTGTGTGTGTGAGGGTGTGTGTGTGTGTGTGTGTGCATGGGTGGGGGGCAGGACCATGCATTATGAATGGTGCTAAGTACGCCTCAGCTCCAGGAGCTGAGTGGAGGCGATGGAGGGCAACAGGATAGTGGCAGCCGATTGGACGCCCGCGGGTAATGCACATCACTTCATCACTTTACCCTCCCCCCTTCCAAAAAAAGTCTCCACCGACTCCCCCATTACCACCTGCCACCATCCTAAAATGTCCACCTGAAGTGCAGCAGCTCCCAAAAAAAACCAGGCAGTCACGTTGCAGCAGAAGTGAAGGGGACGACTGAACGTCTAACAGACTTTCAAACATCTGCTCGATAGAAACTTTCATTTTTAGATGCTCTCAGACACAAATTGTGACTTTTCTGGACACTTATTGAGCAGCAGAATCTTAGATTTAAAAGAGTTTGTTCTAAGAAAAGCACTTAGAGTATATGTTAAAGTAAAAGTTTGGTCTGTTAAATCCACTCTAAGAAAATACCTGATATTTACCAAATGATACTGAGAATTTGTTACTGTTATTGTTTAAGGTTTTTCATCCATTTTTTTATCCTCTCTGTCCCACTATAACCAGTCCAGTTATCTCTGTTTCGTCCACATTTTCGTTGCCGGATCAGGATCATTTAAAGACAGTAAAGTGACACAAATGACGTAGTTCTTTTCGGTCTCCGGGTACCCGTGAGTTTATGTAACGTCCTTGCATTAACGTTGCTAAAATGGTCTCCGGCTCTGTTCCTTGTACAGAATTTCCCATCATGCTCCAGCTCTGGCTGTGTGAGGAAATCCCACTGGAATCCGCCTTGGTTAAACTGAATCTTCTAACCAAGTTTAATATTTGATGAAATTAGTTCTGCTGGCTGCTTCTGCACTGTTACTTCTGCTGGCTGCCCCCCCTCCCCCGGCTGTAAATTGCAGCCTAAATTCTCTCTTGTTCACGGACGGCGAGTTTCGCCCATAATGATTGACGATTTTTAGCTGCACGTAAAGAAAACGTTGAGAAAGAGGGACTCAACTTCAATGTAGCTTCACCTATGACATTTTGTCCCAAATTTTGTAATTGTGCAGCTTTTAAGGGTGAAAAACTGTAAAATATCTAAACAACTTAGCACATGTTGAAGACAGGAAGAAAAGTTTAGATTTTATGGCTCGGACGGACAGTTGAAGACAAGACACAGAAACGCTGTAGATGACCACCGCTGTATGGTTTCCAGGTGCAGAAACTCATCTGTTTCCCGCCAGAACATCGTAAATCCCAACGTCACAGTCCGTGCTCGGGTTTCTGGATGAGCCGATAGAGTAGAAACGCGATTGTTTATGTGGAATTGATGGATTTAGTGTCTCTGAGAAGGACCCAACTACCTCCTGCTGCCATTAAGCACCTTGTTATTGTCTGTTAGACGAGAGCCATGCTAGCAGCGGGCGAGGGAACAAGTTGTGCTTAAGGTGTGTTTAGATTGGAGATCTGTGACTGATGCTCTGTGAGCTTTGAACGCTAACAGGAAAGACTTTGCTGGAAACTGCGACATCTGCAACTGCGTCTTATCGTTATACTCTTTAAAATGATAACGTCAGAGACCTGCTTGAAGCAAAGAAGCTAAAACGCTAACTTGATGTGACTGAAAAACAGCTGTCGTACTTCTGACAGACCCATTTTGGGGGTTTGGGGCACCTGTCATGTTAAGATTTATAGCGGGTCATAAACTCAATCCTTAAATCTCTCTCTCTGAAAACAACTGACAACATTTTCATGATGTTCTTTTTCAATTACTGACACCTTGTGTTGTGGAGGTAGACTGCAGCCTGCACATGGTCAGGGTCTATTTTGTAGGATGCTAAAAATAACGGAGTATTTTGGGTGTTCCCAGGCAACCCAAGACAGCGTAGTTAAAGTTATCGTTTTAAAAAGTACCTGGTCGGGATCCAAATCCCCACATTCTTGGACCAGAGCCCTGCGAACAACCCACTCAGCTACAACCTCAACATCCTGGCTTTGTCACTGGTCATGCTCAAGATGGCCCCACAAGGCTAATCTCCCCGATGTGCCCCCTGTGGTGGCAATTAAAACACTCAGTCTGGAGGCGTTTCGACTCTTGTTGGACAACTGTAGAAACAACAAAAGAGAGGAAGATGTGAAGTGGTAAAGAAAACAGATTACTCCTTAGTTTCTGATTGTTATTAAAACAGCTGTTATGTTCAGATGATCACCAATTCATTTCATTTTCTTCTTGAATTGTTGGTTTATTTCAGTCTGGACTAAACCTGGAGAGTACCTCACAGATCTCGTTGTACTACTGCCAGAGCAATAAAGCCTTATTGCTGAAGAATAACGTTGCAACAGGTCAGCGGAGGCCAGGATAACACGTACAGGTTAGGCTACCTCACACTGCATATAATTCACGTCCATGCAGGATCTGTGCCCCTCCATATTTGTGTCGCCCCTGACAACAGTAGAACGGTGTGCTGCAGCTTCAGGAAGAGTGTTGGTCTTCAAAAGCATCTCATTATCAACAAAAAAACTACTTGCTGTGCAAAATAACAATCCCTGACGTGTCGTTGCTGTTGCGCCCTTCGTCCCTCTGTTTTTAATGTCCTCAGATCGTTGCCGCAGAAGGAACTCTGAGCTCTGTTTATTTGGCTTTAATCACTGTGAGGTGTCTGCGCAGCTATGCAAAACATGTGACGCCAATTTGTCCAAAAAACACACAGAAGAGCAGCAGGAGGCCAAAGTGTGCTGAGAAACGATGAACTCGGATCTTCACATGATCTGCACACAAACACACACCCACCTAACATGGAGGACCCCTTGCTCGTGGTAAATCAACGGTCACCTCTGAAGGGAGACAACAGCCAGCAACCAAGTTGTTGCTGGAGCAACACTGTTAAAAACTGACTGGTGTGGTTTTCTACATCGACACACAGCAACCTTCCGTGTTTGTGAGTGGGCAGCATGTAGTTTAGATACCTGCAAAAGCACAGAACGGGACCGAGAGTCACAGCTGAGCGTGCCAACAGCAGATTGTTCGCTCTGCGCCACAGAAACTGCCTGCAGGCGGAGGGCGTTACCGCCACTGGTGGCTCTGATGGTTATCAAAAGGCCTTCCTGTCTTTCAGACCCCTTACCCCTCGCTGCTGTCTGTATAATGCATGTATGACATCACTGTCCACCCAGGAAAAAATGCTCCTTTGGTTTGTGTCTCCATCCACACTTGCAGCGCCACAGAACGCCACTGGGAATGCTGGGCAGACATGCGCCACCTTTTACAGTGTGCTGAATTGTGGACTCTTCCCAGGATTCCCATCCAAGTGCACCCCTGCTCCCCAAAATGTATTTATGTTTAATGTAGTCTGCAGCGTGCATTACTGTAGGTCCTCTCCCCCACGGCTACATGTCAAAGCCCCCCCACAGTTAATTATCCTTTTACCCGTTCCAATTTTGTAAGATTATCTTGTTTTCCCTCTTTTCCTGCTTTTCCCACCCACTTTACAACCTCTTGAGATGCTGGAAGCAGCCTTTCAGATCCTGACAGCCTGGGATAGCTGGGAATCTGTTGCCCTTTCATTTGAGCAGCCCCCCAACGTCCCTTATTCCATACATAAACAGGAAGTGAAGCCCTAGCTGGGGGAGAAGGATCCTAAAGTGTTTATTTTCCATCAAACTTACAACTAATTTGAGCCTGATGCTCTACTTATATGATCAGGGCATTTGTCAAGTGTAGTTTAGCTTTTTTTTAAAGGTTTGTTTTTAAATAAAACCAGTTTAGTGTATTTTCCCTATGTTCAGGGAAATCTCTGAGGAATTTCTTTTTTATCTGCTTGTCTTCCTTCATGAGAAAATGACTTGTGAAACGGTCCCAGTGGATCATTCCTCCAGCATTTCCTCTCGTTGGGAATGATCTGGGTGGGACTTTTTTTTTTTTTTTTTGCTGTAACAGAAGAAAAGAAGAAGAAGAAAATCATCTCTCTTTTGTCATTGCTTTGTGTGTGAGAAAAGAAAAGACAGAAAAGACAACAGAAAGAAAAAAAGAACCCTAAGCAGGCAGTCTTGCAGTAGTCTCCAGATCTGGGTAGGTTGTTGGAGCATTTTTTTAGCTCAGTTTTTTCTTTCTGGCTTCCTATGAGACAATAAACATGCTCACTTTTGGCACCGGCATTGTTGTCGTTCTACAAAACATAACAGTCCTGCAGCTCCAGGAGTGGAAGGCAGAGAACTGAGGTCAACGCGTTTCTAAAAGTCAGAAGGTTTATTTTAGGCCTTCGAGTTCTGACGAGCTTTCCTGTGCTTGTGGATGATTAACGCTCAAAACAAAAACAACATGGCTGCTCTCAGTGGGTTGCATAATCGATGCCTGAGCTGATGAAACTAATCCAAAGGCTGCTGTGGCAACATGGTAGGTGGACGGAGTCGTGCATCTGGGGGAGGAGGTGACAAACAGAGCTGTTCAGAAGTCCTAGAAGTCAGAATGAGAGTGTTCTCAAGGTTCACGGCAAACAGGACTCGTCACCGTGTGTGAGAGCTGAGCTGTGTTGTGATTGGTCGAGCAGCTGCGTTCGAACATGGCGAAACGATAGTTGTTCCTATTATTTGGCAGACTTGAAACAAACCTACTAGTTACCTGTAAGTTACCTGCAAAATTAAAACAGCCAGCAGTTTTAATAGCATGGGCTGAAATTCTGCTAATGCTAGATGTGCTAAATGATACTGGCTTTCACCAAAATTAGAAGACTTTTGTGATGCTGTTTTCTGTTGTTTTTATTTACTAAATAATAACTGTTTTTCTGCGAGCCTTCACAGAGAAGCTGAGCTATGCGCCATACATTTTCTGTTTGTCGCTGCGCCGCTAGCTGCCCTCCGGGTCTGCGTGGACCACTCAAAATGGAGCTCACAGCACAGCAGAAACATGCCTTCAACTGCATGTGAATGTTTCCTCCATGTGTAGGCAAGAAAGGATTCGCGGAAACATGTTTTTAGCTGGTTGGTTAGCTGGTTAGGTAGGCTGGTTGTTGTTTAGCACAAAGGATTTATAAAAAAACAATAAAAACTTTCATAACTTAGGTTATGAAATATTAACCACGCCGCCGATCGAACAACTCGCTAACTTACTTTATTTTCACAATCATCTATTAAAAATTGGCCTCTCCTCTTGATAATTACATCTACAAGGAAGCGCTGATAGAAAATGGCAGCTTCTCCTGAGTGCAGCTGCAGCGTCGAATGAAAGCTAAGCATAAAATTGTTATGTGTGTCATCTGCTGGAGCAACTATCTCCACTCAACTAAACTCCTTCACCTACGCCAATATTCACATATACATCCTTCTGCTCTCACCAAATTACGCTGTTTTCATGCCGACAAAACAAACTGGTAGCCGTGTTATGCCCGACACCTGTATCAGTTGTTGATATTGATTGATTTCCAGCAGACAGAGAGGCTTCGCTGCTCTTCTCCTCTGTCCTTGTAGGTTCTCACAGTGGGTGTGACAAGTGTTAGAAAAAAAAAAAAAAAACGTTTGGCAACTAAATGGAAATCTGGTTCACGACTGATGTCACTGACGTAAAGGGTTCATCCGCTCCTGGGTGGAAGGCCCATGTTGTTGATTAGCCTTTAATGTATTCCTGAAATAAGCTATTTATTGGACGTGCTTTCAGGAAACGTCACAAATGCGTCCTGCTCCTCCCTCGCTCAGTGTGTGGGTGAAGCAGCTTCAAAGTTTCCTCCAAATGGATGTCTGGCTGGACCACAGAGGACGCGGAGAACACAAGTTAAGTGCTTTAGCAGCGTGTGATGCTAACGCGCCAGGACGGGCTCAGCGGGGCGTGAAGCAGAAGAGTGCCGTGCGAGGTGACTTATGGGACAATGGGGCCGCTTTTCGCAAATAAAACATGAGGCTTATTCAGAGTCTCTGAGCTGTGCAGTTCAGTTTCTTTCAGGTGTTTGTTGGTATAAAGAGGCGGACATAAAGATCTGATTTAATGCAGCTGAGCTGAATTCTTTTTTATAAAGGAAGATAATTGTACGATAATCAATTATTTAATACAAATTTCTTTATCTCCCTAACATCCAAATGTCCCCCAGGTGTATGAAAAAAGCTTCAAATGTTAAAATAAAAATATCATAAACAATTTAACGTAAGGAACTTTGGAAAATGTAATAAATTAACTAAAGTCTTTGTTTTGATGGAAGCCTTGCCACAAGAACACAAAATACATCTTTTAGAATGATTCCTATGGAATAAATCATTATAATTCACCTTTACGCTCACCCAACATTTGTAATCTGTGTGTTTAGGACGACTTGATTCCATCTCTACAGAAATGTTTAACACAGAGCGGATGGACCTTTGCCCACCGAGCACCGGACAGGCTCAGCCCAAAACAGAGGTCGGTGTCCGTCCATCGGTGGGCCTGACTCGTGAATCGCTGCCATCAAAGACCCCATAAAGATGATCAAGAAGAGGCAAAAAGGGTAGGTTACCACTCTCTTCTGTGTCTTTATTTATAGAAGAAATGGTACAACTTCTAGTTTTGTGGCAAATCATCAACATGTGACGACAACAACCTTGCTAATTAGCACATTAGCACTCATTGCTGCTGTCCTTTGGAGTTTTTGTAACTAAATATTTTTATTGTATCACATCACTATAATGTCACGCCATTGACAAAGTCGACATAGCTCCCACTGTCAGGTCAGGTATCCCACACAAACCTCTTTACAGATTAGGATTAAACCCCGCCGCTCCGTGCTAACCCGGGATTTAACGCCTGACGGGATTTGACACTTCTGGAAACGTGTGCGATACCATTTTGTTTCAGTTTCTCTGACAACTGGAGTCTGTAACATCTGTAACATCCTGTCTCCTTTTGATGAAGACGTCAACAACATCTGGCCAACTGTAATCCAGTTTATGGTGCATTTGCTGAAATTGGTGATAATTAAGATATTAGGTATTTACAAAGATGCTGCAGAAAGGTTTTTACCCAGCAGCAGGATTAGCTTCTTTTTTCATAAAAACTACAAATAAGAAGCTAAATAGAGATGTTTAAAATTATTGTTTTTTCTATTGTAAAAAATACAAGATACTTAAATGCTTCAAAGGAATTCGGTTGACGTACTGAAAATTTTAAATTGAAAAGAAAGAAAATCTATTTCCATAAACTAGGCCATGTAACAGCCCTTAAAGATAACTGAAAACAAAAAACTATATGGGCTGAGTAAAGGAATAAAGACACAGAGGCGCCGTCAGTTTTTCATACACGCAGAGTGTTGCTGAAATGACAAACAGAGCGTAACAAAATGTCTTCAGAGCTAGAGCCGCTCCGGTCGGCTCAGATCCTGATTTAGGAAATTCAGATTGATGCCTCTTTGAATTTTTCATTTTATTTTCTCAAAAGGGAGAGTAGGAATATGAGGCAATAAAAGAGCACATTAGAGGTAAAAAGCTGTAACTGAAGCTCACGCAGAGAAATCAGGCGACGCCCGATACCACAGTTCGGAGGCCTGTTAAAGTCCAGCTTTTAAAAAAGAGGCCTTTAACTCAAACGTGTGAAAAAATATCAATCAAAAAAGCCTTTTACATTTACAGACTGGGATAATTACCCTTTTAATGATTTTTCAGTCCTGTTTATCAGGTCTAAAATGATTTTTCGTGACGCTGAGCTTTAAAACTGTCTAATTTTAGTGAAAGGACTAGTCTGTAATCCATCAATGTCTGTGCCTAATTTCGCTGGTTGCACTTGCAGGATATTTTATCTTGATTAATTTAATGTAAAGACCACTTAAAACAATAGTAACAGAACAATAATATTTAAAATCCCATTAATGTTTGTCTGATTCTTTATATATCTGAAAATGGCTTCACTCAGATCAGGTCTGTCCCATCTGCCCCTCCGCCCCCCCGACCAGCAGGCCTGATTGTGTTCTTATACAAAGTCAGGAAACGCTCTGGCCTTTGAGAGCCGCCTTGTTGTGAGGAAACACACATGCACGCTGGGCTCAAGGCCAGCGCCCGACCTCGCCACACACCGCCCCCGCCACTTATCAGCCAAAAATAACCAAAATACACACAGACACTATTGTTTATTTATTGATATCGTATTGATCTGGACGTCTTTGCAGGGACAAAAAGCTCAATTCAAGTCTTGACCTCTGATCTTTTAATGTCTAACTTCCCAAACTTGGACTAGCCTTCAGAAATCATGATGTCACAGTGATGCTCATAAACCCGCCTCCTAAATGACCTTTTGAAGCTTCACACAGTCGCTGACACTCTGACGTTATCAACGTTTTTAGCTCTTATTTTTCCCTGCAGAGGAGCCAGTGGCGCTAGGACGGCCAGTGACTGGGAACGATGACTTTCAAACGGAGGGAATTGTTTTTGTCATTGTCGCTGAAAACGGTCCCTCATACCTCAGGAGACAGTGAGGAATTTGTTCACGTGTTACTAAATAGCCTAGCGTTTCTTTGCCCACCCAACCATCGCTCACACCAACCAGATCATCTCCAACGTCTCCTGATTCTGATGCACAAAAGCATCTTTTTTTGCAGACAAACAAGCAACTAAAGCAATATTTTATTCTCTGATAGATGCAAATGTGAAGAGAACAGATTCAATTAACATTTACTACACATGCAAAAATTAAATATTTTGGGTGACGCCTAAATTTGCACCTGCCTGATGAAACACACACACACAGAAAACACTGAAACCTTTAAATTTGATTTGACAGACTGGAGCTGATGCTTAGATGAATAATATATATAGATATCTATATAGATATCTATCAATCTATATATATATATATATATATATATATATATATATATATATATATATATATATATATATATATATATAATATAAACCAATTCCAATTAAAAACAGCTTTTATTTGGTTATTTGACTCTAATGTGTATTCAGTTCAAATGAAACATAGCAATAACGGATACAAATAAATAATAATAATAATAATAATAATAATAATAATAATAATAATAATAATTATTATTATTATTATTATTATTATAAAAATAAGAACTAAACTATCATTTACTAATAATTATAATTTAAATTAAATAATCTCTCTCTATATATATATATATATATTTTTTTTTTTTTTTCCCTTTCTTTTTAAATAACTAAATGTACGGGTCCCATAGAAACGGAGATGTGGCGGCGCAGGGGCCGGGTCTTCCTACAACAGCTGAGGCGGATCTGCGGCCTGATTACGGCCCACAGCGGACTCCAGCATAATTGATGACCTAATTGAAAAGCGGGGAGGGAGGGAGGGTGTGTGTGTGTGTGTATGTGTGTGTGAGTGAGAGAGAGAGAGAGAGAGAGAGAAAGAGGGGGGGACAGGAGGAGAGAGACGCGCTCCAATGAGAAAAGTTTACTTGTTCTTCCTCCGCACACAGCTGAGGGCATTGATGTGAGCGCAGAGGCTTTCTGGTGTTTACGCGCACTTCTTTCCCCCCGTCTTTCACCCTCACACACGGAGCACCAAGTCCACCTTCTCACCTTTAGTTTAGCGCGTCTCTGGTCTTTTCTTTCCCCCATTTTCTCCCTCCCTTTTATGAATGATTCTCTCTCGCAGTACTGCCCCTCAGATCTCCACGGATACCTCGCCGTCCTCGTCCGCACGACCTCACCTCAGCACATCTTCTCTCCTCAAGTTCAAACGCCACCAGGACGTCCACGGCAGCTTCAGGCGCACTTGGGGGAAATACCACCCGGCCAAGAAAGACTTGATCCTTTGCGCAGCAGCAGAAGCCTCCGAGCCGCCCGTCAACATGAGTCTGAAGACCGACGCAGAGCCGAACAACAACGTTTCCATCGAGGAGGAGGTGAGTTTTGGCTCCTTCTGCTCCCCCGACAAGAACTTTCCCTCCCAGTGGAGGTCAGATTCTGTAGGTCCAAATGCGTCTTTAACGCGTCGCGTCTTTTCCGGCGATGTCCTGAAGTTGTTTGTCAGTCAGGAAGACGCTTTAAAAGGGCCCAACCGCAGAAGACCAAAGGAACATTTTAACAGGTTTCTTTTTATGGATTTATTCTTTACTTTCCGCTAGCTGTTACGAACTTTAAATTCTTTTTAAATTTCAAGTTAAACGTCGGCAGGTGTGTAATAATCCAACACGAACTGAGCCAATTAACTGGAAACGTTTCCGTTTAAAAAACAAAAACATTTTTTCTTTTTTTTTTGTCTTTGCTGGTTGTAAATATCCCGTTAAAACCGACACTGAGTGGGGGAAATGGGTAAAAACGTTACATTGAATCAATACCATTGGGGCAAAAAAAAGTTAATTTAGTGTGTGTTTGCCTGTGTATTTTTTTTTAACATCTTTTTATTGACTCGACATCAGCTGTATGTGTTTAGGCACCAAATCATGAAATTTTCATTTAAGTAAAAAAAAAAAAAAAAAAAAAAAATCCTCCAGGATATCAGGCAAAAATAATTCAGCATCACTTTTTCCTGTTTGTGTTTAATGTTTGTGTATAAATAACAGAAGTTGAATTAATGTGATTATTTCAGATAGTTTTACGTGGCCTGTCTGTGTGGTCGGTGTTTTCTCTTTAGTGGCTCCTATGGAGCTTCACTGAGGGGAGCGCGGAGCCTTTTGGTCCCCCCCCCTTTGTTCCCATTATCTTAGAAGAAAACCGCATGAGGCCACTTGACTTTTCTTAGCCTAATTTGTTCTCCTGCTTTTTCTACTCACGATGAAGGTCAAAGATTAAGCAAACAGCCTGAGTTTTGGCTCTTTTGTGGATTTCATCAGTGAAATTCACCCTGAACCTGCTCTGCAGAACAACCTTTACAGCTTCGGATCCGCAGCGTTCCGTCCACAAGAAGGCTGACTAAAACGTCTCCTTTGAGTTTGTGTCCAGCTGCGCCGGCCTTGGATTTTCCTACGTGCTGACTTGTAAAGGCCAGAGAATCGCTGCTGTGCAGCACCTGAAAAATGCCAGCAGGGTTGGGGCCGCGGGTCAGAGGAAGGAAATGGTGTCACGCTGTGCGCTGTTGTCCACTGCTGTTTGTCTGCAGCCCCCATTGTACTGAAGGCCTCCCCACCGGCTGGGAACTAATGGGCCTCGCACTGCACACTTTGTTTCCTCGGCCGCACGGAACTGTGCGCTGCTTTGGTTCTGTGTCCGGCCGGAGTGAGCCCCTGAAGGAGATCCACCAGCCCTGATCATTCACCAGAGATCAACTCTGACAACTGTCAAATCACACCAGGCTTTATGTTCAAATCTGCTGCGAGTCATCATCTTATGTGGGGATCCAAATTGAGTTAGAGGCCCAAATATGGGACTGTTTGATAAATATGAGGAATGGAGAATCAAACAAAATCGAATATATACAGTCGAAATGGGTTGGGGTTAAGGATAACTTTTGCTATATTACTCATATGGAATATATGTTAATCCTGTAATATAATTTATAAGTGGGAATTGTTGCTCTTTCCCTGATGATGATTTAAGTGCATAAATGTCACAATAAAAACCCTAATTTGACACTAAAACGACCGAAGCTTATCACCACCCCCCTGCTGGTGACTCAGCGGTACTGCAGATTTAATGGTCACCTGAGGTGAAACGTATACCTGTACATTTCTGCTGATGCAGCTGTCAATTAAAGCTACGACTACTTCAAATTATACATATTTTTAGAGCTTATTCTTCTCGACACTCTTTAGATTATTCTGACCACAATATTTCTTTATTAAATTAATGTTTTAACAGTAGATTTTAAAGCTAATCATATGAATTCACAGTGCTTAAGAAGCCTTAAAGAATCCAACTCTGTTCGCACTTGCGGCAGTTTCATTTTCAGCTGGGACGGGCTCGTCAGAACCGTGTACGAATGACTCATTCCTGGTGTGAGAGAGCCGCATGTCTCTCAGCGATTTCTTCATAAAGTGTTTTGTAAATGTTCACTAAATCCATCAGTAGTTCAGGAGGAGCGCTGACAGCGGGGTCAAGCGCCTGAAAGATGGTTTCTGCTGTCTTAGTCTGTGAAAGAAGTCGAACTCCAAATATTCATCATGTGATGAAATCATTTTTTATGCTCTCCGTCTGCAGGTACGAACACTGTTTGTCAGCGGTTTGCCGGTCGACATTAAACCGAGGGAGCTTTACCTTCTCTTTAGACCATTTAAGGTAAGTCAGATGGTGTACTTGGAGAAGGTGATGATGTATTTTCATATATTCTCGAGCACAACACATGTCTCAGTCTGTGCGGTAGCTTTTTCCCAGGTGCTGAAAGTGAGTCACAGAAAGTCTTAACATCAGTTAGATAATTGTTTGTCGTCACTGCTCCTCTTTCATAGCTGAATCCAACATTCTCCTGTTAATAGCAGTCCACATATTTGCATGTATGGAAAGGAGGCCACGCCATTGTTTGTCTGTGGCTCTGGTTTTTGACTGGACTCCAGTTCACAAACACCCCCTCCCGTGTCCTACCTAACCAAATTGGAAGCGGTATCCCTTGCACATGGATGATCCTGTGGAATGTGTAAATGAGTAGCCCTCACGATTGGCCAACCAAAGCCCCTCCGTGATCCAGCGCGTCCAGCCTGCACTGATTTCCTCTTGCATCACTCGGATTGTAAAAACCGCAGGTTTCCTTTTGTTTCCTTGGGTCGCTCTACCTCTTTTTTTTCTGCAGTCTGCAAACATGACTGTGTGCTGAAATGTGAGTCGCTGAAAGGATCTGTATGTGCGAAACCTGGCTTCTTTCTTTTTTTTTTTCTATTGTTGACGCTATCCCAGCTCTTTCCAGCTCTGAGTAATCTAAAGTTATTACTCAGATTTATCACATCCAGCAAAGGTTTATGGCATAAATCTGGATGGGGGAGATATCCCATCTATCAGTACACTTCTCGGCTAAATCTTCCTTCATTTCTCAGGAATTTCCTCATCTTTTAACGGCCCTATGCTGTTTTCAGTAGGGTTAAAGAATAGCGACCCTTAACCTGAGCACACTTGGGCATTTTGAGCTTCTGTTTCTTTGGATAAAGTGTTTTAAATGCGCAATGTTTTATGTGAAACGGCCCGTCACAGAAGGATCCGCCTGCCTCAGAGTGAAGGTGCACACAGGCAGGTTATTTTTGATTCTAGTTGGTGTTCATGCCTGACTTCCTGCATGTGACTCCCGGGTGGATAATTGGCTATCTTTCTTCCCTGCAGGGTTATGAAGGGTCACTGATTAAGTTAACGTCAAAACAGGTGAGATGGCTTCCACCGCTTGGAAGAATTGCTGTAATACTAAACATGTGGATGAGATGTGCTCTTCCAACTGAGATTGAAACTCACTACACTCAACCAATTACTTCCATAGAATAATCCTCACTTGATCACCAGCAGTGTTGTTTAATAGAAAAATGGGTTCAAACTGTCTTATTTTTTTTTTTTTTTTTTTTTACCTTCCAGCCTGTTGGGTTTGTTACCTTTGACAGTCGGTCTGGAGCTGAAGCTGCAAAAAATGCACTGAATGTAAGCATTACCTTGTTTTCCTTCACATTTGTAGTCTGCTGCAGTTTGAATATTCCCATTTTTAAAGTTTGTTGTATCTATATGTTGAGATCTGTTTAAGCTTAAAGGAAACCGTGACTGGGAGAATAAAACTTAATTCTTACCCCCCAAATTCCTCAAAGCCAACCAATTTTGTCTTTTACAATTCAATGGCAGGGCCATTTTTGGAAAGTGACCAGAATCCCGTAGCCTTACGGTAGTTTACTCTGACCTTGATACACATCCCTTCTTAGTCTGGTATAGCTCTTTATTTTGCATATCACTGCTTTACTGTGATAATTGTTCTATAGCCACATGTGTAGAGTTATTTGGACACATCTTCAGTAGTGTAACCTCTTATTTTGTCACCCAGTAGCCCACAATGGCAGTATCTAACACTCTTTCTCATAGCCTAGCCTTCCTTATGAGCGTCACCTCTTAGACACACCAGCAGTCACACACACAGACAACAAACACACAGCAAAATACTACTCACCTGCATGTGGGCACAATGCTTAGGGCACAAGAACACAAGCAGGGTTCGGCCACCTGAAAGGAAAGCCTCTCAATCGGTCCTTTTCCTCGTCTCGCTTTCCTCCTGACCTGAGCAGCGGGGCGGACTCCTCCTCCGGTCGCCCGACGCCCTCGGGCGCACGAGGAAAAAGAGACGCGAGCGTGTTGAGATATTCCAGGAGCGTATCCTTCGGCTTCAGCGTAACTCTAAAGTGTGAGCGGAAGCACCAGGGTGGCGATTTATCATCCCTCAGGAGGACGGAAGAGGTTTTAGCTGGAGGGAAGCTGGAAGGATACGCACTGGATATCCAAACACGGCTTTAGGAAAGGAGGCCATGAGAGACAGCTGAGCTACAGCGCCCCCTTTAACTCAGCCCACCTCCCTTACTGTACTCTGTCCTCCTTCCTCCCCTCCTGCGTCTCTCCCCCAGGGTATCCGTTTTGACCCCGAAAATCCCCAGACCCTGCGCTTAGAGTTTGCTAAAGCCAACACGAAGATGGCAAAGAGTAAGCTGATGGCCACACCGAACCCCACAAATATCCACCCCGCTCTAGGAGCACACTTCATTGCACGGGACCCATGTAAGTTGTACGGCTGCACCACTCTAGGCTCTCATCCACTCTCACCTCGGCAAAGCCGCTACTCGGTTGTCCGACTGTTCCTTTTTTTTTTTTTTTTTTTTTTTTTTTTAAAAAAGCTGAAGATTTTGTGGCCTTAAAGGGAAATGGGCAGACGTTCCAAAACTTGATCTAACAAATGGACTAACTCACCTCCGTATGCATGTGTCATCTGGACTCTTGAGACAGCTGCTTCACTTCTGTCCAGCTGGGAAATTCTCAGTCGGCAGTTGTCCCGGCTCTCTTTGCCTAAACACCTGCTGGATTCACCAGATTTGGACAGGTGACAACAGGATTAGGCTGGACTCGGACCAGATTTCATCTGCTGCGCAAATGTAGGCGCGTCGGCTCGAGCTGGACGAGATGGTTAAAGATGATCTTTTAATAGCCTAGTCGCAGTCACAAAATGCCAAATGAGACAATTCTTATCAAAAACTTTTAGAGTTGCAAAACAAACGGCCTTTTCACATATTAGTTTTCACGTCGCTGTTTATATTTTTGTCACAATTTTCCTAGAATTTTGGCAATACTTTTACAGTTAGAATTGTAGCAAATGCATGTTTTAGTCCAGACTGCTGGAGCTGAGTGCTTATATTTCATTTACGCTCGTTTCTGACTTGAGTGAAGGTAAACTCTTGTTTCACTTCCAACCCCAGCCGAGAAGCTCGACCATGACAGAAGAAATCTGATCTGAGTGCTGCTTTGTGCTGCTCATCAATAAAATGAACATGGTGATAGAGGTGATATCTTATTTCAATAAGATTAGTTAGTGGTTGGTAACAAACCTTTTAGACACACTGTGACGTAAACCCGGGTCAAAAATGAAAGTGCACACCTGTTGTTGAGCGTTTCAGCCTGACGTTGAAGCTCGGTCAGCCTTGTGTTTACCTGTACTTCCTCAGATGATCTGACAGGGGCAGCACTGATCCCAGCATCTCCGGATGCCTGGACTCCTTACCCTCTGTACACCACTGAGCTGACTCCAGGCCTCCCTCATGCAGCCTTCCCTTACCCAGCAGCTGCTGCTGCTGCTGCGGCCCTGCACGCCCAGGTGAGGGACCAACCGGTGTGTGTATCTCTTACCTTCACTTCTTTTTTTCCAGACTTCGGTGGAGGACGTTTATATATGTGCTGCCTTCCTGCACTCGCGATGTGATGCAAATTATAAGACAGAATAATACAACAGAGGATAAAAGATGTACAACTGCACGTGTGTAAAATCTGAAATGACAGGTGTATATAAGCCACAATTTATAGGCGTTAAAAATGGAAAATCTGGAGTCTGCCAGCAGTGGAAGTGATGTCTCTGTTGTGTTGGGTAGCACTTACCTCAAATCCCTCCTTGTGGTCCACAAACTAGACTTAAATCTAATTTTTAATGGTGTGTTAGAGGATAACTCGTTTTTGTGGAATTGTATTTGAGTTAGAGTCCAAAATAATTCAATAAATTAAAGGATTATCCTTTTAGGTGGACTTGGTTTGCTGCAGCGGTTCTGAATGAAATGGTTTTATTTCTGGCTCTGGTTTCTCACTGTTTGTTTCCAAATGAAAATGTTTGTATGTATGTGAAATGTTGACATTGTAAGTTAATAGCCTAAATGCTGATGCGCAGCAGCAGAGGGCAGGACGAGAGTTACAATAGCAATGGAAAATATTTCTCTGGTTGGGTCATTTAGAGTTCATTGTGATCCAACTTCCTGCTGCAGTGCAACCACACAGCAGTGAGCTGCACTGCAGGGTGGGCAGCTCTTACACGGGCCATTTTGTCGGGCACAGGAGGCCGAGGAATGTCAGGTATTTGCTTGGAGAAATAGTCAGTCGACGGCTACTGCCAACTTACTGCCTGTTCCTGCTGGGACACAACCGGAGAGCGCAGCCACATGGTTTAATTGTAATCTGTTGAAAGAGCTGTTAAAATCTCTCTTCTGAGTTCAGATGGCCAAGAAACCAATGTCCTCTGGAAGATCTGGAGCTGTACGTCCAGTAAAGACCCCTGTGCTGTGTAAATCCATGTCCTGCCAGGGTTTATTGCAGGTGTGGTAAAGATGGAGGCTGTTATGGAGATATTGTGCAGAGAGGTCGAGCTCTCCAAGTTTCCAGCTCTGGTAATTACTCAGACTATTGTCCTCCGAGCAGCTACGGGACCCGCATTCCCATGGCTTCAGTGAGCAGGGTTTAAAGGGGCAGTCCTCCAAAACCTGTCCGTCAAAGAGCGTCCATTGATTTAAAAGCTGCAGACTTGAGACGTGCAGGACTGTAGCCTGCTTTTTGGTCTGGTGTACACATGACTTTGTTTGTGTTTCTTTAGATGCGCTGGTACCCTACTCCCTCTGAGACTTCCCAGCCTGGATGGAAGTCCCGGCAGTTTTGTTAGATATTTAGTGAGTAACCTTTGGTCCAACCGTGCTTTTTTTTTTTTTTGTTTTTTTTTGCCTGTGATTTGCCAACATTTACCATCTTCTGACTAAAAACTGCAGAGTTCAGTGAAAAATGATAAAGATGCAGCCTGTGAGACTGAACTGTGTTCTGTGAGTCCATCCTTCATCAGTCTGTGGCACACTATCAGCAATACTTTGCTTTTAAATTTGTTGTTCTAAGGACTAATATCTAAAATAAACTTGGAAAATTGGATTTTGTTTTTCTCGAGTTGATGCTAAAATTCCTGGGAAATGCAACATATGCATAAGCATTCTTTTTTCTGTATGATTGTGGCATTTTCATGAATGTGTTTTTGTTTAAGGTGAAGAGAATTTTACTCCGATATGAAGTTGCCAATGTTACTTTTCAATACATTACATTAACCCTGAATGTGCATGTTGCAATGTTTTTACCCCTTTTAGCTTTAATTTTACTTTCTAAAAACTTAAAATGCCAGATCTTGAGTGGAAATGCTTGAAAGCAGTCGTGAAAAACCCTGTTGCTCCCGAACATCAGCTGTAGATTATCTGTATTGGTGTGAACAGCTACTCTAATCTTCACCAGCTGTCTGTGGCTCCAGTCTCAAGCCCAGTTTCTCCTATAAAGATGGAGACAAATCTACGTTATTTCTAATGGTTTACAGCCGATCTGCAGGTGACTGTGGTTTTCATCAGATTTTGGATTATGTTAAAATGGCTTGTTGCAGATGTAGGTGAGATTTATTCTGTAACTTGAATATTTGCAGCAGCACATTTGTCAGTTTCCTGCATGAATACACCGTTGGCTTTGATTGTGCAGCTGAGATGTATTTGTATCAGCTGGTATTACTTCTGATACCGCAGTTGTAAAAACTACTGTTTGGACTACTAAAAATAATCATTTCTGTTCAGTTGGGCACTTTATCGACAATACAGGCCTTTGAATTAATTTGGTAACACAAAAAAAAGTGTGCATTGTGTAAATGAAACAGACTTAGCTTTAATTGTTACCAGTTCAGAACCGGTCATATTTACAATCGGCGTGGTGAAATCGGCTCTAGCCTGAAGCTGCTGACTGCTGGGGAAGTTAAAGTATAGGGAGACAGACTGCTACAGTTTGTTTTTGTTAAACGAAGCCTTTGTTAGCGTGCCTGAGCTAACCCTGTTTTTCTCTGTTCTCTCCAGGCCTCTGGAAACCACACCTTTGTCCAGCTGAAGTGAGGTTTGCCAAGCTCTTCATTAATTTAATCAGGTTTATTTAACGGACAAATGTGCATTACTATAAACAAACAGTATTTATACCTCCTCCCAATTGTCTCCGGTGGGAGTTTGAGTCGAAACCATCTTGCTGTCGACAATC
Source organism: Pao palembangensis (assembly GCA_015343265.1). Classification (NCBI taxonomy): domain Eukaryota; kingdom Metazoa; phylum Chordata; class Actinopteri; order Tetraodontiformes; family Tetraodontidae; genus Pao; species Pao palembangensis. The sequence continues at coordinate 15,504,658 of CM027081.1, forward strand.
TTGTGTTTCCCCGGCAACTATTGCGGTACCACCATAGCACTTCAAAAAAACAAAAAGCAAATCCTTGTAAATCTCTGGATCATACGTGCTGAGGAAAATTGGAGTAACTGTTGTTAAGCTAGTCCTTCCAGGGGTTGCCGCTGCTCCTGGGAGGTTTAGAAGTCATTGCATGTTAGTCTTTTTGGCATGAATTTAGAATAATTCAGCAGAATTTAGCAGAATTCTGTGTATCCTAATTTTTAGTGTTTGTGTTGCCTCCTGGCTTAGACAGCAAAACACTTTTTTTGGGTTTGTTTTCTCCTGTAGAACCTTGGTCTTACCTCTGTGAAAGCTAGGCTGTTGTGTAAATGGCTTATCTTGCATGGACCTTGTGAATGCTTCCCTATGTTCGATGACAATCCCAGTCCCTTTGATCATATCAGTGTCTGTCATTATTTGAGCAAAGGAAAGTACAAATATTTTTGTACTTTTTGTGTAATGTATATTTATGCATTTTTATGCAGCTAAATAATGAACCTGTATAAGTTGGATGTTTAGTTGTCTCTTGTGTTTTTGGTGTTACTTTTGATCCTATAATCCTGTCGATGTAGTTTTAAAGAGGAAAAAAAGTGCAATTTGTTTAAAGGGGAAGTGGGTATTTGTCAAAAACTTGGTATTCTAAGCATGGCTTGTGCCGTTCTGCTAATATGAGATTGCTGTAAAAGATCTGTCAGAATGTGAAACTGGACTACAAACGTAAAGGGTTGCTTTTTCGGGGGTGGGGGCCATTTTGAAATGGAAAGCAGGATTAGTGATGGAGGAATTTAGTTTGTGGTTTAGAAGATGTTTGTCTTTGTATCTGCTGTGCATAAGATGTAAAAACAAAACCCCATCTTATGAATAAAAGAAGTGAATGCATGTGCGTTTGGACATCTGTCATTCGTTTCTGCAGCCAATCGGATTCCATGTGCCAGCTCGTCGACTGAACCTGCGGACATCAATAATGCATGGCAACGTTTTTCATGGGTAATACAATGTTATATTAGTGTCTCTGCATCACACACCGGCCTGACCTCCACGCTGACACAAGATTCTGTTCGGCCACCCGTGACGGCTCCTCCAGGGACTCGTACGTGAGGATTCTCAGTACAACCAGCTGCTTAAGTGTGGATTTGATGGTCTTGACCCATATTGTGCCAATTATGGTAAACACACACACGGCACAACACATTTTTCCTACAGCATCAATCTTTTCATTTGTGTCCAATAATTGTAAATATGATCTTACCTAGGAATTAATGATTTGTGGCATTGAATGCAGGACAAGCAATGAAGCAAATATTGGAACAGAATTTGACCTTTGTGGTGGGGGGGATAACACGGTCATTTAACATCAGAGAATATTTCCATGGACATGAAATCAATATAGTGAAAAGATGGAGGTAGCTGGAGATTGGAAGCCATTTTCCCTTTTTGCTGTCTTATCCAGATAACATCAGAATCTTCTAGCAAACATCTCTGGCCCTTTCAATTTTAAATTCCACAATCAAAATGTGGAATTTTTTTTTTTTTTTTTTTTTTTTTTTTAATTAATGACGGCAAGTTGATTAAAATAAGACCAAGTTACAATGTATAATATGCAGATTGTCTTTATTACCTCAGTATTTGATGCCCTGCTCCTACAATACTTGAGTGCAATTAAAGAAATAAGTTTGTCATTAACTGTTTATTATGTTAAACTGATTATACCGTCCAACACGCAAGTAACACTTGTTTGCGTCATAATAAAATGTGTATACTTGCACTTTCCCATGCCGTATAGTTAAACCATGAGGTCTGGCGTTTATAAACAGAAGTTTGTTGCCCTCTGGTGGTAAAATCAACACACGACAACCCCCCCCCATGTGCTCCAGGTGAGTCTTCGTATGTGGTCTAGTATGTTTATGATGGTTAATCCCCCATTAACAATCTGGCCTATTTTCAGTTTTCTTCAGAAATTCGACAACATGGGCGTTTCTTCATTGGGGCCGTTTCCTTCATGTGTCCTGCAGCTTTCCTGGCAGACAAAAATAAACAATGACGATGCAGTTTACATTCATTCTTATACCACTTGTCAGGTAAATATTGAGATCCGTAACTGGTGTAATTACAGTAAGAGTAAATATAATACAGTCATGGGGGGGAAGTGTCATTTAACAGGCGATATTTACAAATGTTTAAAGTTAGAATGTCGCCCCCCCCCCCACATACACACACACAAAATATAATATATATATATATTTAATGGGCAAAAAAACGGGATGAATAAGTTTAGAGGTAGCTGGTTGATTTACCACAAACTAAAATAAAATAAGATAAAAAAAAACCCTTCATATTCTTGAATCATAACAAATACAAACACTCGCGTGAACTGTGTTGGTCTGCTTTTGAAGTGGAGCACGTGAACACCCCGTGGCCCACGTGCCGATGCCATTGGCCGCGCACACGTTCCCCGAGTTGATCCTAATTAGCCGTTAGCAGACTTCATAAAATGCCCTTTTAATTAGAGGTGACGGTTGTTACTGTGGCATTTCTCTTAGGGTGTCAGACTGCGTTATGGCTTTTTCCTTGGTGAGTGGAAAACTGTAAAACGGCTAATTTAATTATCGTAAGTTTGGCTAGCGGTGTGCGCGAGCTAACTACCGCCGCCTTCAAAATTCTGCTCCTATTGCAAATAACCAACCATTTAGTGGCCCTTATGATTTATTCTTGACTGTTGACACAATTAGGGTATTAAATCGGTCCACATTTTGCTCTTTACTGCAGAGAAACGATACCCGCAGGCCGGAAGGCCCGGACAGCGAATCTCCGGCCTTGTCCACCTGCAGCAACGCGGACATCTTCCGCAGGATGAACACAATGTTGGGCAACGCCCTGGATTTCACCGGCGTGTGCACCACACCCAACAGCGCCAAAGGGAAGCAAGACATGCTGTGTGGTAAAGGCCCGCGTATACTTCTCTTCCAGGGTTAATCGCAATCGGTTGTATTTACGTTCTCTGCAACTTCATTTCGGAATAGGCGATGAAAGGCTAAAGCTAACCACGAGAAGCTTCACGTCCATAAAATTGCATTTTCTCTCGCACTTTAAGCAAATCAATGTGAAATTTCCTAATGTTACCTTAACAGGATGAAAACTGTTTATGAACTGTGGCATCTAAAAACTAAATTTCGTTAAAATCAGAAATGTGCGTTCATTTATTTTCAAACGCCCAGGGCGGTGTTTATGCTTCAAATCTCTGGCCCTTAAGCGTATGACCGGGATTAGTTTGTTTAAAGCGATATATACACTAGATTTTTTAAATTGTGAGGGATTTATTGCCCTAATACTTGTTTACAAATGCACTCATTGTTTTTTCTGTACCTTTGTAAATTAAAGTCAGCTGATTCTCACCAACAGCACAAAATGAGGTTGGAGAATAAATTTATTTTTTTTAACTTGGTCTTAAAAGTCTAAGGTAAGCATAGATCTTCTGTGTCATTTGATAAATTAATATTTTTAATTTAATTAACAAGTACCTTTCCCACAACCTACGGATTGAGTTTGCTGCCTGGTTGCAGGATCAGAAGGGTTTAAACTTGGAAATGTTGGACACTCAGTTAACCTAAAAGCTCTAAAATGACCGAGTTTTTTTTAGTTAACTTAGAGTTGCATATTTCGGGGTCACTTTCTTAGCCAGTGTTTCAATCTGCTTGACTTTGCTCGGCTGCCAGCAGCTGATTCATGCTGCATTGCAGCACCTCCTGATTTTTTTTTTTTTTTTTTTTTTTTACCCGTTAGTGAAATTTGCCAAGCTATAAGCTCAGCACACCAACAGTATCCTTCTGGAATAGCTGCTCTTGGGCCTTGCAGTCTTTATCTACATTATTTTTCCATTTTTAGGTGAACTTAAATTACCCTTTCCCCCCCGAGACTGACAAACTAGCAGAACGGTCTTTAGCTGTTGGACAAGTGATGCTGTTAGAAATTGTCTTGCTCTGAACGGAGTTGAACTTCGGGTGGCAGCCTTGCTGACCCTCCACCCCTGCCCAGCGTTGCTGAATCAGGGCTCTGGCTGGCAGTTGGGTGCTTTCCAGGCCTGCGAGGGAAGGGAGGAGCTGGTTCAACATCTGATCGTCAACATCTGATCGGTCAGCTGCTTCAGCTCCGCCGAGGCTCTGAGTGCCTTTTTATCTGTGACTGTTCAAAAATAAGCTGGCTTTTTCCCCTCTTTACCTGTTTAAATCCAGTTTGGTTTTGAGCATTGAGGCTAAAGTTCTTTAAATCGAGTGTGCTGAGTCACTGCTCTCATCCCGCCCCAGCCTGCCTGCCTCCCTCCCTCCCTCTTCTGTCAGCTCGCTCAGAAAACGAGGCTAGACCCAGAGTAAGCGGCGGCAGCAGCCACGGCGGTGACGGCTCTTACGCTGACTTGAAGACATGCTGTGCCAGAGGGGAAGTGCTTCTCTCAACGAGCCAATAGCCCTGACAGGAATTTTTCATTAGTTGTTAGGCAAGGACGCAGGGAGGTGGGGGGCTGATGTCATTAGCAGGGCTGTGTGGATGCATCAGCAGCCATGTCACATGCTGCTAGGTAGGTCAGTGATGTGGCTGGAGATGCATGGCTGTTCCACCGAGCGCAGAGGCAGCAGGTTAGCTTCCCGTCAGGCAGGGTAGGGTGAGACATGAGGGGAGGATTGTAGATTCTCCTCAGTAATGTGTTGACTGTCTGGTTTTCTGTGTGACGGGTTAACAGTTTAACAGTTCTATTTCTGTTTCTCTGAACCGGGTCTCGGACTGAAGAGTCGGAGCTGGCTGCAGTGGGCAGCAGGAGGATGCTCTTCCCCAACTGTGGCGCGCCTGGCTCCGAGGAGATGGCATCATCCAGGGCACCGCCGGGTGTCACAGACCTGGGCCTGGGCCTCCAGTCCCTGCGGCTGTCTGGATGGGACAGACCCTGGAGCAACCAGGACACAGACACTCACACGTCTCCCTCCCAGGTCCAGACCAGCTCCCCATCTAGTGAGTACCTTTCTCTTTCCTTAGTTTGACAGAGTAAACCCTGACGTTGGACTTTAAAAGGCACAATGCTCAGATGCTGTTCAGCCTGTGGCACTTTCCTGTGCTCATTTGCGTAGCCTCATTTTGAAGTGATGTGTCATGAAAGGGACTGTGTGGGAACAGGCTGTCACGTCACCAGGGAGGATGATGTAGCATTTTTGTGTTGCTGCACCCAGCAGGAATTAAATTATAATACTCTTTTGAACCTGTAGTGTGTGAATTTTATTAGCCAATAAAATTCGCGCCCTAACTTGTCTAACCTGTTGCTTGGGTCATTTTCAGTTCCAAATTTGGTAGGATAAAAACTAAAATGTCCACCTTGGCTGGTTAACATACAGGAACATTAGCGTTTTCAGTTGCCAGCTTGTCACGGGTAATTTGTGAACTAAACGGGTATAAGTTAAATTAGTTTTCTAAACTGGTCCTGTGACAAAGTGGGCCAGGCTTTGAAAGCTGCCCTCAGCTGAATAATCCTGTGGGAGCCTCATGTTTGCTGCATGGATGTGTGTCACAGCTGCTTCTTGGTTGTTTTTGGTTTCCTAAATGGGCATCAAGCTACTGTGAACCACCGTATTTGCTGTCTGAACTGTTCAGCCGGTTTAAAAATAAAACTGTGCAGATGAGCAAAAACCAGTAAAGACTTGCTGGTCTGAAAGGCCCGATTGTTGCGGAGATGCTGTTGCTAGGCTGTGCTGCTGCAGAATTTGTTGCAGTTGCGACTGTCTGCTAAAGCCCTCTTGCATGGTTATTTTGGATGTTGTAGAGATGGTTTTGAATATCTCTGTGGGAACAAAGGTCTGTGATGATTAAGATTATTTTTATTTCTAGAATAAATGTATTAAGACAAAATGTCAAGTCTTTTGCAGAATTCAAGGATTATCTGTCAAACACTCTTGTGTATCAAATATCGCCGTGCAGACAGGTTGAGTCTGTACTGGATGCTTATGTGAGCATGCTGGCCCTCTGTCAGAGTTGCTGAAAGAACCGACCAGACGTTGTTATAAAGTTGATGCTGAACTCGAAGCCCAACACGCTCGGTGAGGCAGTTTTATCTGCTGATTCACTCCTCCAGTCTGACTTGTGGTTATTCTCTCCTCCTCTGGCTTTAGGGGCTTAGCATACCCATCTACTGCAATTTCCTTCAGATAATTACAGACTGATCTGGAAATGGTGCGATTTTGTTGTCCCTCCAGTGCTTGGTCTGCTGAACAGTCCCTTCAGTAGCATTCTTGGGAAACCACCTGGCTACCTGCCCCCTGAGTCCATGAGCTTGACTCCTGACTTCCTGGAAAAGTTCCCCAGCATGGCTCGCATGGCAAACCGCCTGGACTCGAGCTCCTTTTTGGACTCTCGCTCCAGCAGTCCGGAAGACTCGGAGACCAGCGGCTTCAGCTCTGGCTCAGACCACCTCTGCGACATGCTGGTGAGAACACAACAACTTAAGACTGGGGCGTTCTCTGGGTGTGTACGGAACCAGCTGCTTGATTATACAGAAACTACAGCGTCAGCGTTGCGCGTTTTCTCTGCAGTCCACTTTGCGGATCTCCCCTCCCCTGCCTTATCTGGCGTCAAACATGCAGAAGGATCTGCTGCGGCTGAGCTCCCGTCTGGACCCGCAGGACTCCAGCTCTCCTCTGACTCCACCGTCTAGCGCCAGCTCTGCGTCTTCGGCCCTTTCTCGCCGCTGGCGGGCTGGCTCTCCGTGGCCCGGCGCAGACGTGCTCGACCAGTCGGATGAAACCTTCAGCATTGAGAGGGAGGCTCGACTGCATCGACAGGCTGCAGGTATGAGAATTGTCTCAAAGCGCAACCGTTAGGCTTTCTGAATCTGTCTGTCTGAACTCCTCAGCTGTGAATGAAGCCACCTTCACCTGGAGTGGTCAGCTGCCTCCCAGGAACAACAAGGATCCTCTGTATTCCTGCAAGGTCTTTCTTGGGGGCGTTCCCTGGGACATCACGGAAGGTAACGGTGACCTCTGGCTCTTTGCTTTCTTTCCTCCCCCTCAGAATCGGACTTGCTGGCAGTGCTCTGGATGTTGGTGCATCCTTTCCTGCTTTAGTGAAACTCCAGAGCAGATGGTATTTTTGTGTTCTGATTTTTAAATTCTCTGCTGGGAAAACTTTGTCCAAGCATGTTTGGGCACAAACAGAGCAGCAAATGAGACCCTTGTACGTATGATCATGGTGAGGCACAAATGGCTGCATCCATGCGTAGGAAACTATATTTGAGCTTCACTTTGTGTTTAGCATTTGTGGACGTTTGAGCGTGTTCTATAGAAGACGGCAGCTTGAGCCATCCCTCTCACACTTTGTTGCAGCCGGCCTGGTCAACACCTTCAGTGCCTACGGCCCTCTGACCGTGGAGTGGCCGGGTAAGGATGGAAAGCACCCTCGCTGTCCTCCCAAAGGTAATGTGGCTAAAGGTAAGGTAAAGTGGTAGGCTAATTTTTCATTTTTGTGGATTCCTGGTGGCACTGGTGGGCACGTCGGTGAGTCTGACCTCTCAAACTGTTTGGCTGATTAAAAACATGGTGGTAGATTTGGGGAGGATGGTGACGTTCACTGTTCAAAGTAGGACGAGCTATACTTGGTTCTGGAACTTTAGGACTTTCAAATTTATTTTCCCTCTTTTAGCATCTGCTTGACTCTCTAATCCTCTAGAGCTGGTTTTATGGCTCCTGTGGGTCTACTTAAGGCAGATAAGTACTGGACAGATCGTCACCGTCTGAAATGTCTACAAAAACTATCAGATATTTTTAAGACTTGATTGCAATTGGTTTCATTCTTTCACCAATGCTGAACACGGCTGCTTTGCCTGGTGTTGGCCGGTGCAGCGAGTCTTTCAGTCGCTGCACCGGTTTGCGTCCTTCTCGCTGAAGGAGTCCAGTAAGGCTGCAGCGTTTGCGTTGCAGGCTACGTCTATCTGGTGTTCGAAAGCGACAAGTCCGTGCGTGCGCTGCTCCACGCCTGCTCCCAGGACCCTTTCCACCCCGAGGACAACCGCGAGTTCTACTTCAAGATGTCCAGCCGCAGGATGCGATGCAAGGATGTGAGTAGAAGCCAAGCAGGCGATGATGATCACCTGACCTGCGAAGGTGCGAGCCTCCACACCCGTGTGTACGCTTTCACTGCTCCAGGTTCAGGTGATCCCCTGGGTGATCTCAGACAGCAACTATGTGCGTTGTCCGGCCCAGCGTCTGGATCCCAGTAAGACGGTGTTTGTGGGCGCGCTGCATGGCATGCTGAACGCGGAGGCGCTGGCCAGCATCATGAACGATCTCTTCGGAGGAGTCATGTACGCCGGCATTGACACAGACAAACACAAGTACCCCATAGGTGAGTTCTGACGTCAGTCTGCAGCCGACGCTGGGTCGTCTGAGAACGTAGGAACCCACTGTGCTTTTTCAGGTTCTGGACGTGTCACTTTTAACAATCAGCGCAGTTACCTGAAGGCTGTGTGTGCAGCGTTTGTAGAAATCAAGACGCCCAAGTTTACAAAGAAGGTAAAGAAAAACGCTTAAGATGTTTGTTTTGTTCATAGCCTGCAGAAAATTGTTTCAGTATCTTTAAGTCGCCCTTTTCTTTCTCTCAGGTCCAGATTGATCCTTACCTGGAAGACTCCATGTGTCAGGTTTGCCTTCGCCAACCTGGGCCTTTCTTCTGCAGAGACCAGGTCAGTAAAAACTATTTGAAATATTCTATATATATTTTAATAATTCCTTCCAGTCTGCCAATATGGATTAAACACAAAACAATTGCATCTTAAAAATCTGCCCAACTAATGATGGTGAGGAATTGAAGGTCAGGAGTGTCGATCCTTGTCTGACTCCAGGCCTGCTTCAAGTACTACTGCCGCTCCTGCTGGCACTGGCAGCACTCCATGGACATCTTGAGCAACCACCGGCCCCTCATGCGCAACCAGAAGAACAGGGACTCCAGCTAGAGCAGACGCATCCGAACCCTCTGAAGGGCCAGAGGAGGAGCCCGCCCACCCTCGAGGCTGCCCGCCAAAGAGAGCACGAGTGCCGGACGTCCCCTCTGGTGCGAGGGCACCCCGGCACTCCACCAGGCACTGGGATATCACTGTAGAAAATGTTCACTTTTGCACTTGCTACCTTTTTGCTGTTCACAGTGGCACTATGCACAGTGACTTTGGGAGCCACGAGGGGCCCTTCACACTTGCATTTTTTTTTTTTTTCCCCCCAGACTTGTGGCCAGAGATGGGAGTCAGCCTGTGGTTAAGAAGTGGATGAAAAATCCCATTTCTTTTTTTTTTCTGTGTTGCATAGTGAAGAGCAATCACGCAAGTCTCATTGCCGTTCATTGGCAAACGCCATACAGTGCCTTTAAATTTTTATTTTTTTCCCTCCCCCTTTCCCGTACCCCCAGTTGGCGTCCGTTTTTTCCTGTGCAGGCCAGCTGGTGTTTCTTACTTTTGTGACCTGAATGTCGAGCTTCATTTAACCAGTCGCATTTCAGACATTTTTACGCAGTTTTTTACTAATTTGTACACAACGGTTTTAAGTCATGACATGGAAATTTTTGAACAGAATTCTACCAGGCGGCTGTTGATGGGAGAACCCCCCTTTTTAGTTTTCCTTTTTTTCTCAAACATTTTTCTGTGCTTTTTTTGTTTTTTTTTTTTTTTTTTTAATTCGCCCTCCCAAATTTAAACTGAATTGGCACAAATGTTGGAAAGTGACTTTAAACCTCTTGTTGGTCCAGGTAGATTAAATGTGTGTATACTGGATACAACTCTACTCCAACCATCAATTTCTCAAGACTAGAGCGAAGGAACAATTAACATGCGCAGTTTTGATTTTTTTTTTTTTGCACTTTTTAATTTGCACATTTGGAGAGGTGGCAATGTTTTTTAATCACTTTTTTACATCAGCAGGGGGACACGCCTGGGTTGGGACAGCTGCTTGTTTCCTGTTGAATGTAAGAACTTCCACTGAGCTGATTAAATCTATCCAGTGCTTGAGTAGACCCCAGTAGAACGATTCCATACTTTCTTACCCCATTTTCGCCTTCCCGTTCCAGTTGGGTAGAACTGCATAAATAAGCTGTGTGCCAAAGACCAAGGTGTCTTCTCGATCATTAGGTTTTGTCATGCTGAGCTTGTTGTCTCTTTTAGCCCAGCTGCTTTTTAGAGTTCTCAAAGTCTACCTCATTGTGGTCTGCCAAGTTTGCTGCTACTTACAGTTGTGGAATATGTTCAGATTGGGCACAATAAAGGTGTTTAAGCATTAATGCACATGTCTGGATTCTTTTTTTTTTTTTTTTTTTTTAAATCCCAGTCTCCCAACAAGTGAAGCTACTTCTGTTTGCCAGTTTTGTAGTTTAAAAGTATTTACTAAAACACTAGCAGATATCCCAGATTCAGTGACATTGTTTTATTAATGGGATTATTACACAGGATTCATCTTGGGGTTCGGAAGTCCATTCCAACAGTTGGCTGAGTGACTTGAAGGTTGGAAAGGCCTCCAAAATCCTGCAGGGGGATGGATTTGATTCCAGTGGGTCAGTTTGAATTCTAAACTTAAAACATACTTTCATTTGTTGGTTTGTCAAACAGCCTCACCAGCATCTTGAGCATTTCTTTGGTGTCTGTGTCAACCTCTATGAGCTCCCGGTCCAGAGCAGAAATCTAGAGGACAAGAACATCCACCTTTTAGATGGTACAGGCTTCATTTATTTCCTTTTGATGCATTAAAGCTGTATGGTGGCTAAAGTCGGAGCAGAAATCTCAGCTGGAGATGGTGGGCCGACCTCTGGGACGTAGTTGTCCCTCCTCTCCCTCTCCTCCTCCTGCAGCTTGATGGAGATTCCTCTGACTGGACCACGCTGGATACGCTTCATCAGGTGCGTCACATAGCTGAGACAGAAGTGACAAGTCTGCTTGTTAAGTTTGTAACAGCACATTTACATCTTTCAACACAGTTTTAAGTTGTAGAAATCTGTCCATTAAACACTAGGTTTTTATTCTTTACTCACCCAGCAATCTTGTTGCGCAGAGGTTTGCTGGGGATGATGGCGATATCCTCACACACTCTCTTGTTGGTGTGGAAGTCGCTGCCCAGACGGGTGTAATACTTCTCGATGATGACCCTTGAGGCCTTCTTCACTGTCTTGGTCCTGACTCGTCCCTGGGAAAAATAAGTGAGCATCTGTTCTATTTTTCCACAAAACTATATTTAGATGCGTTTTAAAATGGCATCGCTGCAAATTTAACTGAATCTGAGTATTTTTAATTTCATTAGATGGAAAAGCGAGGTGAAGGTTAAATTCCAAAATATGAATGAAAACGTTGCGACAGCAAAAATGACTATTTTATTTCTTTATTCCTCAATACTGATTTTAAAGCAATTAGAACATGCTATAGAATGAATGTCATAAACGTTTACCTTAGGTAGTAAATAATTACAAATAACTCTCAAAGGTAATCTCAAAGGCAAGAATGACAGTGTACAAAGATTTGAAAGTTTATTCGTGTGTATTGCTATAGATGTTTTCTATTACACATTGCCGGTTAGCTTGTAACATTAAAGCATCTGTACTGGGTTTTAGTCCGTAACACCAGGGATGTGCTTGAAAATTTTCGCGTTTCTACGTATGAATTCAGATCAGGGTCGATCGACACTTGGTTGGCAGACAGGCAGCGAGAATTGAGACGGAGTGTTAGCGCTGCAAAAATTAACCGTTCTGTTCATTACCCACCATCTTGTCTTGGGCCTGTAGAAGAGAGGTACCGGAAGTTGACACTGGAAGTTTATACTTTACAGCTGCCGCTTTTACTTTTCTCCAACATCGCCACCTAGTGGCAGATTAAAAAAAACTACATCAGGAGGTTGCGCGTCCATACAATTCCGTTGTTAAATACTGTCAACTATAGACAGTGTATATAGTTTAAGTCTTTTAGTTTTTTTTTTTTTAAGTTTAAGTATCCCCTGACTGTGAATACAAAGTAGCCCTGACATCTGCATAGATTTGTACAGGTTGTTTGTACATAAATGCAGCTGACAAAAGTTTTTATTTTTTTAAGTTGGAAAGTCTTTTTTACATATGGATTATGGATTTCAGCACAAAGTTTTATTACAAATACAAAATCTCACAAGACAATCCCACAAGGTGGAGAAATCTTTTATTTGTCATAAAAAAGGGTGCAAACTGGAATTTCCCTTTAGGTGTGGAGGGAATAAAAAGTGATTTTGTAAGATTCTTGTGTGAAACATTTGTTTTATATATCCCCAGGAGGAGAAACAGCCATCTCAGATGAAAAGAACCTTTACTTTCTGTAAAATAAAGGTAGGAATATCATTAAAAAGACATGGGGGTCCTTCATTTTTGAAGCCCTTGACTAACTCATTCAAATAGGTTTTTGAAGTGACATTCATATTTTAATACCATAGTTTTTATTTACAGTTGTAAGATTACTCATTTAATCATAGCTCTGAAAAAAAAAATGCTGCAAGAGGACAAAATGTTGGAGCTGTACAACTGGACCTTCCAGTCTGAGGGAAAAAATACATTTTTATGTGGAATCAAACCTCAAAAGAACAAATCCTAGACGTGAACTCTGTACAATTTACAATTTTCATAAAATCATCACAATATTGCAGTAAATATAACCCTAACCTGTGCCTCAAAGGAAAAAAAATTACAGTAAATCCAAGACTGTTCTACAGTACAGCAACAAGAAAAAAAAAAGTGCCGGAGAACCCAGAGAGACCTCAGCCAGTCACTTTTGAGAGTCCTTTCTCAACATTTTCACACCCAGGAAAGTGAGTTATGCACAACGGAAACACAAAAACCAGTCTGACCCAGTACGACAGAAACGATGCAGGAACGTGCTGTTAGAAATCAATAACAAGCTGGTTATTTCTACATGAAGACTGGAGGATGTGACTGGAGCCAGGAGGCTCGCCGTGCAGAAGCAAAGCTCATGGAGCAGTCCTCTGACGCGCTGAAGCGCTCCAGAGTTCTCCCACAGAGGAGCATCTTCTATAGCCACAGTTAACTAACCAAGAAAACTTCTGACACCTGATAACATCTCCAACAACACTTCTGGTATTCAACCATTTCACTCTACAGGGATAACAGACGCACACACGGTGGATCCTGATGAGAGGGACGTTCAACTTCGTATTTTATATTCCTGGCACAGGTAAAAAAAAAAAAAAAAAAAAAAAAAAAAAAGGCATGGGCTAGTAGTCCTCTCAGGAATGGCACTCTGGGAGTTCAGGGGGAATATTTGAAGGCTATATAGTCTAGATATCCATCTTCCTCTTACAGAAATACTTCCATCTTTTCCTACGATGCTGTGATGAAACAGTCCAGCTGCTGCCGATACAAAAACACGCATATATCAGATCAGAATACAACCGCCAAACATCAAAACGCACACCTAGAGATCTTTCTAAGACTGAGAATAGCAGCGAGCCCAGGACTCGCAGGTGAGTCTGACAATCAGAACCTGTCCAACACCCTCGAGGCACTCGGATAACTGTCACACATGAATACCTGTCATTCAAATAGCCTGTTTTTCCCACAATCCCATCATTTCCACTGTGTCGAGTTGCTATGGCGATGACGGAGAGAAAAAAAAAGGTCCCGTAGATTTTAATATTCAAGTACTTTTGATAACAATAACTTATGACCCTGGAGTAATGTCAGGTGTAAGAAGAAAACAAAGCTGTACAGTGTCAAACACACAAGAAGCAGGTTTACCTACTGAGATTGCTCACAACACCCACAATGCATCGCTGACGACGTGTCAAACACACCACCGTGAGCCAACTCATGAACTCGGGTGCGAGTCTGTGCAGGTCAGGGGGTGTGGTAATGGCACACAAAAAAAGGGTGAGAATTGGAAAAAATGTTCATTGAAAGTGTATTCCCTGCACCCTATAGGGAAGGCCTAACGCATGAGGCAGCTACAGTTAGTTAAGTTAAAATAACAAGCACGTTACAGTATTAAGAAGGCAGGGTCTGGTCAGGGAGAGCAGGGGGCAACAAATGTAGTGCAGTCACGGTCTCGAGCTTTTTGTTACCCGCTCTGTCCCCGTAAAACCATGGCTATCTGCAATGGGAAACAAAACTGCATTAAAAATTCACATTAACAAGATATAAAATGAAGAAAACACCTTTTTACGCTAACCGACTGTTAGGAGGACGGGGAGGTGACGCACAACGCCTCAAGCCCTCCACCACACGCAAGCCCACGAAACATCACAGGGACATGATCCCTTGTCCACCCTCACGTGCCTCTGTTTCTGGCCTTGACGAGAGATTCAGACATCCAAAAACAACAGAGCGGACACACGGGCCCTCAGAGCGGACACAAGGGCCCTCAGAGCGGACACACAGGGGCATACACAGATACACCTTTACAGATGAAAGCAAACCTTCCATCCAGCGTTTTGCGCTCTCGATTAGACATCTTTAACTGCTTTGACCGGTCCACCAGACTGGGCTTTATCCTACAGGCCACGTCCCCCCCCCCTCAGAAAAATAAAATACATCTCACCCGCCATGCTTCCAAGTGGTGGTGACAGGATGTGTGGATGGTGGGTCGGGGGCAGGTTAAGGCATTAGACAGTAGTGTCGCCAGGCTGGGATCTGAAGTCATTCCAAAGTTAACATCCCTCAGAGAGAAAAATTTGCTGCAGAGCCAAGATCACCACATTATAAAAAGTTTGCTTTTGGTCTCATTTGTTGCCCTTTTGATTCATTGGTCTCGTCTGACTAATTGCAATTTGCTTCCCATGCAGGATTATATAAACGCTCGGCAGACTGTGACTTAACTAACGTCCATACATTCAGAGTGTGTGTTGTAAATTAGTAAGAAAAATGGCGGCAGCCATCAGATAAATAGCATAAATATGTGCCCCAAATGTGGCTGCTCAGCATCACAAATCCACCAGGAGCAAAAGCAGCACAGAGCCTGTAGTGTGTTGAGTGAGCAGCATGGGTGGGGGGGCGCTGGAGAGCAGAGGTCTTCCTCATCGAACACAGTGCAGGAGGAGTCTTGGCTCTCCTCGGGTCCCAGAATCGGGGTTGACCTCTTTGGGGAAGAAAAGAAAAAGTACAGGAGCCAAACTGGGACTGAAGCTCTGTGCTGGCAGGTCAGGCAGTTCCGCGCCGACTCCTCCTGCATTTACGCTTACATTCAGTCCCCAGGGAGGGCGTGGTGGCGAAAAGCAAACTAAACCAGGAGCCCGACGGGCTGCGTCTCCAGTGAAAACATCGTCCAACAGTTTGACAACAACATTTACAGGAGAAAAAGAGATTATCGTCTGCAAAAAAAAAAAAAAAAAAAAAAACATCACAAAATGGTTTGCCACTGGGGGAACGCACTGCAACAGATCTCCACACACGTTGCAGGAGGGGTCTAAAAAACGGATCCCCATCCAAGGACCAGTGTCTGGTACATCCCAACACACCACTTCTACCAGTCCCTCCATAAAACCATTCCACTGAGACTCTTTCTGAACGGAACCTTATTGAATTTTGCAGAAGTAACAATCAGCTTTGCCAGAGTTGCGCTGTTTCAGGCGGAAGGTGGACCATCATTTGTGCCTCTGCGTGTTCTTCTTCCTTTTTCTCTTGAAGAAACAGCAGCACCTGCAGAGAGAAGAGAAGAGAGACGGAGAGACATTACAAGGATGCGGAGAAGAGGGAAGGGACACAAAGAAGCAGAGCCTTCTCAAATTAGTATGCAAAATATTACAACAAAGAATTTTTATTTTTCAGAAGCTGGCAGAAGATTCAGTTTATTAAATATTCAGTCCTTCCAGGAAGTCATCCTCAAAACAACAATCTGGTCTCTTCTGCAGGATTTGGCCAGTTATTAAGGATCACAGGCTCTTCCTGGTTTCCTGACTGTGAAGACACTGATATAAGTTCTATATCTGAGAACGTTTGTGGCTCAGTGTTTCACACTCTCTTTTTTTGTAAAGTCACGGTGGACACGCAAATATGAAGACTTTCCTACCGCGAACACAAGTTCAAACAGCCCAAACCAGCACCTAAGAAGAGCACACACCCCTTCCTCACAGCGGCTCTGCCTGCAACAATCAGATCAAGTCAAAACCTGGAGGGACTGAACATCAGACTCAGGGTGGATGCGTTCCCACCCCCCCGGATGCTTGTATGCGTCTGGCATGTCGGGGTCGTCTATGGTCTACAAACTGCTGCAGTTACTCTGAAACTTTGCAAATAAACAGAGCAAACAAAGAACAGAAGACAAGGTGATCCTGACTGGTCAGTAAAACACACAGACAATCAACAAGCTGGGATTGGACATAGGACAGTGACTGGGTCACCTCGCAATTAGTAACGATCAGGAATAACGGTGCCCCATGGAACAAGAATTTAAAAGCTGCAAATCAAGAAGTGACGGTTCAGATATTAGAGGAGCCAATAAAAGTGAGATTAGTGCTAATGTGAGCCCGTGGGCACCGCCCGAAGACGCGCCACACGCTAGTCTGTGTTCTCCGCACCCACAAGGGTTGGTATAAAAGTGCAAAATGAAGTGTCCCCAGCCTAGGCTGGTCCACTCCCTGTCCCATGAGTCTGATGTGGACGAGCAGAGAGGGACTCACCACAGGTTGAGCATTTTCACGCAGCTACAGAAGAAGAGAGAGGAAAGAGTGTAAAGAGAAAAGTAAGAAATTAATACAACAAGACCGAGATGAGGGGACGGGCCACATGCCACACACACACACACACACACACACATGCACGCAAACAAACACAGACAGAACACACGTGTACACGAAGAGGAAGAGGAGGAAGAGCAGGAGGGCGGGAGAGTTAACGGATGGATTTTTCAACACTATTTCTCATGACTGAATAAGATGAATTGGAAAAATCATCCTGAGTAAATAAAACTGATGGTTGTTGTTGCTTTTATTATACTGTGAATTTATCAGAGAATATAAAACCTGTCATTAAAATTTTTGGCCTAATTTGTTATAATACCCACATTTACCTGTTTGGACCACTGATCTGCCAGTTATCTGACCTCAGCTGTTATTCAGACTGAAACCTTCTCACAGGAGCTGCTGATGCTCATCAGCTCCACACCCACAAGCGTGCCCAGCTGGGCTCGGTTACTGAATATGAACCTCCATCAGCAGCTGACCCTGGGCGGCCTTCAGATGTGTTTCTACCTGCACGGTTCCCAGTTTCTGTCAAAGTAACTCAGTCACGTACAAGTAAGGTCTGTTTTCCTGGGTATTTGAATTTTATGCTTTTTTCCCCAAAAGTGTCAATGTTTAAAGTTTATTTACTGTTTTGGTAACACTGATTCCTGGAAAACGCTAACAGGAATTCATCTGCATCCTCTTGGGTGCTTAGTTTTAAATACATCATGGAAGAAATGCAGAGAGACAAGCAGCGATAAGGATCAGAAAGCAAGAGTGATAACAGGGGCAGGCGGGATTACAACTCCACAGCATAGGAGAGCAGAAAGAGATGTACAGAGGAAGAGCGGGAAAAAAGGAAGCAACAGATGACATGGAGGAGTGGTGTGGTGGCTGTGCGATACGTACTTGGCCTCGTCAACCACTTCCACCTCTGCCTGAGCTGTGATGGGAGCGTTCGAATGTGCCGTCAGTGGGTCGTCTGCGTTCAGCTCCCCGTTGGTCAAGCTGACCACCTGCACCAAGGACAGATTCCAGGTTTTTAAAACACGTCGGCTCGTAACGACGCACCAAAAACAGGCTGAGGAGAGCTGCTCCGAGTAACAGCAGAAACCAGAAGCGTCGGAGAACATTCACGCAAAACGGTGATCCCATTCTCATTTCTCACATCGTCTCACATCGTCTCAACAAGAGAGGCAGTTGATGATGTTCCCAGATCTCCAAAAGGCCTGTCCCGTTACAAATGTAGCGCCTGCTGCAGACTGGAACAAACCTGAAAGATCTATATAAAGATGCTCCAGGCGATCAGAGCATGCTTTCAGCTGATCAGACCAGGCCATCCCGCCATGCAAGGAGGCCAAGCCTCTCTCCTTCTTGCAAGGAATGTTCAGATGAAGTCCTGGCACCAGAAAGTCAGGATCAGGGCAGCTGCTCACACTGATCCACATTTGTAGCATCTGGGATGGGCGGCACCAGATGACATGCATATGGTGGGGCAGAAAGAGAACATTTCCCAGCCAGGGGTAGCGAAGGAACATGGATGTAGATCTGTCTCATAACTCAGGCTCAAAATGCAGCAACATCCTGTGGACGTGTCTTTATTAATGCATGCCTGCAGGCTTAGTTTTGGACCCAAGATAGGAGCGAGAATTCACACATGTTGCACCTGAAGCCATAAATGAATATCAGCAACCAACACAAAAACAAAACAAGGTGAACTGAGTATTAAACAGTTGATTCTAGCTGATTTTAACCTCACGAGACAGATCTGGCTCCACAGAGATTGGGTAAAGGGCGTTGGTTGATCAGGTGAGGGGTGTATACCTGCACTGAGCCCCCGTGCCTGTCCGCAGCCAGGTGGGAGGTCAGATAGGAGGAGTTTGCTTGGCGTGTGGGCTGCACCTCCCATGCTCCTCGTCGATCTGACACAGCTGTCTGCTCGGGAGTCGGGGCGGCGGCGGTGGTGGGTGGTGGAAAGGAATCAGGGAGGGGGTTGCAATGGAAGGAGGGTCGGGGGTGAGGGGAGTGATGGAACAACCGTGTTAGGAGAGACGGATGAGTGGGTGTGCGAAGCCAGGTACCATGCAAAGCAGCATGAGAAACGAAGGAAAACAAAATTAGCAAAGAAAATAAAAAGTCTGAATCCAAAATCAAAGCAAGGCTTCAGCCAGAAAATTAAAACCAATGGTGTCAAAGCTCAATGGAGGTCAGCCTTCATATCGCTACTTTAATCACTCAAAAACTAAAGCTCTTCAGCTAATTTGGTTCTTTTTAAACTCCTAACAGACAGACAATCTGTGAGAATGTTGCTACTCATACAAGGTACCGTTTTCCTAAATAAGAAAAAACAAAAACCTTTAGTGGCATCTTTCAATGTCTCCGCAGGATTTCTTTCAGCTATTTTGTCCTTGAAAAGGCTGCATACCTGATTTCTGATGGGTGGGTGTTGTGAGGGCCGGTCTCTGTGAGCATGGGTTTCTCTGGTGACAGCAGATGCTCCAGAGTCTATATGGACAGATCCCACTGGAGTGGGCTGAGAGGAACCATCAGTTAGACAGCCAGTCAGCTTTACCCAACTTAAAAAGAAGACACCCGTGCTACTCACTATCTGCCGGCCGATCCAGTCGTACGTGTAGTCGAAGGTGTAGCCTTTACGCTCAAACAGCTCAGTGAACAGAGTCCGCAAATATTCATAGTCTGGTTTTTCAAAGAAGTCCAGCCGTCTCACGTATCGTAGGTAGGTGGCCATCTCCTCTGCAGGACACAGAAAAGCAGCATTGATATACAGACAGTCCCATCAGAAGATGTTCAGAGGGTACAGGATCATCCTCGTACCTGGGAAGTTCTCACACAGGACCTCGATGGGGGTGTTTCGTTTCGTGTCTCCGATCTTCTGATATCGTTCTTTTAATGTGTCAGCCTACAAAGCAAACATGTACTAAAGTGATGATCTGATTAGCACACACACAGTAGGCTGGTTTCTGACTGTGCAGCACGGTCATGTACCTTCAGGCCTTGCCACGGTAGACTCCCACGGAGGAAATACATGAACATGTGGCCCAAAGCCTCCAGGTCGTCCCTCCGACTTTGCTCTGCGCCAGAACATTCAGGGTCATTTTGTACACTTCAAACAACAAAGACTAAATGACGGAAGGACTCCTACCTTTGCCTAAATGTGTATTGATGGACATATATCGAGCGGTCCCCGTCAAGCTCTTATGCTCCCGGTATGGAATGTGTTTTTTGGTCTCGGGGTCGATGTACTCTTTGGCCAGGCCAAAGTCAATGATGTGGATAATATGTTCCTTTTTGTTCCCTTGTCGTCCGATGAGAAAGTTTTCAGGTTTTACATCTCTGTAGATGAGGTTCTTGGAGTGCACGTACTCCATCCGTGAAATCTAACGAGAGACAATAATCCTAATTCACATCGGGAGCAAAAAAGAAACACACTCACGTTTATACTTCCATCTCTGAGAGGACTCTTACCGAGCACCTGTAATACATATGGCAATTTGTATTATGAAAGAATATAAATGATTTAAAAATTGTACTCAAATGATCATTTATGATCAGTCAATTAATTTATATACCGACTGTACCATTATGCTACAACCCACCGTGCTGTGTGACAGCCACAGACGACCATCAATATCACACAATATAAACACCAATTAGTGGTTAGAAAATGTAGCTCAGCACCAACAGGGAAGCAAACCGTCATGCTGGGATTTAAAACTACAAGCGCACAGGCAGTTAGCATCAGAGCGTGTTTATTAAACGCTTCCTAGAGTTTTGTAAAGCACAAGAATACTAATGACTACATGATGCCTGTGTGTTTGGATTTAATTGAGTTTTGTTGCTGCCAGGCCAGAAAAGAAGGCCTGAGAAAGCGCAGACGCTCACAACGCTCGTGGGATTCATGAAAGGCGCCGCTAAGTATGGCGTGATGAAGGACGTGTTTCAAAACACGAGCCTGAGCTGTCAGCTTCTTTACCAAAGGTGCAGAGGCTGTGTTCACAAGATTGAAACTATATGAAGGTCGAGTGTACTGAACAGCAGCTTAATGTGTCTGTAGTGAAAAGTTGTTCCAGATTTGATTCAATAACCTGCCTTGATGAGTCTGTGCTCTGAACTCACCAGCTGAATGGCTATCATTAAGACCGTCTTCAGTGAAAAGGTCCGGTCACAAAGGTCAAAGAGGTCCTCCAGACTCGGGCCCAGAAGCTCCATAACCATGGCGTTGTATTTCCCACATGGTCCGAAGTAAAACACCTGCGGCACACCTTCAGCTGAAAGAAAGGGGAAAAAAATAAATAGAGTGAATGATGTAGATGTGTCAGCCCAGACGGCACCGTTAAAGACGCCATTAACTCTATGAATAGCTTTGTTTAGAAATAGATATTAGAAGAAAAGCAAATATTAGTGTAAAGATACCAAAAACAGAGTCTATCTGATGTATGAGGGAATTCTGGGAAAACTGGGGTAACAAAGCCTTTATCTGTTATTATTCCTGTCTGTGGGTAATGTCCTTTCTAATTTAGCTTCAAATGAGATATAACAAGCCTGCAAATGGTCAGTCAGGAGGTGGGGGCACCACAAGGTTAGTTAGGACTCCGCTGGATAAACACTAACCCTGAAGTCAAACAACTTTCAGCCCCTGCAAACAGCAGTGTGTCATTCCTCTACTGCCAGTTAAAAGCAAATCTTTCTCTGCCTCGTGTCACATCCTCCTCACTGAATCACATCCTCTCCTCGTTCTAAATGCTCCAAAGTCCCTTCCATCTGTTACCTTGGCTCCTGTTCTGCTTCTGTCTCTGCAAAGTTTAGCACTGTCCTACAGTATAATGCAACAGTAATAACAGTGGGGCCAGATGAGCTCATTTCTGCACCGGCACTTTTGGATGTCCACGATTCTGCCCGCATGTCCACAAAATGTACCACCCTGCACAAACAATTTCCTATTTGTATTTTTTACTTGCTGCAGCTGTCATCCGTTCAGAATGTATTACAGAGACTATTTGAACTGTCTGTTGCCTTGTTGAACACATCCTGAACTCTAGTTTCGAAGACCAGGAAACCAGGAGGCGTGTGATTCAAAGCTTGTCCTTGCTGTCTGACAGACGCACATCAAGCTCTCTTCCCGGTCTGTGCTCTACCCCTACATTAGTTGGGTTTTGGACCTCGGAAATATTGGCAGCAGAACCTTGATGAGACTGACTTAAATAATAAAAACAACAGAGATGTGTTTACATTGTGCATATATTTGACTAGGTGTGTATGTGGGCAAAGGTATACTACACAGACAATAACACACAGGCATTACATCATCAGACACCAGAGCCTTGCGCCCCTAGAGGAGCAACTCAGGAAGCGCCGATGACTAACACTCAGTCTGGGCTCTCCGCTGCTAAACCAAGTGACTTTGAACAAGGAGATTGGTCTCCGTAGAGACCTCCAAAAATTGCCGTAGCCGACTATATTTCAAGTCGTCATGGCGGGGTATTGGGTAAAGTTTTCAACTAGCAATAATCGCGCCTCGGATAAACCTCATAGGCTACGATACTGCCACTGCGCAAAGCTAACGACTCTACGGATAACCAAGGAACATATATCTCAGCCCATGTTCTTGCCTCACGGTGTTAAGTCGCTTTAACAAAACAAAAACGCAATTGCTATCGGTATTAAACATTTACAACATTATTAGAGCATTTATTTGTGTGAAAAATGTTTACCGTTCATTGATAGTTTATGTCAAAGGACGCTGAACTGTCACAGTAATCACGACGCGGTGCATCATGGGACGTTATGTAAATGTGTTACTATGGCGCCATTTCCGCCTCTCTTTTAAAAAGCTTAAAGATCAGGATGCATGCACGTTTGTCATCTACTTACAATACCGATGGCTGAAAAACTCCCTTTAAGTGAAATATGCGCAGCTACAATCGATCTTGAACCTTTGACACAAAGTTATTACAAAAGAAACATTTCTTCAATACCTTCAATAACACCACCAGATGTCAGTAAAGTCGAACACCGTTTTAATCAATACAAGTAATTTAAAGATTAAATTTAACGAAAAGCTAAAAGGTGCGTTAAAATAATTTTGGAAATGCAGATGAAAAGAGTATTTTAATTGTAGTCTCCTACATACTAGTGCCGCTCTTTTAGGTGAAAAATAAATAAAGTACAAATAAATGGAACTTTTTTCATCTACCCGCTGCTACATTGATAAAACAAAGTTAAACCTTCAGGAATAATAATAAAAAAAGCCACTCCATAACATTCAACTGGTTAGCTTCTGTTATAAATGATACTCACCTTATGAAACAGAAAATGAAAAATTTCTGGAACGGGAAGTGATTAAACACCTTAGAATATCTATTGCGTTCTAATTTCTTACCCTTGTAATATAAAATGTAGTCTTTAAATATCTTCAAACACACATTCAACTGGTGTGTTTAAGTAGATTTATATAGAAACTAAAAAAAAACTAAAACACCACAAAATTTGGAATGTATACTTTGTATAAATGGATCAAATGTAATATTTTTAAAATAAATATATTTTTTGACATTAGAAACTTTTTGGCAATTAGAAAGCTAAAAAAAAATCCCAACACTTCCTGATGTTGTGCATTTATATATTTATGAAGATTTTACCAAAAGATGTGGTGACTTTCCTGCTGGGTAATGGGAAATCCACAGCAAGACGAAAGGCCGTCAGCGAGCATATGGGCATGTAGGAGTCCTGCTGTGCTCCATCCTGTGTTTCTGGACGCCATTATGCAGTTCTGTGGGCTGCTAATTACACCATAGGAGTGAGTGTCTTGAAACCCTGGGTGCTTGTGGGAGGCCTAAAATGTGTCAGATTGGGGGTGTTCTGCAAATAAAAGCCCAACTGGCTGCTACATTTAAAAGATAATTGTTCAGAATTTTACTAACAAAGAAAAAACAAGGGGCTGTGGGGCCATCATTATCATAGCAAATCAGTCCTCTTAAAGGATCAGATCTGTTTCCAGTACGGTTGTATTCACTTTATTTGTAGCATTATGATGGAAGCGACCACTTATATGGGTTCAAATTTTAATTTTTACCCAATTGTCTGAAATACAAAAGTGTTTGGGTGTAGTTTGAAGGACATTCCAAGCACGCGCATGGGTACCTTTGGTTTTACATCAGCAATGTTTTGCTTAAAAAACGCCTGAGTGAGTGTTTAAATCACACTGCTGATTGTAACCAATATGAATATAAGAACACACTATTAGTTAACTATAAAAATAGGAGAGAAGCTATGTTTTGAGCCAAGTTTGCCTCTAAAACAACCATCAAAGGTTTGAAACCCCATCAGAGCTCATGTGGGGAAGGAGAAGAAAGACTGTTCTTCAAATACATCCACAATCTGAACTCTACAGGACTTCAGTCCCACTTCTGATTCAAGTTTTGGATCTCTTAAAATGGACAGGACTTCTAAAAGGGGCAATTTTGTTAAAGTGCAAACTCATGGCTACAGGAGGATTTATACTTCAGTCCCACACTGAGTAAAAGGGCCCGTCTGGGGTAGAAGAACAAAAGAATAGATTTTTCCTGTGCATTAGTGTAATCTGATAGAGGTGCTGGCTGCATGCTCTCACAACAGGATGGATGTGACGAATGAGCATGACTGCAGCAGTTTGTCTATACAGACGTTTGAGGCTGCAGTCAAAAACCAGAGCGTTCTCTGTGATGGGACCAGTTCTGAGACTGGACATTTGCTTCGACCATCGGGTTGCAGTTTCTTCTTGCTTTGACTTCTCACCGTTGTGGCACAGCTGGTAGGAAAAATTCTCATGACTCACGACAGGCCCCCTGGTTCTCACTGTAGATCATGTTTTCTACCAATCTGCTCAAATATTTGACCCACAAACAGCAAAATTGGGCTAAATCAAACTCTTTTCCCCATCAACAATCAGTAACTCAATGTCTGAGTGCATTTTCTCCTGGAACACCGCCAACAGGGAAACAAACTTTTCCTAAAAGAGCTGATTCATGACCATGATTCATGGGTTTTAGGGGGATTCAAAGGGATGGCTCAAATTGACTTTCTGACAGACATAAACCTTCAGAAACCAGAAACCACTACCTTTGTAATATCTGATTGGGTGTAAAACAGGAACAAATATGACAGACTTTATTGACAGTGATGTCCAAACATTCTCCAACTGTTTTTCCAGATAAGTGCTATTTTTGAGAATTCGACCGATAAGACCACTGCTGAAAAGCTCCCTGAGAAAAGCTAATCTCAGCTATGCCCACTTTCACTTAAGAGGGAGGAAATGGATCTTGTAGATAAGGTTTCAATAACTTCCCTCACATTAATAACCCCTACCGAGCCATGTCGCAGGAAGAACACTTATGTTTCTGTTAATCATGGCGTCGACCCGGCAGTAAAGGCCTGATAATGTTTTCAAAGCATCCTGCAAATGAACTGTTGCCATGTCGGCACTGTTAAACACTTCTACAAGGAGTTGGTTGTGCACCAGGCGTCACACCTGATCGAGCATCTAAAGGAAACCGGATGAATTCATAAAGAGCCTGTCACACTCACATGCATGCAGGCACGCACGCACACACACACACATCCAGTAATGGTCGCACTGGCTGGGAGGAATGTGGCGCAGCCCTCAGCCAAGAAGAAATGAGGTCACGTCATTCCATCTGGAGGAGAGGACAGAGGCAGGTTCGCACTAAGACAGGCAGACTACTTCTCTAAATATTTGATGAGTTTCCGCACGGTTGGCCTTTTCCAGCCCGTGCATTTGCAAAACAATAGCCACCATACTGCCAGTCTGGTTATCATATAGGTCCAACCTGCACGCCCTCGCTCATACATCATTAAAACAGGGCGGATTTTCCATCTGCAACTAAACTGTGATGACAGCAAATCCTAAAAGTTAACACACCTCAGTCTTTTTTTAAAGAAAATTCCTGTTCTGTATTCAATGAAAGACAGACACGACTAAGTATTTTAGATAGGTCCTTTGTTCCTGGAGTTCCCACCCATTTCCTCTTGTCTAAAATACATTTCACTCTTTGTTATTTGACTTGTAGTCATTTTTATCTTCACAGATTCCGTCTCTGCTCTAACAGACCTGTCAGCAGCCCCTGACTCACCACAGACATTCTGAAAGGACCAGAATAAAAGCAGAAGCTGCAGTCGATGTGCGAGCTCTGTCATCACGGCGATTAACCTCTCCACTCCGAGTTAACCCGTTCCAGGAGACAAGCTAACCCTCTCAGTTTCACTGACTGCATGAACGTGTGCACCACCGACACTGTGGACAAACAGGAGAGAACATCCTCACGTGGAGTTTTCAACCACCGGGAAAACTTTTGAGCGCTTAAGACAAAGGATCTGCGTGTGTGTGTGTGTGTTTTGTGGGTGTATACGCTTTGTGTCAACACTTTCCAGGCTGGAGTGCATTACTGCTAAATCTGTTTCAAAGCAAGGTCACTGCACAAGTCACTCAGGTGCTGGAGAACACAGAGTCCTGGAGATTAAAACAAGTTGCGGATACAGCTCACTTTTAATATGCCAACCTCCGAGCTGTAATCGCCTGTTGTGGAAATGATGCAATCTACCAAAAGAATCCTAACACTGTCACGCAATCCCACAAACACACCAGGAGCAAGGACACGTGGGTGTCTGGGCTTACCTGTGGTTCCTAGACTTTTATAGAATCTGTACTCCAAGTGCAACTGCGGCGCCCTCGACTTCACCGGTTCCTGCACGGCGGAAACATCCAGATCAGTTAATAGACAACAGACAATTCCCACATAAACTGGTACAAATACGCTGAAACTGGGACAATTTTAACCGTTTTCACAATCACTTTAGTGTCCATGATGCCCCTGTAAATCCTGGTGTGATTATGTGTATCCTGTCACACAGCAGGAAGGTGCTTCTTCCAAAGCAGCGGCACACAAACCCCTTCTGACATACATGTGAGAACCTGATGCACCTGAAACGAGATCATGTGACCCTTCTGACGGGTGGAGGGTGACAGTCCCAACGATGTGTCGATGCTGGATTTGAAGCAAACACTCGGATGGCCGAGAAGCAGAAAACACAACCAGCGCTGACCTGGATGTTTCAGGTAACCCAGCTGCAAAATGCACGGATGCATCTGGATGTGTCTTTTATCATTTTCAGCGACAGATTTAATCCAAACACACATTTGGGCGTCTGTTTGTCAGTGTCAACACACACAGAAGCTGAAAAGCCCTTCACTACAACGCCGTGCCCTCGGCGTGTTTAGGTTCAGGAGCCACAATATTTTGAAGTCCTTATCTGCAGGTAGGAAACCACTGAGCTGCTCGGGACTTTTGATCTTTTTGCTGTGGGTGTTTAAAGCCAACACGAGTCTGGCTGTGTGAATGGTGCAGCAGTTTTAGAAAAGAACGTGCGAGGGCACATCATAAACATCTCTGCTGCTGTATCCGCTGCAAGAATGAGGTGATTCATATTTTGCATGAGTCCATTTGAAATAAGCGAGTATTACTGATGCTGGGAAGCATGGAAGAATGTGTAAATCACAGCATAAAGCGATGGGAGATGCTGACAACCATTCGCCTTGGCAACCACAATATTTGGATCTGGTTCCGCTATGACGCTCTCTCCTGAGCGATGATAAAAACGTGAGTCACTAGTCGTGATTTCCAGTCCAGCATCCAGAGTTTGTTGATAATTCATTATCATAATCTCCGATATTATACTGACAAAGACCACAAACATGTCAGACATAAAGAGTTAGTGTTGACTTACCAGTTTTATAGCTACATATTCATTGGTGTATAGATTCTTACCTGAAATAAGACAGAGAATTGTGAATTGAAAAGTAACCCACAGCTACTGAGAGCTCTTTTGCCGTGCAGATTCAGCTTACCGAGCTTCAGTTCACCAAAGTTTCCACAGCCGATCTTCTTGCCCACACGAAAATTTGGCCCGACCATGAGAACCCCAGAGGAGCTGGAGGAGCCAGACGGTCGGGATGAGTGTCCACTGCGGCTGCCCTGGGAAACCTTAGCCGCCCTGGCGGGCCGCTCGCCATATTTATCTCTCTGTTGCTCCATGGCGCGAGTGGTGCTGGTCAGTGGAAGCCAGGAGTGATGAGCAATGAGGCCTCCTGGGCTGGGCCCACCAAGCCACAGCCCGAGTCACTGGCAAAGCCTGGAGGGTGCAGCCACTCTCATGAGACTCCAGCAGGTACAGCTAGTCGCCACTCAGCCGCCGTCCTCAGCTCAGCCGGTCACCGCTAACAGCTGCTGAACAGGCCGACTCTCAACATCTGTGGCAGGAAGGAGGAGGCGACCTGTCACCAACAACAAAACCAAGTAAAAACATTAAGCTGCGACAGATCAGACCATTTTTAATACAGCTGGATGATTCCGTAGGAGTGTGTTTGATGGCAGGAGCGGCAATCACGTCTCTTTTAGGTTTCATTCGAGTTTTAAATGAAAAAAGCTGCATCAGGGTAGCTCATTTTCCATTTGGCTACGTGTTTCATTCATGAACTGATGGGCGGGACCTTACAGTGTAAAGCTGCTGGTGTAATCTCATTTCAACACAAAAATCTGACATCACGTATGAAATCCAACTCAGAAGTCATGAGTCACAGCAACACTTTAGACGGGCGGTTACGAGCAGATGATGATGCAGTAACCGTGATGCAGGAATGAGGAGATAGACATCAGCTCACAGCAGCAGTCTGATCACCAACAGGCAGCTTAAGACGGGTCATGAAGGCAGCCGAGCCTCTACACCCCCGGAGTCACGCAGTATTATGTAAACATGGTCTACAGGCGCCGCCTCTTCACCGACAGGGATTTTGGTCCCACCTGTATAATTTTTGGTTTCTAAATCTGCATAATAATAATCAACCATACAGTTGTGACGCCGTTTGAAAGATCTACAGCAAGCGCACCTTCAGAAGAACTAGCAGGTGATAACTGGCCAACATCACACAGCTCATATACTTCTGTATTATATTTGCTCTCCATTGAAAGCAGTTGTAAATGAAAGCGCTGGTGTTCATGTGTTCAGGTCGGCGCTGTGATTCCTCAGCGTGAAAAGGCAGCAGCAGCAGAATTCTTGTGTGTGGGCTTCCTGATGACTCATGCCCAGCGCTGCCTGCACGCATCACAGTATCAAAGACGGCAAGTTTGCTCTCAGGGGCAACCGTGCACCGCTGCTATTACATAAAAACGGGAGTAGGACAAGATGGCCATAAAACAGCTGTGTGGAGAACACTTCCAACTGTTTCCTTGGTGCAAAGAACTACTGCAGAGAGCAGAAGGGTCCAGATTAGCTCAGACAGGTGATGCTTCTGTTTATGTCTCCTAACCTCCAAACTAACCCTTTAAATTACAAGGAGCAGCCAAACTGTTCCCACCTCACATGGCATACACAAGAACACACACACACACACACACACAGGGCTACTCAACGTACAGAATGACGTGGTACTTCCACACAGCTAACAGATACTATTTGTGCAGAAAGTGGAGGTTAAATCTGCCAGTAATGTGAAAATGTTCATGTGCTGACGAGTTTGTGGAGGGCTGACGGCCTGTTGGCACATTGTTGGCTGTTCTGCATCAGTTAATCATCAAAACCCTCTGAAGGGAGCTTCGATTAAAGCAGATCAAATCTTTCCAAAGCAAATCCACACATGCAACAATCACATCTGTAATAACTTGTTTTGCTGAGGCAACCACGGACAGTTTTAAAGTTTGTGAGGTTCCCAGCAAAAGATCTTCTCCTTCCACAGTAAACACCAGACCAGACCTGTAGATAAAAAGGTTTTTCCTTTCTGCAGTTTCTTGCTCGCAAGCAACTGTTACTCCTTTAACTGGCAGCATGACACAAAAACAGCCACGCCAGGTTTCCGACTTGTTCAGACATGCCTGATCTGAGGATTAGGATTAAGAAAAATGCATCAAAGTGGGAACCAGAGACAACTCTTTTCTGTAAAAGGCAGTAAAACTGTGCTTCATGAATGGCAACATTTAATTACAAGACTGGTACACTACATGCCATAATCAGCAGGCAGCCATCATTTACCCACTGATGTGCCACTTCCTCTGCTGTTGGTGCAAAACCCAAGTTCATGTGCAGGTGACGGGTAGAGGTTAGGGTTTTAAAGAATTACGACTACATATAAATGTATTAATGCCTTTTAAATGATAGAAATTACAGGACAATAATCTTGAGCAAAAACGTTGCAACTATTTCTTAAAAAAAACAAAAACAAAAAAACAAAAACCTTTAACCTGGGGGCCTCACAAATGAAACACTTCCTCTGGTTTCTACAAAGCCGTCCCGGAGATGATCAAATATTTATCTTGGATCGGTACCTGGCGTGGGCGACCAACCCGGAGCCACCGCGAAATCATGGCCGAAAAAGTCGGATCATCCAAGAATGTCTAAACCTAAACTTCACTCGAGTTAAAAAAAAAAAAAAAGACACAAAAAAAAACAAACCTCTAAATGTAAGGACGACATGTCAAAGTTATGAAAGACAGCATTTTGTCACCTGTGTGAGGCATTCTGAGGGTTTCATGACGAGAGGAATCCCCAGAGCTGCCTGTCTGCTGATAAATGAGGAGACACACCCACTGGCGTTCCAAAAAAACAAAAAACCCAGTAAACCTTCCCAAAAAGTCAAATCTGGACAGAAATGTCAATAAATGACACCTCTAATTACATACAGGAACAACACATGTTAAATATGCATTTTCAAGAGACTGCACGTATTGTTTTGGACAGATTAGCTTTAAATTGAGCTCCATTGGCATCTGTAGCTAACCTTCAGGGTCACTTCCTGCCGTGGCCAGTCTCTTCCTACCCTCAGAGCTTCCACTCGATTCTGTGTGAACAAGCAATGTGTCGTGTTACCAAAGACGTGAGACCACAGGCAGCGGTTCCTGCTGACCTCACGTCCGCATCACCCTCGATGCTCGCTCGGCCGAAAACACTTCTAGTCTGACTGGAAATGAAGCAAGAATATGGCACCGTGTAAGCACACAAACAGAGCCGAGCGGTGCTGGCGGAAAGCATGAAAACACACAAACACGGCTGCTCGTGGGCCGTCCGATTACAGGACGGACCACAGCGACAGGAGACGCTGGCAGAGGAGTTTGCTTAGCCAGGCTGGCAAACAGAAATGGAACAGTGTTTTACAGTCTGCTGTTATTTACCGATCGTCTGTAACTCCGTCAGTAACACCGAGGATGGTCTGAATACTCCGACCTTGGTTACACTGGCAAAAGCTGAAAGGCTTGCAGGTGATTAGTGTCAAAGAAGAAGGCTAATGTCTTGATTTATTCTCTCTTTAACAGAAACAGAAAGGCTGAGTGGAGTGATTAACCTTCAGTGGAAAGATCAGCCTAAGTGGGGGTCCGACTCCCACTGACGCAGCGCCAGCACACAGCTGCCTTCACTCTGATGAAATGTAAAATAATTTATGTCCTCTATTACTGTTCTTCAATCCAGATGAACTGGCTGCAGTCGTGTCTGCAACGACAAACTTTTCCAACCCCGAAGGTGTCGCGTCAAACATTTGGAAACACTCACTAATTCAGCTTCAATGCAGAGCTGAGGGACTTAATCCTACTAAAATATTCAGCTGATTCTGACTTTAAACCTGTTAGAGGCAATCCTGTCCTTAGAATAAGAAACTGTTCTGAACTGGGGTGTTCCCCAACAGTGGGCCACCGACCAATAAGAGTCCCACAGCTCCAGTCTGGGCATGTGTGCTGCAAACTAAACACCAGAATAAAAAGTCAGCTTTCCATCAACGCGGCTGTGATAGATGGAGGAAGAGTGAGTCTGGACGGTAACAGACTGGCCACACAGGCCATTAATTAACTGGAACCAGACCAGCAGACCTCCGAGGAGGTGAATTCATCCCCATATCTGTTCTCACGATCGACAAAAGGCAACAGACAACAATCACACCTGCGAGTATTTACGCTGACGGATCAACAAACCTGCTCTGGTAGGGTTTGACCTGCAAAAATGGACTTTTTTTCTTACTGGGATCCATTCTGTGTTCACCACTGAAGGGTGATTGTTCCCAGTAATGTGAGCAGCGGTGGGTACGTGCAGCCCAGGCTAATATAAGAGATTATCGATCTCCGGGAGCAGGATCACGATGAACCAGATTTGTGAAATTTCGTGGACAAAAACTAGCCGTGTTGGGCAAAAATTAACGATGGTCACGTTGATTAGTAAGCGACGAGAAAACAATTAGCAAAGGTAGCTTCCCAACATAAACCTGACTTCCCTACCGGCTAACATTAGCCAACATTATTTAGCCACACTGGCTTATCCAGTTTAAATAGGATAGTAAAATACCTCATTAGTACCCAAAATGGCTTAGCCAATAACACTAAACATAGTTAATCAATCAGCCAGAGCCGTCGTCACTTTAATCACCGACGTAGCTTACGCCTACTTCTGTCTGTGACATCTGGACCGAATACAACAAGGAAATTAGCTCCGTTAGCAATGAAAATATTAGCTCCCATCAAACGCTGGCTCTGCTAGCTCATCCAGCGAGACATGCTCACCTTTGGTGGTGGCAAATCCAGAGTATCTGGACTCGGCTGGTGTATTTGTCACTCCAATAGGGCCGGAGGTTGATGAGGATCTTGTCCGTGTTGTCAGTGATGTTTGACGCTAACAGCAGCCCGACAACACAACCGTGTCCATTCTTCGCTGTTTGTCTGTCTTCGCTGCCCGTGAGAGGTTCGAACACACCGGATGTAGAAACACGGCACCGCCCGCTCCACAGCGCACACTTCCAGGTCAGAGAGACGCGTATTTTCAAAAAGCAGCACCGTCAGAGTTTATTAAAATCATATTTACTAGTTAATGCACTCACAGATGTCATCCAGCGGGTAAGAGACACGTTTACAGCAGGCCGGTGTTGCGTTTAAGGTCCAGCTCCAGAGTGTGCGTCACTTCTCCCAGATTTAAGTAAACTCATTTAAAAAGATTATTTTGATATTGACATAAATTATGTTATTTTTAAAAAAGTTAAAAATCTATATCCAGTCACATCCACCCATCTAAAATCACTAACAGTCTGATCAGGTGATTTCCTGGAGACTTTAATTTTCTTGTGATTCTATTAAGTCCGCCTTTATCTGTGTTTATCGCTTGTTTATCTTTAACATATCAAAACAGAGGAACCTGACCACCAACAAGCAACCAGTTCGTTGAAAGAATTAGTTTATTAATCAGTGAAACATGATCAGCATTTCAACATCTTAAAACAATTCTCTCATTCACCAAATCATTATAAAACTGCTGAATTTTAAACATTTGGATTCTTTCCGACTTAATGCTGACTCGTTAGTATTTGTTTGTTTTAAAAAATAAAGACTGAGCTTCTGTTGCTTTATCTTTGATTAGACTGCTGAAAACCATCAGTCACGGAGAAACAATTCGTATGTGAGAGCGTAAATATTTGGGCTCCTGACTCTGTCATATGCAGATCTGCTGAGTTCTGTTTACAACACGAACAGAATAATGAGGTTCATGTGTCATTTTCAGACAGAAAAAAGCCCTTTAGAAACAGAATAATCATCTCAGATAAAATCTCATTTTTCACTTCAAAAGTTTCACAATTCAGTCCGATGGACGGAAAATATCAAATACAAAGCAAACAAGGTGGAAACGGGACTCAGGTTGTTTATTTTGCACATCTAAACCTGAATAATATGACGGAAAAGTGTTTATGCTAAATAAAGAGCATGAAGCGAAACAACACTCCGAGATGTTGAAGAAAATAAGAGCGTGTTCATGTCTGTCTGTCTGTCATGGTTACACCAAATGATCAGAAAATGAGCTGGTTAATAATCAGACTATGATTCAAGTATCAAACAATCTCAGCAGCACTTTCCAGTAAATTCTTTTGGGCTTCAGTTTCAGAAATTCAAGTGCTGAAAAATGTAGTGGAACAAATAAATCCATATAAAAATACGGCAAACTTCTTTCCTTCTGAATTTACTGTAACCTAACACCGTTTTCTCTCCTCAATCCAACAGCACAAAATTTTGTAAAATCCGAGTGTTAATATGAATCTTGCATTGTAACAGCCTGCTAATACTTGCTGTTAATGACCTCTGCTATTAATAGTGGTATTTCCATAAAAAAAAAAAAAAAAAAAAAAAAAAACAGTTTTAGTGCATCAGATGTTTAACTGACTGGCATCAGTTTAAACACGTGCTGTTAGACTGGAATGACTGACAGTACATACGTCTATTTAATACTGTAAACTATAGAATATGTTACTTGAGCGCGGTACCTGTGTTAATACTCTGAAATGAAACTGGTTAATTTTCAATAACATAAACAGAGAATAATGTCTGAGTTGTACAAGAACAGAACAACAAAAAAAGGAAACACGTGGATGGAAGTTTGTTGTCTGTTTCATGGTCTTCTCATTTCCTGGCCAAGAGGTAAAGTGTTCAAAAAGGCAGTTGGGTCTTTGAAAAGTCTCCTTATCATGCTATCGCCTTTGCCTCGGGCAGGAACGCCTCCCAAAACTTTATAAGCTGGAATGTGATGAGGAGAATAAAAAGTTAAAATATTATGCTACTGTGTTCCGTTAACACACGTCAATGCTGATAAATAACAGCTCTTGAAAGTGTTAAGCAAAAATGGCTGAAATAGTTGGGATTACCCGCTGCTGAGACTGTAGAATTGCCTCCAAATATCTGATTATCTGGCTCTTGAAGTCCTTGGCCTTTTCTTTCTAAAAAACAAAAAAAAAAACAAAAAAAAAAAGGTCACTTTCTGAAAAGACTGACGATTGAGGATTTCAGACAGAATTTCAGTTCATTCTGAGCTGCGCAGATAAGTGAGAGACCACACACATGAACTGATCAACACATGCAACTCTTATCAGAAGCACGTGCAGCAGCTCCTCTCGCATTTGTCCAAAACTGACGGTTGCACGATGTTTTTAAGACATTTTCAAGGCTGCATTCAGTCTGGCAAAATATACCAGTCTTCAAAAATATACCTTGAACTATCCTCTCTGGAAGTACATGTAGCATTAGCATGCTAACTGAGATGCTGCAACAGTAATTCATCGTGTCAACAAGGTTAGCTCATCACTATGTAAAAATGTTACTTTTTTACCGGCAGCCAGAAAACCTGATTAGCCTGAAACATCAGGATCTTACCTCAAATCTCAGAAACTCCTTCCTGACAGTCATTCCAACCCTGTCGAAATCTCTCTCATACTGAGTGACCTTTGACTCCCACTGAGGACCAGAAACAAGGATTTTAACCAAAGACTGACGTTTTCCCACAGATTTACAAAATAAGAGAAAACAGGAGTTTCGATTTCGCCACCTCACTGATCTCCTCTTTGGCCTGCTGGAGTTTGTCTGGCTTGTTAGCCCACAGCAGCTTGGCCTCGGCCTCTCTCTTCTTCTGCAGCGTGCTCTGAGCCTCCTGCCATCGCTGCCAGGCTCGTATGCGCTGGTCGAAACATCCCTGAGGACAAGAGCAACACCTGGTGACCCTGCTAGCAGCCAGACCCCTGCTGGGAACCAGTGTTCCCATCCACAACAACAGAGAAGCCACAGATGTTTTATTTGTTAGCAGTTCTTCTTTCCCGCGGGTCTCCTCTGCAGCTGCGCGCTTACCCGAACAGCCCCCAACAGGCGAATGTAGTCAGCCAGCAATTCCTCAAAGATGAAGAAGTCGCTGGCTGCCTGCTCCTGATGCAGCTGCTCCATCTTGTCCTCTAACTCTGCCAACTGGGACAGAGCCCGGGACAGGGCTGTGTTGTCCTCGGAGTTGCCCAACATGGCCATGCTTTTGGCAAATACGGCTGTGTTCCCGCAGAGTTCTGGTTTTGAGGGAGAAAGTTTAAGGCTGAACTGAGGTTCCACACTTCTAATAATGTGATAAAGACCAGACACAACAGGGGAACTCACCTTTCCTGTGATTAACCAGCGAGTCGACCAAAGCGTGGAGCTTCCTCAGCTGCTGCTCTTCGTTCTCCACCTCCTGGTACTTGTCCTCAAACCACTGAGGGAACAATAAGCAAAAGAAACACCACCAGAACAGTAAAACGCCTTCATCACTTCCACCCCATGTCACCACACTTTAAGAACCTACTCTGAGAAGGTTTTAATTAGCCTTGTTTGTTATTTCTGAGTCCGTTTCAGATTCCAGAGTCTACATCTGGATATTAGCTGCACTGAGGCTTAAATCAGCACCTGGATTTCTGCTATGGTGAAATGATTTTCAAATGCAGACCACAAGACTGCTTAACATCACAAAACACTTCATGCAGATGCTCCTTACGCTGTCGGACTCATTCATCTTGATGGTCATCTTGTTGACAGCGTCTGAGGCCTTATTGATCATTTTGAGGATGCCAGCTCCGCTCAGGGCCTGAGTGTTTACAGCCCTGGGCAGCTGAAAACACACAGACAAACGGTTATTGACATTCTGAGCTCAAGTCTATCAGGTACAGCAAACAAATCCAGTGAGTTACTGATAAAAAGATCACTGCGTATCTGAAAATACCCACGTCTTCTCTCTCCAAGAACTCTCGGACATCTGGATCCTGTAGTAACGATGGGTGAGACACGATTCTCTGAAGATACCTGCCAGATATGGTGGCAACGCAAAACTTTAGAGATAAGGTACAAAGGGGTGAAGAGCAGTTCTGCAAATGTCTGCACGTTCAGGAAAATGGGCCCAGTTTTCTGATGCACCGTTACAAACTTGGCTCAGGAACAAGAAGGGACACTTGCCTCTCCAGTCCAGCTCTTCTCCTCTCCACAAACTCCACTGATGACGGGTCGTCCATTCCCACCTTCACTTTGGTCATTCCTGTTGATTTAACCGAGAGTCAAAAAAAAAAAAGAGACTCTAACATCAGAAAAAGGTCCAGGTTTAAGAAGCCAGCCGGGAGGGACCCACCTACAACGCTTTTCTCAGGTGGTGGAGGGATAATGCAGCCCTGGAGGGGCTGCTTGACAACGAGCTTCTCATGAAGACCCAGGAAATCGCTGTAACGTCTCCTGACAGTAAAGGCTTTACTCCTGAACATGGCCAAGGAGGTCTGAAGGAGCAGGCAGGGACAACAATGACACACAGGCCTCATCTTTACTGGTGAGGAATTCAACGAGTCAACAGTTTTTAACCCACCCTGGTGGATACTTTGTAGGCCACGTATGCATTCATGCCATCTCCTAGAAGAGCAGAAGCACCAGAGAAACCATGAGGTCAGATTAAATACAGTCTGTGACAGCAGCCCTTCTAAGATTTAAACCTTCAAATGGGAGAAAGAATGAATCTCTCTAATCAAAAGTGTGATGTAAAACCTTCAGTGTTCCTTAGAAATAAAAACGCTGCATAATTATCTCAATAAAATTAAGAACAGAGACTGACCAACTTTCTCAGGGTTGGTGACAGCAACATCCAGCTCAAATTGATCCTCTCCCTCTTCCTCCTCCAGCTGTAAGACAGCCCCCCTCTGATCATTACTTACATCATAACTAACAGGGACATGTTTGTTAGTACTTGTTAGTTAGCTGGTAATGTCTGTACCTGCTCTAAGGAGGTGGGCTGCACACCAGCGGGGCTCTGAGTGAAAGAGGAGGTGTTGACCTCCTTCTGGTCGGAGTTCCCTGGTTTGTGTGCGCTCAACTCAACACGAGCCTCTGTTGATGAAGAAAAACCAAACATATGTCTCTATAAAATGGAAAAGAGTGAAGGCTTATGAACATCAAATGCATTTCATCATCCAGCACCTCTCACCGATCACGCATATAAAATGTGTGCAGGCTGAGTCTTAAAGCACAATCGGACATAGCGTGAGTAAAAATGAGTCCTGACCAGCAAAGAGGTCGTCGTCATCGGAGTTAACCCCGTTGGACTTTGAAGGGGTGCTGCTGGCCTCCTCGCTGAACAGGTCTGTGGGCTCCTCACTGTCTCGGTCAGGCTGAGAAACCCCTCGACTCACACTCGCTGGGTGACTCTGGAGGCACAAATATAAGAACCCACACAAACACAGAGTCACAGTCAAGGGCTTTCTCGGTCTCATGACCCTTCTGACGTTTTTTACGGCCACTGATGAGCAGAAAGACAGCGGCTGTTTGAGATGAAGACCGAGCAACTGCAAAGCCGACACAGAAAATTCATCACTTTGCATAAAATCATAAATTTACAACAAAGAGAGCCTTGGGACACATACAACCTAGAAATTACATTTTTCGCAGTAAACACATTTGTGAAGTATAAGAACTACTTTCTTTGCTTCAAAAAGATATTTTCCGACATTTCTTGACAGCCCGTCTGATCAGATAAAGCGGCACAGTTACTGGTTCGTTAACTCGGAGCGGATAAATAATCACAGATCGCTCAAAAATCGCTGAAAGGAATTGTAGACATACGTTGTTGACGAAGATGTCCTCTCCTTCGTCGCTGTCTCCATCTGCCATGTCAGTTCGTCCAGCTCCAGGTTCCTCTGTTGAAGGGAAAGGAGGAGGATTCCGATCTGAGCTGGCCGCCATATTCTCTGTTGTGAGCACTGTCTGACGTAAGCGGAAGTGAAACACGACGAAAAAGCGACTATAACGGCTGCAGTGACACCTGCCGGTCACCAGGCAATATGACAGACAAACGCGCCAAAAAAGGTTTTAAAAGTAAATTTTCTAAATGTGAAATGAGAATTTAAATGGAAAAAATGTTGTATTACTCTCCTCCAATCTGCGGGTCCCGTAAATTCACTGGCATTCAGAACACCATTTATGAAAAAGACGCTCCCATGCCGTGCGAGGGACTCTTCCCTGCCGTGACCCGGATTCGAACCGGGGTTGCTGCGGCCACAACGCAGAGTACTAACCACTATACGATCACGGCGAGCTACCGGGAGGTGAAAGCTGCTCCGAGCTTGGCTCATCATTTTCCACTGATAAGGAAATTCTTACTAATTCATCACTTGCAAAAACGTGGATTTGCTTCTTGTTTCTCTTGGTCTGTTTTGTTTGATTAATCTATCCTGACCAACATTTTATTCATATTTTATTATCATTTACGGGAAGCCATCCCCAGATTAGTTTTAGCCCGCTTTCAATGATTTTTATGTTTTTATGTTTGCTGCACGTTCTATCCAAAACTATTTTGAAATAGGTCCAGGAATTTACCTAATGTAAGTATTTTTCAATATTTGCAGGCTTTTTTTTTTTTTTATTGTAAGCCATAGTGTTCTTGTAAGAGAAAATGAAATGATGATGAAACTAATTGATCGATATCCTTTGTGTAACTGTGATGAAAAGAAGACGAGCAGAAACATTTCCTTTGTTAGTATTCATAATAGTTTGTATACACAATGTATAGGAGCACCAATAAAAAAAAAAAAAAACATTTTTTTCCAAACAGGTTTTTTCCAACATTTTTTTAAAAAGCCACAGATTTTGTTGTTTTTTTCCCCCTACAGAAAGCAAAGAAAAGCT
Source organism: Pao palembangensis (assembly GCA_015343265.1). Taxonomy (NCBI): domain Eukaryota; kingdom Metazoa; phylum Chordata; class Actinopteri; order Tetraodontiformes; family Tetraodontidae; genus Pao; species Pao palembangensis. The sequence goes on from CM027081.1 coordinate 15,543,890, forward strand.
CTGTACAACGAACAAGCGACAACAGAACATGAGCTGCAAAGTCAACATCTCGCCACGCTCACATTCATTTCTGAAACTAAAATCAAAATCTTAAAGAAAACGAGAGCAGCTGCCTGCTGTTACCTAGAACACTACGTTACACAAACAGCTTTCCATATTTAAAACACAAGATATGTAAGAAATGTACTTTTCAAAAGTTGTGAAAAAGTGCAATACAGGTTCAACTGTTTACAACTCAATAGATTATTTTCCAAACGGAGTTTCGGTCCTTTTTTTCCTCCCCTTGTTACTCTCCCCCCCACCACCAAAAAAAAAAAACAAAAAAAAAAAACGTTCCTTGTTTGTATCATAGCTAAAATCTCACACAGTTATGCTGACATTCATGATGATGGTTTATGAGAAATATGGTATTTGCAAAAAGTAGGAAAATGACCATGACTGTGACAAATTCTTTGGGTAACAGGGTAACAATCCGCGGCGTCCCGATTAAGAAGAGCAGGAGAACGCAGCAGACGTTCCGCTGTGGGAATTTGCACGTGTGGTTCAGCAGCACATGTCAGAAAACAAAGACCAGCTTTTTGAAAATCCATTCAGAGCTGTGGGTCAGCACTGCGAATCCTCGCTCGGGGAAAGCTGAACCACCTCAGCTGGCCCACGTGACAACCTGTTGCTAAGGCTTTTAAAACGGAGCTCCCACAACAGACGTGTCTGAAAATCTGAGGCTTCAACAGAAAAAGCTGCATGAAAACAATAAAACCATGTTGGAGAAAAGCGTAGAGTTAAATTCAGAAGCTCCTCTCTTCTGGACATTTTTAGATTCCCAAATAATATTAATAAAATGCGGGAAAACATCAAAAGAATGAGGCAGTTTAAAAAAACAAAAAAACAAAAAACAACATATGTACAGGTTTAGAATATGTGTGTGTAAAAAAAACAATACAATATGATAGAAAATAATAAAAAAAATCATGACAATATATGAACAACAAAGGGGTAAAAACAAATGATGGAGGCTTGTGAAGGAGGGGGCTGAGATCCAATGTTCACGTCGCTGAAACAGCCCGACAGATTTACAAAATGCACAAAAACCCCACAAAACAAACACTGTGTGTAGACCTGCGCTGCATGAAAACAAGCAGATTTTTGGACTTTTGACAATGAATCGACCTCAACTTGTGTGAGCGTTCACAAAAAATGTGGAAAAAAACAAACAACCGTACGTCTTTTTGCTGAGGAAAAAAAAATTCACAATCTTCCAGTTGACCAATGTTTCAAAGTTCATTGTCTCTAAGAACGGTTCTTCATAAAAAGATGAAGCTTTTTCTTCCCTCTCATGGCAATCTCCTTCCTGAGATTGAGCAAGGTAAGCCGAAAAAAGTTCACAAGTTTCAGGAGTTTTTATTTTCTCTGTGGGGGTAGTTGTGGCACAAGATGCCTTTTTTGTGTCCACCGGCCTCTGGATCCCAACCTTTATGTTCTGCATGTTGTGTTTAGTGTGTGTTTTTGTTTGCGTATGACAGCGTAAATGACGATGTGCGTGTGTGATGGTGTGTGTGTGTGTGTGTGTGTGTGTGTGTGCGCACGCGCTCATGGCGCTGTGGTGATGGCGTTCAGGTCCTTCATCAGGCCCTCCAGGTGGGCCATCTCCTCGGTCAGCTCGTCCGGCTCGTAGCTCTGAGGGAGAGGAACAGGGTTACTGCAGAAGCGGGGGGACAGGGGGGGAGGGAGGCAAGCACCTGGAGGGGGGGAGGAGAAGAGAGGAGAGGAGAGGAAAGGAGGAGAGGAGAGGGTCAGTTAGGGATCTTTCGCAGAGGAAGGGGGAGTCGTATGGGTGGGATGAGGCGAGCTGGGTGATGGAGGTCAGAGGAACTGATGTGATGAAGGCAACAAGCAGAAAGCAGAACAACCAGAACCAAAGAGAAGCCCACCAACAACCAGTCAATCACACACAAAGATCGATGACGGGCCAAAAAAACAAACATCATCATTCCAACAATGGGGGATTGTTAAGATTAAATTATTTGAATGATCAAAAGGCAGCCGCCACACAAAATGGGGAGAGTGACGTTTGGAAAGAATAAAAAAGAGAGAAAGAACAAACAGAAAACATGGTTAAAACACCTTTGGTTTAAACTACATCATCCAGTGCCCAAACAAAACCTGATATGAGATTAGGAGAAAAGTGCAATTTGGCTACTTTAACAATACAAACTGACTGCATCACTACAAGCAGCCGCTGGGGGGCGCTTTACTCACATTGTCTACATCTTCCAGCATCTTGCTGGTCTCCGGTACATCGGGGGCGTTGGGCACAGAGACGAGCATCGGTGTCCGTGTCCTTCCTAGCGTTCCAATGGAGGCCGTTTTAACGATATGGGGGTGAGTGGGAGGCCCTAGAAGAGACACATAATTAATCAGTAAAAAAAATAATTAATTCCCGCCAAGGAAAAAACACTGGTCTAAATATTTGCGAGCTAACCGGTCTGAGCCAGCAAAGGCGTGCTCGGCAGGGCTGGCGACTCGTATGATGGATGGCTGCTGGCTGGGATGGCGGGAACAGCAAAACTCTTGAGCGGGTGGGCATGGGCGTGCGGGTGGGCAGGGCGGTGGGGCGGGAGGTTGCTGGAGTAGCTGGGTTCATCTTCTGTGGTGGTGGAGCCATGGTAGCTCCCCTCAGGGTCAACCATGATCTCTGAGGGGCAGGAGGCCTGGGAGGAGGCGGTGGCTGCAGGCAGGGGCTCTGAACTTGGGGTATTCCTCACAGATTCTAAGAGAGATGGGACAAACAGGAGTTTACAGGCTTCCAACAAGTTCATACAGCCATCTGTTTACCTTTGCAAAAGCCTTAATAACAGCCTTCATTAACAATTTTAATGCTATACAGACAGTGTATGTATGGCTTTCTACAGTAGACGTTAGGCGCCACCAGATGTCGCTGTTGAGCAGTGCACGACATGAGCAATAATTCAATTTCATATGTTCTCTCAAAACTGACAACTAGATGTCATCTAGTCCAAAATCTGAACCTGTACGTTTGTCTTTAACGGTGTTTGTGGGGCTCTTTAGTCAACCAGTGGGCTGAAGAAATATATTTACAGGCTCAACGTGCCTTCAATAGCACTTGGGTCTTTTGAATAAACTGTTGTTTTTCCTTTCCTAGTATGAATGGATACATTTTAGGAAGCACAGGTCAGAAGAAAGGGTTTAAAAACATAAAAATGTAGCAAGATGGCAGCGGCACATGAATGAACAAATGGATGAAGGTGGCCGCTGTGCCTCTTCTGGCCAGCAGGTGGCGGTCTCTCACCTGCCGATTCCACCCTGTCCAGATGGGAGATGGGGGTGGCGCAGGCGTGAGGGCGTGGGTGGCCACTGCCCTGGTGGTAGAAGTAGCTGCGTGTTGGTGAGGCCAGGCTGCCCATGTGATAATGGTGGTGATGGTTATCGAGAGAATGGATGGGGTGAGCACTAATCACAGCTGCAAATGGAGATGAAGACGGACGCACACGTGGGACAGTTAGACCAGCTACAGACACGAAGAGACACGTGCATGCACACAAGTGTTACTCTTAAAGAAAACAATAATCAAAATAAATGCAAAGCCAGAATGGAGTCTTGTGATGAGGTGTACTGGGAGTCGGTGGTGTAATTTGGTTAATTTTAGAATTTCAATTTCACCTGTCAGAAACACAGAAACACTTACGCTGGGGCGGCTGCGCGTCAAAAGGCATCATCATTTTAGGCCTCATCCCCCGTCGACCTGCTAGTGTAGACATGCTGTCCTCTGATTCGTGGCCTAAAAGGTATGGTGGAGACCAGCCAATCAGAATGAGCTCCTATTCTACTGTTTATTTCACTCTCTTTCGTCAGTTGTTGCCTTTTAAACTCTTTTGAAACGCTCATGTTGTGTATTGTGTGTTCGTAGTTGCAGCACTGACACCACGAGTGATGAGCATGAAAAGCATGAAATGTTATTGCATGAAGGCCGACGGCAAATAGGAGGAAAATTCCCAGTTCTGATCCCAGGAAATTCCTGTTTAAAAAAAATTATTTAAATGTGCTTCCCCGTCTGCCAGAGTTTTAACGCATGTGAGCGCTGGCAGCTGGAGGCGGAGGGCTCGGACACCAACCACGGTAGGAGTTGCGCCTCTGCTGCAGGTGGGGGTTGCTGTCGAGGCCGCTGTCAGCCGGCGTGATGTCCTGCGAGGTCCGAGGGATGGGGGTTTCCGTCATGACCGGGTTGGGGTCAGGCGACTTGTCCATGGGCTTGAGCTCCAGCCTCTCGTGGTGAATCCAAAGATCAGGAGGCTTCAGGTCTTTGGAGTTTCCTTTGTACTTGTGGGAGCCGTTTGACGACTTGGAGGCGGCGCGTTTTCTACCGGCGCGAGGGGAGGAGAAGAGAATGCTGAGAGCGTGGAAGAAACTGAGCTGCAGGGAGGCGGCGTGAAGGACTTCCTTACTTTTTCTGATGGGACGTGGTGCGCCGCGTACACAGGAAGGCCCCCACCACCACCAAAATGATGGTGAAGGCCCCCACAGAGATGATGATGACGATGACCAGGATGTGGTTTTCGCTGGTGCCAGATTTACCTGAAGAGGAGAGGAGACAAACTGGGTTAGACTGGAAGCAGTTCTGTCCCAGTATGTTGACAGACATCCGTTACTGTGTAAATCTAATCGCTGCAATCCGTCAGAATTTGAAGGGATCTCACCAACTGCAGTTAAAGGGTCTTGAGGGTGCTGGTTTCCAGAAGGTCCTGGCTTTGGTGGAAGATTTGAAGCTGTTCAGAATCGGAAAAACAAAACAAAACGCTAAGTTCTTTTCTGACCTTTATCTGAGGTCACATTAATTCTGTCAAACGACTGACTTTCATACACATGCAGAAAAAACAAAAGACTGAAAATCTGGCAGCCGGGTTTTCATCAGTCCAGGAGATGAAAACCTTTAGAGCAGCACACCAAACTGAGGAGGGGGAATTTACCTTGGTCATTAGCCATTTTGTCAGTGGATTCAGCTTAACAGGCCAAAGGAGAGCAGGGAGGGAGAGACAATAAAAAGCAAAAAACAAGTTAGCTGAAAAGAGGAGTGGGACAGAGAGAGACAGCAAGAGGTTGACGAGTGTGAGGAGGGCAGCAGACAGCCAGACAAATGGCAGAAAAACATTCAGAGCCAAGCTGATGTTGGAAGGCGAGCAGTTAGATACACACATTTGAATTAAAATGATCGATAAAGTACCGATCCAACACGAAGAGGCTGAAGCGCTAACACCCAAACGTTCTAGCTGTTGGAAGATGGAACATTCGTGCTGATGAGTTCGGACCTCACGTCCTCAACCACGCGACGCGGTCTTACTCTTAGGAGTGCGGAAGTGCACGGCCTCAGACATGGGCCCCATGCCCTTCGAGTTGCGCGCCTGGATCTTGAAGTAGTAGGTGGTGTCCAGCGTCAGCTCCTGGATCTGGTGAGTCAGGCGGTTTCCCACCACTGGCTCGATCACCCAGTCGTGATCCTCGGCGTTGACGTCCGTGCTGTAGTAGATGATGTAACCTGCCACAGAAAAGCATCCAGTCAGTTTCATCTCCCCCAGACAAACGTGGGCGCCGTCAGGTCCAGACATTCTTCAGATGATTCTGAGTCGACTATTCCTCCTTAATTCAATTTGTTCAACTCGCACACAAGCAGGCCACTCACCCGTGATCTTCCCGTTGGCCTCGGAGGGTGGCTGCCAGTTGATAATGATGGTGCGAGGTTTGTTCTCTTTGCTCACCACGGTCACGTCTTTGGGCGAGGAGCTGGGAACTGAGACGGGACGTCCCTTTAGAACAATGTGGACGTGCTGACCTTCCATTCATGGTCTGAGTGTGCAGTTACAAATGAGGAATTGGAAAAGGCGTGTTGACCTTGTGTTACGTGTTTCTTTGACCTTGAATGGACTTCTACACACACACACACACACACACACACACACACACACACACACTGAAGCACTCATACAACCCCCTGGCTGGCCAAATCCTTTACTCGATCTACTTAGGTTGGTTTGCTCCTCAGGCTGAGACACCAGGCAAAGGGAGGGCAAACGAAGAAAAAAAATACAAAAGAAGAAAGACTGCCTGACTGCTGCATCCATTAGCGGTTAGCTGAGCTTCCTCTGCAGCAGCGGGAGTGAATATACAGCACTACTCGAAAAATTTGAATATCCTGAAAAAGTGCATGCATTTCTGTAAGTTTCAAGGTGAAATGTACATAATATATAGACATATAGTGTGCGACTCAATATATTTCAAGCTTTTATTTGTTTTGATTTTGCTGATTAGACCTTCAGAAAACAGCTTCAGAAAACCTCAAATTCAAAAACTCGGAAAATTTGAATATTGCGTGAAATCAATAAAAAAAAAAAGAATTTTAAATACATCCAAAGGTAGATCTCTCTGTGTCGCCTGGACACCCTTTCAGTCCAGTTGACACAGAGAGATAGCTATGACCTGGATGAGTGAGAATCTACACAGACAAAGTTTAAACACAAAAATGTCAGGCCTCTGAAAGTAAAATCTTGCATCTGTAATGAGTCTATAAAACGTATTGTAAAACAACTTTTACACGATATTCTAATTTTCCAAGTAGTACTGTATTAACTCTGCCATCACCAAAAATGCAGCAGGTTATCATCTGTATTCACCTTCTGAGCTGCAGAAAGGTGAAAACCAGCCTCCGTCTCTCCCTGCCAGCCCCGGGCTGCTTCCACTGAGCATGTTTGTGTTTGTGTAATTTCACGTGTGCTCCTACTGGTTTCAAAGGTGGTGCCCTGTGCCGTCATGCTCCATGTGCTGGTGCGGCGGCCTCTGGTCAACATAACAGAGAACTCGTAGAGCGTGTTGGGCTTCAGACCCGTCACCATGTAGTTCAGGCTGGTGGTGTTGGCCATCTGGGGAGAGACGGGCAAAGACAAGTCAGCGTGGCAAACACACTTTGTTGTTTTTCTGTCAATTAAAATAACAAAATGAATTATTTATTACTCTGCCGACTATCTTCTCTATTCATAATACGCAACCATGTTTTGAATTTGACTCCCAACAGGGCAGAAAACTGTGGAAAAATACCCAAGTCCTCAATTGCAAAGTCATGTTTTCATATTTCTTTTTATATCTTTGAGGTTTTCTTCCACACAGTGACACGTGTGTCATGCAGAGTTCAGAATAAATTACACAGAATGACCACAGAATGGAAGCAGAATTGTTTGACGCTCCATCCTGTCTGGGAAAGAGAAAATAAGAAACCAAAAAAAAAAAAAACAAAAAAAAAACAACCAGAACTGCACAAACACTCAGCTATTATAAATATGCTAAGCTAATGACCACAGTGGAAACCAAAATGCTTACACACACACAAAAGTGGCCCTCAACGTGCTTACCGCATCAGAACCCTGACATTAGTCAGCAAATTTGAAAAAGCTTCAGTTATGTAAGCGTCAAGATCTCTGCTGGCAGGACAAACAGGCGGCGCAGCGTAAGCTAGCAGCCAGCCAGACGCTAACAGCCCTATCTATAACGTTTGTGTGCTTATAGCGCAAGAGTAGCTCTCCTCTGTGGGCTGTCAACCAGAGGGCAGTGGGATAGGAGGGAGGAGAAAAATGTACAACGGCTCAGTTTGGTAGAAGCACGCTGCCAGCTTGAGAGCGTGCGTCTCTTCAATAATGTACACGTGTGGCTGGCTGGACTTGAGAAGCGAGAACTTCAAGAAGAGCAGCACTGCTGTGAAGGCGACGGGCTGGGCTCCAGTACAGGTATACTGGTGTGTGCTGTCAGACTGGGATATTCTAACTGTGCTGATAAGAAGCACGTAAGGATGATAATGTTTCTATAATGAATTTGGTTAATGAGACAAACATAATGAGCTGAAAGAACCCTTTAATTATGGCAACAACACGAGAGAGCCAATTTGAGCTGCTAATACTTACATAAGGTTTATCTGTGCATGTGCGTGTGCGTGTTTTGATAAAACTTATCTGTGTGTTCTCAACTGGCAAAATGGAGAATAGAGCACCGGGCCTAGAGTGTCATCCAGTGCTCAGTTTGCCTTGTCCTTGTTGAATAATTAATCAGTAAAGGCAGACCTTTATCTGAGCTCTGCTCAGTCACAAGTCCTGAACACACACAGATAAGTGATCACAATTAAAGCGCAGCTCAACAACCTGAGCCGGTGCACCGTGCCTCGCCACCGATACTGTAACTCTGTATAAGTTGCACAGGTGTGTCCACCATGACGTCTCTCAGGCTAATGCCACCTTCCAGCACTGCACACGAGCTGCTTAGAGATTACAATTTATCGCATTAATTACATTTATTTTTCTTCTTGTTCAAGAAAACAATCAGCTGCTCAAAATGCATCTTTTCTCTGCCTACTGCCAGCAGTTTTAAGCCAGCAAACGGGAGCTTCAGGTGGAATTATGAACCATCAACACTGCTCTCCATCGCTCCTCTACCTTTGGAAGATAATGAAAAGAATCCAAACTGCAGCTCCTCCGATGCACAGTCAGTCATTATATCGAGCCTTTGCAATAACAGTGAAGCTGTTACAGTTTAATTAAACCAGTCCATCTCTGCAGTCGGTCAGACAACCTTTACGAGGAACGGAGGGCAAAGACATTATATTAGACCCTCAACCTACACCCCCGCCATCATCTAAGGGTCCGATTAATATCCAGAAGTCACTTAATAGAAGCTCGATTAAACCCAGCCTGAGTTACAGGCTTCCTCCAGGAAAACTGGCTGTTTCTCTGAGCTGCAAACATAAGGATGGAAACACTCGAACGCCCGAGTACAAAGATCAATGCGATGCTGCCAGTGTGCTCGGCAGCAGGCAGCCGCTGGGGAATAAGGTTTTTATCATCACGTGATGTAGCTTCTCAGTTTTTAGCTGCTGTTTTTAGATGCACCAGGTCTCAGTATTTACCTGCATCTGCTGTAAACCAATTACTTAACAGAGCTGAGATCAATCAGGAAAACAGGAGCGCTTCTTTTACCCGTAACCTCGGATCACCTGATCCTGGTGCAGTTCTGTGTGATTAATGCACCAAAAAGCCCCGGTGAGGCACCCAGCTGTGCGTCTTTGGTGACTCCAGTGTCAGCAGAAGGCTCCTCCTGGAGTGAGCGTGGCAGCGGTCCCAAACTGAATTATTTAGCAAGTTTGATAAACGTGAGCAGTATGACGAATCACCAGGATGACAACCGGCTGGTGAAGGTCGGCCACCTCAGAAGAAAGCCGCGCGTGATGCCTTTAGGGACACTTGTATTTAAAGTGCAGAACTCTGCTACCTGAACTGAGAAAAGCCACAAACAGAACCCATTACCTTCACTTTGGTGTTGGCAGGAATGTTGGTCTTCCAGCGGACGGTGTAGAAGCGATTGTCTGTGATCTTCTGGCTCTTGTGCAGAGTGTTGTCGGCCCAGCTCACCTTGATGGTGTCGTGGCTCAGCACGGAGGCCTGAACACCCACGGGTGGCATCATGGGAGAGGGGTCTGGTACTGGGGTGTATGGACCATGAAAGAGTTCGTAGAGGTCAACATCTGGGTCTATGGGGTCTGCACGTGAGGCAGAAAGCCCGCATGCATGCACATAAATTAAAATGACCAAAATTAAAAGATGAAAGAGAAGGGTGGTGTGGTGGATCAGGCACGTGGAGTGAGAACAGGACACGGGGAGGAAAAAAAGATAAGGTTAATGGTTAAAATGAAGGACGACGAGGAGGAGGGAGGAAAATAAAGGTAACGCAAGTATGACATGGATGGGGTCGGGAAGGGTGAAGAGAAAGAAAAAGAGAGATTCTATTAGAAAAATAGGCATACATAAAACAGAGTCTACACAGGAAGTAGCTACGGTCGTGTCCGCTACACAGAAGCTACTGTGGTGTTCGATCAACTAGCTACTGTGGCCCGACAGACAGAGACAGGAAGAGAGTCTCCATTTATGAGAGAAGATTACGGTAAATGGAAAAGCAGAGTGCAGTCAGACCCCCACAACCCTGAAGGCAACGTATGAACGTGCACATAAAATGCGCGGACCCGCTATCAGCCGAGAGAGCCAACAGAGAACCGAGCCTAATGCTGAGTCCATAAACAGAACAGACACCACCGGAACATCTTCTAGAGTAATGAAGACGAGGATCGCCGTGTCCTTGGAAACGGCTGAAAGAATCATTAAGTAGGAAGAGGAAGAGGAGAAGGTCGTATGTGTCTGTGCTGAGCTACTTCTGCTATCTACACGTTAGTACTGTCGCAGCTCCGCAGGCTTCCTCCAAACCAGAAGGTGAGTTTATGTTTCCTTCTTATAGTCTGATGTCCAGCGTCTGACAACAGTCAGATAATGTTGGAAAAGAAAGAAAATGAAAAAAACTCACTCCTTTATCACACAAGCAAACACATACGTCCCCCCTCAGTAATCCAGGCATCAGGCAGCTTTAGGAAACTGAAGGTCAGTAAAATAACACAAATGTTTGTCTTGAAAATGTCTGAAAGATGATGTTTATCATGTGATGTAACTGTGTGTGTGTGTGTGCGTGTGTGTGTGTCAACCATAGTGACGCTCCTCCTTGACCACCTGTTGCTGTTCTCGTCTTATTTTGTGCAGAGCTGCTCTCAGCTTTCTCTCGTTTCTGTCCATCCACATTAGCTCACTCAGTTGTTTCAGTTTTTATTTACATAGCGCAGAAAGCCAGAGCCTGAACCCCCAGGTAAGCACAGTGGCAAGGAAAAGCTCCCTTTTAACAGGAAGAGCCCTTGAGCAGGACCAGGCTCTCAAGGAGGAGCCATCCTGCTGCTGAAAGCCGGCTCAGTGTGGCTGTTTGCTGGGTTCAGGCTGCGTCTCTTACTGGGAGAACAGTCCTTTCCTGCTCCTGCAGATTCTTGTCATTTCCTGAATTTCCACTCTCAGATGACATCAGAACAAATTTAACCCAGCACTTTCTCAGCCTAAGTTCACCAAGTTTCTGCTCAGATTTCCTTTTTTTCTAAAAGTAAAAGTACTATGTAGGTCAGCTCGTCTTTTTAATCCTGACTTGAACAAACTGGCAGGAACGGAACGCGCCCCAGAGGATTCCGCAGCAGACGACGGTGGTGGGCTTTGGTTCTGCTTTGAGCGTAACGTTTGGATCTGACGAAGAGTTGCCAGAGCCACCATGGGGGGTCTGAGAGCATGCAGCCTGTGTGTGTGTGTGTGTGTGTGAGGAAGCAGGGTAGATCAAGAGAAGTGTACTGTATGACAGTGCGCATATGCACACCGAGTCTGCCGCCCCCCCGGAAGCTTGCAGACGTGACTCGTGTCATAATGTGACCCCCCCCCCACGCTGCAGCAGACACAAAATGGAGCGATCAAGGCTGAACGAGGATGTGGGAGGCTTGATGGGAGAACGGGGAGGGTGCAGCCCGCATTCTGGGGCACTCCAGGGTGCAATGGCTGGATGTCTTCTGACGGTAACAAGCGCCGTGACTGGCAGCCTGTGTACCATCTGCCAGGCATTCTGGGTAGGGCTCTAACTTCAACTGTTCTAGTCTGAGGTTAGGAGGGGTGGGGACTGTCTGGGATACACCAATAACCTGCTATTTCCATGGCAAACTGGAAGCTCAGACACATTCTAATATGAAACGTGCTGGAATTCAAGACCGGAGAGCTGGTGAGTGAAACCCTACCCGACTGCTGCCTGGTGATGGCGCTCTCGTACACAGGAATCCCCTCCCCCATGTTGTTGAAGGCCTTCAGCGTGATCACATAGTGGGAGCTGGGATCTGAGCGAGAGAGAGAGAGAGATCTAATCAATCCAAAAATCTTGATTAGAACGATGGCTTGAATGCAATCAATCCTTCCACTGTGATTGTAATGAATGTAAAATTCTTCCTTTCCCCACAGTCATTTTTATCTCTAATCCATTTCCAGACCGCGGCTCTGATTACTGTGCTGTTGATTGTTCCCTTAATTAAGGGCGCAGGCAGAGTGTGGCCTTTGCAATGGATGCTCCATTCTTCTGGAAGATTTAAACCTGTAATTATGCAGCTCCTCGTGCGGGAATATCAACAAGGCTTCATTATGAGACGGTTTCACCCAAATCCTCCAGTGTTATTAAGCAGGTGTCGATGATAATTGACTAATCCTTTACAGGAAGATTTCAGAGAAATAAAAACACGTCGTCGTTTGAACAGGAGCAAGAAAAAGAAACACCAATGAGAGTCGGGTGCATTTAAACATTTCTGACCTTTAATTGTTGTAACCGCATTAGAGCTCTTTGTGTAATTAGCATCTGTGTGTGTGTGTGTGTGTGTGTGATGGAGAGGAGCTCACAGCGAGGTTTCGGTGAGGCTGCAGCATCACAGATCAAACCTACCGAGGTTCTCGATGGTGTAATAGCGCTGCTTGTAGTCCACCTTGATGGTCTGAGAATGAGGACTGCCGATGCCATAACCGATGGTGTAGCCGCGCACCACGATGTCCTGGTTCTCTGGAGGCGTCCAGCTCACCACGATACTGTTGACCAGGGGGCGCACGTGCAGGGAGCTGGGCTGGTTGGGGACGCGCGATTCTGGGGAGGAAAGTCCAGTGAGACCAGTCCAAACACAAACTAAAAGCAGATGATGACAGCTTCTGGTCTGGGGGGGGGGGGATCTTTACCATCCAGGTCGCTCTCAAACGTCTCCGCTGTGGTCCACTCCGTAGCCGGGCCCGTGCCGTTCACCGTCATGGCTGAAACGCGGAAGGAGTACTCTGTTCCACGTTCCAGACCTGGGCACAAACGAGCCAGGTTCAGAGACCAGAACCCGAGCTTTTATCAGTAGCAGCCTTTATAAAGAATACGTGTGTGCATAGAAAAAGAATGTGGCTTCTTTTTTCTGTCCCGCTGGTTTCGAAGCACAAATATCTTAAACAGATGTCTAAGACTTGTAGGAGAAAAGCTGGGCTGATTCAGAGAGGATCAAATGAAAGACATGCTTTTTCAAAAAAAAAGCAGCTTGCACAAGATATAAAAGTAAAAGACTAACGAGAGCAGAAAAAAAAACCTTTCAGAATCTGGATCCGCTCATATTTTAATGCCGTGTGTGCTTCAGAAAGAACCGTTTCACCGCTGGACGCCGCCTTTGGTCGTCAGAAACAGACGAGGACGCCTGCTGACAAATGATGCGTTGCTATATTAATTTGCTGTAAAATGTTTCATCATCGTCACACTTGTCCCACTTGCACATTAATCCCGTCGTCTCGTCTCTGCAGCCGGTATTCTGGGCTGCCCGTGGGGGGGGGGGGCAGTTTCTGAAGACTGCCTAACTACACATGCCTCCGAGGCTACAACTTCTCCTTCTAAATGCTGCAGCATCAACAAACACCCCTCTGTTCAGCTCCCCCCCCCCCCACACACACAAGGCTGTTCACACACACACACACACACACACACACACATAAGGCTGTTCACACAAATCTACTTTTAAGTGTGTATTCTCTTTGATGCGGCACACAGCGTGAGGCTGGGCCACTTGGAAGTGGCTGAGACAACATTTAATATTAATCACCACTGCTGTGTCTCTGGTGATATTGTGCATATTTTGCTAGAAGAAGCGGGTAACGTGAGGGTGCAGAAGGACCCGAAACTCCGCCCGAAGCTGTTGAAATTCAATTCAGCTGTTGACTGAAAGAAGCAGCAGCAGGATTCACTCTAAACAACTGAAGGCCCTCCTGATGAAGGGCAAAATATGACATATTGCAGCGTGTCAGAGGGCTAAGCCTAACTAAAATACATCCAGCAGAGATAAAATGGGCTTTGATAGCATAAAAGTTTTAACGTCTGCTTCAAAATGCATCAGAGATGGTCTAAGGAGTTAAACTGTGTCAGTCAGAAATTCAACGACTTTGGCTTGGAAAATGCGGAAATAAGCCCACAACATACTGAGATGTTTAGGCCATAGGAGCTGGTGAGTGAAGCATTTGCCCGCAGTGTAAATAACATTATCAGCTTTCAACATTAAAGCTTCAACATTCCAGAACACTCCGACTGTGATTAAAGTGCTTCCAAGCATCATCTGGGGCTGCTTCCCTCTTGTTCCCTTTTCTATTTATCCACCCAGAAGTGCCCCATAATCACTTTCTGTATGCGTAAACTACATTATAATGGATTATCTATTGAGCGGAAAATCGGACCGTCTGGAACAAGCCTCCTCACGCACGAGTGTGATACACCCCAGGGCCCTCGCTCGCTCTGATGCTGTCATGTGGGGGTCCAATTGCCTCCAGTCTGTATGTAAAAGTGATGCGCCAGAACAACATGATGAGTCTGTGTCCCCCAAGTAGATTTTTATCATTTAGCAATTTAAAAAAAACAAAACCACTTTAACTGGAGGACAGAAAACAGATACATGTGGTCACCGTTACAGGTGAACTGTGACTGTCAAGCTTTTTTAGACTCTGGCTGTTAGCTGGGAGCTAACGGCTGAGCCAGTCGCCATTACCGCTGATGAGCTTGAAGAGCTGGCTGCCGGAGGTGGAGTCGCTGGTTTCACTCCTCCGTGATCCTTTCCGGTATTTGATCTTGTAGTTGATGATCTCTCCATTCTGGCTGTTCGAGGGTGGGGGCTGCCACCGGAGCATGATGCTCTGGGGGAAAATAAAGCAGAAATTTACATTAACATATGTGGAACCATCTGTGTCGGGCCTGCAGCTGGAAAGGTGCAGGCATCACACCTTTCCTGACAACTCGCTCGTGTGTTTGCTGTTGACAAACTCTGCGGGTTCACTGTTGTCACGCCCAGCACACCTGAGGACGAGGCGCGCCATAAAAATTAAGTATATAGGAAGAAATTAATGTAGCTACAGCTGAACCATCCTAGTAAAGGACTTTACTGACAGGCCCAGGATGAACTGCACCAGCTTATTTACACCCGGCTGTGTGTGTGTGTGTGTGTGTGTGTGTGTGCGCGCGTGCGAACGGAAAAGAGGCAGGTAGCCCAGCCTGGGAGAGCAGTTAATTAACGCTCTCCCACCGTCTCCCTGAAGCGCTAGAAGCCTGAAAACATGTAGAGGGCATATTGTACAAACGCTCCTCCCCGGACGAGTCCAGGGAATTGCACAAATTAAATTTGTGTGGAGCGTTCAATTATTCCTATTGTTCATATTACACCACCGTCCAGACGTGATACGCAGGCCGCCAGTCACGTTCCTGTTCTCCATCTTCAAGAAAAGCCGTTTAATTGACTAATAGGAAATGGCAGGGGAAGTTGAGATGGCAGGTGCGTAAAAAGGTGGCAAGTATGATCATGGAAATATAATTCTCAGACTGGGTTTTAGGTGTTGTGCTTGACAGGCGCCGACGGGGAGGGCGAGTATGAAATGCATGTTAATTAGCTGTTTCCCCAGCTCCATTTGGCAGGGCAAATTTCTTCATTTGTAAATGCTCTGGATCTATGCGCTTGCAGCAGATTCACTGGCTTAATTGCTGTTTGCATTCAAAATTAAACACAGTAACAACAAAGACGGAGAAAAATTAGATGGCTAATTTCAATAACAGATGCCAGACGTTTGCTTCAATCATTTCTATTGCTTTGTTTGGGTCTAATTGGAGAGGGACAATTCTGCTAGAGCTGCTGCTTCAGCGTCAGCGCCCGAGTGTCCCTCAGCATGGGTGGCCAGTTCTCACTCAAGCTCGGGGTGTGTGATAGGATTGTCTACCATGTTTTCTTTTTTTTCTCTCTATCTAGTGCGCATTGACAGTTCTCTCTCACTCTAGCATTGACCGGCTAAAAGGCTAAAAGCACCAGCCGCTGCTTTTGTAGTCGATGCACGCGCCCCGAGGTTTTGCGTATCTTCTCCCCTCCGCCGCTCTCTGCGTTGGCCGCCTTACATGTGCTGAGCGAGAAGCGCATTTATCGAGTTGAATCCATCATTTGGGCGGACGCGTGCACAATAAACAGGCCAACGGCTCTCTGCTTGAAGATCAAATGGCTCCGCAGAGGCAGCCGAGAGCCCCCCCCCAGCCACCTCCAACAGGCCTCATCTCATCAAAGATTTTTACTCTAAGGAATCTCATTTACAGAGGGGAACAACGATGATTCATTTGAGGTTGATAAAGTGTTATCTTCAAACAATTTGTTAATAAGTTTCATCTCATCGCTTCATTTTTGGGAAAAATGTAAGTTTGTCCCAACTCGATCAATCAGTCTTTAAATACTCATGTGCTTATCTTCATGAATCTTACTTTTAGTGTGCCAATATCCCCCGAGTTAATATTTTCGGTACCCATTTATATGTGAGCTAGAGGCCAGAAAGCAGAGAGATGGAGAGTGATAGTGATGATAAAGCCTTCTGACAGGCGAGTCTCCTGCTGATGAGAGGATCGATGAGGGTTCACACACTCTCCTAACACTCGCTGGGCTACGGCTAGATCACCAAACTGGAAAAACAGCAGCAGCTTCTGGACTGCAGGCTCTGGATTTGTCCAGCTGCTTCAAACTGTGCGCGAGGGGCTGTTTGTGGATTCGGGGAACTGCTGTCGAGCAAACCTTTACACCACACGCAGCTGACTTTAGCATTTGTTGTTGGAGAGGAAGAAAAGCTCTCCGGTCGTCGACGTGCCGACAGCAAAAACCCAGCAAGGTTTCGCTCGAGTCTGAGCCAAAGTCAGAGGTCTTACCTTCGAGTTCTGGACCTCCAGCGTGAGGTTCTGAGGAGGAGCGCTGGGCACTGCGAAGGAAGGAAACAGACGTTAGCTTATTGAATCCAACCATCCTTTAATAGTCAGATGGGGAAATGTTTCATTCCACCGTTTTACACTGATGACGGGAAATTGACAGTCTCAATCAGCTGATGGTAAAATGTGTCAGGGTCACCGTCGTCTGGCGATAATTTCAACCCACACACGGCAATGCATCCACTGACCATCAGACAGCGTGCGGACCGTGATGTCCTCCGTGGAGACGCCCGGGCCGTGCTTGTTGTTGGCTACAACACGGAAGCTGTATTCGGTGTTCTTCTTCAGGCCGGTCATGGTGTACGACTGACCGTCCACGTCAACGTCCTGGACGGGGGAAAAACACACACGTTCATCCACGGGTTCCGCCTTAACAAACCCAACACTACGTACACACGTTTGCATTCAGGCCTTCGCTTGTGACCCGGTGGAAAATCCCATCATGGTGGCAGCGCCGCCCACCAGCGACCTCTGACCTCAGATCAGCTGGTCACCTGACTGGTCACCTCCCTGACGGATGAAGCAGGTACGGTGGATGACATCCAGCTACTTCACCTTTCTAACTATAGCTCTGCTGCTTCCCTTCTCTTCACCTCTTCTTTCATCCTTTTTCATAGCTCATCAGCTACTGTCTTCATCAGAGGTGTTGAAGCATTATTACTCCAGCTCCGGCTGAGGTTTCATCCATTATCATATTAAAGGCTTTTTAATGCTTTGCCGCTCTTACGCTGCTGCTGCTGCTCGCTCGATATCGCGGCAGATTCCTGGACCTGATCAAACCTCTCCAGAAAGATGTGCCAGCGTGCCCGAGAAGATCACCGCAATAAATACGTGCGCAGCTCATCACACTTGAGAGCAGCTGAGGCCGACCCGTTCAGTTCAGTCACATGACCACAACTACTGACAGAATACACGCGGCTATTTTCCTCGGCAGGGATTGTTCTGGCCATTATCAGTCAGAGGCTGGAGATTACTGGAGCGCCATGGCGTGAGGGGGGGGTCTACGGCCCCGCGCACACACAGTCACACCTGCAGGCACACACAGCCACAAACGGACCTGCACGCCTTTAGAACTGATCAAAGTTCACAGGGAATGGGCCACAATCCGACGTTTGAGTCCATTTTAGGGAATTTGACATGATTTGCTAGGATAGCAGAATAGACTCGTCGCATCAGGAAAGACCAAGAAAACTCTTCTGTGGATGTGAGCAGGCTGTCATCAACCCCTATTTCTGCACCTCCTTTGATCCTTTCATCTTCTGATCGGAGATCAGGGACGTCATGATGTCTACCAGCTCTTTAAAGGTGAATCAGTGCACATCCCACCTGCTCGTTGCCGACGCTTTTGTCTGCGTAGTACAGCTTGTAAGTGACGATGTCTCCGTTTCCAGTGAGGGGTTTATCCCAGCTCAGAGACACAGAGGTGGGCGCGTTTGACACGGCCTGCAGGTTAGGAGCCGGGCCTGGCACTTGGACTGGAAACAAAAAAAGCACAGAAAAACAAAACCAAATGAAGAACAGATCCGCAAACATCCACCTTCAACAGTTCAGAGGAATCCCATCACAGCAGGAAAGGCAGCAACTCAATTCAGGGTCGTCAGCGACCGATGCCAAACATCCACTCTTGGCTACATCAAAGGTATTCCCTACGCGCGTGAGCGCCGTGGAGACCCATCTGTCCCTTCTAGCCTGGGCTGGCAGCCATGTTGATTTGTTTGGTATTCCCGTGACAAACAACCTGAATATTTTCGCCTCGACAGAACCATCAGTGTTCGTCTTACACTCCACACTCGTTTGCCTCCAGCCTTCATCCAGCTGGCCGTTTAATCGCTCCAGTCAACACAAAGCTAAATTTATTTCTATATTTTCTCTTACGTGACCTTGTCTCGTTACCTAGGAGACTGCAGTTACTGCTCTTTCTACAGTGTTAATCGGCAATTCCAGAGAATGTAGAGCTTTCCTCCCTGTGTTAGAGCACACTGGGTATAAACGTTGCCTGCATGCGACTACGCTGGTTACAGAATAGCTTGTACGAATTAGCTGCAGGCGTAGCTCCCAGCAGGCTGTCATTTGTAAGCATGCAAGGATGCTAGTTTGAGTCTCTTAAATTTGAGCAGGTGCAATAATCAGCCCTCTGAGGAGAGGAGATACAAGCGCTGCTTTCTGTTCACATAGCTGGCACCCTGATGCAGGTCAACAGTTTAAGCTTCAAAACATGAAAACACACACACACACACACACAGGTCTACAACACAAACACAGCCCACCCTCGCTGTTATCCCCATGGGTGGCTGCGCGCCTGCTGGCAGGCTCTGAGGCGTGTGTGTGCGTTTTCTTATTTGTCTGCCCTCCAACCAAGGACACAGGCGGAGAGACGGCAGCTGACCTACTAAAGTGACACCGTCTGAGCGGTGCAGTCGAGTCTGGAGGTGGGGGATCAACCCAGAAAGCTGGGGAACCCCCTCAGAAGCATTAGCAAAAGTGGCTGAAACACACCACAACAAAGCGTAGAACCACCTAGTTGGTTCCAGGATGGTCGTGTGCCAAGTAAAATACATTTTGTGCAGCTTTTTAGTACAGACAAAAACAAAACAGGAACACTTATTGACATTTCAACTCAGGAAGGCACAGCTCAAAGACACACACACACACACCCCCCCGAACACACACAAACGGCAGGCTTATAGTAGATGTCAGGGATTTAACAAGACGTGACTTATAAGAGGGAGATGCTGCTCTTCTCTAATGTTGGGTGGTCTGACTTAAAACCCAGCATTAAACAGCCTCCTGTGTGTGTGTGTGTGTGTGTGTGTGTGTGTGTGTGTGTGTGTGTGTGTGTGTGTGTGTGTGTGTGTGGAGGGCAGAGGTAGGAGGGTGATCCAGTATTTGAAGTGAGCTGTGCGAGTGAATATTTGCTTGTGCGGTTGTGTATTTGCAGACTGTGTGTGTGTATTTGCAGAGTGCGGGTGTGTCATGTGCTTCTTTCAAGCGCATCCTGTTTGCCCCACTGTGCTGCCCTCTGCATGTTTCCAACACACTGGCTGGAGCTCGCCTTGATGTGTGCATCCTGTTTACCGAGCGCCTTCAAACGAGCGTCTGTGCGTGTGCGTCCGTACCTTCAGCCTGGGTGGCCACTCTCGCTGCTGCCGAACTCTCTCCCTGGCCGTGGCTGTTGTGGGCAACGACCCTGAAGCGGTACTTGGTGTCTGGCATCAGGTTCTGGATGGTGACTTGCATCTCTCCGGGGCGGCTGGTATTCACTACTCGCTCTCTGATGTGGACACACAGGTTGGGAGGAAATCTCAGCTTAAAAGAGTGAGTGTACTGAGCATCATCTGGACGCTAGCTCACGGTTTACAGTGATGATTCTCAAGAAAAGATGGCACACACACTCACACACTGAGCATCTAACTCATGATAAGCCTGTTAGGCCTGCAGGTAGCTGGAGAAAGTGGGTAATATATGTAATGTAATATATATATATATATATAGTGGTTTTATTTCTATTTTGAGCTCCAGCAGAGTATACCATTTCTGTAAGAGGATGCTTCTGAAAATAGCCTGGAACGGGTTTACTTTGAAATGATAAAAATGCTGAAGATGTGAAGAATTCTCATGCTTCTTTGTTTAGCTCAAACAACAAAATGCACACACGAGAAGTTGCAGCCTACGTTCGGCGTTTTCCTTTGTTCTTTAAAGGTGATCATTTGAGAAAGAAGTGTTTTAATTAAAAACACTTAATGGAAGGCTAACTGCTCTGACCAGAAGCTCTCAGAGTGGTCGTCTAGAGGGATCTCTGCCTGCAGGGGCCCTGCAGATGTGCACCAGCGCCCTCCTGGCAGAGCTGCGGTGCAGCTCGGTCTGTCTACCTGCTGGTGCCCTCCTGGCTGTAGAACACAGAGTAGGTTAATTCATCTCCGTGAGGCTCCGCCGGCGGCCGCCAGGTCAGCTTGATGAACCGGGTGGAGACCAGCGAAGCCACGACGTCCCTGGGGCCAGAGGGGGTGGGCCCCGCTGTGTTGGCTACGCCTCCGGAGCCTGGCGTTACATGGTCAGCAGTGTTAGGAGTCAGTGAGGGGAGGGGGGGTGCGGGGAGGGCTACGTCTTTGGGTGGGGAGGAAGAGAGAAGGAGGAAGGAGGGTGGGATTGGGAGATGGGGGCACAGGGTGGAGGGGGTGGGGGCAGAGGAGCAGTGGAAGCAGGCAGAGGTGTCCAGGATGAGGAGAGGAGTTGAAATGGAAATGACAGTGAAACGAAAGAAAGGCAGGAAACAAAAAAAAGAGGAAAAAACAAAATAACAACAACGTAACAAAAAAGACTTTTGGTGTGACAAGAAACCACAGAAATAAAACACTCCTACTACAATCACAGAGCCGACAGGAGCACGATACAAGGGTGGGGGGGACTACACATGCACATCTACACACAGCTGTCTGCTGCTGGGGGAGCGACACACCGCCACACAGATCCACATCTCCACAGACAGTCTTCCTGCCAATCATCGCTGACTGGAACGATTGGTCTGCACTTCTGTGACATCTTAATCACCAAAGGTGGGCGGCTTGTGATGGGAAAGGGAGGGTTGCTTTGACAAAAAACACCTTTTGTTGTCTAAAATGCACACAAGAAAACTGTCCGTGTGTTGGGGATTAAACACATAACAGCAGACTGTTTCAACACGCCGGTGAGTCCCCAGTGTCGGCTCTCTGAAACACACCAGATGGTGACTTTTTGTGTTTTTTAATAAATCCATTACAGTACACAGCCCAGCCACAGGAATGTTGTCTTTTTTTTTTTTTCTTTCTTTCTGCCTCTTTATTTTTTGGACAAACAGTCTGCGGTCAAATGGAGGAGAGCTGCTTTCCACTTGCTGGCAAAGTGAGTGCAAGCAAACCGTGTGGAAAAGATGACAGCATGGGTGACATTTCCATTTGCTGGCACGTCAGGGAAAAAAAAAACGACCCGATGGCAGAGCTGCAATATGTCTGTACTGCCGTCTGGGTGTGTGTGCGTGTGTGTGAATTACTGGAGAGAGTCAAACTAGCACGTCACTGCTGCTGCTGCTGGAACCTAGGTCAGCTGACCTAGCAATAGCATCTCTGTGCTAACGTTGCAGCGTTCAGTGGAAGACGAAGAGGAAGAGAAGAGATGGAAGTTGGTCTGGTGATGAGCAGAGAGGCCGGAGCAAAGCCCTGAGGCACTTTGTTCTCACTTAGTCTGCTTTTGTGCTCTTTCCAGGGGCTGAGCCACAACTTATAAAGCAGAGATTTATGACGTCTCAGCTCAGCCTCGTTTTTAGATCCTGGTGGTCGAGGCCTGTTGGACCGAGAGAGAAGATTAAAACCAGATTTTGTGTTCTTCCCTTGTCATATTAGGTCAATATGTTCTCTGTTGCAGTGAATTTAAAGAAAATCTTCTGCTTCTTCTGCGCAGACTGGTCCCAAACAACACCTGCTGAAGATGGCAGCACCTGTATCACCGGCTTCACCTCAATTACCCTTCACACCCTTCCTTTGGTGGTGTCTGCCATGTTTCTGAAGCCACTCCCGACAGAATCGTCAACATTTCGCCTCGTGGTCGTTGTTAATCGCTCCGTGGCCGATCTGAGCGTTTGTTCCTGCGCAGGAACCCAGATAAGCAGCAGCATGTTTCTTTCTTTTCAAGCAAATGAGGAACAACGTGCTTTAGAGTAATAAATTATCTCGAAATCAGTTTCGGGGCGAGCAAAGAGACACAGTGAAGCCTGGAGAGATCTGCTCAGTGGTGGAGGAGAAGGAAGTGGAGGAGAGATAAAAGCTTTAGGTGTTTCCATCGTCAGGCAGCTTGCCTGCTGCAGATAGCTGACAGGCTGCTCAGCTTTCGTCTTTCTCACAATCTGTCTGGCCCACGCATGTCTGGAATTGTTAACATTAAGGAGGTATCGGCCTCCCACTTCCACTGCCAGGCTCTATTCATAGCTGATTAATAGTGCCATTAGTCTCTGTGCCAGAGGTAATGAATGGCTGGCATTAAGTCTTAACGAGGAAGGTTACTCCACATCTGCATAATAAATCTGGGTATGCGATACACAAAACAGTCCAGACAGAGACGCATAGGGAAGGCATCCATCTTCCTCTGTGAAAGCAACCGGAGAAGCACCAGGGTCCCGGTGAAAGACATGCAACCTTCTGCTGCACCTCCACAATCCTCACACAGGGCAGCTCCAGCGGCGCCAGCAGGGCTGGCTTTGGTTTTTTTTTAATTATTATTTGTATGCAGATAGAAGAGGGCTTGAATCAGCTGAACGCTGATATCTGCCTGAAGAATCCACAGCAGCGATTAGCTTTTAGGGAGGAATTCAGCAGGCCAGGCCAGACTCTGAGAGGGTCCGAGTCTGCAGCACAAAGCTGATGGACATTCCTGACTTTTGCAGACAGAGCAAGAATGAAGGAGCGTCCAGTATGACACATGGGTGGATGCTGCGTGGCCTCAGCTCGCCATGGAGTTCAGATAAGAACATGAACAATCGTGAAAGGACCCCAGCATCATACACCATCAGCGTTTGGGACGACCACGGCTCCTTAGAGTAACAAGAAGCAGCTTCTGCCTCAGCCTTCCTCCCAGAGGAGACGAGAAAGGCTGACAGCTCCCGACGTACGAGCCTCTTATTGCAGCATCCACAGTCAAAAAGAGAAGGAGGGATGAGCGAGCGCAGCAAACGGGCTGACCCAGCACAGCTTTGTTTTCTCCTGGTTTATCATAGCTACAATTTCCAAAAAAATAATCACATTTCAACACTCATACTGCAGCGTAAGCAATGCAACAAATAAAAGCAATTTGAAAGCAATAAGACCCAGACAAATTCATCCACAGCTAAAAACGCGCGACACTTGATAGATACACCCTGAGACCGGTGAAAACGATCAGAAAATAAAAGACCAATGCAGTGTCAACTTAAACCAGACCTAAAATCGAAGGTGTTCTTCATCACAGATATAAGAAATGATCAAGATGTAGTATTTCTGTTTCAAATATCAAATGGCTTCTTCTTTCCGGGCTCTATATCTCATTTTCTAGGTTATGTTTGCTGTGATCAGACATAAAAGTGTGAAAATATGGAGCAGGACCCTGGAGAGAAAGAGGCTTTTAGTAATTAAATCTGTGACAAACAGCAAAATGAGTGAATTTTCTCCTCATCAATTCTTGATCAACTAAAATGTTTGGATGTTAGAGGCTGATGGGACACGTCAAACCCAAGCAGTGAAGAGAGGTGAGGACGCCAACGGCCCTGAATATAAAACAATAGCTTCTCCGCCCCTGAAAGCGCCACAAACGCGATGAAATGATAATCTGGAGTGGCTCAGATCCCTGGATGCCGCCTGGGGATGGAGCAGTCTGGACTTCCAGGGCCACGTTCTTTATCAGCAGGCCGATGTCTGCTGAGGCATGAGCATGATGTTGTTTATCCAGCAGGGGAAAAAGCGGCCCTTTGAAGGCCTGCAGCAAATTCCTCTTAAATGGCAGTTTGTTCAATTTCCCATTAATCTTGCTTTTCGGATCCAAAACCAACATTCTTAAATTCCCCACACGCCTACGTAAACAAGTCGAAGGGGTATGCTGGGGAAGGGGTGCTGCTACGCCTGTGTTTGCATCCACTCTTGCCCCTCTAGCAAAACGCTTTCTGGTGATTTGAGTTTAATAAAACCTGGCAATCCCTGGTCTGGCTTCTCAGAATAAACACTGAGCAGAGGGAGCTGTGTGTGTGGAGGGAACTGTGGTAAAAGCAGCCACGGAGTTTCTACTGAGACTTAAAGACCCAGAGGAATCCCACATCTCAAACACCTTAAATAACACCAGCTCGCTCTAGAAATGAAAACGGTAATTGAGTTCAGTTTCCTTCCCCTCCACATCTGTGTGTTATACAATGTAAACACCCCTTCCGGCTGCATGTGTTCCCGCTTCCCACTGACAACTCATATGCATCGCACGCTGGCTAGCGCAGCTAGGAGCTGCATTGGCGGTGCCTCCTGGGCTGCCTTTCAAGCCGATGAAAACAGCCAGTGGTGGAGCCTTCAGCCACCGACGCTCTGGCCTGGAAACCAGCCTTCCCCCGGCCTTTCTATGACTGTACTCTGGAGGTACGAGAACAAAACGTAACCTTTCCGAGGGTAACAAAGCCGGCCTCCGATGGGATAACTGATTCCACTGAAAGCTGACTGTGACACATGTCTGCGTTTGTGGACTTCCAACTACGCTGGAAAAGCAGCAGCCAGACTGAGAAGGTCAAACCATGTGACTGCAGACCAGGAAGCAGCCGCACACCCCTTGGGAGACCTGCTAACAAACAATCCAGCTTATGGAAGCAGGCACTAATAACGCGGCCTGTGCTGCTCCATCCCACTGTGAAGCTCCTGCAGCTCGCTAGCGAGCAGCAGGAAGCCCTCAGCCCCGGTGTTCCTCCCTCTTTTACTTTTAGCTAATGGAACCTGGGAGGCTCAGTAGGTATCAGGGGTGGCTGCTAAAATAGGAGATAAAAGCTCCACCTTGGTGGAGCAGCTCAAAGGGGTCGAACGCCCGCAGCTACGGCGAGGGTGGGAAGGTTTGTTTTGCAGTGTGGGCCTGCACCCAGAGGACGGACCGAGCGAACGAGATCCAAAACATCAGGATAGCATCCTGGAAGTGTGAGTTGGAGCGCATGGGTGTTACACGTTAAATAAGCAGAGCAGGAATGGAATCAGGAAAAAGCAGAGTTAAAAACAGCTGTGGAGGACAAGAACCACCTTAAAATCTGCACCGGCGGGGCTTCGGGAGGCTATTTTCATACTTCTCTGCACAACAGGAGCACGCGGAATATTTTTCACTTTTCTCTTAGTCGCCAGAGCATTTATAAAGGAGCCAAAGGCTTTGGCCACGCTCGAGTAAGCGGAGCTCAGCCTGCGCTGGGAGCGCACGCTCGTGTAGCTCCACCTTCAACGCCCGCCGCCACACAAACCGTTTGCTGCAGCACATTTCAGCTCCTCGCCGCCAATTTTTGCCACCATTCTTGTGAGCCAAATTCACCAACGCTAACGTGCGCGTGTGCACAGACGTCTCAGCGCGGGGCCCTTTTATCAAGATGCTGAGCGCACATTCAGGAGCCGCAGATTTGAATTTCAATCTCTTTTGCTGAGGGGCAAACTTGTCGGGATGTAATGCGATTAACATATGTTTAATATTCATCTTCAAAAGCTGCTGATTTGTTTTTTTCAATCAGACATTTGTTAATATGACCTGAATACTTTCAATTAGCCAGAATTAGAAGATTTGGTTAACAGCAAATGACACCAGAGCAGTCCAGATGCGATCATTGTGCGACGGCTCCTGCTGCAGATATGTTCTGTTTTTTAACTGAAGGGGATAAACCATGTTTTGCAATTTTAGGACAGAATAAAAATTGATTAGCTCATGCTTGCTGACATATGTTAGGTATTATTATTATTTTGCTGGACGATCGAGGGCAAGCTACATCAGCTCTCTCACAGCCCATTTTCCTTCTGCTGACACGAGCTTGCACACTCTGTGTTTCGGTGTGACCCGGCAGCATATGTGGTGCTGTTCAACAGCCGCGTTTGATATTTTCACACTGCTGTCAATGCAGAGCCCCCCCGCCCGCCTCCAACCGCACTGTGACACGTTCGCACGCTCACAGCATTACCCCCTGGCTCCTGCTGGCCCGGCCGTGACCCCGTTGGCACGTGATGGAGCGCACCGTATTCCCTGGAGTGGGCCGGGGCTGTTATTTGCTGTGGGTGCCGTCTGGCTGCAGGGAGGCGCCTTTTAGCAGCCTATTCTCACCTCCTGATTTGAACAGGGAATCAGGGCGACGCTGCGCTGTGCGGACAGTCTGCTGCGAACATGCTTTTAATCTTGTTTTTAGTGCTCATCCGGCTGGAACCCAACTGAAACTCTCTGCCTTTGTTGGTTAAGAATGTTCCAGTTACATTTTATATCACACAAATTCATATTAAAGATTTTTCGTCCTCTCCAGCAGCAGCGATGCCATGCCTCACAATGACAGCGTCACCGCTTTAAAGTTATTGTCTTTATCTTTCTCGTCAATATAAACTCCAGCGTGTCCTGATTTGTAACAGTCTGCGACGACAATATAACATCAAGGTATATTTTTGCTTAAAACCCTCTCTGCTTTTCTGTCTTCACGCAGTAACAACAACGGATCTGGGCGGCGGCGTTCACCATCTCTAGAGCTTCGCCGGTGCAGCAGGAAATCATTACTGTCTGGATGAAAGGATACGCTACAGACGTCTTGCAAATATCATCTGTTTAGCTCTGTTAAGCTTGGCTACAGCGTTTTGGACATAAACATGAGGAGGAGCTTGTTCTTGTTCATGCCGGTTAGCACATTAGCACAATGGCTTCTGGAGAGCGCCATCCGTCACAGCGCTCTCCTCCGGCTGACTCTCCACTTTATACTCATCTGCAGCAGCTCTGGTCTATTACTTTGCATATTTCACATGGGGGCCTTCCTGTTTCAGTCAGCTGATATCGTTTTGCTGTGAATTTTGTGAAGCTTTTTAAAATCGCGTTTCAATAAGAAGTCAGTAAATGCCTCCTTTATTCACACGCTCGATTTACTCTTTTACCACCTTATGAAGCTTTAACATTATCCGAACCATTCTACGTTTTCTTCTGGCAACGTCCTCAGATGCTTTACAAACTGGGTTGTCTGGACCTTTTCGAGGCATTCAGCGTTCTAGCCCGGATCAAAGTAGGACCGGTGCTCAAATCTACGGCAATTAATTAACTAATAAAGTAACAATATGTCCAGCCAGGGACACGGCCGCAGCTTCAGGGATGAGTTAATACTCCCAGAACTCCCGACTGCTGCAGTCATAAATAGAGAAGGTGATGGTAGGAGCCACAGCACGCAAGCAGGCTGCTCCATCTCTCAGAGGGGAAGCGGTACCTTTGATGGGGGGAGGAGGAGGAGGACAGGAATCTTCCGTTAGCTGCCACAGGTCAGAGAGGAGGGGAGGGAAAACTAATGGCAGCATGGGTGGATAAAGGAGAAGATGAAGGGTGACAAGCAGGTCCAGAGGTAGATGGAGGAAAGCAGGAGGGAAGGGATGAAAGAGATGGAGGAGAGGGAAGGAATGAGGAGCGCTCACCGAACCAACGCTTATTTGGCTTTAATTATTGCTTGAACGCACATTTGCATCAGAAGTAATGTTTCATCTCTCTTTTACCATAAAAAGACAGGAGTACTCATAAAAAGGACAAGAAGAGTGGAGACACGGGCGGCAGCTACAGGCTGACTTCTGCGCTTTGTTGCATTGCTTAAACTAAAACTGCTACATCCTGCTGCTAAATATCCACATCTTATTATTTATTTCCACGTGCCACTGTGTGATACATCAAAGTCTGCCCATCGGACCGCGCTGTGAGCGCGCGGGTCACAGATGTCAGCTGTAAATCAACAAACAGCACATTTTTATATCCAAGCTTAACATGAAGCTACGACAGTATCAGTCATGTGAAAAATCCTGAAACAGCCGACTGTCTGCTGCCTGTGACCTCCCTGACAGCCACTCTGACCTCTACAAGGTGAAGCAGCACCGTCAGGACTGCCAGCAGGACTGATCGGAAAAAACGTCATCACAGCGTCAATTTATTGCATGAACCGTGCTAGCATGCTTTAAAAAAAACACAGGTCTGAATGTGGAGCTTTTCCAAGGCCCATTAAGAGGCTTTTACTTAGCCTGCAATACACTCAATTATGTCCCCTAGAGGTCCACCTTTGGCAACTGTTCTCCTGTTTACGCACATCTGTTTGCAACTAGAAAACCCATTGTAAATGGTTTTGGAATGTCCAGGGAAAGCGCTCTAGATGATAATCTCTGGTCTTATTTCCATTTGACCCCAAAACAATCTGGTTCACAAGAATTTTAAAGAAATGTCAAACAAAGTTGCGTTACAGCGAAAAGTTGCATTTTATATCAGTGAAGGAGGTAACAAATTAAATGTATTCTAAATAGTTTCATGGAGTTTTTTTTTGGTTTCTGCTGTATGATTTTAAACGGGTGCTCTCAAACACCCTCTGATTAACACGTGAGGCTACCTCGGCAAAATGCTAAAAGCTAAAACGCTAATGGTGAATTCACCATTTACTTCACAAACTAGCGCTCCTTTCATCGCCGTCTCACAATAGCTGCTGACCTTTATCCCTTTAAAAGCCCACAAGTGGAGACCAATCAGTGGTCCTACATGCTAACTGCAGCTGGCACGTCAGGACGCAAAGATTATGGGCGCTAATGAAAACCACAGCTGGCCGGGGCTTGAGGTGCAGCTCACCCCGGTGGATTCCCCTGACAAGTTCATTTCTGAGGAAAGGTTCTGGCGCATCTCACCCCGGCCACACAGACAAGGTCTGTCCTGGCCCAGTTTCAGCATGATCCAGTCTGGGCAGGTGTGTGTTCCGCACCCGACTCTGGCCGTGCACGCAAAGGCACCAAAGAGCCAGAGGGGCGCGTACGTGTCAGAAAATGGCCTGAAATGCAGATAAAGACATCCAGCTGTGAGAGGGTGGCTGCAAACGGGGAATATTCAAAGCAGAACAATTAACACAAAGGCCAGCGTGCAGGATTATTAGAGAGAGCAGGTGGCTGCCAAAGACGAGGCGAGAAAAGCCAGAGGTAAGAAAGCGAGGCGACAGATGGCGGGAGAATTCAACGTGTCCATACTGATGAGGACAGACGGACAGAAAGAAGGACGCGACGGGAGAGACGCAGAGGAGCCAGAGACACCGCGATAGGCGGCGCCTTAAAGATCAAATCAATCAACTAAAATATTACTGCATCCATCATTTCAAACTGGTGGTAGCCAGGCAACAGGACGTTTTTGAATTAGGACTGAAGACGTGAAAAGGTGATACAGCAGAAACGATCTTTGATACGATGCATCGAGGGAAGATTAATTTAGTCAAAGCTGCGCCCAGGGCGGACCCCCTGTGCAAGGTCAGCTGCTCAGTCACTCTCTCAGACAAATGAAAATAAACCCAAAAAGCGCCTGCGTCTCCTCTCAGTGGTGTCAAAGACAAACACACAACAAGCTGCAGGCTATCATTATTTCTGACACTCTGTCCTCCGACCAGAGCGTCACACAGCTGGGGAGCCACCGGCTGCATGCGTCTGTGCTAATACATTAGCCACCTGCCCCACGCCACTGTTCACCCTTGAATAAACCAGGGGACTCGAAAAAAAGACAACGTCGCTCTCCGTGCTTTCAGCGCTGCTAGATTTTCATCCTTTCCGTTGGATTTCAATTGTTTTTCTGGCTCTTGTGACCGCCTTCCGAGTCATGTTGTTTTCCTCCCGACTTGGTTATAAAGAGATTATTATGACTGAGCAAATGAGCTCGTCTCAACTGAATCACAATCTATTTAGCGACCAGGTGTAATGAAGCAAAAAACACCTGAGTAACTACAACCGGAACGTGTTTCCCTCCACATTCGGTGGAGATTTAAGGCACATTCAGGTGCTCGGAGCCATTTTTCTCTGCGTCTGTGTCTGCCGTTGTGTGCTCTCAGCTGCTCCTCTTTGAGAATTAGCGTAGAAAACCAGTAGAAAAACAAATGTAAGACATGAAAGGCTACGGCGCAGCTTTCCAGGGCATTTCACTTTGCCAGCATGTTTGTCAGTGTTTAAGCAGAACTCCCCGTTAAGACGGCCTTCACGCGTCTGAGGCTGCATCAAAGCCAAGGCGCCGTTTGATGCAGGTTTCCCAAACTCTTCACAACATTTCTGGATTGGACTGTGTGAACCCGACACAACTCTGCTCCCTCCGACTCACCGCTGCTTTAACAAGATTCTAGTGCTCTCCTTTCACTGTTCACTTCACACACTCGGGGACTATTTGCACTTTCACTGATGTGCACAGCCTTCACAGTCCTTCAAAGAGTTGAAAATTAAGCCAAACATAAAGAGAGCGGAGGATTGGTCCTCTTACAAGCTGTTGTTCAAAGACATTTCCAAAAGCCCGAACATTCGCTTCACTTGGAGGCAGAAAATGACTTTTTTTCCCCCCTTTTTTTGAACACTTAACCACTCCAGCGCATAAATCTGTGTTACAAACTGAAATTATCATGTCTGAACAAACTCAGAAATGGGTAATTTCTAAGGTGTCAATTATTGTCAGACGTTAACCGTTTAATCACACGAGCAATTTAGCGTTGTTTTGCTACACTTCTCTAGCAGGAGATGGACTGATCCAGTCCCACATCTCCTCTGGAAAGCAGCGGGTGCTCTGCTGATGGCGTACCGTGATCCAGGATGATGAGCTGAGCGCTGGACTGGATGTTGCCCGCATCATTTTCTGCAAGACACTGGTAGAATCCCTCGTCGGACTTGACCAGGCCCAGAACCTGCAGGTTGTGCTCCTTCTACCAAACACACAGGAGCAGAAAGCGTCAGTTCAACAACAAGGCATCCATGTACTGCACAGACGGGAAGGACTGCTTTACCACGCGGAGCCGTCTGAACCGTGAGCTCAGGCAGAAGATTCGTAAACTTACAATGATCTTAAAGTAGTCGCTGGGGATCACGGCGTCTCCGTTCTTGACCCACTTGACCGAGGGAGCCGGCGACCCCGCGACCTCGCACTCAAAGACGATGTCCATGGACTCGCGGGCATAAATGTTGGCGGGCCGCCTCACAAACCGGGGAGGAACTGTGGAATCCAGAGGAAAGCGCTGAGTGGAGCGGAGGTTAATAACAACACAAAAACAGGCACACTGGAAGCTGGTAACGAGAGAGTACACAAATGAGACATCAAACTTCACTATTTAGGTCTTTGGCGAGGACCAACTCAAAACTTGCCCTGCGTAAATGCTGTTATCTGAGTATTGACTACCTCCACAAGGCAACAGGCTGATCAGCTGAAAGAGAGGTTAATCCCAGTGGAAAACCACAGCTGCTTTGGTGGCGAGCATGCTCCTCTACCTGGCCTGAGTGCTGGCAGATCTGCCCTCATCCTGGTAACGAGGCTAAGACAGAAGTTACTTGATCTGCCGGGCTGATACGGCACCTCATCAATCTGTCCTGGAACAAGGTCAGCGGGAGCGCAGGCCCCGGCCCCGGCCCCGGCCTCTGGCTGTAATTGGACTGCATGTGTACGCGAGGAGGGATGCAGCAACAGAGTGTGTGTGTGTGTGTGTGTGTGTGTGTGTGAGATTATTATGCTGAGCCTCCGCTGCCTCCATGCAGTCTCTGATAAACGACAACCTCGCGAACCTCGGTTTAAATGGCTGCATTGTCTGCGCGCCGCAGTGTGTCAAGCCTCCGCCCACAGCCTGGCGGCCACTGCGATAGCTGGTTATTAGGCTCTATTTTGTGGCCATTCACAGTGGCTGATGGGATATTAGCAGCAGTGGGTGGATGTGGTTCTCTTCTGGCTTTATTCAACAAAGGCCCAGGTTGTGAGGTCAAAGCATGCTTGACGACGCTGTGGCTAATTGAGCGGATTCGGACCTTTTTTTGGTGCAGCAGAGCCTTCCTCAGGTTGCCTGACGAGAATCACCACTCCTCCAGTGGATCTGAAGGCACACGCCAGATTGAAATGAGGACGCTTGGTGTCTGTAGACTCGGCATGGCTGTCAAGGTAGTGCTGAGAGTGTGTGTGTGTGTGTGCGTGTGTGTGTGTGCGCTGCCTGCAGGATGTGATGAATAATGGGGGTTTTCAGTGTCTTCTGGATATTTGCTACTGGGAGCCGTGCAGCAGCGGCAGGCGGATTCTGTGCTTGACTTTGGTGTGTCAGGAATGACACGGCTGTGTGGGAGTGAGTGTGTGTATCCGACATAAAAAGGATTCAAATGTGTCTGGGACTTATCCCGTCACGACTGCCGCATGTACCATTTCATATGGATGGAGTCTCTTTAAATAACACGAGCTGAGCCCCTTCAGAAACACGTAAACATGTTTGTGCACATCCAGGCAACGTTGCTGGCGTTAATATAAGCTTATACACGTGCACGTATAACCTCCTGGTGAGTGTCTCTGGTGACTCTCTTTATCTCTAATTCTGCATTTACCTGGCTGAGCCCTCCCCCAAAAACACTCTTAACCTTCCATAGCTGAGTCCATCTCTTCATCCTTAAGCACCCCCTCCCTCCATCTACTGAGGCAGACCTGCACCATTTTGTCTAAATGGAGTTCAGACATGTGGAACCTGCTGGACTCTGCAAAGAGAGAAAAAAAAACCTAAATAAACCAATCTGGACTGGGCGGGGGGAACGTTCAGGAATCATGGGAGCGTGACGTGCAGGGTTGTGGGCATGTGGAGGGGCCACGCCGAAAACAAGTATGATGACCTTCTGTAATTGTCTGTTTACAGCTGAGGGCAGGAATATGCAAATGAGAGCTATCATGAAGCCTTCTGACAGAAATGCACACCTCCGACGGGCTGAACGTCACAGCTGAGCGGAAAAGCAGAGACAGCACACAACCCGAGAAGCTCTCGTTGAAAGGAGAGAGATAGGAGAAGAGCAAGAAGAGCTGAAGGAATGCTGCTGCTGCTGGAATCATCTCTTTAGCCCCCAGCTCAGTAAAGAGGCTTTAAAACAGACTTGCACCGACTCCAGCGAACGGCTAAAAGGGGGCCACAGAAAGGTCATGTGTTTGTGGTACCCTGGGCTTGTTTAAACAAAAGCCCGATGGATGGAGGAGGGATTCAGAGACGATTACTCAAAGCTCTACTGGTATGCGGGAATTAAGTGTAGAGACACACACTGCGAGGGGACGGTCTAACGTGCATCTACTGGTGCTGATAACAATGCTGAAACAGTAAAAGTCAAACTGCTGAAAAAACAAGCTGCTCCGCTTGTTCTTCTGCCTTGGTGGTACGAACGTCACCAATCTGTGAACAACTAATGAGAAACTTGTGACAAGCCAGGTATTAAAGACATGGTCCTGCAAAGTGAGCATGGCGGGAGCCCAGCTGGCTTTCTAACTTCATCAACAGCTCGCTGGGAGTCGAGTTTCCTCTGAGGGAGAGCAGGGCCCAAACTGCACTAATAACCCATACTGCTCTCCCAAAGATAAGAGCTTTACTCTTAATCCCGGCTAAAACAAACAGCCTCAGCAGCAAGGCAAGAAAATGCTGGCCGCTTGCTGGAGAACAGAAAGTCAGGGGGCAGCATCGCAGCAACACAATGATTGGCGAATTTCTACCAGCAGTGAAAACAAAAGTCTGAAACCAGCCGGGTTTGGTAGCAAAGGCCTCCTCACCTGCAGTCCTGGTTACGCTATTAAATGAGTCATCGCTAGAAACCAAGACTAAACCTACATGCAGACGCTTTCCTGACGCAAGTGTGTCATGTTCATTCCAGCCAGACAACAGACCAGAACCATCCAAGGCCACAGAGATGGAAAAAGAAAAGAGTGGCTGCTTCATTAACAGCAGAGTGGAAAGTTTCTTTTTATTTGTCTGTCTGGGAATAACTTAGCCCGTGACAGCGGACGGGAAACAGGAAGATGGCGTGCCACAGCGAAAACACGCTAAAATATCCACCAGATCACATCGCACTCCTTTCAGCTCCTGTATCACTTCCTATTAGCTGGAAAACAAATTCATTAGCCCTCTAAACTGATATGGAATAGAACCATATTCGGTTCTTTATTTGTCTGGACAAAAGGCTGCACCGGGAACAGGGTTCTGCATCTGAATGTGTTTTACAACCGTGCCTTTTATTGCTGCGTTCCTGGAAATGCCAGCACAATTCTAGCATAGCTGAGGTTTTGTATGTTTTTATAATAAGGTGGAGAAGAAGAACGCCTCTCTGGGGCTGTAAAGATTCTGCAGCCCAATGGAAAGAAATGGACCATTAAGAGAAGGCGGGAATCTGCTGTATGCAAGCGCATGGAAAGAACACGGCGATGACGCCAGGCCGTGACAGATGAGGGCTCCCGACTGCGAGTCCGTAAAACTGGAAACACGCGCCATTGTGGAGAACCTATTTCAGTTGTGTAAACACACACATGCAGGGTCAGGGTTCGGCTGGTGCCCGAGTCATCCTAGACCTTAATCGAAAGCTGCTGCCTCCTTTGGCCTCATTTCTCCACTTGGCTGCGTCAGACGCAAGCGGAGGCGTGGAAGCTGTTAAATGTTACTGTTAAATCTAGCGTCGTCTCCTGCAGGAGAGCAGCTTTGCAGCTCAGCTCGTTGGCATTCCAGATTGGACTTGTCCACAAAAATAAAGCCTCAAGTCCTCTTTATCTTACTGGCATTTGTGAATTTCATCAAAAGATAGGCTACATACGCGGCAGCTCACCCAGAAACATTACTTATTTTTGACAGTTGCTGACAGAATCTCTCCTAAAATTATTCTGGATCGATTTCTCTTTACAAAAAAAAAAAAAAAAAAGAAAATCTTGTTTTGTTTGTAGACCGATGAAATCATGTTTATTTGTTGTGACGGGATGTGACAGCGTCAAGCCGGCAGAACTTTGTCATTAGTGCAGCGGAAATTTTAATTTGCATCTCTGATGAACCTCAGAAATGACATGGATGCTTTCGGAAAGCAGCCGCAAAGGTTCTCAGCAGCTGAGACGCCAGCACGAAAGCCTGGAGTCTTTCAACAATTCTCTCCATAAATGTCCACATTCTGAGGCAGATATCCGACCGAACCAAGGTTCTGTTAGCTCGTGCAGATGCAGGCAGGACAAACTCACCACGGCGGCAAGCGAACCCTCTAATATCCTAAAAGCACAGACCTGCTGTAGCACCTGTTACAGCCTCGTGCACCCTCGTGGCAGAGATGTGCGCCCTCGCGGACCCTCAGATGTCTCCGTGGAAGCGCTTCGAACACCAGCCCGAGCGCCTGCGTGGCTTCGCCAACACAAGCTGCTCCGTCTCCTCCCAAAGCCGGTAAGAGTGGAATTTGTGCTTCTCAAGAGGCCCGGAGGTGTTTGAGGAGGCACTCACAGGACACACCCGCTACACATTCATAACACAGAGCAGAACTTCTTTTTTCCTGACTTCCGGAGGGAATCGGTTGACCTTTCCAGTGTCAAATCTGTTCACGAGGGAGCCAGTCAATGCAGCAATCTGCTTCTTGGTGAATGTGAATAAGGCAGATGTAATTAGACGCCTGGGATGGGATCTAATCCAAGTGTTTTCATTAGATTACAGTGACTTATGTCTTTCAACAGTTTTCAGAGGCGGCCGATCAATGCGCGGTCTGGTCTCGTCACGCCGGAGGTGGAGGCTGACAGGAGTCGGGTCAGGGACGCGGGGGAGTTCAGCGAGGCGGACCTGAAGACCGTCAGATGTCCTCGTGCGACCTGATCCGATTTTCCATTACTGTCTCCTCTAATCACAGCGAGCGTGGGGAAATGATGAAAGGACAGATGAAGGGATGGGGGGAAGGCTGGAGTCACAACACAACATGGATGTGTGTGACATGCAGTCAGGTTGGGGAGCGAGCCTCAGGGCGTCTCTGCGCATTCTCAGCTGATCTCGCTGCAAACCCCGCTGATGTGCTTCACCTGGGAGGGGGCTGACATGTTTGCATTCATGTGGTGTGTTTTATCCTCAAAACGGTCTGACAACAGCAATTACTAAACCCCCACTGTGGGTGTGTCTGACATCACGTCAGCCAGAATTCTCTTTTATGTTTCTTACTGGTGCGGCGGCATCGACTGAACTAATGAGATGATTGATACGCTCAAAGACATTATTACTGCCGAACGCACCGTTTTGTTGATGTGAAAAATAAGCAGACCAAAAAAACTCTAATCTCTGTGTGGGACTCCTGGTCACAGGACTTTCTGTGGATATTTGCACAAGACATTTGCTTTAACGGTTCTTTCATGCCAAGCTGGGATGTAAAGACTAGTCAGTAATCACTTGAAGAAAAGCAGATGTTAAGAATAAAATAAAATAGAATAAAACTAACGAAACTGGAGCTGCATGAAGGCAGCTCAAACACAAGTGTTGAATATTTGGTCTCTATTGACTTTGCATCAATGGCGTTTGGACAGAAATTGAAAGACGCCCTGCAGGGAGCGGTTCGACTGCCGAGCTGTGCATTATTTATTCCTGCATGAGGCGAGGTTGTGTGACAACGCTGCCAACAGTTTATATCTACAAAAGCACATCAAGCATGGAAACTCCACAGCAGACTGAAAGGCTTTGTTATGGCTAAAGCCTCATTTTCATCCTGAACCTGTTCAGGTTCTTCATTCGTCTGCCTCTCAGGCTTGAACCTGGCCCCCGCTTGCAGGTACCTTGAACGGTGAGTTGGGCCTGCGCCTCGATGGTGCTGTTAGCGTTGTCCGCCATGCAGGTGTAGACGCCGGCGTCCTCCTCAGTCAGATTGGAGATCTGGAGACTGGCTCCTCCCACAACCTCGACACGACCCTCGCTGGAAACCGGGACAGAAAATGAGTTAATACGTGCCCTGGGACGCGTCAAAATAACACACGAAGGCAGCGCGGCTCATTTCTGCTCGGTTCACCGAGCAGGTACAGGCAGCAGCTTCTGGGACTAACCTCTGGTTGACCCCACATCGCTATCTTGCTTCACTCGCTGCGTCACATTCTACCAACTAGCTGCATAAATAAAACACGATAAAAGCCAAATCAGCTGCTTTGAAACGGAAAGACAGGTCTACAATTCTTTTTTTTTTTCTTTTAAATGTAATACACTTTGAAGTGAATTTGGTCAAACTACTCAAGAGACAGAAATAATTTGAAATGATTTCAGTCAGACACGTTTCATTGCTATTTGCTTTCACCGGTTTCACCAGGGTCACGCAGGCAGCGATTAATCCCAACCTCTCCCTTTCATAGTACACACATGCATCCACAGTAAACCCTGAGACCTTCTAATCAACCTGCCCGACGTATGACTGGAATCTCAACGATCCCTAAAGCAGACAGAAACAGCAGCGCACTCATCAGGGTGTGTGAGAGCTCCTGAATCTGCAGACAATACAAAAGCGCTGAGCCACAGTCAGGAAACGCTGAAGAGCCGATGCCCCCCACCCCCCGTGATGGAAATTCACAAAAGTGTGATATGGAAATGAAGATTCAGCCTCGGCTCCATGAAATCCCTTATTTGGGAAAAATCATGAATCTTTTCATGTATAAAAGATATATTTACACACTCCAGTACGGCGGCAGAACAGCTTAATAAAAACAGAATAAGTGGAACATCAGCCTTCTTTTCATCAGCTGTTTGGAAAGTGAGGGACTTCTCCTTTAAATATTTATCATTCTGAGCAATTAACGCCCGACCGCCCGGAACTATAACCACACAATTACTGGTCTAGTCTCTTTGAAATGACGACCCGCCTCGTTTAAACCGTCCTAACGTCTGAGTTTCCCCCTTTGGCCCAGGGGGAGGCAGTGAGTGGCTGAGCACCAGCTTCAGTCAACAGCCACTGAGGCACGGCACGAGGAAGAGGCCGAGAGCGGGGAAAAGAGAAATCAATAGCTGACGGAGGGAACTCCAGGCCCAGGCGAGAGGAGCCCAGAGGCAGGGAGACAATTATGACCTGCGGGTTGGCTGAGACAGATAAGAAGCCAAGCGCCGCCACAGCGAGCGCCAGGCTGCCGAGGGAAGGCAGATGAGCGAGCGATGGGTTTTGGAGGACGCATGCAGAGGTGTGACGCCTAAAACCCGTTCGGTCTGACACACGGCGCTGAGGAGAGACATGAAGTGGCTGGCAACAGCGTCTGAGTGCGTGTGACGCCCCGTCGCCATGACATCACCCTTGGAGTTCCACCCAGGTGTGAAAAGATGCTAATTTGTTGGACAACATCAAAACCTGCACACGCTATTTGATTAGTGACAGAAACCCACCAATTCAATGAGCGCGCGACGTTTGCTAGCTTCACTACATGTATAGAAAAATCTCAGTTCTGAGATTCAGGACTGGTGAGTCCTGTAACACATTTGACAGTTTAGAAAAGTCTGGGCTTCAAGGACCTGCTGGCTCGCTGTTGCAGCCAGGAGCATGTTAATAAGACAATATAAAAATATATAAAAAATAAAACAAAACATTCCTACATTACTGGGTTAACAAAAAAGAGGTATCGAGCAGCACTGACGGCAGAAACTTCCTTTAAATAGAAAACGTGCAGAAAATGTTCTGGGCCTTCAAGACAAAGAGTAAGAGAGAACATCAAGCAGGTGGCTGCCTTTGCCTGCAGTCCCCAGACTACAGGAGATAACACAGAATCGCTGAAAATACCAAATGTCTTGCAGTTCATTGACTATTTGACTGCGTGCAGTTTGTTCTGCTGCGCTGCTCTGCATGTCACGTCTGTGCTCAAAGAAAAACGTCTCTGAAAGTAGTCCCGAGCACATTGTGCCATGCACTGCTGCCGTTAGACTCAACAGGACAAGCATTCAGCCCCTCGGCCTTTACTGCTGCAGGTGCCATAAAGAGCATCGCCAGCTTCCCACGGCACATGAGGAGAAGCATACCGCTTTGATTAAACCGCCAGGCACTTACCGACTGTTTACAACAGGTCAGTCTTGGCTGTAACTGTGGAACAGGGAACATGTTCCGTTTAAACACGGCGAGTATCGAGGCGAGCGAGCTCTGGGCTCATTATCCTATTGTGAGGGTAGCGAAAGCCGCCTGTTTGTTTAAATAAGGATATGCTGCCTGCTGGAGCCCTCCTGCAAGGAACTGCCAGATAATTGTGTGCATTAGGCTCCAACTAAAACTGTAATACACATTACCTCCTACCTGTAAATGAGCTCACCGTTTCCCCACCGTTTCCCCGTTGGCAGAGGACCACAAAATTCATCAACGGGCTTTTAGTGACTGTTAAGCAGACTTAGAACCATGAAGCTAAAGAGTCCCTGTTGGGGTTTATTTTGAATTTAGAAATTTCAGTCAATGACTAAATTATCTTCTATATTTCAACAAAAACAGATTCTGACATAAACATAAAACGCTATCACATCCACAGCACCATTATGACAAATAATCTGTACAGAAACACAAAAAGGAGAGAATAGTGACAAATTAAGGACTCCAATAAGAGAAATGGAATCACATTTATAATTTAATCATAAAAAGAATCTCCTCCTCCAAGAGCGTTTTGTATTGTGACAGCGGGTGTGCCTCTCCACTCTGGCCACTAGGGGCGCTGTGTCCCTGAGCTCTAACGTCACATACCGTATTTGTAGGTCTGCGTGTGTGCAATGTTGACTACTAAAAGGAGGGTAAAAAATAATCAAACAAAGGTTTCCTTCTCTGAATCATCCTCCCAGTTGTGCTACTGGTTTGGAAAAAATGTGTTGAAGCTGTCTTGCCCACACGTGCACGACAAAGCGCCCAGTCCCCTCTTCCGTCATTCAGCTGTAAATGCAGGGACTGATGGGAAAAAGAGGCATTTTGTATTCGTGAGTGGGGACTCACCCTTCCGTAACACCGAACAGTCGCAAGGTCAGTCCACCCGGGTGAACCGGCTCAAAATCTGTGTTTGTGTGTGTGTGCGCGTGCGTGCGTGGATTTTTGATGATGGAAGTGCAGTGTGCTACCACAAACCAATCACTGGTGCTCTGACAGCAGTCGGGCTTGGGTCACGCTAGCTAACACAACAGGGAGGCAGGTGAAATCACAACTGTCACCAGGAAAAAAAAGGAGAGCCATTAATAATGGATAGAGCGGGAGCGGCAAACTTTTTTTCTGTCCATATTAAATGTCTTTGGCCACGAACCGTCCGCCATCGCTCTGCTGCAGGTCGCGCCATGAATACCAACTACTGCTCCTCTCAGGGTGACGGGTTAAAGTGAATGCAATTTAAAGTTCCTCTTTTTAGACCAGGGGAGGTGATCTGGCTGCTGTGACTTTTGTGTCCACAACGTAAAAAACAAGCCCTGATTACATAAGCATGCTCAGAAATGGCCATTATAAACCCCACCAAGGTCTCCCAGAATAAATCGAGCAGGTGATTAATCCACATTAAAATGAAGTCTGGGGCCCATAGCTCTCATAATGCGAGTATGATGGCTCTGGCGGGCCCTCTGGGGCGTTGGCAATCACGTGAGCCGTGCGTGCTCCAGGCCGTGTCACCTCAAGCCCTTTAAAATGAAATATGACCACATCACGGCGAGTGAAGAGCTGCCATAAAGCACGCTACGTGAGCCGTGGTGCGCTACGAAAGTGCAGGTTCAGGCTTTTGCTGCATTAAAAGCCTGCGCTCTCGGGTCTGCCGATGGCGCACAGGTTCACGTGCACAGAGGTGAACTACAGAAGCAGCACGTGAGGAGGACAGAGAGCAGATGCCCTGACAGGAGAGCTGTCCTGATGCTACCATTTACCACTTTACCGCCGTGTGTCTGAGCCACACAAGGAAGGTGGCGCTCGGGACACCTGGAGAAAGCCATCGCTCTGAGCCAAGCCTCTGCGGCAGCAGCTCTCCGTCTTTCCTTCGCCGGTGTCACGTCTTCGAGCAGCCCATGACGAGGCTGCGTCCTCTGCTGCAGCACGCTGCCTCCACGCCAAACCGGGCAGCCTGTGAAGGCTCCCAGGCCCAGTCTGCTTTTATTCCTGTGGGTGCTCTCGCTTGTGTAAACAGACAGAAGAGATCTGATTGGACAGTTGAAATGACCTTTAAAAAAGACAAACAAGGGTGTTAATGTGGCCTCACTTACAAGTATGCCGAGGACAAAGCTGGTTGAAAGTGTGACTTTCTGAAAATACAGACAATCATGGACGATTGCATCCGCAGGATTACGAGCGGAGATGATCATTTCTGTCCAGAGAATAATCTTCCGACCATAATAAGAGCGCTGCTGCCTAAATTCCACATCATTACACTTCATCTCAAGTGCTGACTGCAAAACTCAGGCTGTCGCTCGTGGAGGATGTTACTATAATGCTGCATTAAGCTTTTTATAACATCCAAGCCCCTTTCTGTCTGCTGGAAATTCACTAAACTCATTTGATGGAGCCACTTTTCAGAGCAGGCTCCGACTTGAGGAACTCTAACCTCAGAGTAGAGCACTGTTCTTAATATTCTCTCAATTTCTAGAACCTCAGACTAATCAATAAATGAAGAGGTGAGGATTTAATGAGGGAAGAGGGACAGAATATTCATGACAGTGTGAAGGTTTGGCATTTAGATTTAAGACTATTGATAAAACACAGTTAACCCACCTGTCATCGCTCAAAATTCAAACATTTTGACTTCCAGCATTAATGAATTAGGACTCAACATATATATTTTGGCATGAACAACAAGGTGTGTGTGTGTGTGTGTGTGCCAGAGTATTCCTGTAAGATGTAAGATGAGATGCTTATGCTGCAATCCAATTGCAAACAAATTCCTCCCAGCATGCTTCTCTGCTCATACAGAAGTAAGTGCATACAAACACGGTCATATTTAAATGAAGACGAGAAAGACACGCAGGAGAGGAGCCGGATGGGGGCTTTGGAGGGCCTGATTTCCATGCTCTGTCAATCCCCTGTTGCTGGCCGACATGCATAATTCATACATTTTATTGACTGCCGGGGAATTCTATTAGGTGATAGAGCGATACTCCCGAGAACAAAAGATGACTGTCATTTTTAGTTTCATCAAGACCAGCACGTGTGAGAAATTCAAAGAGCAGTTTCTTTGTTCGCGCTGGTGCCCGGGAAGCTATTGATGACCCACGCGGCAGCCACAAAGACTACACTTTCATCAATCTTGAATGAAGGGCTTTGCCCACGCTGGAGATGCTAATGAGAACAAATGTTGAAGTTCGTGTCCTTGGAACAAATACGCTGAGACTAAATGAAGCTGCATCAGGGCACGGATGAATCTAAAAACAGAATGCTAAAATAGTCTCTACTGCAATTTCACTGAGGAGGTCAGTCGGCCGTCAGGTTGACGTTATTCATGTGTAGATTTAACACAGTCACGTAGCACAGTCACATCGCACGTATCGTGGCTGCAAACCGGACCGTCAAAAAAAATGACAAGTTCCAGGTTTTTGCTCTGTTTCCGTCTGTCGGTGCAGACATGAAAGAGTCCTGCTAGGGCCCATTATACTGGAGAACCTGCGTCTGTCTGCTGAGACGTCACGACTGTCATCGCAATGAGATTCATCAAAGAAATTGCAGGTAAGGCTGAAATCCCTCCTGACCTTTGCACGTCCGTGTGCACGGAACAAAAGCCTGCTGAAGGTTTTCTACTGTCTGTAATTAGCTGAGTCAATCAATCGGTGGAAGCGGTAGCAAAGCACTGGTTGACCACAAAGACCCAGTTTCTCAGCTCATTTCCCACCGTCTCCGGCTCGGAATAAACCTGCCTCCCAGCTTCTGCTGCCAACAAAGAAAGAGAAAAGTAGAAAACGAGGAGCGAGCAGGAGCATCGGCGGCGGACACTTAATGTGATAATCCACAGCGTCGGCCAGCGTCCCTGCCTCCGCCTGGAAACAACGACACGCCTTCAGAAACACTCCTCTCCGGTCTGCGGCGGCTCGCAACCCGCTGGTGCTGCGCAGCAAAGACCAATTAGACACCTTCAACATCAAACGCAGGTCTGATGTGACAGCCAAACGTCAACCAAACGTCTGCTTTCAATAATATACTCCACCAAATGATCTGTGTGGGTGTGTGTGTGTGGGTGTGTGTGGAGGGGGTCCAGCATCACCAGGGACCTGCCTAGTTGTTCAGAGTCTGCTTGCTAATTAAGCACCGAGACCCCCGTGGGGGCAGGTATGTGCTCGGAAAAGTGTTTGGTAATTAATAGTAGGTGGATTATTAAGCACCATTCTTCCCCCTGGATGTCCCCAGTGACAATTCCAGCGCTCCTTTAGCCCGAGATGGGCCGTGGTGGAGCTGAAGGTTGGGGAGCCTAATGATGTTCCAGCCCAGAGTACACTGGAGCCTGGTGGTTGCGACGCACGTGCACGTACGTTTCACTGCAACCAGCGAGCCAATCCAGACTTAGATGAACGAGCACCACTTCTGCTCTTTTCCTCCCTAGGCCAGAAGGTAATGTTGTTATTCTCCCGGACTCCACACAGGGGTTAGGTAAACAAAGAGCTCTACTAATTGGTCAGAATCAAACTGCCCACGTCCGATACAATTCTCTCCAAGGGATTTGAGCTTCTCTGCTCGGGCTAATGAGAGTCAGAGGAGAAACGGCACAGGGGCTCTGGCACTCTCTCCCGCCTCTTAATTTGCGTGTTCCCGTCAGCTGACAACCCTGCAGCCCGCACCTCAGCGCTAAAGTGGCTCCATCGGTAGAAGCAGCAGCAGCAGCGGTGTATTAACACCTCGGGGAGGAGGCGGCGGGATAGAAGGTTAGCCGCCAAGTTCAAAGGACTCTGGCGCTGTGGTCTATGCTACCTTTAAAAGAGGAGGAAGTTCGGGGATGAGCAAGAGCGCAGAAATGTAAGCATTTACGTGGCTGCAGGTGACTTTCAAAGCAGATCAGGTGGATACAAGGGCAGAAATATCCCCCAAAACACTGGCAGCATGTTAATGACTGTTGCTGCTCACTGCAGGGCTTCACACACACCTTATTAGCATTCTGCTCTACTCCGTGGCCCCACTCTTAACACACTGACATCTGTGGAAACGGCGTTCATTTTCTTTAGCAGGACACCTTCTTTTGAGTATTGCTGCTGGTGGTGGCTGGAACTTTGGCGAACACGTGGAAGAGGTTGGCTAAAAGCGCGCGGTCGCCCTGAAGGATGGGTTCAACGTTTGTGACGGCTACACGAGGAGATGCTCTGAGGACTGACAGTAG
This sequence comes from Pao palembangensis, assembly GCA_015343265.1. NCBI lineage: Eukaryota > Metazoa > Chordata > Actinopteri > Tetraodontiformes > Tetraodontidae > Pao > Pao palembangensis. The sequence goes on from CM027081.1 coordinate 15,588,341, forward strand.
CGTTCCCAACAGTTCTTACCTTTCTTCGACCAACTTGTCTCCAAGCAACCAGCGGACGTGTGGCGCAGGGTAGCCCGTGACCACGCAGGGCAGCAGCGCGGTGGCGCCCAGCACCTTGGTGACGGACACGGGCTCCAGCAGGAACTCCAGCTTCCGTTCTTGACCGGGTTCTTAAAAAAAAAAAAAAAAAAAAAACCCAAAGAAACGAGGAAAAGGTCAGAGTTCAAGCTGAGGTCAGGGCTGGAAAGTGTCATCCGTCTTGTTGAAACTTGAAAAGAAGTGAACGGTCAGTTGTTTGTGACACCCAAACGGAGGACGGCTGGGTGAGTAAGGACGGCGCTGGTGTGGGAGACAGCTGAAGTCTCTGCTCTTGAGGAGCTCGCACTGATCCCACTTCTTTACAGCAGCCTGCGCAAGCCTCTCCCAAGAACACAACCCTGGCTTTGTTGTCACGCTGATTTTGACTTTAAAGAAACCAATTAAGCAAAATCACTTCAACATCTGGCGGCATCAAAACCAAATTTCTTTCAATTTCCTCAGGCAGCTTTATCTGCTCTCCTCCTGTGTGCACCCGGCCTCCTGCCAGTCCATCGCACAACCTTAAAGAGGCCATACAGAGCTAAAGACCCACCCGGGGGTCTCGTTGAAATCTGATTTATGACCTCCAATATCTGGTCTGTGCTGCTAGGAGACCGGTGCTTAACTACTCGGTAAATAAAAGGCCCAGGCGCCAGCACAACAGACTTGTCTAACCTTTTCAAGTGCTGCCGAGTTACTGTCAGCGGCGCTAAAGCCTGGCAGCTGTCCTAGCACTCCTTAAAAAGTTCAATAACCCATCACTACAATGCAGATTTCGTCACGCTTTAGGTAATAAACAACCTAGAGAAGACAGCGAGCCGCTGTGATCAGCTAATCTGCTGAATGTTTCATCCTCTGAAAGAGACACCGCAATTCCGCTTCCACAATAGAAGCCTGATTGGGCCGTAATGACGACCTGCGAAACAACAAAGTGCTAGATTGTATTTGACACGTTTCTCCTCTTTTAATGTTGGGTTTTCTTTTACCAGGCATGATGTGGAGCTGCGCTTCATCGCTGGACTTTGACGACCCCACGTTTTCCACCAGGCAGCGGTAAAGGCCAGTGTCGCCCTCTGAGGCGTTGCTGATCACCAGAGCGCCGCTGGGTAGTTGGATCAGCCTGGTGCCCAGCTCCAGCGCCTGGCGGTCTTTCTCCCAGCGGGCGAAGGGGACGAGATCCGCGTTGACCTCGCAGGGCATCACGTGGCTGCTCCCCTGATGCACGGTGGCTGCCGTGGGCTGGCTGGTAAACCGTGGCGTGCCTGGAGAAAAAACGAAGATGGAGGCGTGAAGCCGGCGCCCACTTTCATCTAATATGGCAAATATGTGTGTAACATTCCAAAGGGCAGAACTAAAAAGTCACAGCTTTTTACTGAGATTGGTTTCTGCTCAAGTTAGAGAAGATTTAATATTTAACCTTAGAATTCTGTCGGTGGGGGGTTAGCTCGCTAGCCGTCAGCCTGTTCATTAGGGGTCTTTGAGCAAAAGAGTGGACTTGACTCCACATGAACGCATTTACAGCTTAAATGTTGGTAACGGCTGAAAAGCTCTGGTTCATTTACTACTTCTCTTCAGCGGGTTAAAGTGGTTCCAGTTTAATGCTGTAGCAACCCACACCGCTGTTAGCCAACAAACTGAAGCAAATTAAATTTGATATTTGACAATACGTACATATTTACTAAAGAGCAGCTCCCGTCAGCTCACCTTTCAACCACAAATCTTACTTTTATTCAGCTCCATCATGAAGCAAACAGACCGATCCGTTACCTTAATTAACCAGAGCAGCTACAGAAGCTAAAAAACGAGACGGCATACTGCACGCGACATCTTGCAATCCATATTCAGGACAGATTACCAGCAGAGAAAAGGTCCAAAAATATGCAACCCACATCCCTGCCTAACCTCTGCGCACACGCACACATGCTCGCACACGTCGCCCACACACCTCCGTGCAGCACGATCACTTCTCCTTGATGGTGGATGCTAATTTAGCGCACTAAGAAAAAGATGCAGCGCTAATTAAAAAAGGCTGCCTCCACAGGCTGTTTGTGCTGCTGTACCCCGACTTTCAACGCAACATAATTATTTCCCGCGTTTGAGGCCGTTGATCTAAACCCATTACTCTCCGTCTCTGCTTGAATTGTGCAAGACGGCTTCAAAAGAGAGGGAAAAAAAAAAAAAAAAACCTGGGAATATTCTTGGGTTTATTAATGAGGGATGACTTTTTCCTTTCTGAAGGACGGAGACGTTCCTCCTCAAACACCAAGAAGCTCGTACTGTGTTGTGACACCGAGGGCCTCTCGAGTTTCTGGGCTCATTTTTGCCTGTCTCCTTGGTAATGTGTGCACGTGATAATGAAATTCCTGAATGAAAAGACATGTGAGGAGGGAGGAGGAAGAGGCTCGTCACAGTCTGTCTGCCTGCTCTCGCGGGAAAAGACACTTTGGACTTGCAGAGTGTTGATTTGGCGGCTCTGCCCTCTCTCACCTACAAATCAAATCCCCTGCCCAGAGCGGCTCCACCGTAAATCACACTTTTGAGATAAGGTCCCAACCGCGAGACCGCTCCGGCCCCCCCCCCGACTCTATCTGGCCACAATAGTTCCAGCTAATATGGGCTAAGCTGATTCCACCGCTGATATTTCTGTGTCAAACCGTCAATCACTGACCAAATAATGACACCTCAGCTCCATGATAGAATCACACATTTCACGTTGAGAAAAAAGTCAACTTTAGCAGCAGGATGTTTGAATTAAATCTGGCTGTAATGGACTGAACCTGCCCAACGTGCACCAACGCGCAGCCTAGATTGGCTGAAGCTTCGCTGCGGAACACTTCTGATGATGCAGCAAAGGCTGGTCCTTTTCAGGGGGAACGCTAATGGAGGCGGCCACTTCTCCGTCGGATTCTCCGAATCCTTTCTTCCGTCAGTCTCGTCACATCTCAAGGTGCACTTCAGTCTGCCGCGTCCTCGGGAACATGGTGACCTCAGCATGCAAAAGGCAAAATACCCCAGCTCGTGTCCAAGTGGCTTCATGCCGCAACGCGCACGTTCCCACGTGCAGATTGGTCAGGAAAGCCGCGACTCACGGAAGCACGTTAAACGTGGGTCGAGGCTGGGATTCGGGAGCGTCGATGCTAACGCTATCGGTTCCTATTAATCACAATCTGCCATTCAAACGGAATGGACGGGGGCTTCGTTTCCACGGCTTCTACTACAGCACCAGTCTATCGTCCATCACCAGGCCGGCTGAGGAGGAATCAGGCTTACTTTTCACTAAGAAGCAAACATTCGGTGGAGGTCATGGCGCTGTGTCCCGGAGACCTCTGAGCAGGCGTGAGCGACCATCTAGCCAGCTTCAAAGCAAAAATGTGCATACAACTGTAATAAAATCACACAGTCAGGTTTCAAGATCCTTGATTAAAAGCAGGTATAGAATAACAACGAGCAGCTTAATGAAATATGCAGCAGGATTTAAGGATGTCCCTCTAGATTCGGCTGGATAAGCAGAACACCTCGGACCAGAAAGGGCCCCTCGCAGCCACTGTCAGTTATATCCATTTTAGCATTTAGAAAGAATAATGAGAGCAGCTTAAATTGACAGTTGTGCCCAGAGAGGACTGCTCTCCACCAACAGCAGACTCCTCTGTCGTCATCATTTCCATGACATAGTCCTCTCGCGCTCTCTGAAGTCCACAGCCACTGTCTGGAGGCCGCACAAAGTCATTCTAGACATCAATATCGAAAACTGAAGTACACAAATCAAATTGAGGGAAAGTGGTTCCATCAGACACAGTAAGCTTTGACGTTAGCATAGGTTGCTACGGTGCATTAAAGGCCCCAGACTGATGTTTGCTGACGAAAGACCGTCAAGCGGGAGTGGAATTTTCCTTTAGAGGACAACGATCACGCCGCTGACGATCAGCAACAGCTTCCTCTACAACACTGTCCTCGTCAGTCAATCAATCAATCAATACGCTACGGCGGTTTCTGAGCCACGCGGCCGGAGAGCCGAATCAAGACTGCAGAGAATGGAGATTCTCCAATCAATGACAATAAAAGTCAGACACTGGGGGGAGTGGCGGTTAATAAAGCACTTCAGAAGGAAGAGCGCACGGGCAGGACTTCCTGACACAGCCCTGCTGGGACATTCTCTCCACAACTGCACCTTCATTTTCTATTTCAAACACAAAATAAACCGAACCCGACTGGTCTGAAGCTTCTGCGTACCTTCAGAATCTATATGGACGTTCACCTTGGCCGGGGACAACAGGTTTAGGGAAAAAAGCCGAGGATTCCATCTGGCTCCTCTCTTCAGAAGTTCTGCAACGCCGGCTTGGTAGAATAAATATTTTACTTACACAACCGATTTCAGGGTTCTAAAATTTACTTTCAAGATTGGATTTAAAAAGTCAGTGAGGGAAATTCTCTCTGGAATTATGCGCTTCGGGGCCAGAAACTGGGGTTAGCGCAGCAAAATAAGCTTACCATCAGCAATGGATTGGTCATGTACGATTTCTGGTATGTTGATACACTACATACGTGCACACAAGTAACTGTGCACAGTAAACAAGTGCTTTTATTCCAGAAGTTGGTGGACACACGTAAACATTTTAATATCTCTCCAATCACGCCCTAATCATCAGAAAATGCATCTTCAGGATGCTGCTTCCTGATGCTCTTAATTTGAAAGGAGAACCCTTGCTGTGCTGCTGTGATGAGAATGTGGAAACTCATCAGAAACTGAGAGCTACAAACAAATCCTTGAAGTTAGATTGCAACCTTGCGTGACTAGGTGGGAAAAAAAAGATCAAATATGAATAATGATGAAAATGTTTGCTGTTTAGCAGTGTTACAAAGTTCTGCATCTGTCAGAGCATCTCCTGGTTCAGCGTACAAACAGGCAAGCTTCCTCCTGCCAGTGGGAGGTCCCCAAGCCTGACGAGACTGAAAACTGAATGAATTAATGGCGCTGAAATCTAATACAGAAGCCGCAGAGAGGGTAAATCACGTATGAAAGCCAACAAGCCTTTTGCTGCCTGGGAGTGACCGCCACGACAGCGTCATCCTCACAGATGCCGTCTCCCTCACAGCCAAACAGCGTCCAGGAGCTGACCTCAGACGACTCCACCGCCAAAAAGCCCCTCGGCTGTGACACACGACACAAAGAGCAGCTTGATCTTTAAAGTGGAAGCGGACCTTAGACTGATGCTGCGTCCTCCGTGGATGGATATTTTTAACCCCAAAGCTCTGTCTGGAGACCAGATGTTGAACATTTAGCACTCTCAGCTGATGGCTCCTGAGGAGCAGCTGCTGCTGAGAGCAGGACTGAAGCCCAGAGAAGAGAGCTCCACCTGAGGACCGCCTCTGAGCTCACATTCAGGATGACGATGGGACAGTAAAGGACAGGGAGAAAAAAACAAACAGAGTCAACCTCCTTCAGCTTTGTCCTGAGTCCCTCTCAATACGAGGCTGACGTCTGATTGGTGCGTCCATAACCCGACGGAGAAATCATCAGTGTCACCAAACTTGTAGCCAGAAAAGCACTTTCAATGCAGCTCCTAAGCTCCTCTTAAACCCTCACTAAGCAACTGCATGCACCTGCTAGAAGGATTAAAACCATTTCCTCTTCCTGACCAAAACTGTCGATAGTCATTACGATCCATCCTGCCAGCCGCTGCACACACACACAGCAGGGGCCATTTGTCAGATGTCACAGACAAGAAATACATCAGCTTTTTTTAGCGTTATTAATGAGAAATCAATCATTTTTCAGAACAGCAAGCTGAAAAATGACCCAAAAAAAAAAAGTACAGTTCCAGGTACTTGCACAATGTACAACAGTGTGTTTTATTGCTTGTTTTTAATAATTAACCAGATTGCTGAGAGCAGCAGCTGCTGTACGGACCTTTTATGGAAGCTATAGAATGTGCTCAACCATTGTTGCCTTCAGCTCATCAGTTAGCGAATTATGGCTAGCTTCAGAGTCACGTGGCTGCTCCCCACACCTTTTCACCTCCACCCTGGCTAATGGCCTGCAGGTCTGGGAGGAAAAGAGCCCTTTTTCATTACGGCAAATTGAGTTGTAACTGAAACAATACTTATTGCATCAGGGCCCACAATCATGTTTAGGTGTCTTGTTTTATCACTGGGCTCTCTGCCGGCCCCTGTGGAAGCTACCCTTCAGCCGAGGTCTTCTGCCACAGGAGACTGCGGCTGACCCCATTATCTGAGCACGGATAAGTGTGTTGGCACTACGGCCGCGCATCCCTCCGCCCTGCCTCTCCTCCCCCCTTTCCTTTGCTTTCTTATCATGGCAGAGGGGGTGAAAGGTACGAGAGGACGTGGAAAGAAGCTCAACGGCGTCGGAGGGTGTGTGAAGGAGACGTCAGTCAAATCCAACGCAGACAGGTAGTTAGCGCCGTCTTCACGGCGTGCGTGCTTCTTTAAGCCTCCTGGGTGCCTCCTGGGTGCCTCCTGGCTCTGGAATGAAGGGCCCCTCCACCCTGTACTCCAGACCAACAGGCCATCCAGATAAAGCAGCCAAACACACCACTGTCCGCCTGCTGACGGACTCACCTCTGTCCCCGGCTTGGGCTTTTCCCATTTCCCCCTCTTGTCTCCCAGCACCCTCCACCATCCCTCCATTCCTCTCATTCATCGAGTCCTCACGTTCATATCAGCCGTGCCCCAGCGTCACATACCGCTCGTTTCAGCGGGAGCTCTATTGTGTGCTGAGAGAGGGGGGGCGTGCTGCTACCGGTTCTTGTCTGGGGGTGTAGGCGGCACATCTGCAGATGCTGTCTGTGCCTCTGTCGACGCTCAGGCCTGAAACAGCCGCTAGCAGGCAAATGAAAGGTACGGAGAAGAGAGCAGACGAGGATGGTCAGAGGAGGAGGCGGCACGTGACCCCGACATCCCCAAAACAAAAGGCAGATTGTAATGTTCATTGTGTTAGCCATCCATCACACTTAATAAGATCAAGGATTTGAATTCACTATCGCCCAGTGACACCAGGGTGCTCTTTCCTCTACAGGAGCTGGAATTCTTCAATCATCTCCAAGGTCACTTGGGAGATGATGTACATAAAAACAGGCAGCACATTCCACGTGGAAATGCTGCCTGTTTTTCAACATAACAGTGGCAGGTTCAATTTTAAAGAAGAGAAAAGCAAACGGATGCAGACAGCTGACTGACAGATTGAGCCTAATCAAGAGGAACTGAAAGTGTACCGTTGAATTTAAAGTGAAGACGCGACAAGAGAAAAAAAAGAAAGATGATCTGCAGAGCTGAGTGATGCTTTTAATGTTATCTGTTATTTTGTGGGAGTCGAGAAGCGAAAAGCAGCAGATCCTTAAAAAAGAATCACCCCAAATGTGACCATGGAAGCCTAGTTCTACGAGTGAACTCATCTGTTCTTTAAAAGACTCACACTGCATCCACATTTCAGTCTTTAATCCTTCGGTAACGATTTCTTTCATTTATATACGCCGCCACCTTTTTAAACTATGACCTGAACTAAAGCACAGAGCAGCAGCAGCAGCAGCAGCGACTCTTTCAGCAGTTATCAAAACACCGTAACAACCTCCGGCACGCAATGGATGAGACGGGGAAGGCAATCTAATCAATCAGCCACCCTTAATGGAAAAGGATGCGGCTGATCTCGAACACCTGGACGGACTGATGACGTGGCATTAGCAATTACCGGCCTCCATCTGCAGAGCACACGACGCACGGGAGCAGGCGGGGGATCAGAAGTGGTGCGTCCGCGCACACCTAAACATCAGGCATGCTCTTCCGTTGCCTCGAGAAGTGTGAAACGTGCGCATCCTCAACGCCGACAGGCTGCTGCAGCAGCTGCTGCTTCCACACTGATGGAAGTGCAACGCTGAGATCAGACCGTAGGAAACGCAGCGCTGCGGTGCAAAAAAGCTGAAAGGAAACGGCGACGGTGTGCACGGTGGAAGGCATGGCAGCGCTCTCATACCCTGCGCGTGCACGTGGGTGCGTGCTCAGACTGAGCTAGAGGAAGGTGGAGTAAAGAACAAGCATAAAAGGAGATACTTATTCCTGACCTTGAAGCAGGAGTTATTATACAGCAGAGAGACTCCATAGGATCCCTTAGAGCTGCTACGTGTGCACGAAGACGGTCACATGACACGTGCATTACAGACTCTAGGCGTGTCTGGTATGCACAAGGCCAAGCGGGAGGGTGTGTTTCAGGTTCTAACTAACTAGATGTTAGGCCTTTGTCTCACCAGCCTCCGCTCAGACACACGCCCTCGACTACACGCCTCCACAGTTTCCGTCAGATTAGACAAGCATGCGATGGTGGCAGCGTGGTGTAGACACGGAGCGTCTGGAGGCCCTCCTCCTCCTCCGCCATGGCGTCTGTGCATTCCCTACAAAGGCAGCGTACTCCAGAAAAGGACACGCCTGTGCCACCAGAACATGAGCGTGCAGGGGTGAGCGGGACCGCCAGCAGTCTTTACTCCAGATGAAGGGCACCAACAACGGCCCGTTTCTTTGCGGCTTTTGCTTTCACCCCTGTCACTCTGCAGAATGCGCAGCAACACTTTGCCAATTCAGCCTGGAAGCCCGAAAATTCCCCTTTTCCCCAGTGGGGCGAGGGTGCGTCCGCCTTTGGTTTGGAGGAAATAAGAAAAAAAAAAAGAAAAGGAAAAACACCATCTTTGATTGGTACAATAAAAAAGCAGATTGTCGAGTTGAAATCTGTGTCTGGAGAGAATAAAATGGATTGAGCAGGAAGGGTGTCGGGGACAGGAGGCTGGAGGAGAAACACCTTCCTGAGGTGCCACATCTCACACCTCCAGCATCACCCTTCCAATTAAAGGCTCACCCCCGTGCTGGAAGCACAATAGCTTCAGCTGCTCAGACTGTGGAGGGGAAACGTGCGTCTGACCATAAGAAACCAACATGCTCACCAGATGAGCACTTCACACTGTGGTTTCTGCTGCACCCTCCATCTGCCCAAGGCAAGGAGCTGCTCCAGACCAGAATACTCCAAGGAACACTCAGCTGCACCACATTCCTGCTTTCAAATATGCATTTCAAACATATTTTATTTACATTTGAAGGAGGACATTTGCTCACAAACTGGATTCATTCGTTTTACTCACAAACCAGCCCCCACCTCCATGTAGACAATGAATACTTATTATCCTTATCATCAGAATCAACCCAGAGACGCTTCAGGGCAGTTTCCAAGGCTGGGTGTCTGTTTTCTTGTGGAGTTGAATATCAGAACTGAAGGCTAACTGGATCAGAAGCATCTGGACTGAAAGTGTTCATACCCACTCTGCAGTCCCCCCCGCCCGAGCGCCTGATGCAAACAGAGGGGCTTTTATTTCGGTTTTCCCCGAGTGGCACAGAGAGCCATCAAAAAGGTGGCATTCAGCTCACTTCCAGGATTCAAAAGCTCTAGAAAGCCAAATTTATCTCTGTGACACGGGGGTGTCCCGCTCCCCAGGCGGATCCTGGGAGATGAAAGGGCAACGCGGCTGAGCATAATGGCCTCCAACTGCAAAGGTATCTCCACCCTCCACAGAAGGGCCAGGATGCAGGCTTGGACGGTGAATGTCAATGAGGAAGGTGATAAACACAGGGGGAAACTCTGCCACCTTTTTATGCAGTCGGAGAGAAAGTCTCCAAAAATGAGCCACTGCCCATTCCATCAACTTTTCTGCGCTTTGACTGAAGGCCTCCCCGGGTGGAGAAGCTCGGCAGGTTGTTCAGGAAGGCGGCGCCGCTCCAACCGGGAGCCCCCCAGTGGGCGGAGAGATGAAACAAACAACTGAGGATCTCACTCCAAAACATGAACAACGGGTCTTCCACACTTGGGTTTGGTAGCGTCCATATAAAAGGCTTAAACTGGGTTTCTGTTCTCTGCTTTGCTGAACAGAACTGCTCAGACTGGGATGAAATCTCTTAGCTGCTGGTAAACCAATTCATTTCACATCAAAATGGAAAAGCTACAAAAGAAAATGGCTTCCACCATCATGATTAATGCCTGACGTGAAAACGACCTCAATTCAACACATTTTAAGCAAACAGAACAATATCATCAAGCAGATAATCCAGACAGGTGTGGCGGACGTGAGCACGGGCCTAAAGACGTGCTCTAGCATCATCAGTTAATACCACAGCCGCGAGGAGACATCACATCCCATTAACTTCCCAAACACTGTTGATCACCTGCAGAGTAAAGCAGCCCTTCACAGCCCGTTTAACACATCTAACGTAAACAAAACATGCTGGGAATAATGTCAGCTGGGCTGGAATGCCAACGCAATGCTGAAATTACACTCAGGCTGAGATCAATGGCTCCACGTGGGCTCCGAACAGCTTGATTTGAAGCTGCTAACTGCACAGGAGTCGTGCACGTGGCGTCAGGCACACGCAGGAACACCCTGAGGTTTCTGCACAGTTGAGATAGGCCCGTCTCCATCGCTCTCTACACCCGCCCCGAAGACCTCATCAGCAGCTGAGCCCAGGTACAAATGGAGGCTGTCATCCACCTGTGTCTGAGCGGAGCCCCTGCCGCTGCCGCCTCAGAGGGAAGCCAACCCATCTTTCCCGCAGCTCCATCCACGCACATTTCCCACAACGCATTTCCTGAGTAATTACACTGGTGAATTAGCATTATTGTTGCAGCTGGCTGCGACAAATGTTCTTCCCTTCAATATTTGTGCTCCAATAATCACTGAACACTCTTTTTCCCTTTAAGCTCAACGCTGGTATGATTAATGTGCCTCCGCAGCGTCCTCTCTTCAGGCTTCCCCCCTCCTCACGCGTGCCGCCATCACATGCAAATCAGAATAATGGAACAACGCTCTGACCCTGACCAGGTTGCAGACATTCGTCATGGCAACGACTCCAGCGCTCAATATTGAATCACTGGTCACAGGCTTGTGCACACCAAGGCGGAATCTAGGCTAAAATGGAAATAAAAGTGCCCTCTTTAGCAGTATTTGGAGAATAAACTTCTACATAATGTGTTTGGAAAGCGGCCTTCTTTAGTGAAACCGCCACTGGAGCCAAAAGCCCATCTTTCATTTCACATAATCCCTTATTATTGTCGAACACAGTTGGTGTTTCTGAAAAACAACACACCCCGTTGTTTATGCTTGGACTTTTTATCCAAATTAAGCAATAATTACTGCAAACAAAGCACTACTTTGCAAATCCAAAAAAATTAACATATAGACAAGAAACATTCACATTGTGTAACAGGTTATACACACAGTCAGATGGAAATGTGCTATAAACATTGTGTAACAATGTTCCTGAGTCATTACTAAATAATAAATGAAAGAAAAGATGATGATGTTATAGCAGCCAGATGGATAAAAACAGTCCTTAATGATTAGACACATGAGCTTTATGGCGAATCAATTTTGTTCCGAGGCGAAGCACAAACCAAGGCTTGAATTCTAAAGGACAGCAGACATCTTAGTCTACGTGTGTGTTTATATTTACATCCTGCTGCAGTTTGTCTAGCTTTCCATCCCAGAAGGAAAAGAATCCAGTTTGCTGTGGCAGAGCGTGTCCTTCTAAAGCACCCAAATGTCAACTTTTGAAGCTAATTTCATTAGTGACAAATGAAAAAGACGCAAGTTAAATTAAGCATGTGCTCAAAAATGTGCTGTCACTATTGCCAGCCAGGTAGTAATGGCAACATCATTCTCTTTTACAGTTTTAACTTGTCACGTCCTGGGGTGGGGGGGAGGGAGCGGGGGGTGCAACTCAGTCGCCAAAAAACAGATTAAAATACATCAAAAAAGGGATTAAAGGATCTGCAGACTAATGCCCCAAGGGTGTCTGAATCTATCAAATGATGAGCATGCTTAAATACGAGATGACACACGGAACACACAAGATGCTCAGCTTATGTCTGCTCAGACTGGGGGAGTGGGGGGGTGCAAACTTTAAACACGGAAACAAACCTCACCAACTAGCTAGACTCTGTCAAACACAGAGGCCGAGAATGAAGAACGTGTGTGTGTGTGGGGGGGGGGAGAGAAATGGATCCTCTAGCTTCATATGCGGGGGTTTCCCTCTTTAGCAGCAGAGGTGGAGCAATTTTAGAGGAGTTGAAAGCGCATCGGAGGGAGGAGAGAGTGGGAGAACCGCCGACAGTTAAGATGGGATTCTCATTACTCGCGTCTCGCTCTGTGTCCTGGCTATCACTGTTCTATACCTCGCTCCCATCCTATAATTTCCTCCCCCTCCTTTTTCAGAGACAGAGACTCAAACAGAATACATAAGTCTGGAGTCTGGGGCCTCACTAGAACCCCCCCCCACCCTTAGAACGTCTATATTTCCATGGTGTATGACAAGAGATCACTGAGAGCAGAGTATACACAGAAATACACTTTTTTTGGTTATAGATACTAGCAAGCAGATTATTTCATCTTTTTACAAACACATGCTAATTTTGTCACGAGCTAAATTCCATCTTCATTGAGTTGCCGTGTTAAAAAAAGGCTTCAATATTGATCAGAAAGATGACGAATTTAGCAGTAATCTAGCAGCACTGAGGCTAAGTGTACATACATGATCACAGAGCATGAAAATTAAATATTCATCTCATTACCCTGCACAAAAATCAGAGGTTAATTCACAAATGTTGCATTTTTAATACGAATTACTAACAGCTCTGCAGAGCGGTTTAGAGCAGCAGTCGGCTGGGTTGGAAGAAGCAGTGCTGACGCAGGCGAAACGTGGGAGCGGAGACGTTTCCTGGGGAGGATGAGCCGTGCGTCTTCCAGCAATCAATCCCTGATATGGCCCCAGCATTTGTCAGACATGCTCCCCGCCACGCTAGCCAGCCGTGACTCATTCCGTCATTACATCTGAAAGGTGACGCCGGGGCCGCCCCTGCCCGCGCCGTCCCTCCCGATGGGCTGATGGAGGCCTTATGGACTGCTCTCTCTACCCTGCAATTAACCTTTTCATTGGCCACCTGCCAGCCGGCTGGAGATACATCAGCGGTGGTGCACGTGGATTTTAGGCGTAAGAACACAAACATCTGACAGACTTCACCTGCTCTGAGTAGAAGCTGACCCAGTCAGGGTCAGCTCAAGTCTGATTTCCCGTCACTCTCAGAGAGGCGAAGAACGCTTTAAAGGCCACATTCACTGCACCTGGATCAGTCACACAGGTGGAGGTGAAGAACACGTAAACATGTGATCTACAGACTCATGCGAGTCGTTAGACCTGTAAAACCACATTGTTCCAAATGAAGACCACTGTGGTTTAAAAAAAAAACTAAACAAAAACATTCTCTACCTCTTTGGGAGGTTTAAGGTCGGTGGTACACCAGCTTATTAACCCATAATTAAAAACACAATTTACAATCAGACTGCCGAGAGGCTCACCCTGCAGAGTCACCTTCGCCTCTCTGGAGGCTCTCAGACGCTGGCAGAACATTACAGGGCAGCGTTCTGTGGCTCCTCCAGCCAAAAAGTGAATTTCAGAGGCACAGCCTGACTCACGACACCTAATAATCCCACATCTCTCAGTGTGCTGGAAAAGAACACTGAGAGAGGTCACACCGGAGGATTAACAATGGAAAAAAAGGCACCACTCCGGCGAGCATTTATCCAGTTAGACAATTTAGCCAGCACGAGCAAGGTTAAAGCCTCCACCAGACAGCAAACACACGAGGCTTTTAAAGCATTTGGGAGACAGTTTAAAGAAAGTTCTGGATCTACAAATCAAACGTATCTACAGATATGACAAGAAAGGGAAATCATGAGTTGAAGAAACACCAAAATGTAGATAATGAAGAGTGATGAAGGTTTCCGCTTGTGTGACTAACCGCGCTCACCTGCTACCCACAGCCGAGCCGTGCGGCTGGATATGGAGCCCAGGTTCTCGATTGTAGCGACGCACTGGTAGGTTCCCTCGTCGGGCTTGTTGTGCTTGGAGTGGACCACGTGGGTGAAGAGCAGAGAGCCATCAGGAAGTATGCGCCGCCGCTCGTCTGACACCAGGCTCATGAAGGTGCCGTCTTTCTTCCACTCCACGCGCGCCGGCGTGGCCGCGTCGCTGTGGGCCGAACAGTTGAGCAGAGCCGAGTTTCCCCGGAAGACCAGCGTGTCCTGGGGCTCCACCGTGAACCAGAAGGGGCTGAAGGGCTGGGCTGCTGAACCTGGCGGAGCAACAGGAGAGAGCAGCTCAGAAACGCTGGGACAGACCAGTGCAGGAACACAAAATGGAGCCTCTGAAATGGCACATTTCTGTGGTACGTTGACTTCTACAAAAACATACTGGTTAAAATGGAAGGTTTCAGCGAGAGTGCCTCAAACTCTCGCTGAAACCTTCCATTTGCCTTCCTGTCATTCCAGCCCCCGCGTGCGCTTCTATCCCAGAGACTCCTTTTCATTATGAAACCACAAGCCCCACTGGAATTGGACGAGAGGAATTGACAAATTTAACCCAGTCTAGCCTCTCCGGCACGTTAACGGCACGTCTTGCTTCACTGTAAGTGGACTGCAGAGAGGGAGGAGACGCTTCGGCAGGTGGCTGCCTTTTCCTCCTGAAGCTCAAACGGTAACAAAACACTGACATGGATAGAGCCAAAGTCAGAGCCAGTGGAATTGCTTTGCATTTGTCCTCATCCATTATTCAGGATGCCCCGCCATAAGAGCTGCACAGTGGTATTGTTGAGATAAATAACACCAATTATGAGTTCGGCAGGGATGGAGGGAAGCTGGAAAAATAATTAAGAGAAGAGCAGGGCGTCTTAATAATGCAGAGAATGGAGTGAAGTAAGAGGCTGAATGTTAAACGCAGTTTAAAATATGCCTGGTCTCTTCCAAGGAAATGGCAAGTCTCCTGGGGAGCGAGAGAAGAGACGGAAGAGCAAAGCAAAAGAGAGATGCCACATCGATAGCTCGGCTATTTAGCCGCTAGGAGGTGATTCAAACACCCATGTGGGCGCGAGAGGGAAGCCGGTGTAACGCATGGATCATTGCAGGGGCAACGTGAGCATGTGTCCTCTCTGCCCTTCGTTATCTTTAAGGCACAATTACTGTCCATACAGCAGCTAACAGAATATGTTTCACCCACGCGCAGGAAACCAGGAACTACAGCCAGAGAACGAGGACTGTGGTGGAGTCAGAGGGAAAGAGACAGGAGCGTTCCCCAAAAACGAGGGTGGTGCATCAGTGTTGAAGGAATGAACCCCTGAGTCTTCCCTTTATTTCAACTTCTAATGTCAGTACCAGTCCTCGCAGTGTTCCAGCGGCATACAAGTACTGATTCTACTCTGATGCCATCAAAAATCTCAACGGCAACTCACAATAACCCACAAATCAACCGTATAAAACACGGCCGGGGGATCCAGCAAAGGTGTAATCACTGTTAGATATGAAACCCAGAAGTCGATGCTATAAATGTAATTATGTGGAGCCTTTTTTGTTGGCTCCGTGTGAGTGGAACCACAGGATCGCGTCTGTGGATGTTGTCCTTTTACGTGTGTAATCGGTGAAAACAAAGTGAAACCCTCAGAGTGTTAAAACACTGAATGTGTCGTAGAGCTGAACCGGCTGTCAAGAACATTTTCTACATCAACACTTACGTATTCATTTCCCTGTTGTGAGCTGTAATGGTTCCGGGTGCCTTGTGGGCTTTTTTATTTGATAAATATTAAAGCTAGTTTTCCATTCAGATGGATGACAATGGGATCAATATGAAAACGGTCCAAGATTTGTATGAAAATAGCACATCTGCGATTGGTGGAAGCCAAACTCATGCATTCCTATTTCATTAAACGGAAAAAAAGAACTTCCCAATGTCCAAGCGCTGCTTTCATCATTCTGACATGCACTCTGAGACGCTATGGAAACGAGAAGGGAAATGACAGGCTCGAGGCGCCGGTTCTTGATTAGGCAGAGAAGTGGACCCCAGAGCTCCAAAGAGCGTTTGGTAGTAGAAAATCCCAGCTTAAGCAAACACATTTTCAACCCTGCAGAAAGCTTTCCTGTAGCAGCCCTTTATCACCAGGAGGCTTGGGCTTGGGTTTAGGGTTAGGGTTAGGGTTGAGGCGCGCGTCAACAAAGGCAAACAACCGCGCCGCTCTCCACTGACACACGCCAAGGTACAGCCGGAACTGACGAATAAATCACTGCAACTTCCACAGACCAAACTTCCTTCCACGGGGCAGCAGGCGTTCTTCTGAAGTCTTCACGCACGCTCGGGCTTTAAAACGCCAGCCGGAGATGCTCCCGAAGGTCATCCACAGAAAAGCAGGTGAGGAGCCGACTAAAAACAGTGAATCGGGTTCAAAAACGGGTTTACTGTTCCCCCGAGCAACTAAAGGTGGGCCTAAATAAAATTAACATTCGTTACAAGACTGCTCCTGACGCAGAGACAGCGCCCACATGCCGAGGTCAGAGGTCATTCCGACTGAAAGGCTGCAGGCTTTTACAGCAGGGCTGCGTTATAAGACAGTGAACTGACGTAGGTCCTTTCAGGAATTCACTCACTTCTTGTAAACGCTGCAGACGTTGGAGTCAGCACAGCTGTGAACTGTCCTCCACAGTCTTTGGAGGTGACTGGAAAGGCGAGAGGTCTGCGCTGCATCTTCCCAGCCACAAATCAGGGAGTCCAGCCTGTGCTTCTCACGTTAAAGCGCTTATTTTTATTCACCGCCACGTCAGAACAGGAACAGTATGACAAGAACACAGCATTCCCATCCAAGCGGAGGGTGGCTGCTTCAGAAATTCCTCTCCATCTCTCAATATCAGATGTAATAACCGAGGAAAGGCAGCAGTGTGGGCCTGCTCTCCACACAAAGGCCCCCTGTTCTCTCCTATTCTGCACTTGGCTCAGCAGGAAACTTCCTCCCTCATTGACCCACCATCTGAGAGCGGCCATATTGACTAAACTCCTTATTGAGTCGCTCTTGAGACTGAGCAGAGCACTCTCAGAAACATTCCCATTTTCAACAACAGAGGCCCTTTTGTGGCTTACGTTTAGAAATCCCAAATCACTGGATGCACTGAAGAACAGAAACACTCACACCTACTGGAAAATATCACTTACAGCTACAGCGCGTGGTTGAACTGCTGCCTGTTCTGTAATCCCAGAGTCAGATTGTTAATAACCATCTGGAGAAATGAGAAAAGAATGAATTGAATGAGCCTGAACAACAACTCTCTGCGGAAATCTCTCCCACATTTGCTACCTCTCCGTTTCATCTCCACACCTTGATTCCAGGTCTGTTTCTATTTAGAAACCTTCAAAGTCCTGTCTCTCCACACTCCATTCTAAAGCTTATTTGTCACTGTGAAACACCTCAGGGAAATAACTCTGGATGTAGCAGGCCAGTGCTTCCCAGAAGAGAAAAGGCCGCTGCAGCTGAAACACTTTTCAAATCTGAATCTCTGTCAGCGTGAAGCAGAGGTGTACTTGCACAAAAAAGAACTGCTGCTTTTCATTTTGAAAAGATTAATACTTGAAATTGGAAGAATCTTGATAAAATCAGGTGGTCGGAATGAAAGGAAAGTAAATTAGTGTTTCTGATGTGCAGTTTGCCAGTTTGTTACTGGTTTTCCAGGTTTTTAAGACCCCCCCCCCACCCCACCCGACATGCCTGCAGGATGTAGCAGCGATCTGGGACGACCCAAAACAATGATGCTGTTAATCTCAAGCATCCACACAGCAGAGGATGGAAACAGGGCTTCGAGGCCAAGCTATGAAGGGATGGAGGGAATGAGTAGGGTGCCCAGCGCGCACCCACTCTCCTGCACTGGCGTCCAATCAACTGGCAGGTTAAAAAGAGAAAAAGGGTCCATTTTGCTCTCTATCATCCTGTCTGCTCAGCGTCAGAGCAGACGGGAGAAATCCCAGCACGTGCACAGGAGAAAAACAGCTCAAAATACAACATAGCAGCTAACACACTGATGCAAACTGGGGGGTTATTTGTTCCATTTGCCAATCCACTCAAACTTTTCTACAAAATGTTATACAGTAGCAAAGAATTCTCTGAATGTTACTTAACACAACGTCACTTCCTGCGCAGTCAAGGACAAGGCCCGACCGCCGTGGAGACAGGATTCTTGGTGCAGCCCCGCTGAGGGCTGCACTTAATCCAGTACAAAACCTGCCTGGAAAACAGGGCGGCGCTGCGTTTTTAGGGCCGCAGTCTGGACACAAAGCATGTTCTCAAGGCCCTGCTTTCGGCTCCCTCTGATTGGCATTTGTCCTCGTTCACCGCAGCAACGGAGTAAAACGGCTGGAAAATTCTCCAAGTCCTTGAAGTAAAAACCGAAATGACCAGAAAAAGTTCTTAGAGTCATTTCTATTATTGATGTATGAACGTTAGTGTGCAGCTACACTGGCAACCCAGGAAAAAAGGCCCCTTTACACGCACCCGTAGTTGAATTTTCACATTCCACATTTTCCTTCCATTATTGTTTGCAAGAGTAACTGGTCCAGTTCCAAACCTGGCAACCAGCTTGGATACCGATACTAGACATGTTTGTCCAGCTGTGCAAAGAATAGTTGAGAGATGACAGAAGAAGACACACAGTCTGCTGGAGACAGCCTCCTACAAATCTAACGGCAGAAAGGAGATATTTGAGCTCAAAGCAACAGAGAGATAAAGGGAAAAACAAAACGCAGATTTCAAGACATCGCAGCATCTTGACGGCGCGTTTTTTTAAATGCTGACATGCAGGGACAAACTGTCAGACATGGCTGGAAAAGAAGTGAGCCGCAGGGGAACAAATGTGTGTTTGACGGGACAGATGGAGCACGGCTCCTCTGCTCTGGCACACAGCAACGCACCAGAGCGACGGCGACGGTCCAACCACCTTCCCCACTAACCCCGACACTGGAGAAAATCGGGTGGCTGTAATGAGATATGGTATAGATTTTTTAATGAAACACAATATTACATTCTCTCCGGCCCCCGGTTTTTCGCTATCACACTCGCCCAACGCAAATACACACAAAGGAAAGAATCAATACAAACCAGGAAGAAAGTCAAACAGCCGGCAATTTATCAGCATTGGATTTCAAAGTCTGGGCCTGTGCCTGGTTCTCCCGACTGCTGCGACGTTGCCATTCATGCACCTTCCTTTATATGTTTGTTTTGAAATGACAAGGGCAGGGTTCGCCTCAGATGCTGGGCAGCGTTTGGCGTGAAAGCGCTCAGTGCTTGAGGAGTCTGCCAGACATGGCAACCAGTCATGGAGCTGATCGCAGTCTGCGAGTGTGGCAAAGCTTCAACCTATCTTGATTTTCCCCCCTTGTTAAGATAAGTATCTGCATGCAAACGATGTCACTTACAACAAGAACGCAGCGCTCGTCCCTTTTCACATCCTCACTGATCACTTCCAGAACACTACACCGGCCAAACGCTGTCATGTAAGCACAACTGGCAACCCGCCCTCAACAGGGCGTTTCTGCTTCCACGTAGCGCTTTTGTTTAAGAGTGTGAACATATTTGCAAGGCTGCCTGTGTAAGATGTTTGTGGCATCAAAGTGGTCAGCAAGCAGGGCTGCTGATAAAAGGAGGCTGCTGCATGTTCAGTGGTTCTGCAGAAAGCAGCGAAACTCAGGAGATCACCGGAGATCAAAGTCACCGAGGAAACACAGGAAGGGAGGTTCAGCCGCTGGCTGACTTGAACCTGGATGTTATCCTCCTACAAAAAAACCTGAAAATAGATCCGGACAAAATATTGAGGGCAAGCGGGAGCAGCAGAGCAGGGTAAAAAGGTAAAAGGGTGCTCAGCATCCTCTCGGTGCTCTCGGAGCCGACCCCCTCTCCTTCCTCCTGGAACAGGCTCAAACCTTCACTCTCATACAGCTCACCCGCCTCTGTTCAGCCATTCCCTGACTCTGGGCACCTTTGTTCCACCGCAGCTGGCTTTTCGCCGCAGCTGGCTTTTCGCGCTACAGGCGGCGAGTCTGAGGCCTCCGCCGCGCTCCGAGGGCGGAGCTACAACAAAAGAGTGTCTAGCATGTCTAGATGCTGGTGGGATGGATGGAGCATGGCGCAGGTAGCATGGAGCGTCACCCAGGAAGTCAGCGAGGGTTCTGACATGAGGACATGCATGTGAGGGGAGAACCTGCGTGCTAGCAGGGGAGGATCTGCGTGCTAGCGCCTCCTCCTCGCCTGCTGCATTAGCAGCCACGCTGCAACAAGACGGCTTTCTCTGTGCACCTGGGACACTGGTGCAGAGCAAGCGTAATGTCACATGTCAAATAGAAAGGGAAGGAAATTGTGGCAGTTGTTTACAAAAGAACGGCGGCTGCGCGGCCTCAATCAGTCTGGCTCCGATAAGGAGCGACTGAAAAGGAGACCCGTCTCAGCAGCCACAGCAGCAGCCTGGGCCTCGTATCTCAGCGCCCAATCATTCTCTATCGACAATAACAACACACGGGCCGCGCACATCCTTACCTGCACTGAATTTAGAGCCAACAAGGGTTCCGATGGAGGAGAGGATAAAAGCAGCCAGCAAATGAAACCGGGTGATGCTAGAATACGCCTTTGAAAGTGTGTGTGTGTGTGTTTAAGGGATTTAAAGAAAGCAAGAGAAAAGCACTTTTGTCCTTGTTTGTGGCTCATTTGTCTGCAGCAATTATTCCCTATCACGAGAATCAGTTTGGCGGCGCTCCTGCAACGACAAACACGGCGGTATGGGCGCGACTGCTGAGGCTTCTCAGCCAGTCAGACCCATGAATCCATTTCCTGCACACCGGCAGACTGTGTCTTGGCTTCACTGGCTGATCTGATCAAACACGCGCACGTGCGCTTGCGTCTAACAGATGACAAACCCAGAGATTTAGCCCATCAAAGCCAGGAAGCCCCCCCCACTTGTCCCCCTCACAATGGAAACATAGGAAACACTTGACACAGTCTTGTACTGTGGCAGATTTGATCAGAGCGCAGCAGAAATTGCCTTTAAACCGTCGGCCGAGGTAAACAGACGAGCGCCGACCATGACCGGCTGGTGCTGGACTGCTTACCGTCCACCTCACGCAGACGCAGCCTCTCCCCGAGCAGTCTGGTCTGCGGTACCCCCTACCAGCCTCCCTCCTGTACCTGACCCATTAGCAGCGGGAGCTGGACGGGGTTTGCTCACAGCTGGGCCAAACGTGACGGTCCAAGCTGCTAACCTCCACGCATAAAACTCAGCGGAGCGGGCCCTGCACCGAAGGGGCACCAGTCACAGATGGAGGGTTGGGTGATGTCTTTAATATGCTGCATACAGTTCAGCTTATGTGCTACAGGCTGCATCAATAATTCACTGGCAGTATTATGCAGTATTGCTCAGGCTACGTTTCCATGTCATGTTGATGCTCATTTGACAGCCTGCTCGTGCACGAACGCCGCTCGCTGATATCGGCTGTGAAAACTTTATCAAGGGCCCACGCTGACAATGATGGGTGGCGTGTATTCACGGCCAGATCCTGGCCCAAACACGAGCGTCGGTCCGCGCTGTCTTGCCTGCGGTCCTGATGTACAATGAGGGAGCGTGTGCAAGCGTGCGTGACGCCGTCCAGCCAGCTGTCAGGTAAATAAGCGAGTGGGAGCCACTGATGAGCAGTCATGATGTGTGCAACCCAGTCTCTCTGACCGTCCGTCTGTCTGTCTGACACTTTCAGGCACACCCCCACCACGGAACAGAGCGAGTTACAACCAAGGGGACAATCTGTCGCTGAAGCCATCTAATCCTCCACACAAGCCTAAGACCCCTCAGTGAGCGTACTCCTTTTCACACAGTGTCCAGCAGCAACCCATGAATGTATAAATATACAAGTAGCTCCTGTTCCAGTGAGCTGTGTGTGTGTGTGTGTGTGTTGACAGCACATACAGCAAACACGTCTGCTTGACTTGAGTTATGCAGATGAATCCTTAACGAGAATGACAAGCAATTAAAGTAGAAACTCCATGAAAAGACAGGGAGGTTTGTTTTTCTCAGTGCAGTCGTACCAGATCTGGATTCAGGAACCAACAAAACTGTGTGTGGGCGCAATAAATGAAGAGGTTATATCCATCCTCAGCTGACGGCGCCATGTCAGCTCAACGCTGAAAGCAAACAGAGTTCATGTAGATCCAGAGCCGAGTCTCCTCCAGACTAATCTGTCCCGATCAAACAATTTACTGTCTTAGCTAGCAGTGAGAGATGATGCTACATGAGATTTTAAGCTCTAGGAAAACAAAAATACTATTAGTCACCACAAATACCTTTCATATTTAATGGCCTCTCTCAGCCGGAGTGCTTCTTACCGAGTTCTCCTGTCTGCTCCATCACATCTGAGTGTTTGGCTAAATTATTAATGCTGCCCCAGACTGCAGGTTAGCCAAGAGGCGTGGCGCTAGTATGTGGAGCACAGGAGCCACCATAGCTCTTGTTTACCCGCTTGTGGGAATTGTGATTGAGTATTCACGTGGTAAAGGCCCACAGTGAAATCTGTTGTGCTGACAGGGCAGCTATAGATTGGCCCGTTTAGCCAAAGCTCTTAATATGCATGCTCCTGTTCATAAACACAATACCGGCATAAATCCACACGAGGAGGCACCTAAATGGATTCGGAAATTCACGACCGCGCTCCGCCAAGGTCCCGTGATTAAAGCGAGCGCTGCGAGGAAGCTGGAGGAGCGCCTGCTGAGAGCAGCTGCGGCGCAGCGATGCCGGGAAGCGTGTGCCCGCTGAAATGAGCTCAGAACACAGAGCTAAATTATCATCACAGGCAGGTAGCAGGTCTGCTGCTCAGAGGAGGCCAGACAAAGGCAAAAAAGGGAGGTGGCAAAGCAGGAAAGGAAGAAATTCATTACACTCGCATTAAACACTTCCGAGGTTTAAAGCCAGGTTTAACTGAGCCTTGTGATCTACATCTGCAAAACCATCCCTCATGTTTCAAAGCAGTAGAATGACAACTTCCTTCCTGTCTCCACAGTGCCTGGCCGCTAGGCAAAGCCTAGATTTGCCTATAGGGTCCTCTCCTGCATGAGCCTTTTGAGTTAGTACAAAAGAGTGTGTTTATCCTTAACATTCGCTGAAAGTCATTTTCAAATATTAAATATCAAAGGTATTGCCACCTAGTGGTCTGGGTGAATATGGCTGCTCGTGTCTACAGAGATATTTCATAAATGAGGCAAGATTTATAAATATAGAGGCATTTTAATGTGTGAATGAGAATAAAATGTGAATACAGAAAAAATGTTGGCACTGCACCAAGGCTGTAATAAAATCATTTGAAAGATTAAAACGTTTAAAGTAATAATTGGGTACGTGTCGGGAAGGTGGAAAAAGATTTAATGGTTTCATTTGAATCCGTTCAAAGGGTTTTAGAAGCCCGAGCTAACTACGACTTTGCTTTTGATGGGTGGGAAGGATCCGGGGGCACCTTTGTTCAAGCACTTAGACTCTGACACTTCAGACAAAAGTGAAACTATGAGAGCAATTTAGCAAAGCTGCGTGTGTGTGTGTGTGTTAAGGGAGAGTTTTAAGATGGGAGCGCTATTTAGTTTCCTGTCATGAACACAGACGACACAAAGGGCAAACAGCAGCCCTGCTCCGACGGGAGGATTATGGAAATGGGCACCTAAGCAAAGCGGTGCAAAGCTAACTGTTGCTACTCTCACCCCACACTGAGGGTGTGCCAAAAAGTATTTAATAACCTGCAAAAAATACACATGTTCACAAACATTACCAGCAGGCACAAAAAAGCTGTTTTCATGTCCCACTCTTTGCCACTGGCTTAAAGCATGCAGCGTTTCTGTCATATGAACTTGTCTGCACATGCCTGTGGGAGACGGATAATTAGCTCTGACGCTCATTCTATTTTAGGGACGAGCCAAAGTGCTGGCAACTGTGCACCATCATTGCTTAATACTGTACATGAAAGGCCCGAATGAATGATGAATCCATCCATTAGCATGAGGATTCTAGAGCGTTACAAGATGTCTGGGTTCCTTTTTCCCCCCCTCTTCTTTCAGTGTTTGCAGGGAGGGGAGCAGAAGCGGTTGTCTGGGTGAAAGGCGGGGGTGATAATTGGTCCTGGCTCTTTTGATGTGCAGACAACGGCGTAATCCGTCCTAATCATATTAAAGGGACACTGCTCCGCCAGCAAAGGCCATACAGCTATAGCCCAGATGCAGCTAACAGTTCCTGGCTTTGGCTTGGCGATGGAGTTAGTGCCAACCCCAACCAATTGGTGATGACTAAATTGAGTTTTCCATCTATTTTGGTGAAGTTTGGATTTAATGAGCAACAGGGGTTTGGTACTCGCGTGTGACAGTATCCCTCTCTGTTAACCTTTCGGCAGCCATCTTTGTGCTCAGGCAAGTAAAACTAATCAAAGCGTCAGATGAAAAAGCTTCAAAAGAGTTCCTGGAAGTGAACAAAGCGTGGCGTCAGCAGGAGGACAAAGACTAAGACGAGAGAATGAGGTGGCCGGAGACCATGTGTCCACACCCTGGGGGCCCGGCCAGTGATCTGGCTGTCCTGAGAAGCCAATATGGCATTTCATGCTCACGCCCTGAAGCTACCCAGACCAGAGGAAGCGCTACGCACATATGGCATCAGTACATTCTGTGCCTGATGCCTAGCCCTTCCTACAGCAGCACTTTTCAAATTAGTTGTTTGTCCCATTTTCTGAGAGAAAATTAGCACGTGCAATTATGTTTCATCAGCTCACATGGGGTGAAACATCTAAATGGCGCGATGTTACTAGCACGTATGGGTGTGTAAATGAATTCTGACACCTGGAAGGGACTGAGGCACGAAAGAGTGCTCTCTCAGCTGTTTAAAAGCGGTGTAATACGTCACCTGTGCAAGGCTTGTCTTTCAAAATGTGGAAATGAGGAATGGAAACAGGGTGAGAAGCGTTCTGCTCAGCTCAGTGTGTGTGTGTCTAGGACAGAGGTGGGCAAACTAAGGCCCAGGGGGCCACATGTGGCCCCATGAGCTATTTAATCTGGCCAGCAGAGCCTTCACAATAATTTCTCAGGTTCAGCTAGCATGCTAACATGTCCTCTCAAGAAGGTGGGGCCAAACATCATGTGGAGCTTCATCATCCATCTCTAGTTGGAACAAACCACACACAACACCGGTACAGGAGGGGAGGCAGGATTAGGCAAGGACCAGCCTTCAGGTGGGGGCACTACAGCACCGCTTCTAGTCTAAATGCATACAAAGAACGACGCACGTTGGGGAAGGTAGCGTGATTAATTCTTCCACGTCCCATCCTTAGCTCATCAAGCAGCAGCTTCTCCCTCTCCTCCACATTCCTCAACCTGAGACAAGCTCAGGCAGACGTGTTCACAGCCGCCCGCCCTCGGCGTAAAATAAAGACATCGAGTCCTCACGTCTTACTTTCAACAGCACTCGACACTAAACAACATTTAAAGCTCCAAAAGAACGACTGTCTGATAGCGACGGAGCAGACAAGGTAACGTCTCCATCACTCTCCAACCTCAGACAGACGCATCAGTAGGCAGCACTTTTCCTACCTGTGCTATGTTGCAGGTGATGAAACACCACTTTTCCTTTACTGGAGGGATTTAAAACCCTGATTGTCAATAAAGACATTATCCTCTTTACTGTATGGCTCAAATTCAAACACCGGCGCTGAAACTGCATCGTTGCTCTCAATAAATCCAGAGGACGCTCCTGCTCTGTCACCAGGGCAAAACACACAGAAAATACTAGAAATGTTGGGAGAGATGCTCCAGTAGATCCCAGCTTTCTGGAGACACGACACAAATTCATACACCGTCTGGGATTTTACAGCTCATGGGAGTAACGCTGAAGTTAAAATCAATCTATGGATATTAATCGATTAAACTCATTAAGATCAATAATTAGGATTACATATAATGGTATTCTTTAAGCGACTTTAGTTAATTTGCACACATTTTAATTACAGATAGATTAGCTTTCCATTAGCATGGGTATTGTCCTTTGCTTTAGAATCATCCACATCCCCTCTGCCATGATACCCAACGTGATCTTCATGCACAGACTGTGTGTGTGTGTGTGTGTGTGTGTGTGTGTGTGTGTGTGTGTGTGTGTGTGTGTGCGCCAGATATGCAGGAGGATGGGGGAGTGGCACTCTGGCATTGTTGTAGGAATCAAATAGCGTTGCCATAGCGACCCTCTGGCAGGGACAGCCTTTTTGCAGTAACCGGAGAGTAAAGACCTCTTGGGAGCCCCTCACCTCCCTCCCCACATCACTCTCGCCTCCAGCACGCTTATAGAGGGGTCACGCGGATCCAACTGGGGGCGTATGGCGCTCCGGAAGGGGGATGCCCGCGACCAACAGACCCTCGGTGTGTTTGAAAGCTCTCATCATCTCCAAAAACAGGGTTCGATTTTCATCCGAGTTTGCTTTCAAACAACAGCGGCCAGCCAAATGAGCCAAACACGGGCTGGAGCCTGTTGATAGACATTTGGAGAGTGGGAGGAGAAGCAGCCACGCTGACTATTTGAGCGCAGAATAACTAGCTACACACACACACACACACACACACACACACACACAGGCAGCCCCCTCCTCAGCCTAACACAGGTGGGTATTGTCTGAAACGTGGGGCGCTCCTGGCAGCCGGCCAGCTCGGCTCAATCATCGGCCCAGTCCCGCTTCAGTCGGCTGGCTGCGTGGCTCCGCCATGGCAGACCAAACGCTGTCTCCCAGAGCAGATTTTAACCATTTCCTGCCCGCCAGTGCTCAGGGGTGGAGATTTCAAGGCCTCGTTTTAACCATTTGCTCTCCTCTCAGGCTTTAATGAAGGGTTTCCACGTCAGCAAAGATAATGCTGTTGTCACAGGCTTTACAAGCACATCCATTTCCTCCATCTTCAACGCCCTTTAGTTCTCCGGTGGTGAGGCCAGGCTGGGTTTAAAAAAAGAACAGCCACTAAACAGGTCACGGGGTAAAAGCAAGCGCTGCTCGTGGTCGACCTGGCGAATGCTTGTTTCCAGGAGTCTGTTAATGCTGTAACTCTCCTACTCCTGATCAAACGTGTGTCAAACACATTTTAGAGTGGTTGGTGGACCAAAGATGGGTGGTCTAAAGCCACTGCCAGGACACCCCTAAGTCACGTCATCTCCACCGCGCTGTAGGAGCCCTTTGATACACAACCATTAACAAAACAGCTTAGAATGAGCCTTCAAACACAAACACACAATTCCACGTCGTCACACAATACGGTCTGCTACACTAAAAATAATTATGGGTTAAAAAGCTTTGACAGCAGATGACTGCCAACATAACTCTCATCTTGGTGCATCGCTTGAGGGAATCACAAACCGCCGTCAAAGGAGCCGAGGGCTGATTTACTGCTGAACTCAAGGACCTGCTCGCTGCTGCTCGCAGCCTCGGGCTCTTTTGCACCGAGACAATATTGATGAAGGCATTGATTTGCTGTAAAATTTCAGCGTAAAGAGGGCTTGGGCCATAATTTCCAATCAATCAACAGAGCTCAATGACTGTCTTTAGTGGTACGCGTGTCCAGAATGGTAACTGGGAGGACAGGAGTATTCACACATGCTTGAATTCTGGTGCTCTCCAAGTTTACTCTACGAGTAAGCGATCAATAAGTGGTAACTCTTAACGGTGGTCCCAGCAGGGAGGGCTCGAGGAACAACAGGGTGTAAGACTGAGACAAAAGTCTTTATTTTCTTCCGTCTCTTTCAAAAAAAAAAAGGAAGAACGTAAAAACTGGAGGGATTTGGGGGATTTTCTTCTCTCCGCTTTAATTACAGGCCTCTTGTCAGACAGATCTCTCTCCCAGAGCTATAAGTTGGTGGGAGTAGAGCCTAAGCAGCTCTACCCGAGCCTCTTTCACTTTTTACTTCACAAACACACAACGGGAGCAAACACAGCAAGGTCAGGAAACACTCCTCACAGGCAAAGATCCACCACAGCAGAACAACCACCGCTTTAAACCAAAAAAGTAAAACCCTAATATGATATACGCTACTCCTGCACAACACCTAGCGTCACGATAGCAATAAAACTATGGCAAATAAACATAAATCATCAGAGGAAAACTCCTTTAGCTACGCTTCACGGAAGGAAAGTAGCAGTCTGACATGGCTCAGACGAGACAAATGTCCAGTCTCCCGTGCACATTTGCCCCACGGGACCTCCAGCGCACCTCTGGTCCCTCAAACAAGCCTGCAGAATGAATAACAAATAGCTGCGTGGTTTATGCTTCAGTGATTTATGGTTGCACAGGGCGACACTGGGGGTCTGTTCAATTTTCAATTATCAAAGACATCAGAGAGCAGAACGACTACGTCAAACTGCCTGTCCCAAAACGGAAACAATATCAACCAGTCTTACTGTCAACAAAAACAAATGACTGCGTGGCAAGCTCGTCAAAATGGTCTGCTATTCCCCAGCATTTATTCATATTCTGTCCAGAATACAAATACATGTTAAAAAACACAAAGACGCCATTTTGCCTCGTGTGGCAACGACCAGGCAGATTCATCTGGACGTTTCTTCTGCAGGTGGAAATGCAGCCATTTGATCTGGGTTTCTGCTTTCGGGGTGTCCTGCCAAATATCTGGATTATATGCATAATTGTGGCACATCTCTGCCTGGCTATGGGGGGCAGGGGGCTGCACGGAAGCGTGGCACCGTCCATGCACCAGGGTGGGCCCCAGACCAGGCCCTTACCACATGCACAGACCTAAGGGCACCGTTGGGATATTATGACGTTAAACCACATCAAAACCTTTATTTTGTTTGTTTAGGTTGTTATTCTGCACACGTGCTCATTCAAACGTCTATATCTATAGCTGGGAACACAAGAACTGTAAATACTGAACCAAATACAAATATGCAGGAACAAGGACACAAAGGGCCAAATATCCAACTACTCCAACAAGTCACTGTGACAGGGTTGAGACAAGCTTTTCTCCGTATCCTCCGCCAGGACCAAGGTGTGCCTGCAGGAGGTTTCGGCAGCGTGGTGTCACCATGCCTACCTTCCATTCCCAGGCAACAGAATGGTGTTACACCTCCCACTTTGGCACGGTGTGCCCACGTGTAAAGGTGTTGCTTCTGTGAAATGCGCTTGTCTGCTGGTTCTACTGGTTAAGATCGTCAC
Source organism: Pao palembangensis (assembly GCA_015343265.1). Lineage (NCBI taxonomy): Eukaryota > Metazoa > Chordata > Actinopteri > Tetraodontiformes > Tetraodontidae > Pao > Pao palembangensis. The sequence continues at coordinate 15,617,526 of CM027081.1, forward strand.
ACCCCTCCCCCATGACATCCTCTCCTGCGGCTTGGGGTTCCCAATTCCCCGTGCGTGATCATTAGCATCTCATTAGCTGCTGTAAAGCAAACGCTGAGTGGGAAGGCAGCATGTATGGTGGATAGTGTACGTCTAATTTCTGTGTCTAACAGTGTTGCATCTGAGAACCATCTGCATACTGGGGAGAGCGCAGGCATCACTAAGTGTGTCAATGAGGGTTCGAGCACCTGCTGTGGCACTGATTAGAATTTCAACCACAGCTCAGCAGTGTGAGAACAGGGAGGTGGGGTATGGGTGTGCTGTTCGTCCTTCAACGTATGAATTAAGAGCAGCTTCCCCTGTGGAAGAAGCTGCCTTTTACCTGAACGTGCTCCGTCCTTCCATCTGTGACTCCGAGGCAGAGACACGCTTACAAACACAGACGTGTGCGCTCATTGGAAAACTCTGTTCTGAATTTTGAGGAAAAAGACGAGATGCAACCTGTCCAGCGAGCAGGAGCATTTGTCCAGTGGCTCCACGGGGCTCCACGCTTCCAGTGAAACACCGGTAGGAGCCTGCTCGACATTAGCCCTTTGTACTGGCCTATTAAGACAACGGTGTTGGACATTGTCCAGAAGGTCACCGAGACAAGGACGGATTATTGCCCGGATATGAGTGACATACTGCTCTTGTTCAATCCTACTGGAGCCATTTGGGTGAATGATGCATATCAGCGAGGCCTGCAGATAAGAAAAGAGCTGGCACCGGAATCCTGCAGCCAGGACAATGGCTGAAGGCAGAAAGGCGTGTGAGGGAGATAATCCACACTTTGAGCAATTGCGTCACCCCTCTGGCTTCCAGGGGCTTCCTATTGTTGACAGAGGCCACAGCGTAACTCAACAGTCGACCCGACAAGCGCAGCAAATCAGCGCAACCAAGCCGAGCGTGGGGAGGAAGTGGGCTTGTTTGCTTATGGAGCAGGAGCCCGCTTGGAGGGAAGTGGTGGAAGAAAAGGAATCTGAGGAGGGGCTGGCCGGGAGGTAGAACACACACACGCACGCATATAAATCTAATACTACAAGCAAACAAAGGATTAGATTAGGAGTACGGCGGTGACTGTTCCACAACTCAGATGGGTCCGCTGAGATCCAGACTATAATAAAATCTCAATGGTGAGGAGGTGATGATGTGAAGAGGAGCTGGGATGAGACAGGAGCTCCCAGAAAGCCCTGCCAATACCTGGAGAGGTCCCTCACATACTGTTTTCACAAGCCATCTGCGCACGAGTGGGTGTATACATGTGATTAAGGAAGAGGACCGTGGATTTCTCGTTTGCTGCACGCTTTTCATTTCCACAAAGTCTCTTCAAGTGCTCCTCCACCGTCCTCTGAAACAAAGAAACAAGTGGGCGGTGTTCACCCTGTGTCTGGGGGAGGCTTCTTTGTCTCTACCTGTCAGAAACAGCGGTCAGCTCCAGAGGAGAGGGTGAAGGAGGACCTCCGCAGCCACTCAAAGGAGAGGTTCGTCACTTTACAAACGTGGGAAAACCTCAACGCACCACAGAGAGGCCAGCGAGCGTGCAGAGATGATGCTCCGCAGCTTTTCCGCTTGCGCCGATGTAGACGTCGTCATGGCATCGAGAGAAGACTGAAATCAATAAGAGCAGACCGGCGTAATTACGGTTGTGATGGCTGGATTTTGCAGACTTCCGCTCTTCAATGTCTGACGATGATGGCAGCCCCTTACACAGTCAATTAGCCACATTCATTAAGTGGCCGCTGCGTCTTGTTCAGAATCAATTTGGCCCTCGTCTCTCCCAGCTTGTTTCAAGCCAAATAAAACCGCTACAAAAACCTGACACTAATCACAAATAAATAAATGGCCGGCATTAGAAAGGCCTTTCACGCTCTACGTCAAACCATTCATTTTCTCATTTCCTCAGCTGCTATCATTTGCTCTTTTTAAGAGCTCAGGCTGCATAACTGGGGGGAAATCCAAAACGATGCCTTTTTTTTTTTTTTTTTTTTAACAGAAGCATTGCTTTTGGATGGGATTATGGACCATGGATTGCATGCTGAGAAGCAACAATGCATACACAGCACTGCTTTATTTCATTACAGCTAAATCTAACTGGAAGGACTGGTAAACCTATGAAGGTTACGGGATAATGTGCTAACACCCAGATTTGCTGTATCACATTACATTAACTTTGCGCACCGGTGCAATCTGTTCGGCCCATATTACCTTGTCAAGGCTTAGAACAATCCTTTTTGAGGATTAAATCAAGGCCTTGAGAAAAGCATTAATCTGGTCTACACGATAGTAGTGCAGCAGTGCAGAGGAGAGAGCCGGGTCCGAGAAACGGCAGCAGATTTCCATGAGGAGGGGACAAACCAGTGCCATTTCTCTGAGCTCCAATCCACACAGGCCTGCAGGCCTGAGCCAGACTGCTGATGATGCTGCCACGGGTTAGGATGAGAAAAGCTGCCCGGGCAACCGCCCTTGTGACATTGCATATGGCCAGTCCTTGTGCACAAATCTGGCCTACATGTGAGCCAGTGCTAAACAAGTCAGCTGAGCCAACACGCCGCGGTTCTTGTTTCCCTGTGAATAGTAACAGGGTCACCTCACACCGGCAGTATCCTATATTTAACCTCCTGCAGGCCGGTAGCCATTAATATATATTAATATACCACTGTTGAAAGCAGATTTGCTTAGGCGTTTAACTGATCCTTTGGTGGGCCGCTCAGTTTTCATTTAACGTCAAGGTGACTTGTTGTCGTCCAGGGGGAAGTAAGGTTAAGAATAAAGTGTAATTATCTTAGGAACACGCATCAACAACTCCATTCACCTGTTCAGTTATTCGCTATCTGCTGCTTCTAGCCCACAACCATCACCGTCCGTCTGCTTAAGCTAGAAGCACTCTTTAAGCTGCTGAGAGGACCTTCTCAAGTCTGTAGGGGGGCAAAGCTATCCTGGTCTCACTGGTGTGGGATTGCGGCCCTGGTTAAGAGAAGAGAGGGGTCATAGTGTGCAAAGTCTATATATATCAGAGACGTGGGTCTCTAATTTTGCTTTACAAACACAGTCGTATTTCCAAAGGACACTAAAGAGGGAGGCTGTGAAATGAGGGAATGATCTGTATGAATGCTAGGAGATCTTTGCACAGTCCCTGCAGAAGGATCGATGTCGTACAGTCAGAACAGCAACACAAAAGGCAGCAGCCTCACACAATAGCCTTCCCTGTAACACACGCCGACTGTGTAACAACAGTAATAGCCACCATTATCAGAGCTGTAAGCATCGGCCTACACCCTGCCAGCAATGCAAACATCTCCACCATTATGCTCTCCTGTGACAGAGACAATGCTGCGCTGGGGAGGCAGCGGCGGAGCATCCCAGTTTCTGGCAGCCCATTACAAAAGGCCTGTTTGGAGCTTGTGGATGAATAAATCATTTCAATATGGCTTTGGTGGACGGGGCAATTAGACGCTGCAGCTTGGGGCTAATTAAATGGCAACACTCTCTCTCTCTCTCTCTCTCTCTCCGTACTTGGCACCCGTTTGAAAGGGTGAAGGGCAGGATGGTTCAAAGAAGATCCTAAACAGTAGTGGCCTTTGCCCTCCCACTCCCACACTGCACGTCAGCTCTTCCTACTGGGACATCTGTTTGTAGCAGCTTCACGCTGGAAGCGCCTGCAGTGCACTAGTGCACTAGTGTGCGTTATTGAATGAGTACGTTTGTAACACTTTAATTTAGCTTTCAAACACATTTGAGAAGCGTGTGAATGTGTAAGATCCTTAAACGATCTTTAAGTCATTTTTTGGTTTATCTGCCACTCTTCTCCTCTTTCACACACTCAAGGTACAAGAAATAAAAATCTAACCACTGAAATACAAAGTGTGTGCCGGTGCAGGCTGACTAACGCCAGAGATCCTCTGAAGCTTTACAGCATCGATCTCCCACCAACGGCTCAAAGCTCATTGACCGCCTACTGCACCGTCTGCCTCGGTGGGCCTCTGGGTACCTGGGCGGTTGGACACTTAGACCACCCTGAGACGGGGAGAGGGCAGCTTTATTCACATTAATAATCATAATAAATGAAGAAAGCGGCGATGGTAGGAGGCAGTGATGGTCCCCACAATCCCCCAGATCAACCTAGTCCTGCATGTTGTGATGCAGGAAGATGGAGGCAGAAAGGAGGAGGAGGAGGAGATGGTACGAGTGGGTCCTCAGGGCTGAGCTGATGGGACGATGGTCTTTAGGAGTACTGATACAGGAGGAAAAGCCTGCACGGCTGATGAACAAACAAACGAAACTGTGCTTCCCGAAATTGACGTTGTGAAGTAATGTTTACTCGGTCTCCCTGCATTATCACCCCCCCCCCCACACACACACCTACCACTCACAAACGACTCCCCCTGGACACACAGCTAACATACAATACACACATTCATGCTGAATTCCTAAGCAGGGGAGCCTGCCTGCCAAGCACCACGGGACTGAATTATTTATCGTGGACCCTTTGCAGCGTGTCAGTGGCTCGGCGGGATGAAATGATATTTATGGAGCCCCTTGGGCAAAGGTGGGGAAGACGGAGGGGGGAGAGAATAGGGAAGGTACTAAAACATACATGTTTGTGTGCAGTACACACAATATGTAGTACAGAAAGGGTGAATGGCGGCTGACAGTGAATTTACGAGTTCTATGAATGAGGGAAAGGAAAATCTAATCCCTCAGGATAAACTTCAAATGTAATCCGTATTTAATTTGGACTTAATAAGCTTTGGCAGACATGTAACCTAGAGAGGAAAAAAGATAATAAAATCAACTGGATTAGTGGATTAAAACATGGTGGGATGTTGGACTGTCAAATCTGTCACAGCCTTGTCACAACCCTGGAAAATGAGCAGAGAGCAAACACAGATATGCTGGATACACAAACCAGGACAACCTTAAGAGTCCGCTAGCTGCTTCAGTGTTTGATCTTTGCTCCCAATTCATTTGGAAGTCTGCAGAAAAGACAACTGTGCATGCTTTGATAAGCAGGCAGGGACAGATGCCCTGCAGCCATCACCGTGACAGTATGGCAGACCTAAAGAAAGGCCTTCCTATCATTTTTGCAGACACGTAACAATGGCCGCCTCTTTCTCCACAGCCGGTAAACAGCTGCCCAGTCTGATGCCTGCAGCAGGGGGTAAAGGTTTGGTGGCCCTTGCACATTTTTGGCATCAAAAGATGCTTTTAGAGGACTAGTTCCTATGTGAATATTATCTAAAACTGTGTTATTACAAGCGGGAAAAGCACCTAATATTTGGCAGCCAGGACGTTATGTTAGCATGTAATCCGGGCCAAGACAAAGCCTGATTTTAAAGAGAAGTGGAAGACACACTGCAGACCCCCTGGGCTGAATTCAAACAGAATCTCAGGCATTATGAACGAGCTTGAGCCAAATGCAGCACCAGGACAAGAAAGCACTGGAAAACTTCCAGCAGTGTAACTTCTAAACCAGATAATTATAGAAAAATACAATGCTAAAAGTACAGAGCTCACGCTAACATCCTGAACGCATCATATTTATTTACTCATGATTCACTTTTGTTGCACCAACTCACCAAGGCCTGGCGATAAAAAGGACAAAAGCACAAGTCAACCAACACACCAACGCAAAAACAAAACCTAAATCCCCTAAAAACCAAGCTTCTTTCCTGTCTGCCCGTTCCTCCTCCCACAAATTCCACTCCATGCTTATTCACCCTGTCTGTGTGGCGTGTGTCACCCTGTCTCCATCACCGCTCCCCACTCGTCCCACGTCTGGTGGCTGATGGACCCAAACGTGCTCACGGTGACCCACAAGCAAGGGTGAAAGGTGGAAGAAGAGCACGGGGGATTTACTCCTGTCATTAGGATGTAAATGCATGTCAGTGACAACAGACACAGCTGCCATCTGTGGGGGGTGTTGGTGGTGTCTTCCACTTTCCTGGAAGGAATTCCAACAGCGGTGGGAGTAATGGAATTCCACTAATGACAAAATTAATTGAGGATCCGACACTGGCGGGTGTGAGGGTGCCGATAACGCTGCTGTCTTTGTGCATGCGCACGCCGGCTGGATGGCTGTGTGCTCCCGTGTGTGATGGGGGTGCGTAATGGAAGCAGGCAGAGCATGGCTCTGAGGTGAAGGAAGGCAGAGGAGAGCAGGGAGGCAAGGAGGGACCTAAATTAAGTGCAACCGAGAGAGAAAGAGGCAGAGAGGAGGGTGGAGGGGGATTAAGAGAGGAGACCTTGTTGTGTACAGGCATGCCTGTGAGAATGATAGCGCCTCTGGGATGAGTCGGTGGGTGAGAGACATGCTAGGATTTGCCACCATGCCACAGAGGATAACGCGGCCCTCAGCAGGAATGTCTCCAACACAACGACCGCTGCCCGGATCAGCGAGGACATAGAGTAGACCGGCCATGAGGTAGCGGAGTCTAAAGCGGTGGCAGCAGCAAGGTTTGAGTCTCAACCCCCAGGTGAGCCACTCTGGGGCCTAATAACGTTTAAGTATCCACTTCTAACGGACCAGATACTTTTTAATGTAACCTCGAGCACAATAAACGCCTTAGTACGCCCAACGATGGAAACTCTATGAAATAAGTAATGATATGTAACTAGAGAGTTCAGCTTTTAACGTATGTGCTTGGGGGGCCAGGCTGAAAGAGCCCACTGGCAGGAAGATCAGTGCTTGCCACCGCTGAATGGAGTGGAAACAATCTTTGTCTGCGTGCCACCAATTGTTCTGATGCCTGCGAGTGCAGCGCGCTATTGTCTGTGCCCACCAGCACGCCCAAACGCGGCCATCTGAGCGGCGCTGGCTGGGGTTTGCATTTGCAGACGGAAATGCTCGTGCGTCTGAGTGCGTGCATATTTACCTTTGTTGCACACAGATTTCTTGCTCGGCGAGGGACCGGAAAGATGGGCGGCTCGGCTCACCGCGTGACTGGCTGACGGAACCCACCCCCACCCACCCCCCCAGGACAAGCAGACCTCAGATTTGATTGCAAACACAGTAATGTCAGCTCCATATTTGCAGAGTCAACAACAGCCTTAACTCGACAAGAGACGTAATTCTCAGCTCAGACACTAGTCAAACGTGCTGGACGACTGATCGGGTGAGGGAGGCGATCTCTGCAAGGTCTGCTCATCAAAGACTCACTTTCTCAGCACTAATGTGCAGAGGAAAAACCAAGGCTTCCTCGCACACATCGCCTCCCGCTTATCCTGCCCACAAATGCCTTCCATTTGCCTTCGCCTCCCTGTGACATTCGGCTTTTCACGGCTTTCTGTCACCAATTTGCAGCCATAACAAAAACCATCCTGGCCTCTCCCTCCAGCCCTCAGACATACTGTATTTCTCCTGGCTGTGACATTTGCACTCAGACAGGGAGCTCGATGTCTGCTTGCGACGTTCTCCTCCGAGCCCCGAGTCTGCGCCACTCGGATGATCATTAATTACCATGGAATGGGCTGCTAATGGTGTCTGCACAGCTCCCCAACCCCGCGACCCCTCTGCTCCCCCTCCTGGATCTCCATGGCGACCTGTAACTGAGTGGCGAGGGGCCTTTTACTAGGAAGTGAATGAGGTACAACGATTGGAGGGCGGGCCTGACCCCAGTGCTTCCTGTGCCATTGACTGGGCACAGTGCTTATTAATGAACACTTTCTCAGACGCCTCACAATAGTCCTGATTTACTTACAAGTCCAGGAGGGCATAAAAGGAAAGATCGCCCCTCCCGGGAATGTTTTGGGCCACGCTCAGCTGTGAATTTTGCTGTAAATGACTGCAAATAGCCCCTTGATTTTGTCAGCGCTGCATGGAAAGTGGTTTGGACAGACCCTTCTCTCCAAAACAAGTCCAAAACTTGCACGTCTGGTCTTACTGTACTACTTGTACTGTACTGTTCATCAAACGCCATATATGATATTTAAGCAGAGCCTGTTTGCTGCTTACAAATGTCAAACTGGGAAAGAAACAGCGACAGTGCTAATCCAGCATTTACCCAGCGACCGAGGAGAAGCTGCTCTTCCTTTTTTCTTATCTCATCACTTAAAACGTAAAACAAATGAATGTGCTCAGCTGCCTCGAAGAGGAAATGATGAGCCTGGTCCGTATCCCGTGACAACGTTAGCCAGCATATGGCACACACCAAATTCAATATGAATGTAAATGAAGCTCAGATTAAAATACAACACTGGATGGAGGAAATAAATAGGGGGGGGGGGGGGGGGATCTTTCCTGCCTCCTGTCAGGAGTGAGAACACTTGATGCTGCCAGGTGTTTTTTTTTTTTTTTTAAATGCCTCTTTTCTGCGTTCTTTGCTCTTGAAAGAGAAACCGTGGTCAAGCAGCTCAAACACGTCTCCAGACTGTTTGCACAGATGATGTTGCAGTTTTATTTATATTCTCAGACAAGGACAGACTTTTAGAACAGTACGCTCTTCCCTCTGGGAAAGAGGGGTTTTTTCTGCGCAAATGGAATCCATCCCAGCTCTGACTGTACATGGTTTTGGCGAGATGACTCATTCCCTAAACACATTCTAAGTGGAACTACAGGGTCCAGCGTGGGCTCATCAGCCTTTTCCCCATATCAATGAGCATTCTTGGGGATCAATACCATGTCAGGAAGACAGATCACCTTGGCTGGGAAAGGGAGGGTGCTCCTGCGCGGAAAATACAAATTCCAATGGACGCTGCTCCGAGCTACAGCCTAAAAGCCCCAACTGGCACACCCCACCTTCACAGCTTGATGCTAGCTCAGCTGAACATCCTTTACCGATACATAAAGACACCTGGTAACCTGACCGCTGCACCGAGGGCTTCACGTATTTTCAGGGCTGATGGTTTAACAGCAGATTAAGTGTTTTTACTGGTTGCATGCTTCACCGTGCCTCATCACGCCAACGCTGGTCACGTGGTTAGCAATGCCAGACCTTTGAATCTATCTTTATGCACCATCGCTTCACCGGGGGAAACACGCCATTATGCCATGTAGTACTTTAAAGTGTGGAGTAAAGGGAATTTACAGCTACAGCTGATGAGGATAATCCCAGAGCGGAAGAGGGAATGTTCCTTTTCAAGCAGACTCGTCCTTCGTCAGAGAGACGCTCAAATCCCACAAAGTGACTCGAACGTTCTTTTACAGTAAAGACCAAATCAGGGACTCTGGTGCACTCACTCCATCAGTGTGGGGCTACTTTGAGTCCTGATTCCAAAAGACAAATAAAGCAGTAAAAACCTATAAAGCATCCTGCCTGCGGAGGGTTGTTAAATTCTGCCTTCTGTGCGCTTCATATTTTTATGGACTGCTGGAGTTCCAGATGTGGATTAATCTTATGATAAACTATAAATGTGGCCACTGCAGAGATTACTGAAAGGTTGATGTGAAGGGACCCTTAAATGTAAGCTACGACGCGGAAGTGCCAATCAAGCTCTGAATATGGTTAATAAAACAGGCCGTTTCCTCTTAGCCCCACCCTCTCCGCTAAGGCCGTCAATCATCCGTCCTTTCCATATTAAACCTGCTCCAAAAAAGGAAATGAGAAACACTTGACTGCTCGGGAATCCACGGCAGGTGGATGTGGCGATGACTGCCGGGGTGCTGCAGGCGGCCGCCGCCACCGCGATGATGTGTGCACGCCCGCCACAGCTCCTGGCCTGCAGTCTCACAGCTGAAACGGTGGGGAATAGGAGTGCTGGGGGGGGGGGACTGGTAGTAGTAAAGAGGGAAGGGAAAAAAGGGTAGACGCCTTCAGGGGCATTGCTGGGGGGAGGGGAAGAGAAAGCAAAAGAGCTAGAGAGCCGTATCTATTATTAATGCTAGTTTGGTGTATAGAGAAAGAGATCTAATGTGGTTGCCAAGGCTGTAATGCGTGTGTAATCGACAAAGACAGATTCTCTCACTGCGCCGCTCAAGTCTTTTCCTCTTCCCCTGTGCACCACGCCATTCTCCTGCCCCCTCAATCACGCCAGCGTTCTTCAAACCAAATACACTAGACAGGCATTACACACACACACACACACACACACACACACACACACACACACAACAGGTCACCTCACAAAATGACCTTTCATTACTTGATTAAGAAATAAACACAGCAATAACAAGACAATAATTATTTCCCGGTCGATACTCGTGGGCTGATGCTACGAAGCCATCCAGCCTTTTCTGGATATGTCACGCTGAAATAACCTTGCTGTAACGTGCCAGCTTGAAAGCCTGCTTTGGTTTAATCCCTCTGATAGGAAAGAATAATGGAGGAAATGCTATCAACACACGGCTTTATTAGATTTCCATCAATCCTCTGGCCTGGTCAGTGTGATAAAAAGGAATGCGAAAACAGTTAGCAGTGTTCTCAAAAAATACACTTCCGGTTTGAACGTGTCTTTACTTCATTGAACAGACTTTCACACTTGCTTTAGTTTAGACTGTAATCCACACACCCACCTGAAACAGCTACCCGGTTACTAACGCCAGTGTTCCTGCTGTGATTAACAAAAAAAACAGAGCAGATCTGTGATATTGTTCCTGCGATCATCTGCCTTTGGATTATGGAAAAGGAAAGTAAACCTAAAACCCACCACATTAATGCAAACCATAGGAAAAAGGTCAAGGAAAGGGGATTTTAATAAGGAAAATAAGGTATTGCTAGATCATAATGACCATAACTGTGGATGAACGAATCAAACATGTCTAATGTATGGCAGGTACATTGAAAAATGCCAAATAAACCCCACAAACCTAATGCAATCACACGCGGAGGTGTTCAGGGCCCACAGAGAAGGATGGAGCCTGCATCAAGCGCAGTGTTGATAAATGAAAAGCAGGGAGCGGCTGACCAGAGGAGGAGCTGGAGGGGGGAGGGCGGTAAAAAGAGAGAAGGCTATGGCTGATATCGATTGCACTGCCTGCGTTCTCCTCGCGAGGCAGATGATGAAGGGAGAGGCAGCAACATGTGAAGAATGGAGGGCAGGGCCGGCCCTGCGGGCAGCGGTTAGAGCCTTGTGCCTCGGGAGACTGCCCCAAGAGCCACCGGTGGGCTGCGCAGTGGCCACGCTGAATACTTGATGGACACACGCAACCAGTCACTCCCACTAACACCCGGGCCTGCCCATCCCCCCTCCAATAAACAACAATGTACCCCCGGCTGATTGAAATTCAAAAAGGAGCTTGACGCCACAGGCTGGGAGCCGGGGATGGCAGGAAGGGGGCGGCGGCGGCTCGCTGGGGTCCAATAAAACACAGACGCTAAATCACTTAATAAAATCTAAATTAGGTGTTTGGAGATCTGCTGGGACGCGGGGAAGCGGAGAGAGCGCAGACCCAGCCTGGATGGGTAGAATGGTGTGTGTGACTCCAGGCTAAAGGCACCAGAACAAAGGGCTTTGATTTATATGTCACAGTGCAAAGGAGTCACAAAGACCATCAGAGACGGCGATGCTGCTGCAGAAGACAACCGCTCTCCTCATTTCCTGCGCAGCCACAATCAATTTATGGGAAAGGAGGAGCCGCGCGGCTGCTGAACGACCAGGACGCCACTCGTGCAACTGGTTTTGCTTCGGCAAGGCTTTGCTGAAGGATTTATCGCCGCCTCTGATCTCATTTCATTTCATATGCTGGTAAATCCCAGGTAAGGAGGACAATCAGAATGATAGCGGGATGCAGAGTGTCCAGTCTGCTCAGATCGGACTCCTGGAATTAATCTGGGAAAATCCCGAATGCTAACCTGCTTAGTTGTCACTTAATCTAGGCTAAACCAAATATCAATTACACTATGCACAAAATGTGTCCCAGATAAGCACTGATCCCAACAATCAAAGCAGAATGGCAATTTGGACGCTGCTTCATCTGATTAATTTGAATGTGATTCTCAATTAGGTTGTATGAAAGCTCAAGATGTGGGCATCCGCGCAGGACACAAATACTTACTCCAGCGGATGAAGGCGAGGACTCATGGTGAACACAAGCCAAATCCCAAGGACAACACCAGTCTCCTCTGGATGCAGGTCAGCTCCAATACGCTTACGAGCTCCACTGAAAGACAAAACTACTTTCCCCCAAAGGCCTTCTCAGGTGACAACGCCGTCAGGGAGCCACACTCACATTCCAGAGAGAGGCTATCCTGTAGCAACCAGTCAGTTTAGCACATGCTGACGAGAAGCACTCGATTCCCTCCACAAAAGTTAGTGATACACTTCACAGAGCACTTTAAACACAAGACGGAACTAAAACTGACCCTAAAACAGGTAGAATTTCACAAGCGAGGACTGCCTCATTAGCCCTGAGTGACCACACCCACGTCCGCGGCCCTTTGGAGCTCTTTTCATCTCAGCGAGACACAAGTCTGCTTCTATCCGTGTGATCAGTTCGAGGCACAGTGCGCATCCTGCACAGTTCTGTCTGCGTACAGTTCATTTCCTGCCTTGATTGTTACAAGTGCCGGCCTCATTCAGAAGTGGATGAAGTGGGGAGGAGGCCCAGACACTGTTTACTCAGAGCCCAGAGCCACGAGTCCCTGGCTTCCTAATGGCTTCCTGCATTTCACACAATTGTTTCCCCTCAGGAAATCTTATCGATACACACCGCCGCTGCGTCGGCCAGAAAACCCACAACACGTGGATGCGCTGCTTTAATTAAGCAGCTCTGAATGATAACGTTAGTATTTTTGTTCTGCGACGTTTGCGAAAGAAGCCAGAAGAGCAAGGCTGATCTCATTTCCACGTGGGCCGACTTGTTTACCCTCAGCGGACATCAGAACAACTGAACATGCGCGGCGAGTCGTCCGTTTTGACTCCGCCGCGATCGAACCAATGACTGTATCAAAAACAAGAAGAAAGAAGTCGCTCTGATGCATCATTATCAAGGCCTGGAAATGTTCAGAACGCCATCGGTGTTGGCGATGCTAGAAAGGGTTAACAGTGCTAAGACTGGGTAGCACGCACATGAGCCGCAGGTATGTGTGGGGCTAGCAGAAACCCAGCCCATAAAATCCACACTCAACGTTCGGCTAGCACGCGAGGAATGTTCTCTGCACACTTCAGTATCAGCGCCCAGCCAGGACGGGCTGCCCCACGCCTCCTCTCTGACGTCTGTGTGGTGTGGGAGAGAGAGAAAATGCAAAAGGTCTGATAATAACCTTGCTAAAACCCAGAGAGCGGCTCTTGTCAGCTCAGGCTTTTCTTTTCTGCATTAGAAATGAATTACCAACGCAACCACAGCGGGGGAGAGGGGGCGGGGCTGGGATGCGTCCCATGCGTTGCCCCACAAGGAGCACTTGAACCCCTGACCACCCCGCCGCGGTCATCCGGGGCCAGAAGGGGTGCGTGACATGCCCCTGGCTCAGAGACACTGCCCTGCCAGGCTGGGAATGCAGTGGGACCGTGGGGGGATCCAGAGAGGGACAAAGGAGTGCAAGAGAGGCTTCACAGATTGGGGGCACACTGGGTTAGAGAGCCTCATTATTAAGTCCCCTGTCATTCTCCAACAAAAAGCACCCCACAGACTGGCCCCGGCTAATAAAACCAGCACCCTTTATAACTGCAGAGCACTTCTGACATCTTCTTTTGAGGGGAAATAAAAGTGCATGACTTGATCCTCATCTTAATAAAAGGATTCTCGTCTGGGGGGGGGGGGTGCGTGGCGGTGAACGTAAACCACGGAGCGGTGCCAAAAACAGAGCCGGGCAAAGCTGCTTTCGCACCTGCTTCATTAGGGAATGTTGGGCAAGTTTTGATTCAGGCGTGTTGCACTTGACTGCCACAGAACAGGACATATGGCACAAACAGACTGCAGGACATATTTGAGAGTCCTGCACCGCGTGAGTCGGCGTTTGTGCGCGTACGTGCGCACCGCCTGAATGTGTTCGGCAGGTGTCCTGAAAGCTTGAATGGCGTGCTTATGCACTCAGGACTAATTCAAAGCACTCAAGATAAATGAGGGATGAAAGCCGAAAAAACCTTTTTCTTTTCAGGCAACACAAGAATTTGAGTGCTTGGCCTGTCGGTTGGGGGAGTCGGGTGTAAAGAAAGCTCTGTCCTCGCACAAATACGGCCGTATTCTGATTAATGGCTCTGCCTAATGGCTACCTGCCTAAGCCTACAACAACTGTTAATTACCCGGAAGAAGAGCGCAAAATGTCACCGTAAATTCCACAAGAATATGACGACAGCACATGGAACTCAAGCGCCGGGTAAATAATGGCTAATGGCTGGCTAATCTGTCTATTTGATTACTTAATAAGCATAATAGGTAATCAAATCTATCAAGTCTGCATTTCCACAGCTGATAGCAAACAACATAAATCTGGACTTTGAAGATGAAAAACGGCGTAACGGCGCCGTGCCCACGCGTGGTGTTCACCTCATCTCCACCTGAGCGAAGAGGGGGAGAACAGGAGCCGACAGGCTGAGCTGCAGTCATTTACTGGAGATATTGATGGGGAACCTCATTAAGAATCCGCCGGTAGCAGCTGGCTAACCATCCAAGCCATTACTGCCCTGCCATGCCAACCCCAACCCCCGCCCCCACACACACACACACACACACACACACGTCCCTGGTGTCTCATGTGACATCTGTGTCCCCACGTCCTGTGATGGAATGCGGCTCGCCCGCCGCGCCTCTGCAGGTGCTTCCCGCTGGCCACCATCCATCCTGAAGCGGCCAATCAGAGGCTGGGGAGCGGGGCAACAGAAGTCAGGGTTCAAGGGCCAAAGCGGAGGGAAAACCTACAGCTGGTTTCCATCACTGCTGCAGCTGGATGAAGCCTCATGTGGACTGAGGATCTTCACAAAGGTGCCTGCTCCTCCACCGTCTCCCGAGAAAGTCACACAAATCAGACAGTCGGTCAAAAAGGCTAAAAGCACTTCTTATTCTACTGCTGTAATTAGCCCCTCGTTGAGGGCGCGTTGGAGATATGTTCCTCTTACGTGTCTGGCAGAGAAGTTCTGTCGTGTTCGCCGACACCAGCGGCACCAAACCAATACGTGCTCATTAGCAAGTCAAAGTTCTGATGGGACTGAGAAGGAGCTCATGCTGGAACAAAGTCTGGGGCGGTGGAAAGTAATCCAGTACAAACAATCACAGTAATTGGGTGCAGCTGAATGATTTCTCTACCGTCTAAGCTTCCTGCTTTTTGCCAGGTTGTTTTTTTTTTTTTTTTGTTTTTGTTTTTGAGTTTCTTTTTACAAAACACCAAACACCATGGCCTTCAACAATCAGGTTCGAATCCAAAACATGGATGTGAAAACCATCATTTTGTGAAGGATGAACTCGTGTTTATTCTCTGCCGGCTGTAAGAGTTCCAAACAACAGAGGAAGAACATCATCGTCAAAACCAGACCCAGGAAGGCAGAATCCAGACACAGCCAACTCCATGACATCAGTGCAGTCCATTAAAAAAGCCTGAAAGCAGCCATTTTCACCATTTCAGCCGCCTCTCTTGACCCCTGTTAGCTCAGATTTGAGGAGGAACTGGCTCCAAAAACAGAGCGAGCAGTCGCTGCAGTCCACGGCACAAAGGAGCCTCTGATAGTGGACTTTTCAGCGCGGCTCCACCGAGCAGAAACATTAACACCAGGCCTGTGTTTGCAGGGGTCGCCATAGCAGCAGATGAAATGAAAACAAAACGGAAAGGACCGGCTAGCAGCAGACACCAGCCCGTACCCGCTACAAGCTCAGACTCAAATCTGAGCCCCAAACTGCGTGTCTGAGTGTAACATCGACATTCTGTGCTTTACAACCACAGACACTGCCACGGAAAAGTAAGAAAACACACCTTCTTCCACTCTCACTGCAGCCTAAACACACTACGCTACTGTCCTCAGACACTGGACGAACTTTTGTTGACGTGGAAAAGAGATTAGCAAAATTACAGGGGGCGCGGCGGGGAATATATAGCGACTTCAAACAGAATTCTTCTCTTACTATTTACCAAAGTTGCAGCAGCTCATTATCTATTGGCGAGAGAGCATAATTAGAGCTTTAGAGCTCTTGGTGGGAGCAGGAGATTGAACTGGGTTATGGCGTGGTTAGCCGAGCTGTGAAAAGATGGAGGCTGGCTGGAGCACGCGTCAACATTTTTAGACACAGAAAGAAAAATCCACATGGAAAAATGTGGTCCTCAAACAAAGACGGCCTAGCAGATTTGTGCAAGCCTAGGGTAAAAGTGAACTTCCAGCCACACGGGAGGAGCACAGGGCCAAATAATCCGCTTTCACTCACTGAAAGTAGGTAAACACTGGGTTCACGTCAGGAAAACGCCCTGAACTTGTTGATAAAACAGCTGTTCAGGCCCAGATGGGTGGCACTGGGCTAAACAAGCACCCACCCAAACACACACACACACACACTCATAACACTGCCAAGACACACAGGCCAGGCACAAGACGGTGGCAGCCGGCTGCACCGGGAACTCCTCACAATCCCCTCTCTGTAACCAAGCGCTCCCACGCCTTTTCCGCCACATGAAACGCTCCTTTGACAGAATAAAGCCCGGCGGCTCTGCGTGCACAGCAGCCATTGATTATTTCAGCAGCAGGTATGGGCAGATTAAGAAGATCTCAGGCTCCACACAACAGCAAAAGTGACAAAGCCAACAGGTCAGAAGAGCAGAGCAGCAGACGGGCTGGAAACGCAGGCATCACGAGAGCATCATCTCTCTCATATCATCATCTCATCTCTCTTTGACAACCATCCAAAATGGTTGGATCGAACGAGCGGCGTCGGCTTTGATTGCGCTCCTTCTCTTTGAAACCTGAGCTAGCCCACAAGCGCGTACCTGCGCGATCTACGGCAGGAAGAGGACTTCCAGGTTAATTCACGAGACGGAGGTGGATAAACCCGCGCCGCTGAGCTGCAGGTCGGTGCAGCTCTGGCAGGAACGGCGCAACGGCACCGAAGGCACTTTTACCTCCTGCGGGGTCGCAGGACCTCTGAATTAAGGTTTTTAAAAATAAGTCCTTAAACAAGCCATATCAAGTGTGACAAGCCTCTCCAATCATCGCACAGCTCTCGCTCACCGACTGGAAAAAGTGTTTGGACTAAATATGAGGAAAAAAATGGATCTATTTTGTAGCATCCAAATCCGTTGCTTTAATCGGGAGGGGCTGAGGAGTAGACGTGCTCCATACGAGGCTCCACACACATTTCCATGTATGACAAGTCTGGCGCTCTGGAGTCCGGACTCGTCTGACAGGCACAGCTTGCATGTGTCATCATCCAACGCAGCTGCCGCCGCCGCCGAGTTTAGCAGCCGCAACGGCATCTTGGCAGGACCGAAACAGAAGAAGTTGAGGAAACTTTCAGGGAAAATTTTTCCTCTCTGTCCTGCTGAGCTCGCGTACTGATAATTACGGTTTTTGTTTTTTTTCCCCTTCTTGCCAGGATTGGGTTGACAAAAACCTAAAAAAAAAAATAAAGCTGCTTTTGGCTGGTAGCAGCAGAAGATTCTAAATATTCTCCAAAAGGCTCAACCTTGGGATCTCTCAGGCCGTCTGTGGGAGCTCTCTGCTGAGACCAGCAGTGTTGGTGGTATCTGCTGCTGGTTCTGAGTGATGAATCATTTGTTTTGACTTAAGATAAACTACTCTTGCACAACGGCCGGGTCCGCTGCACGATTCATCACGACCGCAGAATCCAAACTTCCCGGGATGGGCAAAGCGGACATGCTGGCGTCATCGGGCCCATTTTCCTCATGTTGTGCTCACGTTTGGATCACTTGCCTGAGCTCCATGCAGGCGGAGGAACACGCTCACCCAGAGGTCATTAAGTTCTAACATCATTCAATCAGTGTGGAGCAGGGAAGCCTGGAGAGCACCTCGGTAAATTACAGGGTTTCTGTTTTGTTCTATTTTTACAGAGTAAAAGAGAAGTGAGGGAAACAAACGTGCTTTAAGCTGTGTCTCCACACAAAGATCGAAAATATTGTTGATGTAATGTTCTCCAGTGGCAACAAAGTCTCCAAGGAGTCTTCATCTGGGCAGTATTTACGGCCTCTTGGCGCTTTCAAACTATTTTGTCTTCTAACCCCTCGCTAGCTTTTCTTTCAGCCTTTATTGTTTTGACATGAAAGAGCCAGCAGACAGAGAAGACAGAGCAGGCGGTTGGAAAGGTGCTGCGGCTGACACGCTTCTCTTCACAGCGGGTTCACCTTGATGTAGGCTGCAATTTGGGAACCGACCAATCACAACGCTGCACCAGCTGGATATCAAAGCGCAGCAGAAAGAGCGGCGCACCAAATTAGAGGAAAAGTGTGTTTGGGTGCAAAAACTCTGAGTGTTGGCTTAAAATAAGTTGCTTTTATTACCAGCAGCACAGAAGTCTGGTTGTGATGAAATGTGCTGCTGCAAACGACAAACTAAAACAGTTCAAATAGATCAGAATGTCAAGGCAACGCCTCTGCTCCACACACTTCCTTACAAACTACTGCGGCGCTGCTTATGATTCCTCTGAAACTGAGTGTTAGTCTGGACACAATGACAACAGCAAGCGTGTGACTCAGGTCTGATCAGTCGGAACGTCACCTTCCCTCATCCAGACGCAGGAAAACCGCCGCTGACGTAGTAAAGGTCTTTTTTTTTTTTTAGAAGCGCTTGTACTGTGTTAACAAGGCCAGCTTGCTTGGCTGGGCCGGAGGACGGTTTAAGACAACAAAAATAAAAGCCACGCACTGGTGCTGCGGGCTTTTAGACTCTGACCCCTGGCGTCTCTCCACTCACAACAATCCCGCTTTCACTGCAAAGCTGGGACACCGCCGCAGTCCCGGACAGCGTGTTAAGTATTTAACAGCGTGCCGAGTAGCGTGCATAAAGGTTCATATTAACAGAGTGTGGAGAGTTTGTTCAGGGCTTCGATCCGGTAATAGGCATTGAACACCCGGCCGAACAGCTGACGCACAAATGTTGATGCCGCGAGAAATAAAGTCATGCCAGTTCCAGTTTTAAAGGCTCGCATTATTTTCCTGCTGCAAGTGAGTGAAACTGTGCGCTCCGGTTCAGCTGAAGCGGCGCGTCCCTGCGCTTGGGCAAAAACACAATATTAGCAGATCAAAAGAGAAGCGACCGAGTCTCTCAGAATTCCCACTGGTCCGCTTCAATGGTCTGCTGGCGACAGGTGATCGCCCTGACCCCCGAGCACCCTAAATATGCACCAGCAGATGTCATAGCATCTATTTAGAGCGTATTGATCCGCCTTTTACGCCTGACAATTATCTGTGATGAATTGCAGCAACACTCGGGGGCAAATGGCTTTAATAAGTGCCGTCGCCTTAACCCCCCACCAACCGCAGACAAATGGATTGAGCCGCTGAAAAAGCAGAGCGCAAAAAGGCACAATGAGGTTATTTTATAATGGGGGGGGCCTTGTGTCGTCCCTTCAGCACCAACCCTGAAATGAACTTTCACATCAGGAGCCTCAGCAGATCAGAGAGGTTTGATCTGAAGAATAAATGAATCAAAGTCTCCGGCGCTGGCTGGGTACGGGTCGTTAGGGCTTTATGAGGAACCGCTGCTCGTAAATAAACCACCAGCATAAACAGCAGGTGAGATTTACTCTGGAAAATTAGGATAAAAGCCACTTTTCCTATTGCATTTCCTGAAAAAAGGGAAGTAGGACCACCAGGGCATGCTCTAAACAACACCACCACCACAATGGTGGTGAATTGCATTCTTAGCAGCAGAAGCCCGTAAATAGGCTCAAGAAAACAACGGTTGTTTACAAAGCCTGGGTAATGTTGCATCTGAGGTGGTCTGCGAGGACAGAGCCCCGACGAGGGCCTGGAAAAGAGCAGGAGGTTGCAAATGTTTACACATTTCAACAAGTTATTTGCATTGTCCGCCGGGAGACTAGCAGCACACAATTCCCTCCCCGCAGGATTGCAGAGATAAGATGGAGGCAGAATGGCTTTACAGGGACCTGTTTACAAAAGCCAAACTTGTGAGGCGCCTCTCAAAGCTCGGAGAGCCACGGAGAAGGAAGTTGTAAAAGCGGCCAAACAGTTTCAAGATGATTCCAGAACTAAATCTGTCCCAAACCCAAAGGAGCCGGGCTGAGCTGAAGCTGCCGCTCTGTCAGCGGCGATGAAGAATAGTCCCGGCCACAGTGCGGACCTCAGAGAAATGTGTTTTGAATAAACAGATATTTTCAGAGATGGGGAGCCCACAATTAGTAATTTGAAACTCTCGGCATGTGGCTCCCAGTCCAATTCTCTGGAATCAATCAAGGCTCCCAAAGGAACTCCCTGGTTCTCTTAATCGCCTGGTTTTATTACTTTCCAGACAGTCGGCCCGTTTCACCCTACCCCCATCTCTCGCCTTTGTAGTGATCTCCAGCGAAGGCAAGGAGGGGCTTTTTCTCCCTCTGCCTGTCTCACCCCCTTCCTATCTCCCCTCTCCACCACTGCAGAGCGCTTTTCATGCAGGAGAGAGGCTTTCATCAAGCTCCACACACAAAAACAAACCCAACGGCTTGTTCCAGCCTGTCATTCTGTCAACATCTTCGTATTCTGTGAAAGAATAAACAGATTCTTGTTTTTTTTGTTTTTTTTAAATAAAAGCAAAAGTGCTCCGATCGCCTTTACGCGCCGACTGTTCTCCGAATCAAAGTGAGACAGAAAAACTGGGCCATGTTACACAAGAGCGGGTTACATTTGCAGTTTCCCAGCGAGCACGCTGGTGTGTGTGATAGCGTGTAGCAGCTTTAATGATACAGATGTGACTCTTGCCCTGATGCGCTCGGCGATAAAGGCCGAAGCTGCTCAGTCCACCGACTGCTGACACCGAGCTCCGGAAACTTTCAGTCCTTCCTGGGAGCGCTGCTAAAGCCTGCTGGAAATTCTAGTATCATCCCCCAGTGCTGGGTGGAATTCCTCACCACCAGTTGAAATAGAGCCGCTGCTCCCCTGCAGAGCAGGACCCTAACCTCCAGACCATTAGCAGGGCCAAACCAACGGGCTGGGTCTGCTCTTCATTACCCAAACGGGTATCGACAGCAGGGTAATGAGATGTCTGATGAAGTGATGATGCCCGCTTTCTGCCTGACACTCAGTGCATGTTTTTTTTTTTTTTTCCCCCAGGTGCAGCAGCAGGGGAGAACTGGGAGATCTCTGCCCAGTAACCACGTGTCATTTGACTTTCAAACCCCTAAATGTGCGCAAAGGCCGACAAACCGCGATCAGCGGAGCCGGAGGTGTGAACGCCAGCCTCTGCAAACAAAAGAGCAAAGTTGGAAAACGTGTGGATTTATGGAGTCGAGCCTGGGCCGGTGGATGAGTCAACAGTGCGCCACTGACGAAGACACAGCCCAGGTTAAAAGTTCTGCAAAGACTGAAGGCTTTCAGACCCCGAACTCATTTCTGCACATTTGCCTCCTTCGATCGGGGCGCAGAAATAACAAACGGAGGCAACAGGAGAAGCAGCGGTGCGTAAAAAGCCCTTACCTTTGTCGACATGCTTGGCCGCGGTGTGGAGAAAGGTGAGACACAGGAGAGAGAGGAGCGACAGAGCTCCCCGCTCGGCCATCACTTTTCACAAATAAATCTCTGCAGGCTTCAGGAACCCTGGAGGACCTTTAAAGAAAAGAAAAAAAAAGAAAAAGAAATCCGTAAAAATCCCCGGGCTCCCTCCTGAAAACACACAAAGGCGAAAAAAAAAAAGTTCAAAGTCCACAAAGGTGAAGGCACATCTGGAGCCGGGTACTTTTAAAACTGGCCGGATGAAACATGAAGCTGGAAAAGAGCCGCAGGTTAGAGACCGTTTTCTCAACTTGGTCGAGGCAGAAGTCGGAGAGGAGGAAAAAAAAATCACCGTGAAATCAATCCATGGCCACCACCGTGCGACGCATGGGCCAAAACCTGAGCGGCGCGCCGACTTCAACGCTCCCAAATCTGCCGAGCGCGTAAAAGAGTCGAAGGATCTCAGGTGGAAGAAGATATGATCCGGACAGAAGGAAAAATCTCCGCCGCGACCAGCTCTCTGCTCACGGACAGGACGTGAGAGAGCGGCGTGCCGAAGGGCTGGATCTCCGAGCGGCTCCCCGGAAAACAGGGTGTGGAATCGCACGGAGGTTTGGATCCTGGCTGCCTGGGCGCGCAGGCAAAATCTAAAATACGGTGTGGCTCCAGTCCGAACACTAGACTGCACCTCAGGGCCACAGGTGAACGGAAACGGAATTAAACACGAGCAGCACACAACAGACTTTAAAAGTATGTTTCTAACAGGTTACTGCTGACAAAGAACTCGCCAGAAATCCAAAACAAAATTCTATTATTCTATTGTAAATAAATCTATATATCTGTTTACGTGTGTCTTCTGCAAACAGCTATAATGTATCACTTTTACAGTAAACACATTCATTTGAAATTCTGTTGCTCTAATTATAATCATTGTGGACACATTTGTGGATCCAAAATTTTTGTTCAAAATCTTTCCCTGTTGTGCAAAATATGTAATTTAATTCCAAGAGATGACGTCACATGGCAACCGGGGAGATTGGAATCAGAACACTGGATTAAACCCGTTAATTTTTAGAGGCAGTAGCCCCAAAATAATCCTGGGACTGGCATATGTGGCTATTAAAAACGATGAAGGAGCAGACAAAGTAAATATTGTATCCCCGAGTTGCCAGAATGGAGAACTTAAATGTTTTAAAAGAAGGTGAAAAGTCCGCTGACATTTACATAACGCTCCTCTTTAAAGGAGGCGTTCGAAAGCAGGATTATCAAAGCAAAGAAAAGTATTTTCGTATTCATCCATCAGCTTGTGATGAAGCTTCATGGAATCCGGAAAATAGAATCTGCCTGTTTGGAAACTACCGAGGTCCCAAGACTGTCTCTCAGTCTGGCTCATGGAACAGCGCCCCCCAATGGCTTTAGCCGCCCATGACATATTGAACAAGACTTTTTCCCAGCGCCATCATTCCTGGTTGACTCCTTTTCAGACAAAAGACTCACATTCTCACGAAATGATTCTTTCTCTCTGCTCCACCGGTAGACTGGGGTGCCTTAAAACTCACTCCTGGAGCCAAACTTCTTTATACATTGGTCATTGTATTCGTCCTGCATCATTTTTTTAGGTAGCACTGCATTCTGGGAACAGATTTCATCCAGAAGTAAAGGACAGGGTCATAATCAGTCTCCATTTTCCAGCATTAAGGAGACGTTTGGATCGTGAATCAAGTAATGGCAACCAGGCGGCGGAGGAAATGGCCATCAGATTACAGCGTGGAGCGGATGGTGGATTAACTTTGTGCTTGAAGCAGCTGTTGAGTGTAATAATTCATGAAATTGGTCCTAATATTCTGGATTCCAGTAACAGCAGCAAGCATATGTTCTATATGTATATTTAGGGCAGGATGTGCACGTGTTTTCAGGCTAGGAGGAGGCAAAATATTGATGCTGCCATCAGCGTGTGGAAAGAAATGCAAATGTTCACTGCAAATTCAGGTAACTAACCTGCCTTTAAACAGAATATGATGCTTTTAAATGCATCTCTGAGACATGCAGGAGTGCGTTATTTGTGTTTGTGCCTGGTCCAAACCCAGAGTTGGGGATGTCTGAAGTGTTTCACCTCATGAACCACTCCCACAGAGCACCGGAGAACCTGCTGCAGCAGCTGGTGCTCACTGGGAGAACCCTGATCGTGCACGCGCCTGCCTGGGCACACAGCTGGAGCTTGGCACAGCTCATCTCACTCATGTCAGCGTTTTTCTTTGCCTGTCTTCGCTTTTCTCCCATCAACGTGTAATTATCTCTCATTGTACGGGTGAAATATGGCAGCATGTGGCCCAATTAAACCAGTAACCCCACTGACACAGGAAGGCAATGACAGGACAAAGAATTAGAGGACAAAAAGGCAGATTTGTACTATAACACAAAATCACACAATTAGATTATATCTGTCTTAACAGTCATGCAGTGGTGGAGGTCATGGATTGGATTAGCTATCAAAACAGTGGCTGCTTAGGTCTGCAACACTTCTCCTGAGAAGAGGCATCCATCAGCTGTCTACTCTTCCTCCACTCTTTCTTTTCTGTCGTTCCACTGTGACTCACCTGTTTACCTGTGCCTGCCCATGGTGCACACTGTCCCCCTGAACATCCGTGTTCCATTTAAGAGGCTGCAGCCTTCGACACGATGAACAGCGCAAATGCTAAAGCTAATGAAATAGGACATTGTATTTAAGTGTGGAGGGGACCTGGAGGCTTTTAATAACCTGTTCTCTCCGCCTAATTCAAAGGCTTTAAGATTTAAATATTAAACCACCATATATGCAAACGTATGCAGCATTTAGTCATCACATATAACAACTAGATTAACATTAAAGTGGTAATAAAAGTAACAAATGGAGGAATGCTTACATATGGAAAACAAACAAAATACACACACACACAGAGCATATGGAAAGTCTAACTTTGACATATCTATTTACATGATCATCTGAAGACAAACACGTGCATCTAAATCAAACTGTAACGTGTCAACAGCTCAAGAAGCAGAAGGTCGAGTTCCAGATCCCAAGAACCTGAACCTCAAATTCCAGCCGTGCAGCAGAGATAAGATGGAAAACCTGGACAGCATGTGAAAAACTGCATCAAGCAGCTGCAGCTGAATGCATCACACCAACGACAATCCCGTTTACAAAGTTTATTTAGTGGCATCAAAGTACTTTCGCCTAAAACCATTCGGATTTTTTACTGCCGCACTCGGTGTAGTTCCTCTGAGGCCATAAAAGCCACGTTTATTTTGCATCGTGCATTATTAAACCCAGCCGTTGCTTCGGAGTAGCATCCTAACTGTTTTAAGTAATAGACCTCATCATAATTATTTAATCACTTAATGAGGGCTTTATTCCTGTGTTAGCTCGTTAGCAGAAGTAGCAGTAGCTGATAAAGAAGACTGAGAGTGTTCCAGTCGGGATTTCATTAGGGGCTTTTGTCTCTTTAGGGAGGAAACATCACTATTCTCTCTAAAGGTTAGTCAGGCAAGTGTAATACTCCACTTAAAATGTCAACGGTTTCTAATGAAAAGGAAATACTTTCCTAAGCCTGACGGCTCTAAGTTGGCTCAATCTGTTCCTAATTCTGCGGCTGTGATTGTTCCACCGGCGGCGCAGCTGCTGCCTGTCTCTAGTTCAGTAGCGGGACACACAGGAGCATCCAGGTACAGTACTTCAGAGAAAAGCCGTTTGCAGTAGCAGGTTATTAGGCTGAAGGAAGCTATAATGTGTCAAAACTGCCATTTCAGTGAGTTTGGTAGAGGGAGATAAAGCAGTCTCAGGAAGCTGCTGTTCATTTTCACTGTCTGGTACCGCCGGCAAGCTAAAAACCAAAAAGAAACACCAGTTCAAAAGAGAACGCACCACACCTCATCTTATACACGCAACATACACAGTCGCTTTCACGAGCCCACGTGGGCTTGGCTGGTTTCCTGCCGCGGCTGTGGATGGATGGCGTTCTGTCGCTGGTAATGAGCGCCACTGAGATGAGCTGAAGCCACTTAAGGGGCTGTCTGGACAGCACGCGCAACCTGCTCCGAGATGCACGACCGCAAGCTGCCATCCTCCTGGCTCAGCCCCCACCTCTCCGCTCCAGCCCCGGCTCCTGCGGTTACTCCTGCCACAGGAGGCCCACTGTTGCTGGGAGAATCTCCACGGACACTTAGAGAGGCTCCCTCGATCGGCAAGCACCACAGCTATTTAAATAGGGCTCGGGGATAACGGGAAAATACAAAACAAGGCGCACAGCCTCATCTTTCAGGTTCCACGATCACGCGGCTGAGAGAAGTGCTCTCGGTTTGACCTGACAAATGCAGCAGCAGCTTCCCTAGGACTTGTGTTTTGAGAGTAGGTGGCCAATTTTATGAGCCTATCGCCTGCGTTAATGCTGCCATTTCCAGCCCGAGCAGAATCCCGTGGACACGTGGGGGCTAAGCGTAATGTTTTATCCGTGATGAGCGTATGTCTTCACCAGAGGTGGGCAGCAGCCTGTATAGTCACAAAAGTGCCTGTTAGAGCCACGCCGCCAGGCCGGCAGAGAAGTGACGAGTGCTGTGTAGCAAAAATGGAAAGAGGAAAAGCACAGAGAGACTGGAGATTCACAGCACTCCAGCAGGGAAGAAAATACTGCCGTCTGTTCTGGCAGAACACATTGAACTGATTTCAGCTACCGGAATATTCAGTTTGGGGGATTTGTTTCCTCCTCTCCACCTCATTTATCATGAAGTGCATGAAGGCTCTGACCAATGTGAGAGCGTGAGGACACACACACACACACACACACACACGCACATGCACAGTTCCAAGCTTCTCAGTCTTGAACTGTTACTTATTATTCAGTTTTGACCATGAAACGAGTGAAGTGAAAGCACACATGATCTCTTTTACTTACATTTAAATCCGCCAGAAACAGCAAGTTATTTTTGGAAGCAATAAAAAAAGATCAACATTCTGAACAAACGGCTTTTTCAGCCTGTGGTCTCTGGATGGTTTTCATTTGACATTTATGTAAAGGTTGAATTTATGAGATGGCACCTTGTGCTTTAAGCAAAAGGAGCGCCTGCACTAATTCTGCTTATTTACACACACTGACCTTTCACCGACAGCAACAAGTGCAGGTCCCAGCACAGGACACTGAAAGGCATTCTGGGAAAACTAGTTAAAGCGGAGATGTTCTGATGCTGACTGACAGTTTAGCTCTTATCAATGAGACACAAACAGCTGTTTGTGCTCAGACTTGGTATTTGTGAGGCTGCAATTTGTCAATCCCACCTAAAAATATCCAAGAGGATGAAATTAAGCTTTCTGTTATTCACTCATATACTCAACTTATGTGGGAAAGTGTTAACTCTGCCTCAAAGCATGATGTGTGACAAGAAAAAAGGCACTACAAAATTAATAGCTCTTTTGCGTGAAACCGCTCTGAAAGTGCACATCAATCACCTCGTGATTGCTGTGGCGGCTGGTATATAACAAAATGACTGGTCTTGGTCCAGATGCTAACTGTGTTGACCTGAGCAGCGTATGTTTGCAGCTCTTTCAGGCTGTACTAATTAAGAGGACAGCGCGTCTGCCGCAGCAGCTAAGCATCTGCATGACCGGGCCAAGCTGCTGTGAACCAAACGTGTGACAGCAACAGGCAGGAGAGTGATGCATTTACTCCCCGTGGCCCATTACAATACATTACACAGGCATGCCTGTCTCCTCTCTGATAGTTATTTATTCCTGCCCTGTAATTAGGCCTGCAAAAAAGAAAACAAGAAAAAAAGAGTTGATTTGTTTACCCTCAGTGTTTCTCCTTTCTCATTATGTCTGGACTAGACCCCTCCGAGAATTAGCCTGCGTGCAGTCTACATCAGCGCTGGGGATGTTTTGAGCCATGGTGGATAGCTGTGCCTTTGTTCTCTTAGAGAAGCTGGTATTTTCTTGTGTTGCAGACAGCCTTATTAAACCCAGGTTTGGTCCTTTCCATGTCAGCAGCAGAAGGCTTTTCAAGACGTTTCCACGATGTGACAAACACTTGAATGTAGCAAGTGTGTGTGTTTATTTGTTCACTACTATTTGTTATTCTGGGAAACATCCTGGAAGTCCACAGGAATTCCTGTTGTTGTGTGGGTGAAAAGGTCAGCATACATGTCAAAATACAGCAGGAAGTTCGGAAAACGATTCGTGTGGCCTAGTATCCAGTTACTCACGTGTTAATGATGTGTTGGTGTGAGGTAAACTGACAAAAATACCGGCCAGAAGATCAAATACTGACTCTACTCTAGAACTAAAGAAAGAAAACAAAGGAAGCGAATGTTACGTCTGTTCTGATTAAGATTCTTATCACTCATTAGATAACTGCCCTATCCTTTGGTGCACCCGCTACTTGCCCCTCCAGTAAAGCGCATGGAGGAATTATAGTCACAGCAGCATGAATTATGCATGAAAAGATTGTGATTATGTTATCAGGATCCTACAGTCTCACACAGAGATTAGACATATTTAACTGTCAAAAGAACTGTCAACTGTCCCCCGTGGAGCCATTACTAATGAAACACGAGGTTTCAGCAGATACGCTGAAACTGCGGTTGGATTCATTTTGTCTGCCTATCGCGGACTGAAGAGTCTTCAAATTCATTTCCAGCAAAGCATCAAAGTTCTCTAAGGATCACAGGATTCTTACATGTTGGATGTCCTTCTGTCATGGGGAAAGTAAAAGCAAATATTCCACACACGCTCTTCCAGATTTACACAACACTGCAAAACACGGCTTTACAGCAGCAGCAATTCATCTGTGGGCATCATATTCAATTTAAAAAAGTGCTAAGCACATCACCAGCTGTCTGTCATGTTGGCCGCGCTCAAAATCGCACGTTTTGCTGCACTGTTGCTGGCAGCTTGTCTCAGCGGGCTCCTTGTTAACAGGATAGCACCTCCGAATCTGCCCCGTAACACCTCCCGGCGCGGGCCATTACTCCAGAGCTCAAAGCTGCTGCCGCCACCCAATCACACCCCGACACAAAAGCATTTCCTCCAATCAACCGCAATGCAGCGAGGCTTCCGTGCAGCCGGTGAATGGGGCAAAGCAACACAATAACCCTAATAAGCATCCAAAAGGGCTAAAAATGGTGGTGGTGGCGGTATGGGCAGTATCATTATCACATGGCCCGCAGATGAACAGATCTGGCTTGATATTCCAAACACACCCAGATCCATGTGTGACTATGCAATTACAGCACATTTACCGCACCAGCTGCCGCATAAATGGAGGCGTTTGTGCACAGTGGTGTGACAAACAATCCCAAGAGACTGAGCGGCTGCTTTGAAGGTGACATACAGCGGAAATATATTCAAACTTGCGATACCTGTAGAGGCTGTGGAGCAGTCAGACAACTCATGGACGGCAAATAAATGGTGCCTGGAACACTGGAAACCACATCTGTACCATGGCTATATCCGCTAAGACCAACGTGCATTAATGAATTGCGTCAGGCCAAGTTTCTTTAAGTAGATTAGTTTAAGCCAGTTTCTCCAGCTATCCAGGAAAAAACATGACTTTTACATCATGACTTCTAATATGCAACATTTCATCCACTGCACTAAAATAAACAATGCTTTCTTTAAGTTTACAACTTCTAGCTGATCAGATCTGCAGTTTTTAAAATGCTCATCATGAGTAACGTCTCACAACTGCTGAGCTGCACTTCTTTCTCCTGACATTATTCAGAAATCACTGTGCCTTCAGGATGAGAGGAGCTCATCCCAGACTGCACTCTGAACCTCGCAGCAGTCACTTTACTGGGGACGTTGCTCCTGGAACCTTTTTTTTCCCCCCTCCTGACATTTCCAGTGAAAACTTTGGCACCACTGCCAGTGAATTCATCCATAAAGTGCAGTCAGTGAGCAGAACCTGGCATGGAGAACCCTTTTATCTGAAGTACTGATGTGCACTGGAGCTGCTACCATCCCTTCACTTTCAGAACCAGAGTCACTTCTGCGGATATCACATCCAGGAGAAGCTGTTATCAAAAGCGTTTGTCAGATCAGTTGCTAATTCACGACAGAAAACTGTTCATTATTAACGGAACCGTGAGAGAGACGAGAGCAGCTCAGGCACAGAGGGAATACAGCGCCTCGGCTGGGTGGGTTTTAAAATCAATGTCTGGAGGAACGGAAGTGTGGCAGAGAAGTTCCTCATTTGTATTTATAATCTGCTTAAATACTAAAAATAGCTAAAAGCACCGACTTCAAACCTTAATGGTCAGAATAAGATGAGTGGAATCTCTGAGTGGTGGGACTGTGCTGCAAAACAGTTTCATCATAAAGCGAATATGAGGGATCCGGTCTGCATTCGCAGCAAAAGAAGACCCAAAAATAGCACTAAATTCAAGCCACATTTCCTGGCATGTCACTAAAAAGCCTCTAACATGGTATTTTGTCCCCAGAAAAAGTCTCTGATGTTCGTGCCAAATCCCAGGCTCACTGGCAACACCACACAATTAATGATACAAGTGCTAAACAGCTAAGCTTCTCTACCATTAAACTCGCTGCATCTATGTTGATGTGACAGTGCCTTCAACTCAGAAAATCAAGCCTTCTTTTCCTCCCTGTAACAGTGGAGAGTGGAAGGATGCTCAACCTTGAGAAGAGAAAGCACATTGGTGGCATTGAAAGGCTCTCTATGACAACGCCAGCGTCGGATGACATCACTCCAGGCGTCAGTGAGTGGAGGACAGTTTCCAGCACAGCAGCATCGTCCATCTCTGCTCTAACGTTGCTTTCTACATTGCTGTAAACGTTGCAATTAAAGAACAGAACATTTTCCCCCCCGGGGACGTTTGAAATGAAAAACACCTCCATGAATAATGTGTTGTGTTAGCTGATTCGCTGTCAGCGTACTGCTGATTTAATGTCACAGCCGTCACACGTCCATACAGGACGATCTGTTGTTCCTGACGGCTGCATTTATGTTCGGAGGACAAAATGTCGACTGAAATCTAACTGAAATATGTGACGTGTTTGTAATGAAGACTCACCTGTCTTGTGAAGCTGTTATAAATCTGGGTGACATACGCCTGAACAGGTGTAGGAGCCTCGTCCTGCCCCCAAAGAGCGGACAAAGGTTCTGACTGAGCTCGAGCTGGCGCGTTCCCATCGCTCAGTTCCACATTCACGAGACGGGCCGCGAGGAAGTCTGCCTGCCCAGGCACCGAGCCATGCCTCTGACAGCTATGCCAGGTGGGGAGAGCCGGGAAAAGAGCCCAGGCGCTCAGAAAGGCGACGGTGTGTGTCGCTCCATTACAGGACACCACTGTGTGACAATCACACCAGTTCAGGCTACAAAACCTTCAAAATGGACATTTTGCTCAAACAGAGAGACGCTCATCTGTAGTCTAAGAGCTATCACTTCTGTGTTCAATAAGAGCTGAGTCATCATAATTTATCACCTCCAAAGCAAAAGCTGGAGCTGAACATCTGAAATGAAGCAGCCCCTCTCGCTCTGACTCTCCTCCATCAATCAGTCGGCATCACCTCAGGCTGAGCGCTCATCAACATTCCTCGGGAAGATGAATCTTTATAAGCGCCGAGAGAGAACTCAAAGGTCAGGCGCAGAGCAAAACGGAGTCACAAAGGTCTCGCCCCAACCCCGCATCAAGAGAAGCAGCCGACCGCCGTCCCAGACACGATGACTGCAGGAACAAGGTTTATTCAAGAGACATTTATCTCCACCGGTGATGTCATACGTGAACAAAAGGTGCAGGCAAACGTTGGTGGTGTGTGGTAAAAGGAAAGCTGCCAGTTTAGATAAAAGTCGACAGAATGTGGTGAATGAGTGGGAGTGGGGGCAGCAGCGACGAGTCTTAGACCATAAAATGCCTGCAAACAGGGGGCCACAGAGCCCATTAACTAATACTCGATATCACATGAACAAAGGTGCAAATCCGAAAATTAATTTCAGGGACTCGCTTAGTTCTACCAGTTTAAAGATAAGAGAAAGGCTAAAATTAGTCAAATATTGAATTTTTTCCTAATAAAGTTTCCAAATGGAGCCTCATTTATACATTAAAGAGATGTGTGCCTGATCATAATCTTTTGATGATTTTCCAACATTCTAATTTTGTTCCATCTATAGATGGAAGAAGATGCTGAGCATTAAAAAGCTGTTTTAAGTGCTTTAGGATGTTAGCAGCAAGGAGGGAGAAAACTCTTCTAAAACAATGGACCACAGGACAAATGAAGGGCCAAAGAAAGTAGAAACCTCTCTGTAAGCACAGCAGCATGATCCCTGGGACTCTGATTAGATTACGTGCACGATCTCCAGATCTCGCAACAGACAGGACCAAAATTCTGACGATTTCTGAAGAGTTAAAGAGAAGCAAATCACATGCACATGATTTGCATGCACATTTTTAAAGAATTCCACTCACTTTGTTGGCTTTTGAGCGTTAGCCT
Source organism: Pao palembangensis (assembly GCA_015343265.1). Classification (NCBI taxonomy): domain Eukaryota; kingdom Metazoa; phylum Chordata; class Actinopteri; order Tetraodontiformes; family Tetraodontidae; genus Pao; species Pao palembangensis. The sequence goes on from CM027081.1 coordinate 15,649,470, forward strand.
TTGAAACAGGCCGGCGTTGCGCCTTTAATCTATGGTCCTGGCCGTCAGCATCGCTCCCACTGGAACAATCCACCCGCTTCAAGCTAGCAAATGGTCCTCTATACCAAAGGCAGCCACGATGATGAATGGGACCCAGTGAGACCAGTTAAATATGTTTCCTTGTGCGAACTGAGTGCAGCTGGTGTCTCAACTTCATAAGATCATAATCATTTACTCGTCTGAAGACAAGTAAATGATTATGATCCAGGGTTTATCACTGCTGGGTTATTAATGTTTTTAATCTCCATCAGTGAACAGACACGGACGCGCCCGTCCCATTTTCATCCTCACAGAATCTGCTGACATGCACATTTTAAAAGGTTATTTTTGCAGCATGAAAATATATTGTTTCATGTTTTGTACAACACTAAATAATGTAATATGTATTCTCACAGGAAAAGTGCAAAAGTGGTGTAATTTCTAGTTTCTTTTTCCTCCTGGAGCTCTACCTCCAGCTGTTATAAAAACTCTCTTTATTCTGCCTAATGTCGTGGCGGTCAACGTGCTTTTTCCACCTTCTACCCTCCTGTTAGCGCCCTCACAACCCTGTCAAAACTCAACTGTGTCTGTACTGGTGCCCACATTTGACAGCAGTACAGAGACCCAGTAACACAGCTTATTTGCCTCCGTACCTCACAGCTTTGTGATCCCATCACGGTCAGGTCTGACTCACCTGCTGCAGCGGCAATCTCCCCTTTGACCCGGCTTTCCGGTAACCCTCCACATCATCTCGTAGCGACAGTTCAGCCTGTCCATCTGTGGTGCCTTTTGTCCACCAGCCAATTCTGCTGCCATTACTGAGGGGACGGGAAATGTTAGATCAGAGTCAAACCTGTCTCTATCTTCCACTGCAGGTTCTCTGATAAAGTTGGGCCGGATGGCAGCAAACCCAACATGCCGGCCCTTTAGGGTTGTTAATGTGCCATTTAAGCAGAATCTGACTTGGTTAATCCTTTAAACATATAATTTAGTCCTGAATCCAGGAGCGCTGGCCAGCCTTGGGACCAAAAGCTGCATCAAGCTTTAGAACTTAAACTCCAGTCAAGCTAAATTACAGTTTTTTTTTTTTTTTTTTGATTCACTGGCTTAATATTTAACCTTTACTTGAGCCGAGCAAAGCAATTCCAATGGTAAGTAGAATTTTTGGCATTAATATTACACCTTTCAAGTCAGAGTGTGTGAACACTTTACTGCTGTTATAGCTTTTGCTGCTTGGTGGAAATGTAGCATATTTACATTTTATGAGAAAAAGGTAGGATGTAATAGCTAACAGAAAAGGATACAAATGCAAAAATACAAAGAGCACCAAGCTCATAAAAAAACAGGAGACGCGGTCAGGATATAAAAATGCACCACGCATATAGACATAGACAAACAAATCACATCAGGACGCACAACTCAACTGATTTAAAAGCCAGTTGACAAGAAAAAAAGCCAGGACAGATGATGTAGTTGTCAGGAACTGTGATGAATTAGAACACCAGAAATGATAACACCAGGCTGATGTTTATAAATCAATTTGACAAGGGAAGGGGAAGAAAGTTTAAATACACCAGGAGAGGTGAGGGAGGAGGAAGAGAAAACTAACAAACAGAAATAAACCGCGAGGGATAACTGACGCCAACGGAAAGGAACGAGTCGTCAGCAAAGATCTGAAAAGACTGAGATGTGACCTGGTGAGTAAAGCTAAATGACCGAGTGAATGAGTGAAATCAGCGTGTTGTTGAACCTCCACAAATGGTCACATAACTCACCAGCACCAAATATTAAATAAATAAATAAAAAACACAAAGCAACATATGGAAACATTCAGCCAATGTTTAGGCTAACAATTAACATGAGCGGCTGGTTTTCAATGACTCAGACGTGTCTGGGTGCCCTGCAGGTGAGACCTCTCGGTCCGGAGGGCCATCTGGTACCAGATGAACCGATGAAATAGACCAGAGCGCATTTTTGCAACCCTGCGTAATGCACCAAGAAGTTAAACAAAGCATTCTGCCCCCCGCGCCCCCCCCCCCAACTTGTTTAAAAGAAGCTCACATGCGCGTCATACGAAAAAGGCCTTTTCCCAACTGTAGCTGCGACCAGAGAATTGCTTGACAAAGCAAGAACCCATCTCGCAATTCCTCCTCGGCTGTCTGGGTGTAACTCGTGACGCGCTGCACAAAGCCAAATTTAAACAGTCCTTCCTCTGGGCTGCTGGGCTGACTGATGAGGTGCTCCGCAGCAGCCGTGACCCTTTCATTTTTCTACTCTTTCCAATAAGAACGTACACTCAGAGCGGCATGTCTGCGCTGCCGGAGCACATTGGTCCTGATACCACAGTCTCCATTACACCACACATCACCACGGCTGTATAAGAGTGCACACATACATGGGGAAGGGAGGGTGTGTCGTTCCTGCTTTCCACAGTGAGGCCCATTGTATATAAGCCGCAGGGCCCATAATAAAAGCCAATGGTTGTAAAACATGCCAGTTGACAGTAGCAGAGTAACCTGAGAGAGTTGGGATCTCTTGAATGACATCGCTGGAAGTGAAGGCTATGCGCTAATGAACGATGGTGTTTATGTTAGCTGTTTCAAGTGGCAGAACAAATACGGAACCTGTGTCCCTGAAGGTTACTCTATAGCTTGAGCAAGTGTGAGGGGTTTTCATAACCCCTGCTCAAAACGGTAAAAGTGAGACGGTAAAATGCTGGGAAAGCTGTCAGAATTCCAGAGTCACCAGGGGTTGCACGGTGAACCTGTCACAATGGCTTCCTTTTCCAGGCCTGCCATGACTTGAAAACATCTCGCCTAAATCTGTCTTAAATTACAGTCTCCCTCTGACTGAAAGTCACACAACCCCCTCCTCCCGCTGCCTTCAAACACCCATGTTAGGGAAGATGAGACATCTCCAGCTCAGGGTCCCGGTACGCCAGGGCGTCAGACCCCCTCAGCAGCACGCCCTGTCCTTGCTTCAACCTCAAGGACTGTCTCGCGTACGGATTAACACAGCCGTTTTATTCAGGCAGTCTGCCTGAAGCTGGCGCCACGCTGATCCAATAATCTCCACGTCAGTTGGATTACCTGGCTCCTAATCAATGATACGATTGACACGTCCACATCAGAAATACAGCGTTGGTGGTGTCTGCTTTAAACTGATAAAAGACTTTCACAGTCAAGCACATTTAAACATGCTTTTCTCTTGCTGTTTCACATAAAGGAGTCAAGGAAGATGAGGATTGCATCTACACTGAATGTTGTTCTGAGCCTTTTTAATACTAACGCTACAACATGGACCCCCCAAAAATGGACATTGAGGCCACATTATGTCAATTCATCAACTTCAGACCACCAAATTTGTATATTTTTTCATCCTTCTCATTCTATTATTGCCTTTTCCACCCTTCCGCCACCCTGCTGCCGCGTTGACAGCAATTCGTGGAGTCCTGTGAGCTGCAGATGTGTTTTTGAGGACATTTAAAAGTATTAAATAATTAATGAGCAGCTTTAAAGCAGCTCAAAACTTCTCTGAAAATGCAATTCCTCTTCATCTTATAAGACTTAAAGGAGGTGGATAAAACAAAGAGGCCCCCAGGGTCTAGGGTCAAGCTAATGACCTTCGTATCGCTGGAGTGACCACTCACGGGTGCACATCCTTCAGAAATGAGGGAAAAAAAACAAGTTTCTCAATCCCATCCTGTTCCTCTTCTCACTGCTACCATTCTTTTACCTCAGTGTTACTATGGACACACACACACACACACACACACACACACACTCCATCAACATACCTGCTGGTCTCAGATTACAAAACCTTCTCGGTGGTGTGGGAAATGCCCCTCAGGAAAGCTGTACGGGAGGTAGTGTTGCTGGCTGCCTCTCCAGACCTTTTCACTCCACTATTTGGGCTGTAATGAGCTGCACTGAGGGCAGCGACGGCAGTTAATAAAAATGTGGAGCACATGGGAAAGGGCATTTTCCTCCGTTCCCATTTCATTTTTGTGGGGTTTTCTGTGTTCAAGCATGTGGAAAATGATATATTTACAGGGATTTCTGAAATCTTAACACAAAGCTGGCCTCTAGCTTGTTTGGTTTCTGCTGTAATACAGAACAATACTGTGGAATCTTTCCTCGGCGTATCTATTTACATCGTTTAAACCATCACCTTGAGTCACAGGATCTATTCTATAAAGTCTCCAGGTCATTCTGAGAGTAATCCAGCTATTGTTGTGCACACAGGTTCTATTTAGTGTCAACAGATGAGCTAATCCAGGCACCCTCCTCCATTTTTCCTCCTTGAGGCCTTAAGAACAACACGTATAATAATGTATACGTGTGCAAGCATGTGTGTGTGAGCAGCGGTGATTAGAGATAAAGAAGCACAGACAGGAGAAAAATGTGACCCCTGCGACTTTGGCCTCCTTTCATCACCATCACTGCACACCATCAATCACTATCAGCTCAAAGGCCTCTGACGACTAAACTGTTCCTCTGCTGGTGAAAGATGCACAGCTCAATGAGGGGGAAGAAATCACAGCAGCTAGAGAGGACGTATGTGTTATTAGACGGCTGTAATGACTTTATCCAGCGTTTTATTCAAAGAAGGGCTTGTTCCCCGACTTCAGCTGTGCTGCAGAACAGTTCCATATTCCTGCAACTTCCCCAGGGCTGAGAAGCTTAGAAATAATCAATCACAGCTTGGCAATATAAACATTTGTACCTATAATTCAGCCACCAGAGTAAATTGGAGATCAGTCTCCAGATAAACAGGATGGAGCAGTGATTTGGACATCAATGGCGTTGTGAGTGTTGTTTGAAGCATGGCAGGATGTTTTCAGCGTTCGGCCACAGACCGATCCTGGAAGTTCGGTAATCAAAACCATTCAGAGCATCCAGGCTGTGGACTTTCCTCTGAGCTGGTGCTGGTTCTAGGAGCCAGGAGGGTTTGGAGAGGCGTTCAGCTGATGTAAACTGAGGAGGCAGGTTTTCGGGGGGCTTCAGTGTTAACTAAGAAGCATACTAACCTGAGGAGGTGCTTTACCTGGTCTCTTTGCAGCACTCCTGACACCTGGCTGGCAGGCAGGTAAAGCAAACACCCATCAGCAGGAGGGATGAGACGTCTGCCTTTCCCTTTGTGGCACTTTGCTGCTTGAGGTTTCATACCTGTTGAACGGACAGAGATTTAGTGAGCTTCAGTGCTGCAATCCCAGTTTACTGCTGTACAGGTGCTTCTGCTGTCAGGCTAAACTGGCCTCCGGGCAGCCGGCAGCGTTAACTGGTTCTACTGGGAAATCAGTTGAAAGCCGAGGCAAAGGAATTCTCTAGTGGAGGGCGCCAAATAAAAAGCAGTCATCAACACATATTAAAACGGGGCCTACTGCACCAGCTGACTTACGAGATCATCAACATTCCTGCTCCTGCACTAAGTCAGTCACCACCGATACGTCTTTGATCCTCTGCTCTTGTTCACGTTTTTTTTTTGAACCTGAGCTGCTACACACAGAAAACCAACACCTGCATTTTATTTTGTTATAAGTCAGCTTTAACCCATCTGTGTCTGTCAGATTGAACCTTTGTATCAGCGGGCGCTGGAGCCACGGCTGCCATACAAGCAACCCGGACACCTTTAAACCATCAAATGTAACTCAACAATGGTTCACCCATCGAGGCGTTACAACAGACGTCAACAACACTTACTGGGAAAGGAGGATAACAGAAAGAAGGACAGGCCCCACCATGTCCCTGCAGACCTAAGGGGGAAAAAAAAAACAGAGAAAAAGCTTGTTAAAGCCCCAGCAAATGGCTTTAATAATTAAATTAGGAGCAATTTGACATTACCACAGTTACTTCCCACACGCAGGGAAATATTCTTTACATCCAGAAAAGCCTTTAGCTATCACAGCTGTGAATAACCCAGCACCGGATTTAGCATTAGTCGTTCATGTTCTGTTTTGGAAAATACCATTTTAAATTGCTCTGTGATCTGCTCTGTGTTCCAGCTTTGTCCTGGAGGGCAGTTAAAGAACCGGGTTTCTCCCTGCAGCCTATTGTAATGCAATGGAAACATGGTTTTCACGGCTGACATCATTCAGGAAAACAAAGCGACGCAGTCACCCGTTGGTGCTGGGTGCTTCAGGTCATGTGGGACAGAAAGCCTTCGTTACTGGCTCCACCCGCTCAATTTACAACAGAAGCAAAGAGATACACCTGAGCTGTTACCTTATGAATTTAATTTTAATAAAACACACACACACACAAGTGGAAGCCACCTTACGTTACTCTAAGAAGTGTTTGAGGTTATTGCATCTAACATTTCAAACTAATGCTCAATGTCCTCAACACTACATGTCCTTTTCCCAACAAATATTAATTACAAATTACAAATAAACCAGCAAGTGTTGCACGCGGCCAGCCATAACATTTAAATTTAGAGCAAAATGGACAAATTGTTCACCTCTGTCACGCCACAAAAACCAGCAGAACTGGTCTGAACTGAGCTTGTCAGAGCCACTGATAATCAGTGGATATCAGCAAATGGATGAGTTTGCTTTTTCCCGTGTGCATTAGTTACTCTCAGCGGGTCAGAGCGTGGCGGTGGGCGGAGGTTCCCCCTGGAGGCCGAGTGTGCTGTAGCGGACATGATGTGTAACAGGTGTGAGGCGGTGAGAGGAGAGACTCTCACAGCTGTCTCTGTAGACCCGGTCATGCCTTCCCCATCTGCCCTCTGATGTCCCACCAAGCGGAGAGCCTGGCTCAAGTGTGTGTGTGTATGTGTGTGTGTGCGCGCAGCACTTCTATAATCTCCTCTTCGTCTGTCAAGTGTCACCGCCTTTCATTCACGCCTCCCCCGTCCAGCACTAACACACCACAGGTAACCTCAATCCTGAGCTCATGCGGTTTTGGCCATGTGTCCCTTTTTTTTTAACCAAATCCTGGCGTGCATCACTTCATCCGCACAAGCGTGAACACTTTTCTTAATCCTCAGATAAAAAGACATGTTCGGTGAATCGGTTTGCTTCCCGACGCTTCTGAAATCTCGAGTCTGTTGCTCAGATCAGAGGTTTGCTGGCTTTAAATTCAGTCGCAGCTTGTTTTCAGCCTGGTTTTCCGCCTCTGATCAGCCAAGTTTAACTCAAAACCTCTGCAAGTATATTTCCAGGTGCGGCGTGATTCACGGTTTCTAGGCGAATGTGACTCATGACTGATCCACGTGCACAAAATAACCGTGGTTAATTGTGAGAGGAAGCAGTCAATTTCACAGCCACAGCTAAGGTGAGAGAGATCAGGACAACCCACCGCAAACGCTTAATTCCTGCGTTATATAAGTATTTCAGTTCCTACAGATTAGCAGCAGCCACTGAAACAGGTGCAGGAACGTGTAAAAGATAAAAACGCAGGCGCGCAACCATTTGAAAGCTAACAAACTAACAAACACAAGAGCATAGAGAAGAGTCCACCAGGGGCCAGGTGAAGCCAAAGAGGCCAAACTGGGGCAGAGTGAAAGAGAAAGAACAGCCTCTGAAATACGAACAGCACAGAAATAATCAAACACATCATCCAAATAGAAAAAGCAGTCAGCAGCAATATAAGAAACAATAATAACAAGCAGACTGTCAAGACAAGGGCTAAAGTGTGTATTTTAGTAAAATTACCTCCCAATTCTACAGCTTAGTATTTTCATGCCCAACAACGTTAGAAATAGTAATTCTGTTTGGAGGATTCTGATTTCCTACCTCCAGGGCATCATGATGTCTGACAGGGCTTTGACGATTCAACCAGATAATTAAATCCAGGACGGGAATCCATTAAAGCCTGATGACAGATTAGCAAAGGTAATCCCAAACTGGGATGTCGTGATGAGAAAACGAAGGCAGGAAACTGAACTGTCACCGTCGAACAGTAACGGTGATTTAGAGGTGACCCGTTTGTAAATGACTTCCTAGATACGTTTTCTGCAGATTATTCTTTAGATTCTGCGTTGGGCTGAGCAGGATGATTTAAGCCAGAGAACATGTTTGCACAGCCGAAGACGACGGCGAGCAAACCTGATGAATAATCAGACGATCTGGAGCTGAGCGGACATAAATGCAGCCGGCACACCCGCCTGGGTCCGCAGTTCATTCATCATGGCTAGCACACGCTCGCAGACACGGATGTGACGTGCAGAGCAGCAGTTCATTGCAGACCCACTGGGTTCCCTGCAGCTTGATGGATCCCCCCAAGACGCTCAGCACGGCCTCCCCAGCACCTCAGGTAATTGCTGTTAGTGTAAGTGCACTGCTGCCACAATACGACCCCAACGGGCCACGCGCGCGTGTGTGTGTGTGTGAGGAAGAGAAATGAAGATGGAGATAAAGTCGCATGTGTGCGGGCGCATGTGCACGTGAGTGTGCACATTTAAAAGGCAGACTGAGATCGGCTCCGTGATACTGATGAATGAAACATAAAGCCGAGGTCATCCGTTCCAATAAAGCCTCCGGTGTCCCGGCCGCCCTCCCGCATGCAGATGAAGCCCTATAAAGGGCGTGCACGGTCTCGCAGGTTACGCCCTCATTTCTCTTCCGCACGGGCCGCCCAGAGCTTCCTTTCCTCCCCATTTCTCATGTCCAGATGACACTGAGGGGAAAGAGGGGAAAAGAATGAGACAGCAGCCGCAGAGGTGTGATGAAGACCGTGAGGGGGAAGCAGACAGACTACAGCCTTCCAATTAGTCCGAGGTGGAATATACACGGGAATGGCCGCTTCTCCGGGCGGGGCGGGGTGGCAGCGGTCGGGAACGCTGGATTAGAAAGAGATGCGGCGACGAGCAAACAGCTCGTCTGTGCGAGCTGCTGGAGGCTGGCAGAGGGAACGCACACAGCAGGGGGCCGGGCGTTGCAAAGCTTCTGCAGCTCTGCCTCTGAAGTGTCTGACCTCCGGAACCTTGTCTTTCCACTCCTCTGTTTCAAATAACATTTCATCATTTACTTCTAGATAGGTTATTAGATGTGCATCAGTGAGTATTTAGGCATTCAAAGGGAACATATGGCGGGGTCATTTTTCAATCAAAAGTTACTACAGCCACTATTATATAATCACATGTTTCATTCCTCAGTTCTTCCTCTCCAACATCACACCTTTAGTCCTGATATTAATGAAGCTGAATCATGTCTGCAGCATTCTGGAGATTAACATTAAAATGTAAAATGATCTATAGAAACAGGATGTAGCTGTAGGCTTCTAAGACAATCATTTTTGCGGTCTAAGAAATAAACAGCGTGTCCGGATGAAATAACAAATGAAAAGGTTTTCTGATTCCTCTGAGAGTGCTTGTAAAACAAAATAAATTACGATAATGAAGTTTGTCCTTTCAAACATCAATTCCTCCTCCCCAGATAAACAACACAAATAAAAAAAAAAAGACCATTTTATTTTGAAGAAATAAGCAAAAGGGACTAATCGCAGTAACGTCTTAAGTGAGGGATCGATTTCCTCGAAGATGCATGAGGCGCTGCTTGCTGCCTGAACGCTGGAGAAAGGCCATTCCTGCACCGCTGCTGACATTTGTTACTGGGCTGTCTGGGCCCCGACATGCAGCCCATTGTGTTGCCATAGTGCAAAGGCTTTTAAAACAATGTGACGGGAGCTGAGGGGGCAATTAAACCCATGTCAGGGCTGATTTACGATCCACTGCAACGGCACAACAACCCGAAATGCGGCTGCATGCGGCTGCGCCTGCATGTGCAGTCACATTTCTCAGGTATTTTATGATAAAGGTCATGTTAAGTTGGATCTAAAGGCCCCGTCTGACCCAAAACAGAGCCCAAAAGGTCCCCTGGACCAACAGTAAACTGAATCTTAAATCACATGACACAATTTGGTCAGGGTTTGCACATTTACTCAGCATATTTAACAATTAAGTGGAAGGACAGACACACGCTGCGAACCACAACCACGGTCGTCCCCTGACCTCCTTAACCACATGATGTGAAACAGTGATGGTGACTTTATTCACCGTTTCCTCCGTCCCTCTGCAACCAGGGCTTCGTCAGAATTTCCACTCTGTCTCTAAATTAACCTTGACTGGACTGACATGTTGTGGAATTCCACTGAAATAACAAATCACATGAAATCCAGATCAAGGTTGACAAAGACTAACTGTTGAAAACTGTTTCTGTTTCCTCACTGTGGTAAATAAAGTAATTAAAAGCATGGTTATCACTTCCTTACATCTGAGCTGTTCTAAAGACAGATCCGAGGGACAACACCGTGTCCCAGTTATTTCATTGATTTCCAAACTAATACAAGCGCTTGACTGTGCTGACATGAGAAAAACATGCTGGGTCTCACATTTCTGCAATTTTAGAGGTTTATCTGTCCGTCCGTTTGTCTGTCCCACTTTCTTGATGACTGAAATGAGGCCGAGGAGTGGCAAACACCCGACTGCGCCGCCTGATTACAAGCTCTATTTATCAGCCTCCCCAGGACCGGTTGGCCAGGCAGGAGGTCGAGTTCTCGTTTTTCAGAAATACATTTTAAATGTAACCCTGCTGCGCCAAGCCGTTCTAAGTTGGATATGCTCGGGCTGTTGAATATCTTTGCAGGCTATATGTTGAAGAATACTGATGCGCTGATGCCTGTTGCTGATGTGCGATGCATTTGGATGGGCTTTCTCCAAATAAAATGTGCTTTTAGCCTAGGAAATGTGCAGATCTCCTGTTATTTTACACGGAAACAAGCTTTGGAGATACTATCAGCACAGTCGGTTAATAACAAAAGACTTAAGTCTTTATTTTCCTCTTATGAACAAGTGATTATTGTGCTGTGAATGATATTTTGTCAGTTCTGCTTTTATAAAGACGTCTATCCACATTTGACACATCGCCGTGTGACCGTGCTAACCAGCACACCATGAAAATAATAATATTGATAATTGTTTTTAGAGACTCCAGCAAAGAGTGGTGATTTTCAAAGTGAAAACCATTTTTTCAAAGGAGTGTAAATCATCCCTAAGCAGAACTAGTGTGTTAAAGCTGACCGCTGCGTTGGTGCAGGAGCGCAGGTTGTCATCATGCTGGTTTATGCTGCAGCAGTTATGATTACCTGCCTGTGCAGAACGCACTCTCACCGCAGGACCCAGACAGCTCTGCAGATCGATGCCGCAGCTCCAGAGAGAAATTAAATAAATAGTCCCAGCTAATGACTCGCCGCAGTGACGGCATTTCCCTTACCGAAGCAAAATTGGGCCCTCGAAAGTGTCAGGGAGAAGAGAAATGACAGCGTGAAAGAGGAGTGAGGCTGGGAAAGAAGCGACATGCGCTGTTATCCACTCACAAGGGCTCAAATAAACCCTTTTTCTGGACCCCCTTTGTTATTCCTAAATGCTCAAACACAAACCTCCACCCCCCCCACAAAGAGGAAACTGGGGGAAAAAAACGTCTTTTGGGACAGCTGGATTCCATTTTCAAAGCATCCACGTGAACATTTGAGTATAAGGTGACACTGACATGACTCGGTGCTGCTGCGGGGTTGCAGCTTCGCGTGTTTAACGCTGCAAATGCATTCAGCTGATTTCTGCTCAACAATTCTGACCAAAAAAAAGTCTGAAAGTTATCTTTGCCGCGCACAAAAGCTGTTGTTAGCATCCACTTTCCAGCCTCTCAGCTCGTATGAATTTCCGAGTGTGTGTGTGGAGCGATGGGAGCTGAGACACGGAACCTTTGTTGACACAGCGAGGAGTGATGCGGTAATGAATGGCTCTCTCATCCCGGAGATGCTCCCTCTTGCAGCTTGCGGCTGATACGTCGGGGCGGCACAAAGAGACGGGAGAGCGGAGAACCCAGATAAAGCTGCTCCGCTGAGCGACCGGCAGGGGGTCTTTGAGCTGTCTCCGGGAGAAGGGCGGAGAAAGAAATTTTGGGAGGCAGAGCTGAGAGTAAACAGTATCTGCTGCAAAACAACAACAGCAACGACCGCGCTCCCTCATCAAGGAGCTTTATTGAAATGCAAAGCCCGTGGCGCTTCGGCTCCTGACAAAGAAGCCCTGACTGATTAAAGGCAACACACATCATATGCACCATTACTCCTCTACAATTACATGTTTAAACACCAGCCAGGATTTTTACAACAGCGCATAATTAGGCTGGTGGTGAAATATGGCGCCGCTGCAGATTAATGACACGAGACAGATCTGACGCTTCTCGCTCTGGTCTAATCCATCGCAGCCAGGAGAGAATAGCAAACACCAGACTGTGTTAATCCAAGTGTGATTAGAAAAGGTCAACCATCGGCGAGGGCCAGACGATGTCAAGCCTGACCGTTCTGATGTTAAGTACGAGGATGTGCGCTGGAATGGCCATCAGTCGGATGTTTGTGTGTGTGGGAGGAAACCAGAGGAGCCAAAGGAAAGGCAAGGGTGCAAGCAGGCAGCTCCACACGGAACGCCGTAAAGTGACAAAACGAGCTCCTCCGGGGTGTGTGTGTGTGTGTGTGTGAAGCAATCAGGTCAGATCTCCAGACTCTGCGTCCAAAGGTTTGAACAAAAACAACAACTCACTATATCACTGTGTCAGAGAGGCTCCAGAGCTCCATCCAGCAGCCAGAGTTGCACTACAAACATGTTTTAAACTCCGAGGGCTCGTTTCACTTGCTGCCTCAGATCTTTGCTTTGCAGCCTGCCGAATCTCCATCCCCATCAAGAGACGCTGCACTGGGAGTTTCCCCTTTTTCCACGCTTGTCCCCGATCACAGGCACGGTGCGAACAACCAACCAAAACCATAAAGATGGCCTACAGGGAGAAATAACAGTCGAACCTGTATTTAAATGCCAATAAAGAGCTTTTGTAAAGAAAGAAGAGGAGGAATCTCCTAAACACAGCTGATTGATCGTGTTTAATAAAGTCATATGAAATAGAACTACATTTGATCTGCTGATAGATGGAGATCAAAAGCATTGTCTGAGATTTCAGATTGATGCAAAAACACGTAGATTTGGTTCGACTGAGCAGTCAGGAAGGAATAAACAAACTTGTCTTCTCAAGGGCAGCCTGTAAAGTCTGCATCAATGCTGCAATCCACTGTTGCCCCTGCATAGTTACAGAATTAGCAACAAGCTAATGAGCTAAAACACATTTTATTCATTAAAGGACAGTTTAGCTGTTTATGAATGTATGACAGAGAACATTAGCCTTTGGTTAGCTTTCATGTCTCTCAAGTGTAAGATGAAAGAGCTGCTTTGTGTTTTGTGTTGAATACCAGAGACGCTGACAGTTGTCCAGGAAGTCACATGTTTGGAATCAGTCTGTTTTCTGAAACAGGCTGTAAAAGCTTTTGGTTTTGCTCCAGAGTTAGACTTTTTAACTTTAGTCAGCACTGTTGTGTTCTGATCTGAACTCTCATCTAGTGGCTGAGTAAAAAACTGCAAATTTGGGAGAAAAACCTGAAGATTTTTAAACGATATTATATAAGCAAAATATATAATCAGTAATGATAAATATTGATATTATCCACATATCTGAACAACACATAACTCCTTTGACTGCATGGCTATTGTCCAACTTTCCAAACTCTCCAGTGTGCATCCGTTAAAAGTTAAAAATCTTTTTTTTTTTTTCCCCCCCAAGTTTATCTTGACATGCATCACGTCTAAATGGGGCTGAGGTCAGGCAGAGCTCATTACTCTGCCTGACCTCACCATAACACTGAGATTTCCTCAGGCCTGAGGACCATCTACGAACCCCCCATTGTGAGCTGCATGCAGGCTGCATAAATATATTGGCTTAAGGGACTTGAAATTTTAATCAATTACCCTTCAATTAATTACCCTTCAATATGGGCTTAATGTTTAAACAAAATGAGCAGTTCCTGCAGCAGTTCACCAAAGGCATCTGAGTCTGCCAGATTAAAATTTATTTCCGATTACTCGCAAAGCCAAATATTTTGTAAAATTAATTTTCTAAAGGGGCTTGGTCAGATTTATGTGAATGCTTTAAATCACAAACATAGCCCGAGAAATTTGTTATAAATACATGAGGAAATTTCTGCAATTTTTTGTTCTCCAGAATCAAAAATCCCAATCAAAAATGAAGTGAGACATCAGACGCTTACTTGGAGCAGGGAGGGCCGTCATCCCCTCCGTCACCTTCATCTGCAGCGTCTTCCAGCATCAGTGGAGCTGGCAGCATCATCACTTCACTCCTAACTGAGGGAATCAATATGAGTAGAAGACTTTGGCACACTATTTAGTTGACTGAGTTTGCCTGGTAAAATAAATACATAAAACCGACAGTGCGTTTTGAGCTCTGGGCCCATATTAGCATCTCGATAGCAACCACCATTAGCGTAACAGCTACACGCTAACTAACAAGTTGTTAATTAACTAGCGGTTAGGACAAACAAGGAATTATTTGTTAATATCGTCCAGTAATTTAAAAGTATTTCGCAAACATAAAAAAGCTTACCTGATAAATATCCTAAAAGGGCGAAGAGCGGCTTTTTACCGTAAATTCAACCCTTAGCATAGCGGCGTTTTTCTTTTTTTTTTAAATTATAATCAGAGTCAAGATGTTGATTTATGTTTTAAGGCTCAATAAAATGATTTGGTAACAGAGTGATCCCATTTTACAGGATCTAGAGCCAGCAAAATGAATCATTCTATAATGACCACTTATACTATAATATACACAAAACCAGACATTTAAAAAAATACATGACATGGATAAAATTGAAAGCTAATTGCATTAGCACATTGTGCAGGTTATATAATTGACCTTTAGCTGAAGAGTTTGATTGTGAAGATTGTGGGCTTATGTAACTGTAGACTAAAAATACAAGCCAGAAGACAAATGAGCTTGATACTTAATTATTGTCTGGGGGAGCATTTAGAGAGCCAGTCACAGGTCAGTCTACATGAAGAGATGCTGAATAAATTACATTAGTTTCAGTAGGAACACACACACACACACAGAAACCATCTCGAAAATGTCCATCTACAACTTCATCCAGTGTAAAATAAGAAATGGTAGCCGGGCAGAGACAATAAAACGTGTCTTCAATCTGTCCAAGGCATCCATCAGATCTCTGCTGCAGTGAAACCAACTCCAGTTTCCCTGCTGGGAGGAATTTGGCAGCTCAGCCGCAATACAGACTAATGACAGCTGCAGCTGTTAGAAAAACAAGCCAAGAAAACATTCATTTAGAGGGCATTCTAGAAAAAAAAAAAAAATGCTCATTTCACAACCGTGTTTTCATCAGCGGAAAGCTAAAGTTAAATCATAGCCGGAGTTTAATAAATTCGGTCCGGGGGAAAAAAAAAAAAAAACAAACTGTTTACCTACAATTTGCCTGGAGCCAGAGGACGTTTAATGAAAGACACCGAGGCAGGTGATTTGAATCGTAAAAACTGGGGAAATAGAAGAAAATAAGTCTTCTACAGCTGCACGGAGGAATAACTGGAGCAGGAGCGGTAATTTACAGGCCATCAACTCCATAAAAGCTGCAACCAGAGGCAGTCCAGGCGTGCAGGCTTTAACTGGGACCTAATGGAAGAATAAAAAGCAACAAAATCCCCACAGTCTCCAGGTGAGGACTCATCCTCCACCAGAGAAACCTCAGAGATCACCTCCACACACTGCTTCCCCCCACATCTGGGTCATCAGCTCCATTTCATCGGCGTCAAGAAAGACAGAAATGTGGGAATATAGCTACTGCTCAGAACATGGATTTGTTTATGGAGCTTTTGCTGCTAATTCCCCCATCAACAATGACAGCAGAAAACATCACTCACTCTATTAGCTCTGATATTTAATATTATATACATACGTCTCTATAAACACAACATCCACCTATAAAAACCCTCCTACTGAGCTTTCGTACAAGCAGCTGTTTAAAAACATCCATCTTTACTTCCAGAAGTGATTCTTTTTTCTTGCTAAACTCTTTAAAATATTAACTCCACCACTTCGGTATCCAAGAAAAATAAAAATGCTTTGAGGTTTTTACATTTACAGTTCTGCAAAACTCAGAAGTGTTTGAAGATAAATAGTATGCGGACAGACTGTGCCATGGTTCTTTGTTTCCACAACAACGACGACCAGAAAACCGGATCTCTCAGCTGCTGGTGAAGGAGCTTTACAAAAGCAACCCTAACCCTTCACGCCTCCACCTTTGATTTTTTCTTTGAAGTTCTGGGTTTGGCTGACTCAGCAGGTTCTGGGGAGCCTGGAGGTTCTGTAGGTGGACTGGGTGCTTCCTCCACGTCGCCTTCTGGCTCCAGGGGCAGGGAGGAGTCTTCTGAAAGTCCTAAAAAGAAAATGGAGTTATCTGTGAAATCTGAGACCAGTCATGTTTAATGCTAACAGCTAATTAAACGTTAAGTGTCAGAGCGAACTGTGTGACGATGTGAACAACTGTCGTGGACGCACTACTCTGCTTCACGTCGTTCTCGTTTTGGACGGAAGCTGCACCGTCCTTGAGTTCCTGTTTTTTTACCTGTTGGTAGTTGGACGTCTTTGTTGTAGCTTGCAGCAGACGACATGGCTTGACCCAGAGCCTGGTTAGTACCGAGAGGAGCACCGGGTCCCGAGACCACTGAAGAGTTTGATTTAGATTTAGAGTCTTTGTCCGGTTTGGTCCACATCAGACTGTCCGCCACCTGCAGGGCTCCTCCCATCTTCTGAGCCATGTCTATTAGCTGAGTGGAGACAAGGAAAGGAGGTCTCACCGACACAAACGGATGCGCTTATCTTTAGTTATCAAGAAGCTGAAAAACCTCAGAGTCAAATTCAACGTTGCTGTTGCTGTCTCGCAGTGTATTGACTTTCCTCTCCATCTCCTGGTACTGAGCCAGGGCTCCCTTTTTTTCACCATGGTTGTAGAGGAAGATGGCAAAGTTGAGGTTGACCAGAGGGTTGGAACTGGAACAAAAGAAAATGTGAAATAAACCAGCCACATTCAGGGTGAGACGCTCCACGTTTAAGGGAAAAGACGTAAAAAGAACTCACTCATCCATCGTCACGGCCTGTTCATAGGCTTTGGTGGCGTTCTCCATGTCTTCCAAGTTGGTCAGAGCCACTGTTAGGAAGAACAGAGGTTTGTAGTTTACACATTCAAACTTTAGAGGTAACTTCAAACCTGGTTCCTGCCTCTCTGAAGCTGCACCTGCCAGTAACATGTACAGTTCTCCCATTCGTGGGTTCAGGTTGATGGCTGCGCTGAGGAAGTGGAAGGCGGAGGCGTACTGCTGCATGGTCAGGTGTACCAGACCCAGGTTGTACAAGACTTTCCAGTCAAAAGGAGACAAGTAGTGAGCTCTCTTTAGACAGCTGAAGGCCTATGGGATTAAGGAAGATGGAGGAGTCAAAGGCTGACAGCGCTGTGAGGTGGAGAACTTAATAATGCATGATTCCATGAAGGGGCAGTGCAGAGCGCTGCAGCCTGGCAGAAACTGCCCTGATTTATAAAGTTTAAAAAACAATATTGGAAAAGTGAAGAGATGATGAGAAAACAGTATTACTTCCACATAAAAAAAGAACCGTGTTACTCACAGCAACATATTTCTTTTTCCCAAAGAAACACATGCCGATGTTGTTCCAGAGAGGAGGGCTCTCAGGCACCACACAGGCCGCCACCCGGTACTTGTTCATGGCCACATCAAAGTCACCGTGGGTCTGCATCATGCTGCCTGCAGCCAGGATGGCCTGGGAATGAAACCAGAGGTGAGAGAGGGATGAGAAGAAGAGGAACACGTGACGATAAATGGACTGTGCCTGACAGAAAATGACCTTTTATTTTCACTGAAGGGCTTTAAAGAAGCCCAATACAGCGTCTTTATTAATAAACAATTATCCTGTGGTGTACTGACATACCTTATAGTTGCTGGGATCAAATGTCAGGGCATTTCCAAGGTGCTCGAAAGCTTTTTGGTACTTTCCAAGCTGGCAAAATAAACAGAAATGATATATACACTGGTGAGTTCCTAACACCTCCAGGAAACTGCAGAGCTTGTTCTTGCATCGGCATAATTTGACTGACACTAGCTGTTACGTCAGTACCTGTAAGTACAGCAGGCCGAGTGTTGTCAGGAGTTCAGTGTTCTCTGGAGAGAATCTGAAAAGGCAAGAGCCACATGACTGTAATTACACTAAATCTCCTGCAATGACTCTCAGACAAAATTTACATTCTGGGAAACAGATGATTATTCAATCAGGCTTTGATTCAGCATAATTGTGAGATCTTAATTATAACCTGCGGGGGGGTGGGGGTGGGGGGGCTCCAAGACAAAGATGGTGGAGAAAAGCATATCTGCATTAAAACAAGACTCAGTGGTATAGCTCATTAGAGGCTAAGCCAGTATTGGGGCACTTGATTAATTCATTGAACCCCAACAGGGGGCAACCACATTTGCCTCCATTATACTGCAGACACTGGTGTCATTTCGGTATTTACACCACAGCCTAATGATTAAACATTCAACACAAGGATTGAAATGAAGGGAAATTTGAGCAAACAGAAAATGTACGCAAGTTAAAATGAGCCAAAACAGGGGGAAAAAAACACAACAGTTTAATAAACTGAGCCGCACAGACTGAAAATCAGCAGGCAACTCAACAGGAAAGCCATTTAAATCAACCAATCTCCCCAGAAACAGCACATTTTACTGACCGTTTTAAATTCTTCTGAAAATCTCATTAAGAAGAGTCTCACTGAGACTGCGATTATTCGCAGATTTCACTTCAGAAACATACATTTGGATGAGAAAAAGGGAGATTTTTACTACCAAAACGCAGAGCAGCATCTCAGGGACCCAGAATACCTCCTGCCTAGTAATAAGCCAACCACTGTTTTCAGATTAAAAGTAGCTTGACTCACTCCACGGCTCGCTTGTAGACTTCGATGGCTTTGTCTGTGTCTCCAGCCAGCAAATGAACCTTCCCGAGCATCATGAAAGTCCTGTCGTGTTTGTTTATCTGAAGGGCTCTGTTGAGATGTTCTTCAGCCTGACGGAAAAAGAAACGTTAGAGGAAAGACGAGCAGATGAGTTCATCGTGGAAAAGGTGAGAATACTCACGCTTTTCAAGTCTTTGATGAAGAAATAACACAACCCCAGATTATGGCCGATCTCCTGGGGTAGAGAAAAGATACATTTTAGTTGTGTGTGACACTACTGTCGGCAGTCCTGACAGGATGGTTCACACAGATGAAACCTGTGAGTGAGGAACGGTGCCACTTCCTGTGACAGACAGCAAGTGTTGCATTGGTGAAGAAAAGGTCTCATCTCGGCATTTTCCAAACTAAATGCCTTTTTGCCGAGGAATTCGAGGTTCCCCAAACAATTTACTTTACTAACTGGGAAACAAAGCAAAACCTCGGGAGTGTTTTTCTTTACCCAGTCTTTGTCGGCGACTCTCGCGGCTTCATGATAGAATTCAATAGCTGCTTTGTGCTTGCCCAGGAGAAATCTATAGAGAGAACACACTGAAATAATCCATCTCAAACAGTGTGCTCTGAATCAATAGCCTTACTCTCCCACTGTGGTGCAACAGTCACTAGGAGTGGATTAATTGTTCCCTACAGCATTAAAGAATGCTCTGGTCATCACTATCATGCAGTCTGATTCCATATTTCTCGTCTCTGTCAGTCTTATGACTTAATGGAAGAGGGTAGATTCCCGTCGGGCTCAGGGGCTGTGACTCACAGTGATCTGGCCACTTGCTTGAGATTATCAGAACTGCTGGGATTAAGGATGGCACAGCTCTGAAACAGCTCCAGGGACTCTTGGATCTTGCCCTCGAGACGCAAGATTAGTGCTGAAGCGAGAGATTAGAACAGAAAAAGCCACTCTTATCTCCAGATGTAACAAAAGCATATTAAAAGGCACAGCATGGGGTCCAGCGTTAAGAACTAAATTATGTATTGAGAAATAAGTGGGTTGAATGCTGCAAAGCTTTGATTTTAGGTAACTTTTAATGACGTTTGTGCATGTTCTATTCACTATTAGAGTGAAAGGTTTCAATAAAAATGTGGCTTACCTTGCACATATATGGCATATTCACACATTCCAGTGGTCTCCTGGAGTTGCTCTTTAATGATTACCTAACGTGGATGAAGAGATAAGGACAGTGGTAAGATTTAGACATGGACTTGCTAAATTTAACAGCTACCATGGACAAATCTCAAGGTGTGGTGTTTCTGTGTCAAACGGGCAGAAGTAGGCAAAAAGCTCCAGCAGAGTACAGAACGATGTGATCTGTAGTCTTCACCGGGACATCAGAAACACATCAGCCCCTGTACCGGTCTGGCCCAGATCTAGCTAACATAACAGTTCCAGAAAGCCTTTCCTTTCCTGCCAATAGATGGTTTAAATTCATTTTAAAAAAACAATTTTATTCTCGGCGTATTATGGGGGAAGCTCAAAATAGAAAAAGTAAAACTAAAACGTGATGCCACTAATCTGATTAAATCCAGTTTCAGAGCGATGAGCCTGGTGATCTGACTGGCTGGGAATGCACTCATAAATCCACAAACAGTCTGAGGAGGCAGATCTATTTAAAGATCTGCTTTCATGTGAGAATACACACGTGGATGCAGTTTATTAGGCCACCATAAAGCAGGATGTCAGACGGATCCCAGTACACACCAGACCTTTATTATCTTATGTTTCTAATGAATTTGAGAGAGATCAGAACCTGGTCAACGACAGGGTGAACAAGAGGAGGGGGTGACTTTACCTTACAGGTGTCGTAGTCTTTGCTGACATAGTGCTGGTGGATTAGCCAGTTTCTCCTTTCCACAACTGGAAGCTCCGGAGCTGGAAATAATATAACACGATGAGATACATTAAAATCCTATTTAAGGCTAAACTAAAACTAAATGATTTATCCTGTAAGCGTTGCCTTTGCAGAGAATCCAAACTCTAACCTGACAGATGCAACCAACATCACAAAGTCAATCTGAGCAGGTTACCAACATTTAAATTAGCAGGAAAGTATCTCAGACTATTTTAATGCACGGTTTCCATATACTGTACCCCAAGTAAATTATCCTCAACAAACCCTCGATCCGACAGTTAACGCAGATGCTAGGATAAAACCCTGAGCTGAAACATGATCAGTTCCTCTACCAGCCTCAAAATGTCACCTAGAAGGGAAGTTTTTAGGAAAAAAAAACAAACAAAAAAAAAACACTGTCATTCTCTTAATGTCTCAAAATGTCCTCCTGTTGCCAGGGCAACCATATCTCTCATAAAGCAGCTGCTTGTGATAGAACAGAGAGGTTTTTGATAACATATGAAGGAATGAATCTGCAGGTATGAGCGGCACAGAAACACAAAAGCAGATTTGGACAGGGTTAGGTAACCTCGAGGAGTCTACCACAATGCTCCCTGTCTTCTTCCTGCCTAAGCACTACATTTCATTTCACAGGAAAGGGGAAGAACACATAATTCCAATTCAAACGAATATGATTCTAGTAATCCTGTTATCTTGCACCTACTCCTTTCCTCTGAGACTAAAAAAGAATCCCTGGTGATGACAAATGAAGTTCCAGGATTTGAGCTGGCTGCTGACATTTTGGGAGATAGCATTAATAAAAGTCTTCTGTAAAAATGCAGTGTATATGTGTTACTCTTCTGTTTCTATCCGTCAACCCTTCAGGCAGGGTTGTCGATGTGCCGCTAGCTAGAGCTGGGCCTCATCCAGCTACTTCAGAGAAATCCTCTCCATCGCCGATTGTGAAGCTGCGTGGATTTCACACGTTGGCCCCGTCAAGATTCTGAATGGCCGTATTTGTAGCATCCTAATCCGCTTTCTTCCTGCTGAGTCAGCAATAATATTCTTGTCTCCGGGTTTCAGCTTGTGGCCCTGCAGTGCTCCAGTCTTCACATGCACAAAGTGGGGCATATTTAGTGAGGGGGGAAATGGAAAACAAGCCTGACACGTATGCCTGCAATTACTCTGTGAAAAAACTGTAGAAAGGAGCAAAGAAGATGATCACAGCGGGAGATCTCCTAAATATAGTTCCCAGAAAGTCTTCATCCCAAAAAACTGGGGATTTTTTTTCATTGTTACACTTGAGCTGGCTGACGCTAAGACAGATCTCCATGTGCTTCAACCATCTGTTAAAAGGGGATAAGAGCGGAGAAAAGGCATGCTGAGATCAAAAGACACATGTGGAGAATGCAATGGAAAATAGTTGGAAATTATTTTGGAGGTTTTGCCACAAGTAACTCTGAAATATGCCCCCGTCTCATCTTGTGTTTTGATATTCAACTGCACATGTTCTGTCTTAAGAGAAGATCTTAAGACCACGTTTTTTAAATCAGCGATGAAAGGTATTAACGTGTAGTTCTGACCGATCAATAAATCAATGATTTAATAATAACTTTGATGGAAACTGTTTCATAATGAGGTGAATTTTTGACATATTGAGATTTTGCGTCATTTAATTGTCCCCCACAGGTGAAGGTTAGTTAGAAAGTAGCAACATTTTACAATTTTACAATCCAACAACATCACGTACTCACTGTGATATAGACAGTACATGAGGAGTGTAAGGGCACAAAGTCATGACTCTAACGGCATAAAGACGATGGAGAGAGATCTATCCTAAAATTAAAAATGTGTGCCTTTATTCAATCAAAGTCATGTTTTATTTAGAAGACGACTATGTCACTCATCTAGTCAAATTTAGGATTCTAAAACTTGTAACACGCTGCAAGAAAGGCCAGTGTTGAATTTTCTGATTGATTTACAGTTGCTGTATATTTTTTATGATTATGTATTGTTTTTCATCCCCAAAAAAATCATAATCTGGACTGTTTTGTCACTACCTGCCATCAAGACTATAGGTTTTTAACACATTCATTCAGAAAACAGACGGCAGAAAAAAGGGTGAGAGCGACCTCTACAGGACGATTCATAAACCTTTTTGTTAAGTAACACTAAAAGTATTGATTACTGAAAATAATACTGATTGTTAAAGGGAAAACGTGTCAGAGAGGAAAAAGACTTGGATGAATTGTCAGATGGTACCTTTAGGAGCTCGACGTTTCTTTGTCTCAGTCGCAGCTGGGAGCTAAAATGTGGGGGGAAAAATACACACAAACCGTTTAAGTTACTTTAAATTGTTTAAATTCACCAAATTTATTTGTGACTACGTACTAAATATAGGACATATGAAATCCAAACCTTGCCGACCTCAGTGACATTTAGTCACTGAGGTTTTGGGACATTTAGTCGGGACTTCGAACCTCAACCCTAATGGCAACACTACACCCGGAGTTAGCCACGCTTACTTTGATGTGTGCAGTTAGTAACGGAAACGTTACAATTGTCAAGTCTTAGCTCCCGTGATTAGTGTTGGGAGACTTGAGATTAAAGCCAGGACAAGACCCAATCTGGCTAATCAACTTAGCTCGACTCAGAAGCAGCTAACCTTGCTAACAAATAACACGCGTTGCATGCTACCGAAAATTTAACTAAACGCTGCGTTTACTCGTGTTTCCGCTTATTTATATTCACTTCAGCTGGTCGGTATTGTTCCTCGAAAAACAATAACAAGCTTAAGAGTTGTACTCACCACCGCGGATTTCTCCTCTTCCGCCATCTTGGTTTGAGCACAGAAGCTGTTGCCATGGATACAAGGGTGCTGCGCAGTCAGGCAGCGCGTGGCACACCCGTCGATTTCAGATAATACATTTTAAAATGAAAACATACAATTGAGACCATATATTATAAATTAAATATTTAGCATATGACTGACACTTTTTTTAAGTTAACACACCAGCTTTAAAACAGCCGAGCTAATTTACAGCTAAAAAACATTTAAATGCTTAATTATGACAGGAAGTAACACGACTACCGAGAACAGACCAAACTCTGCCAAGAGCTTGGGAAATAATGCTTTCTAAATTAAAATTCCAAGTCCATTCACATTCCATGACATTGATATTGCTCAGAAGAGTCTGGACCTGTGATGAAGTAGTATCTGTTGTCCCTGGCAGCACCATCGGGGAGCCACTGAGCCCTTTCCCCTCCTCAGTCCTGGAATGTAAAATGAAGCAGCAGCAAGAAGAATGGATGGCCCTCCATGCACCAGCCCGTAGCCAGGACAGTTCAGCAGTCAGGCTGATGGTTTAGAAGAGCATTTTACACACATTCATGTGCAAATGTGCAGGTTTGACATTAAGGATTTCAAGTAGAATAAGTATATTCATGTATGGATTTAGTGTTTATTAGGGTCAAGAAAGAACAGCTTTCAAATATCTAAATACCCCTCTTGAAAAGGCTCTAAATAAGTCATCAATATGTACACCAGGCCAACACATTAAAGACTAGAGAATATCAGGCTTTATCTTCAGACAAAGGCACTGATGTTACTCCATAATGTAATTTAAACATCTTAAATATTCACAAAAATCAAAAAAGTGTTCATAACATGTAACAGCAACATTCAGTTAAAAATATTTATTCAGTGTAACATTAGTGTTCTTTGAGCTCGTTCAGCTAAATACCACTTGAACCTTCTCCGTAACAGTAAGTTTAGATTAAAGATCTTGACCCCCCACCGTTTACTTTAATCAGACTATAAACACATGTGAACGGGCTTAATCCTACCTTCATTTCCCATCACTTCATCTAAATCAGTAAGATGACAACAATGACAATTATAATAGAAATCTAATCCAGTCACCTTCATTTATCATCAGGTTATCTTACTCTCTTTACACAGAGCAAAAAGTTTAAATTTAAAAACCCACATTCAGCAGCGTAACACAGGATGTAAGTGATCAATCTGAGCATTAGGGAGGAAATATAACATGTAGTCTGGCGGCCAGACTTTCTGATCCCAAACGTTGGTTGGACGTCAGTGTGTACGTGCAGCAATCAGTATTTGCTGCACATTATTTAAATGATCTTAAATCTGTGCAGAGCTGCATATTATTTACCAGTCCACGTTGTTTGTTTACCCTCTAATGCTGCTCATGAGTGTTGGTGAGACCTGAGGCCAGCTCGAGGCAGTAAAGGCGCAGGAAACCGTCTAATTTCCCTGACTCCTGCCAAACACCCCCTGAGCAGCGGAGGAGGCTGCGTCCGTGGCGACGCTCTGGACAGTACGGTTGGCCATAACTTCTTGGGAGAACTCCTGCTGGGCCTTGGAAAAGCTGGCGCCAGTCCTCCTGTACTTAGAGTGCACCTTAGAGGCACAGGGACGGGGCCGTTAGGGCAGGGGCAGGTTCATAAATCAGTGGTTCTCACAAACCTACCATTTTTAGAAAAATGACCGCCAGGACAGCGTTTAAGGTGAAGAAACCTGCCACCACCATCATAACCACGGCCACGGGCAGGTTCAACTGGAGCACGCTGATGGAGGCGATCCAGCCGCTGTCCGCAAGAGACAAATGTGCGGTGAGACTGTTTCTGCACAGTTTTAAACTGTGGAGCGCAGATTCAAATAGGAGTGAAGAGAAATGTAAGAGATTTACCAATGAAAAGCTTTAGAGCAGTGAATGATGGGAAAATCTGGCGTCTGTTACCTCACCGTACGTTGAAAAGAACCGACAAAGTCCCACGCTTACAAAGCAGCAACCCAAGCAAGTTAGGAGATCAGGAGTCTGTCAGAGATGACCAGAGAGGAGAAAGGTGGCGAGAAGACACACAAAGGAAGGAAGGAAGAAACTCACGGACCCCAACGCACATTTATGCTGAACTCACTGAGAAAAGAGCGCACACAGATGGATGAAAAGAGAAACAGTTAGCACTGAACAACTCCGTGACTGCAGGAGAGCGGCCAGGAGAAGATGTTCCCACTCACCTGTTGCCCCAGTGGGGGATCCCTATGGCCTGGATGATGTAAACTGCCAATTGGAAGAAAAAGACAAAGAAGAAGAAGAAGAAGCTGAAGGAGCTGTCAGACCTGAGGAAGAAAAACACAAAAGGATGACATTTTATCATTTAGCATGTGAAATGCTAACTAATTCATCTCCTGTCCTTGTTTGCCATGTTTGCCTAACGAAGCGCCTGCAGCCAACTTCAACAGCAGTGTACCTGAAGGCCTTGTAGACGGGCCTGTACCAGCAGACAAAGGACACCGGGGTGAAGAGGATGAACCAGAGGATGGACAGACCAAAGTCCACAGCATTTGCAGCACTTGCAGTGAAATAGGCCAGGCAGGCCAAGACGTTGAGGAACAGCGTGGCGCTGTGGACTGGAGCAACAGGAAGCCGATCAGTTCGACTCATAATCATTGACCGCATAGTCCGTACAGGAGGTACATACACATCCAGAGGTAATACATCCTCCTGCAGATCCTGCGGTACTCCTCTGGGATCTCCTCCTCAAAGTCTTGATAGAAGCACGGCTTCACAGGGGAGAACTTCGGCAGAGGCGGCCAGTTGTTTTCTCTAACTGAAGGCAGACAAAACTTCGAATGAATGAATGACCTGAGCAGCGCGTTAGGCCTGACCGCCGTACGGGAGCTCACCGCCGGCGTTTGATGCTCTGCTCCTGTTCTGCATCTCCTGCTCCTTCCGCTCCAGCTCAGCTGCCTTCCTCTCCAGCTCCTCCTGCTGTCTGATCAGGTTGGCCTGCCCAGCAGCTGCAGACGCCTGGATGAGGACAAGAACATTCTCCTGAGACAGTTTTGGCCCAGCTATTTTTTTGAGTGTTTGTAATGGAGCAGAAAATACACCATTTTTCTACCTGTGTGACTCACCTGAGGGTTCTGCTCCACAGAGGTTGGGAGGATGGCGGGCTGGGATGAAGCAGCAGAGATGGGGATGGTCCTTCCAGAGTCCAGTCCCTGACAAATCCAAGGCCATTTTAACAAAACAGCAATTTACACGACAGTACAATAAAAAAAACAAAAAAACAAAAAAAAAACCAAACCATTTCAGTGGCCGTAAACGGGTTAAAATCCCCCATGTTCCCAGCGCTGCCGCTTGTGGCTTTTGTGATGGAGTCATCCTGAAAATACACAGAAATATCCATACTTTGAAGCAAATATTGAGATAGCTTTAGCTAAGAGCAACCCTTTGATGAGTTGGCTATTAAGACCCAGAATTGCCTTGGCAGTAATTCTGTAATTCTTGGAATGATATTCTAAGAGTCATTTAATTTCAAAACAAACGGTCGTTCTTGTTTTCCATTAATGGCGGGTCTGTGAGAGACAGCGCAGTTAATTAACAGCAAGCACCTGCTCGTAGCTCTGCTTACCTGCGCAGGTGAGTTGACAGAGCCCGAACATCAAATCCACACTAACATTAACAACCGAAGCGGTCAAGAACAATTCATATTTATTAGCAGTGTCGATTCCAACCCAGGAAATATTTTAGGCCAAACCCAGACACCAACCAAACAGGTTCTTGGTGCATTATTTCTCGCAGCGTCATTGTACCAGATAAGTCACTTAGAACTCGGATCAGACGCATTATAACCACACGTGAGCCTCACCTGGAAGGGATTCACGTCCACTGGATCGACGAAAGGGTTGCTGTCATATTTGGACATAGTTCGAATTTAAAGTTTATCGCGTTTGAAATAAACAAGACGGCAGCTCCGTCGTCTCCGGGGCTGCTGCGGCGAGACACAACCGCTGCGCATGCGCACTCTGGTGGGTGGAGCATGTCCTCGAATCGCCACTAATTAATTACGCGTTTCTCGTGACCTCCGTTGATCCTCGCGGAGCTGTGTGTGGGCTGAAGCAGCTAAGCTAACAAGGCGAAGGAACAAATGCTGATATTTAACAATATATAACAGGCTTCGTCTCAAACAGATATGAAAACTCACCTGTGCTTTACACTGAAACGATAACATTTACCGCTGAAGTAGCACATTGCAAATACACTGAGATTTACCTAATTAATCTTACTTAAAAAAAAAAAAAAAAAAAACACAATAAGCATAATATTAGATTTTGCTGCCCTTGTCGGTATGTCGGTGCTCGTCGCACAACGGTGAAAATCCAGTTTTCTGCGTACAGTATTGTTATGTATTAACCATTCTTAATCGTTTCACGTGTTCCCCAACTACTTTCACGTTTTTGGATGAAACCACTTAATGAAGTGAATAAAGAATGTGGCATTTTCCTCACTTACAAGGCCAGACCTGCCTCTGGATCTCATTCTTCCTCCTCTGGTCAAATAACCTTTCACCAGTTACAGCCTGTAAGTCAGTCACACAGATCATGTGTCAAATTTCACCTGGAAGACAAATAAATGCAGTCAGAGTTGCATGAGCTTATTTAATCAGAAGGAGGGCTCCCCATCCATCCCTGATGTTCACATTCAGCACTCGGCAGGAGGGATTGACCACTGGATGAAAAATGTTGTATATTTGACTTTAATAAAGACAAACAATATTTATGTCCTTGATTGGTTGCTGTTGAACAAGAAGTAGGGAGATCAGGAACTCGACATACGTTTGCCGCCCTGCTGTACTTTTGACCTGTGCTGTTCTTTATAATAGCTGTATGGCTGTTAGCAGAGAATACAAATATTTCATACATGTCTGACATTCTTTACAGAGCTGGGATATCCTGGGTTGGAGTCCACGCCAGCTAAACTTGGTCCCTTTGATGGCAGTATCTCCCTTGTGGGGGGAAAAAAGCAGCACAAAACTTAAAACACCTAAAGTGGTTTTGTTGTCCTTCTCACACAGTTGCACACACACACACACACACACACCATCCACTGCCCAAATCCATACATCTCTGGCCAAGATACTCAAGAAAAAAAAAAAAAAAAAAAAGATAAATAGTTTACATGACTTCAACTACCCAGCACAAGCTGGTGTTCCGGCTTTGTACAGTATTTATACCTGTATATTTTATGCTATAAAGAATTTCTGTGACATTAAAATTTATTAAATAAAGTAATCAGCAACATCTGCCTACACTGATTTGTTATGAACTGTAAACTCAAAAAGCAGCTAGTAACAGGTGAGCTTCGACCTCTTTGCCGCGTGATGTCAGATTTCTTCGTTCACTGTTTCGTTTTTCCAGCTTCCCTGACAATTATTCCATCGTTCCCTTTTTTCCATCCTCCTGGGAAGCCGGGACCCTCTGGTAAAGAGCTGCCAAGGCACTGTTCAAGTCATTTGGTAGCAGTCTAGTCCACACAAGAGAAGTCTGGCCAGTGTTTCCTGCCCCTCTGCCCAACATTCCCCCCTCTTCTGGGTTGGAAAACATTGTACTGTACATGGCACTTGTGGACAGGATGTAACAAGGAAGCAGGAGTGCTTTGAGAAATGGAGAGTCGTCGTTATCTTATATTAAGGAGTGCTTTGCTCCAGCAGGATCCTTCATACCATGAATTCATTACTGCCATACAATACCAGCTGCTGGGGGATATCTGGAGGGTCCCTTCTATGACCATCACTGTCTCTGGAGTGCCTCAAGGTTGTATTCTTGCCCCCTTTAAGTTTTTGTTTGGCCTTCTCGGGATTAAAGGTGCCTCGGCTTGTAAACATGGGCTTTTCGTCCAGCCCGCCTTCCTGATCTCCCGTCGGGCTGCTCTCCAGGCTGTCAAATCTGGGCGCGTTCATCGTCTGCGCTACACCCGAGCCTGCTGGGGGAGATCTGGCATGGAAGCGAAAGCGCCGGGTAGTGGCAGCAGAGGAAGAGGATGATGGTTGGAAGTGTGATGAGGAGGAATAGGACGAAACACTGGAGCAGGAGTCTACAGAGTCCAGGGAGTCAGGCTGTTGGCGCAGAGCGCCGCGTCGTGGGCTTTTCCCTTCAGATCTCGAAGGCGACATTGGACTACGCTCTGCAACAGAAGGCCTGAGGTGTTTAACTTGCCTTCCTTTTCCAGATTAATGTTATATCAAGCCAGAGTATATAAGATATTGGCTTTATATACATGACATACCAGAGAAATCTGAAGTGGTTCCCTCAGAGTCCACGTTCAGGTTTTCAGAGCTGTCAGCAGTACCGATAGAGGCCTCCGACTCCAGAGTCTCATCATCCGATGCTCGCGGCTCCAGAGTCAGCATCTCGAAAGTCAACTCCTCTCTGCAGAGGCAAATCCAGGTTAACACATGTAATGTTGACACCCGCCGCTGTCATGTCACCTGATCACGTCTGCTCCTACTTCTCTTTCTGCAGGCTCTCGATTTGCTCGGTCAATACCCTCTCTTCCTGCTGCATGGCCACCTGCTGATGCTCTGAGATTTCACCGAACGAGTTGGCTCTGTCTTTGTCTCCGCTTTCCTCTGTGACAACGTCAGCCACAGAGGAAAGGCGCGGGCTAACTGGCGGTGAAGCCGCGTTGTAGCTTACTCGCTGTAAGTGGCCTTTTCCCTGAAAGACACAACAAGAACGGATGTTTTACTTGCGCACGTAAACATTAAATTGATGCTAAATCAAAATCTTAACATTATCACACTAATAAACAGCACAAACTTTACCTTTATAACCATATTTGGCTGCTTAGGGCAGAAAGTGACAAGAGAAGAATCAGGGATGCTTAAATATGCACTGTGATATATCCTATGTCCACATTTGGTGGTTTTAAAACACTGAACGATGGCTGCTATGTTACTCACCATTGACCGTCGAATGAGAGTCAGTCTGCACTTGGCCTTATTCTCAGCAAACTCCAGGCTGCTGATGTCCTTTAATCGTACTCTGTACTTGTTCATCTGCTCACAAATGATGAGCTCCACGCACCTATAATACAAAAGAACGAAGAATTCGCAAACTACTGAGGCAGAGCTTCAGAATCCGTGCGAGCGATTTCTTACGCTGTGGTCTTGCTGATGTCCTGGACACTCTGCAGAGGGTCGATGGAGTCCGGACAGCGCAGGATGCATGGAGCAAAAACGATAGCCAACGCGTTAGCTGACATTCGGTTCGTCTCCTCTTGCAAGGCAATCCTAGAAGCACGAAGTGAGTGTTAAAATAGGCTTTGCTACTTTGATTATTATAAAAAAGAAAAAAATCCAACTTTTACCTGACGAGATGAAAAATGAGGCGCTCCAGAGTGTTTAGGTGCGTTCTGCTCAGCTGGTCTATCACAGAATACACTCCTCTGATCATTTCCTTCTTATCCTGCAGGCCTGGGAGCCATTTTCACACAACAAATCACCAAGTGCTGCTTACTTCTTTCATAAAAGGAGTGGTCACATAAAAGACGGCGGACGTCCGTCAAGGAGCACTTACCCATGGCGCGTATGAACTCCTCGTACAGCTCAAACGTCAGCAGCGGGTTCGGCAGGTCTCTCAGCCACTGTTTAAACACGCTGCCGATGACGTGGATGTTGTAGTCGTCCAGATTCGTGCTGTCCACATCTGCGCAGACGCCGGAAAAACATTTAACCGTCGCAATCCCTACGCGGGTTTGTCAAACCCGGATTCCCAACATTCACCTGTGTCGAGGCCCTGCTTGAGCTCTTTAATCTTGTTGGCGGAGCCGGGTTTTCTGTAGATTCCCTCGGTGTAGAGGCCATGCATCTCTATGTAGTTGATGAGCTTCTCCACCACCAACGGCACAGCTCTCTCATCGTTAGTCAGGCGGGAAACCTCAACTCCAAACTGTCTGGAGGAGAGCTCCGGGTCAAACTGTCCAAACACACACGTAATGCTATCAGACATGCTGTGTGAAACAGAATAATCTAATCCCATGCGTCGCCTTCAGAGAACTGTACTGGTCTGCTAATGTATGCAGCAGAAATACATGAAAATGTACCAAACACAGTTAAAGTGTCAGTCGCGGGACACTTTCTGCAGTCGTACAACATGTCAGACTCACCTTCTTGCTGCATTTGCTGGTGGTCTTCTGGCAGCACTTTCTGTGGCAGGCATAGCGGCACACTGGACAAACAGAGCCAGACAGATCCAACAGGTCATTTGCATTATCCACAGAGAAGCAGTGTCTCCTCATCATTCATCCAAAACCGGCACAGAGTTTAGAAAAAAAGGATCAAAAACCAGACAGACAGCAAGCCGACATCTGGTGTGAGAAAGAAAGGACGAACTGTGGAGAAGAGACATAGCTGCAGAACCCATGAGACCAGTTGAAGACAATCTGATTAGGCTGAGGGAGGGCGGCCTCACCCACCACCAGCCTGTTCACGCACAGGCAGCAAGTGCGTGTGTTTATCTGACTCATATTTGTGTTCAGCAGGCTAGCTTGCAGGCATCTATTTTTGTTCATTTCATTTCCTGCTCCTGCAACGTTACTGCTGGTTAGCAGAGTGTTTCTGGTTAGTTAGCCACAAACTGAACAGATAAATGGTGGAATGTCAGTCGTAGCGCCGCGGAGACCCGAGTGTTCTAATCTGGTGTTTGAAAACTTCAAAACCAACTGCAAAATGCCTTCTTCGTCATGGAAAAACTTCCCCAGTAGAAGAGGATTTGATGGTAGAAGCTGATTATTAGTGCTGGTTGTAAATTTCGCTTGTGTGTGTGACAGCATCAAACCTCCCCTTGCTCTAGAAGAGAGATAACAGTTTCACAGCTGGCCAAGGGTTTACGTCCCCCAGTCATTGGGTATCCTCACTCACGTTTGCAAACGCAGGCCCGGTCCATCATCCAGATGAGCGATGAGCAGAACTCGCAGTATGTGGGGATGCTGTACTGCGTGGACTTAAATATGTGGCCGTTGTGCTCCTCCACCTGCAGCCAGCAACAACTCAAACAGTCATTTCCATTTTATCTGCACGTGTTCGTTCGTCACATTTGCATTGGTGTGTTCTATCCTGGTCTCTGGCGGGTTTTTATCTAGATTTCAAAGAGCAAACGGGTGCAGAAAAAATAACTTACGATATCACTGTCTTTCTTCCTCCGTTTCTTGACCTCAGGTTTCACTACCTGCTGAGGAAAAGAGAGAAGCATGTAAAGACGTTGTCATATGCGGCAAATATGTCCTGTCATGTGACAGAGATTTACCTTGCTGAGCATGCTGTCCAGAGGTTTGTACTCGGTCATGAACTCATCCAGGAAAACTTTAAAGGTGTTGACCCACACGGTGACGGGGGATTCCCTCCAGTTCCTCTGCTCCTGTCGCATGGTCTTCTCCAGAATGTGCTCAAACAGGGCGTACAGGTCTTTGTAGCGGATGCTCTTACCGTCGTCCATCTGCGGGGGAACATAACAGGGGTGAGCCCCTGAGGAGGTCCTGCTGAATTGGGTGTTAGCGAGACTTACTGCGAGCGCTGTGGAGTAAGAGTTGAAGATATTGAGACGGAATTCCTTCAGAGCCTTTTTAAACACGACGTCCACCATAGTGTCGTTTTTACTATCCTCTGCATCCAGATCGTTGATCTAAAAAAAGCAAACAAACAAGTAACTAAAAGAAATATTACTGAAATGAACAAACGGCAAACATGAGCATAAGTGAGTGAGTTTCAAAACTCCAGTGTGTATTTGTTAGCTTGAAATACTGAGGCAGATTTGACTGCTCACCTTCTTCATGAGGAAGTCGTTCATACTCCTGTAGTCGTTGGTGCAGGTGAGGATCTGCAGTGCGTCGTTCTGCCACTGAGCTGGCTCCAGAGCGGCGCTGCTGATCTTCACACTGCGCCTCCGCTTCACCTTGGGAGACGGCTCTTTGTTCTCCTTCATGTCTCGGAACCCTCGATCCAGCGTCAGATCAGGACTGCAGGGTGGTGACATGTTCTCCTGCCCAGCTCCTGCGGTGAGAAGGGGAAGGGGGAGGAGGCTTTATCAGTTTCTTCACTGTGGCACCTGAAAAACAGCGATTTTTTTCCCTTTCTGCTTAAACGCACCCTCTCCCAGCAAAGGTCCAGTGTCTCCATAGTCTCCATCCAGAGAATCGCCCCCACAGATCAGTTTCTCTCTGGATGTCTTCTTTTCTCCATACTTGCTCTTCCCCCAGAAACGCATCTTACCCCGAACCCTATCCCAGATTACAGCAACGGTGATAAATATCAGCCAGAAACATCAAAAATATTCATGATGATATTCAAAGACACAGAAACAAACCTTCCATCTTGCGAGTTCTTGTGAAGGGAATCAGTTTTCGTTAAATCCACTGATGAAACGGCTTTCTGATTCTTCTTATGGTCCTCGGAGCTCACAGGCTGAAACAGCATCAGGTTAGATAAGCGTTAAACACAGAAGAGCAACTTTTATGCCACTCTCTACTGCCGGTTATGCTCCTTATTGCCAGTAGATGGCAGTAGCACACAGACGGCTGAGCTTATTGCGAAACAAGTCACACCTTTGGTAAAAACAGCACAATGTTCAACAAGAACCAAATGTGTTTCCCAGAAGATCTGATCAAAGACAGGAAGAGAGTCATAAAACTAAAGATTACAGCTTAATTCAGTCTCAGGGGAAAATATAAATTTAAAAAAGCGACGTGCAACAAGATTAGGGAGGAAATGTTGGGAGAAAAGTCAGTTACAGCTGTGATGTTAGAAAAAACTGCTGAAGGAGAGAAAACATTTCAAAAAGTCAAAAGATTTACTGGTTTCTTCTGTTTAGTCTGCTACAAAAGCCTTAGAAATGTCTTTTTTCTCCGCAACTCGGGAATGAACATTTGGGAATTTACCTTTTTTTTTCCCCATTCATGCTGTATTTGCCTTTGAACATATTTGAAATGTCTCCTGCTCTGAGAGGTACTTTTTCAGAAAAGCAGAAATTTGAGTCAGAGGCGAGATTAAAGCTCCCTCCGAGGAGGGGGTTAGAAGTGACAGAGAAGCCACGGCTGCCTCGGCGCCCGTTACCATGTCCGAGTCACTGAAACAGGACTCTGCTAAGCCCGCCTCCCTGGAGCTCTGACTGCTGAGGGGCAGCGTGTAATGACGGGGGCTGGGGGAGCTGCCAGTCTCATTGTCATCCTCGTCTGAATCACCCCCCACTGAGCGGCTGGGGGCGCGGGTGAGGAAGTCGGAGCGGGTCCGCGCCATTCTAGCTTTCTTTTTTTGGCCCACCCTGCCAACCTGGAGTTTGAAGGCAACAGCACGTTTAAAGGAGCCGCAGAGGAGCTTCCGTACAATGTGCTCGTCCCGCAGGTCGGCTTTTACTTTCCTTCATCGCTCACAACTCAAATATACACCGCGCGCACACCTCTACCCGCAAAGAAAAACATCTCTTACTTCTCGGCCTTTGGTGGCTTTAGACGGTTTGGAGGCAGGTGTCGAAGCGGCCGCCGATGCATCTTTAGCGACGGCGTCGTTCTCGAAGCTGGCAGACAGAAACACAATGTGAGGACAAAATTATCAAGATTAAAAAAAAAATGGCAAAAAAGGAGTGATGATCAAAGTGATTTAAAACTGAGACCGCTGTAAGAAACAAGCCTGTGGTGCTTTTATCTCCATGAAAGTGTAAAACACTGCACAGCATTGCGCCGTCAAAAGCAGTAATATTCTCAAAGACTCACTTTGCAAATGTGACTTTGTCCTTTGGAGAGAAGAAGATGTTTCCCGGTTTGTCCGTCAGACTGACTGCGGTCGCTTGGTTGTTCGCTGGCTTCCTGTTAGCCACTCTCGCTCTGGTCGCTGCGCCGTCTCTGGACTCCAGCGTGAGTTTGGGCGCCCAGCCTTCGGCGGCGGGCCTGCGTCTTTCTCTGGGAGCGGAGGCAGGTGGAGGAGGCAGCTGGGGCTGTGGTTTCTGCTCCTGGAGGTCGGAAGGATGGGGGGAGGAGTCTGACTGCGTCCTGGCGTGAGGAGCCAGCCCCGCCCCCCTCTCCATCAGCAGGGAGCTGGGCCTGGGGGCCTTCCCGCTGCTGGCTGCTGCACCAGCGGCCTGCTCTGCCTGTCGGCTCTGCTGTATCTTCTGCAGAGCTTCTCCTCGCTGCTTCTCAAACATGTCCCTCTCGTGCTGAGCGAAGAAAAGCCGCTGCCGCTCCAGCACTTCTTTCTGCTGCCGGATCTGCTCCATCATCTCTCTCTCGTTCTGCTGCTGCCGACTTCGCCGCCTCACCTCTTTCTCCTCGTTCAGTCGCACCAGCTTCTCTATGACAACCTGGCTGGCCAGATTGGTGGAGGTAGGCGTAGGGACGGGACCTGGAAGTGCAGGAGCTGGCTTGTGTTTCTGTGGCGACGGCGTCAACTCCCCCACTTGGGCTGCAGAATGTGGGAGCTCTGGGGGTAGATGGACACGCTCTTTCAGCGCTTGGCTCACTGGGGTTTCTTTCTGCATGCTGATGACCACCACCACCGGCCGCCGGGTCGACTCCCGCCTCTCATTCAGCGGCCTGGTGACAGTGGTGCTTGTGACGACGGCAGCCCCCGCGTTTTGCCGAGGCTCTTCTGCAGGACGACAGGAGATATCTGGGCTGCCCCCACTTTTAGGGACGTAAAAAGTAGGGAGGTAGTTTTCAATTTTGGGCGGATGTGTGGCGGCAGAGGAGGCTGCCAGGTCCATTTGGGTCTGGCCAGCATCTGAGCTTCCTGTCCTTTGAGCATCAGGCAGCGCTTGGCGTGTTGGAACAACCTCCATGTCAGGCTCCGGAGGAGGGGAGCAGAGGTCCTCGCTGTCTAAAGCCTCCTCTACCGCCTTTGGTGGCTCCTCCTCCAGGTCGAGGAGCTCAAAGCTGCCTTTGGAGCTCTGGCTGTCGGGTGTTCCCTGAGGTGAAGGGAAAGGTGGGGACGAGGGCGTCAGCTCTAAAGACCAGCGTCGTTCCTCCGATGGGGACGAAGCGCCGCCGCCGGTTGCCCGGACTTTGAGCAGCTCCAGGCTGAACTTGGCCTGCTCCAGCTCCCTCATGCGACGGTTCTCCCTCTTGGCTCGTGTAGTTTTCTGGCTGGGCTCATCCAAAGTCCGGGACCTTTCTCGCACAACCACCACCGCGTCTGTCGGGACTGAAGCTGGTGCTTCCAGTTCAGCTGCAGAGGGTCTTCCTTCTGACTTGGCGCGTTCTTCTTCCTGTCTGACTGCTTGGTCGTGGCTGCTGAGGCTTCTTTCCTGCTGCTGGCTGGAGCGGCCCTCCCAGGCGCTCAGGTCCAACCCCATGATTTTCTCAGGTGGGCTCTCTTTGTCTGCAGGGGAGAGACTCACCTGCCCATTCTGCAGCTGAAGCAGCTTCTCCTGCTGCCCCTCTTTCTCCTTACGTCTCTGCTCCCTGAGGGCTTTGAAGCTGTCGATCAAGAAAACAGGATTACAACTTCAACCAGGATACATTTTGAATGGTTATTCACAGCAAAGTTCTGCAGCCTCGAGCAGTTGTCTGAACTTTTTGTCTGATTTCACTCTCGCTCTGAGCAGCTCAGCTGATTGTAGAGCTGATTTTGGTTGGGTTGTTGCGTAATGCTCAGTCCCAGTCTGGCCCATTAACACAACAAGCAAATACACATCGAAAGCTGTGTACAAAGTTCAAGCTGGTTTCTTGTTAGCTTGAGCAATTATTTGAAGTAAATTTCAGAGCATTTGGAAGCCATCTCACATGCGTTCTTTATTCTGGACCTTTCACTTTGTAAAAATTAGAAAAATAAAACTTAGCTGGATTGTAAAAGCAGTT
This sequence comes from Pao palembangensis, assembly GCA_015343265.1. NCBI lineage: Eukaryota > Metazoa > Chordata > Actinopteri > Tetraodontiformes > Tetraodontidae > Pao > Pao palembangensis. Next base: position 15,686,892 of record CM027081.1, read on the forward strand.
TTACAGGGCTGCTTACTTCTGCCTGAAGAGGTAGCCTCTGCTTATCGCCTGTAGTTGAACCACAGCCGTGCTCAGACGCAGGTAGGCTTCTCTGGCCCGGTGACAGCGCCAGGCGGCCTGAATGAGCAGAGCTGCCGAGCAGCGGCGATGCAGAGCTAATCTCCAGGCCCTCTGCAGCACCAGAGCAGCTTCCCTCCGCAGCTTAAAACGCTGACGCTCCACGTAGCCTCGCCAATGGGACTGCAGACACAGTGCTGCCCCCTCCTGGACAGCAGGGTCAACGTCTTCTTCTACGGGTGGGTGTAAACGCCACCATTTCTGAGGAGAAACAACATTACCTCATTATTTGTTGGTATTTGTTTGAGAAAATGTACATAAATAAGTGTGTGTGAATATGCTGTTGAATAATTTACAACAATTAGGACTGTTAATGTAATAATTTAGTTGCATTAAGTCATAATCACATATTGCTTTAGCTGTCAGGTCAATGATCCTAAAAGCTGGTAAAACTTTTTATCTTCATTAAAACCAGAGAATATAACAAATTACAACAAAAATCCCACCTTTTTGGACCAGACTAAAATAAGTCTGACTAATGTATTTGTCCCGTACCTGGATGCAGATCGCAGCTTCTCTCATCCTGACAAAGTGCTTCCTCTCCAGCAGGGCTCTGAATCGCCGCTGCAGCGTGACGATGAGTCTGAGGACTTCCCTGTGGAGCAGGGCCTGGAGCCGCTGACGCGCCGCCTCACGCAAGAAAACCTGAGGGGAGGAACCACAGCGGACCTAATCAAGTCATACATACACACACAGGGGCGAAACTACCTGGATAAAAAGTATGCTCAGTATTGAGTTTAATTACACTGACTTCATGACATCATTCATACAGTGGACTTTCCAAATACCAGACACACTATCAGCTCTTCATTACATTCTTCTTCCCAGAAGAGAGATGATTTTAGGTAACACAAGACTTTCCCCAGTACCATCATTCCCGCATGTCTATGACTGTGTTTATAGCTAATGTGGACAAAAATGACCCACCCAGTCATTTCAAACCCCACCAACAAAGGGCTGCTTTTTTACACCTGAATCATCGACTGCAAAAATTTAATTTACTGAACTATTTCAAGAGAGGCAACGTGATGGGCCTGCCAGCTGAATCTGATGAGATCAGAAAGCGTTGTCTTCACTATCAAAACTTTAAAAAGGAACAGAAGGATAGATACCATCGTTCTTCCCACTTGGTATCCTTCTGAGTCCAGGTCGAGCTGATCCAGACACAGCTGGATACCCTCTCTGGTGGCAGCGGTGCCCTCTGGGAGCAGCACACGGAAGTGATGCACGAAATCCTGCAACGAGAGCAAAGAAAGCGAATGAAGCTGATAGCATCAGGAGACCGATTCAGCACTGGGATTTGATGTGTTTTCCGTCGGAGCAGGTTAATCAACACACTGCTGACTGTAGAACAGATAATGCGTGATGCCACGTGTATCCAGAATCACAGGGGTTCGAACATCACGGCGTAAATATGCTGAACACCCACTCGTCAAACTGAGGCTCATTGTCTGAAGCTAATACACGCGGCACCCTGGGCTGCAGGGGGCGGACAGGGGAACTGATGCTGTGTTTATGCTATTACAAGAACAGGGAGTGTTTCAGGGAGCCCAGGACAAAGCAGAGGCTCTGTGCTGAGCAGTCCCGCGGTGAGCACAGACCCCCAATCTGATGCTGTGGCCAAAATATTTCTCGTTAGTCCTGACCGCGGCGCTACACGCATTTTAGGTGCCGTCTGATGCTAAAAATGTCTGAGTGAGCTCATTGAAACCAAGAGTTTTTAGAAGTCACCCTTATGGCTTTTAAAGTCAAGAGTTAGACGATGTAAAAAATATTATTTCATACGATGGAGCAGAGGGGAGAATTCAGCCCTTACTGTGCAGACGAACAAATACAAAAACATTTAACGAGTGGATTGTCCCGTGTGTCTGAAGGGTAATTGGGTGACCGCTACAAGCCACATGGTTTCATGGGAAAATCTGCTGTGATCTGCCCAACTGACTCACAGTTACTTCATGTTTGGCTAAAACCTGAACAAACGAACATTCAAAACCACAAAGTGAAAACTGGAAGACCAAATGTGTGTAGGAGTGAGACTTCTCCTAAATGTCTCCCTCCAAGACTCATTTCCAATCAACATTTAAAAAGAAACAAAACAATCTGATTGATTCATTGTGGGGTATTTTCTCACAGAAGTGGCATCATTTCTCAGCCTGAGATGGCCTCCACCCTTCTCTCACTCTCACACACACACACACACACACACAGGATAACTGTAAACATCATCTTCCAGAGCTTCTAAAGTCACAGAAACCTGAAGAACATTTATTCAGCAGCTTCATCCTCTGCTTTTGGGTAAAAAAAAGGACAAACATTCAGGAAAATAGAGATAGTCATTTATTTTTGTAATTGAATAAGTGAAAGGTCAAACTACAGGTGAGTTTTACCTTGTAGCTGTATTTGATGTAGTAGCCTGACTGTCGGATGCACACGGTCTCCAACATCCCTGTGTAGCGCAGCTGCCTCAGCACCAGGTTATCATTAAACCTTAAAGGCAGCTGAGAGAGAAAAAAACACGGAGGACAGAAGAAAAAAGGAGACGCGACAGCAGAGGAGACTTAGAAAGAGTCCTAATATCAAAGGAAACAAAAAATGCTTTGAAAACCAAAATTGCTGCGGTCAGGAGGCAGCTTGCTTTACCTTCTCTGCGTTGGAACGGATGCACTTGACGAAATAAGGCTCAGACTGACCCAGAGTCTCCATCAGCTTATTGAGAGATGCCTGCGACACAAAACACAGAACGGGTCAAACTTTAGGAAAGACAGTAAATAAAGAGGTGTGACATCAGTCAGGCGGTTCTGTCTGCACTTAAAACCCCTGATCGATGCTAAAAAAGTCTTCAGAAAAGACCAGACATGCTGTGTGTTGTGTGAAAACAAGGCACATGTGTGCCAGCATGTGTGTGTGATAATTCAGTGGATGGAGGAATTCAGCCCCCCCCCGCCTCCCCCGGACTAGAGATTAAAGCAATCAATGCAGCACAGGATGTGGGAAGTGAAGTCATGGACGCAGAGAGGCTGGAGCTGGCTGCCAGAGGGGCCTCGGCGCTCGTCCATACCTCCAGCAACACACAACTCCAGGCTCGGTGCTCTCTGCAGGACCAAGCACCACCGCTAGGGGGCAGCGTTTGTACCAGCTGTCTTGGCAGCCAGGTATGAGGTGATTTCAACTCAGTGTTAGCTATTTTTAGAGTTCACTCAACTCAATTTCGCCTCTTCTCAAATTAAATTCCCAGACATCAAGTCATAGCTTTGAATTTCTGGGTGGGTGTGTGACCTACCTCAGAGACTTCACACACATGAACAAATACAGTGGTTCGAGGACCTGTCCACCCACAGCCAGCTGCAACAGCCGCACCGATATTACATTCACAGCTGGCGGGAGAATCCCCTCTTCCACTCAGGCCGGTGATGTTATTCTAACGCAGATCCGTGGCGTTGCTGACCTGGAACTGCGCGCTGATGCTCGGCGGTTTCTTCTTCTTGTGGAGGTGGAGCAGGGACTTGGTGATGCGGTCAGGCAGCGTCAGGTTGCTGAGGTACTTCAGCGACTTCACGTTCACTAAGTGCTGCAGGGGTGAAATCAAACTGTTAATAATCACGCTGAAGATACCCTGCAGACACATTCGGATGTGTTTGCTACCTTCGGGAGAACTGGCTTCGACTTGTAGTTTTTGTTCCTCCTGTTTGTAAAAAAATAAAGTTAATTGAGCTGTTTCATCTCTGTTTTTACTAACAAGTAATAAAAAACAAACAACTTTTAACTACTTCCATAAAGCGTTCCCCAGTGAGCTGCCAACATGCTGTCACCAAAGTCAGTTTTATCCATCCCTCTGGAGAAATTCTCCTTTCACTTGTTGAGGTCAGGAGTCAGAGGTCAGGGTCAGTGGGAGGACACCCCGCCCCAGCCCCCCACAGAGCTACTAAGAATGCTGAGGACACTTCAGCACAGACGGGTGTTTTAAGGTCGTCTAGGGGCTACTTGAGCACATTCCAGACAGAAATAAGTAATACTGCTGTAAATCAGGAGGAAAACCGGGCCGATGGCTCAGCAGAGGGATGGCGGCTACTGACATGAGGATGTCGTGCGCTCTCTCCAGGAGTTTGCTGCTGGCTGAGTTGATGAAGATGCCGTCTTCTTCTGTGGTGGAGCTGCTGGACGATAAACGGCTCTGTCGACCCACGCGCCCGTTCCAGCCGAGGCCGGGAGCCCTTCAGACAGAAGCAGCACCCAGTTTAAGAACCTTGACATCACATTTTACAGTAGCTATACTCCCAGACGTTAGTCTCATTCATGTTTGCCCTGCATTTTGTCCTAATTGAGTTCATTTTGATGTCAAAATTCCATGTTCGCCCCTTATAAACACACTCTTTTGTACGAACCCCCCTCCCATCACATCATAGAGGAAGCACCGCCGAAGATGAGCGAGGAAGGTTGCGCAACACATCAAAAAGAGGGATTCTGACTTTACCGCCAGACGCTGCCGAACAAAAGACGTCTCCTGCAAGTTGCCAGGTCGCGGCTAATTAGAGCGAGGCTGGACTGGGGCGACCGCAGGGGGTAAGAGAACAATGTTCGGGGTCACCGACCCGTCGTGCTCGTTATTCAGGAGAGCCTCTCATCTTCCGAGAGGTGGAAATGGGCATCGGGCTGCGAGCGGAGATTTCTCACCGTGGCGACTTCTCGTTGATGGTGTTGCTTCCCTGAAGGTCCGACAGCGGCGTTCGTGGACTCCTTCTGGTCACACCTGGTCACGGACACATATGTTGGCAACGAGTAACAAAACAACCCCACGCAGACGCACAAACACACGTCAGGTTGAAAAATCTGTTAAAATTCAGATGTTAGTGCGAGATTAGAGATGATAGTGAATTTAGTCTGCAATTTTATTGATAACATAACACTATTATTTTATCATAATTCTAGTTGAACGTGCACTGTTTACACTCTAATCCTGCAGGAATGGAAGTATATTTCTGCCAATGTAATAAGGAAAAAATGTTGAAATAATGACGACATGTCCAAATCATTGATCTTTTTCTCATTCTCAGGACTAAAATGAGTCATCGCATTGGCAGAAATGGTCCTGGGTCGCAGGTCACGGTGATGAGGAACCAGAAATCTAGCGTGTGTGTTAGCCTACTTCACGTCTCACACGACTAAACTGTACCTGTACCGTTTTCTGTGTCATCACTCTGCTCACTCTCATCTGGAGCTGGGAGGTGGCACAAAAAAAAGACAACAGAACACACGCATGTATGAAACCGCGACCTCTGAGAGAAGCTTGTGAGGCTTTGTGAGCGTGTGAGGACCTGTGAACGCCAGTTAGTGACAACGATATTACAACACCCCCCTCATCTGTCCTCTAACACCACCACCACCACCACCACCAGCGTACGCGGGTTTAGCGACAGTGATTGCAAACATGCGTGCTGGACAAGCACATGCACCCACAGGCCAGCTGACAGGCGCGTCGACACCGTTCCCAACAGCACAAGCAGGCCTTGCATGAACGCTCGCTAGCTTGCACAGTGTTTTGGCTGAAGCTCTCGAACAAAAACAAGACTAAGAACGCGTGCGTGTTTGTGAAGTGAAGGAGAAGAGGGAAACAGACGGAGCAGAGACCAACAAGCATCTAGTCTAAATTAAATCAGCGTTATGGATCAACTCAAATTTAGCTGCAATTAGGCTGGTGATGCTGGTCGGCCTCGAGTTTACGGTTTCCCCCAACCGAGAACGTAGGAGTGGTTGTTAGTTGTTGTATTGGCAGCCTTACTGTACTTCTCCTCTTTGCATCTCTGCAGGATCTCTAAGCTTCTCTGATGCACAGGGTGCTGCAGAAAGCTAAAACTATCCACACTTTTCAAAACTGCACAGGGAGCAGCGTCATCATGCCCTTGGAGAAGCAAAACACAGGAAAGAAGAAGAGAGGAAAAAATACACAAGGGAAGGAGAAGAGAGGGAAGAGAAGGAGAGAGAAACGACAGATTAGACAGGGAAGAAGGAGAGGTCAAGAGATGCAGTCGTCTACTGAAGAAGATACCTGTGCAAGACTTCTGGAGAGAAAATGTTTGACATTTCAAACTGGGGTTGGTGGCAGCAACGATCTAAGTTTTTGCAGGTCGGAGTTTAATGCATTCAAACTTCAGCCTCTACAGATGAAGAGATTTCTAACGGTCACATGTGACATGGCACAAATCTAAGAAAAGCCATGTCTGAGGGGGAAAAGGAGCAAAAAGCACACTTATAGATGATGATTCTGAATGTCTAAATGGAAGAAAAGGGACTAAATCACTACTGCGTGACGAGAATTTACTCTACTGTGCATAGCACTGCTTTAGAAGACAATCACTAGCTAATGTTAGCATTTAGCAATGCTAAACATTTGACAAGGTTACATCGCACAACAATGTGGATTATTCTGAAATATCAGAGCACATTATATAGCAACAGCAACATTCATACCAACATAAACATGTCTGTCATGTGACTAAAACCTTAGTCTGAAGATTTACATGGATCATCTGAACATGAGCATTGATGATGTTTCTAAGCCTGAGAGCTCACCGGTCTTCTTCTGTGTGTGTCTCTTTCCAGCCTCCCTGAAAGCCACCAGGGCCCTGAAGTAGCCTCGGAGAACCGCCCAACGGAACATGGCGGACGGGTCGATGCCCATCAGCCCGCAGATGAAGGCGTTCTTGCTGCTCTTTAGCAAGGCTACGATGTCCGGGCGCATGTGGTCGGTGTTCTTCTCTCTGAAATCCTGAGTAAGAGGAACAAAGACGTTTATTATACATTTACAGATATTTAATAGAAAGAAAATTTCACACAAATTTCTGAAAAAGAAATAAAATTACACCGAATCATAATTGGCTGCCACGGTGACTGGAATCCCTTTCCTGTCCGATTACAGACTGAAGAAAGACACACTGACCTTGACACCATACTTGACTTTGCCAGCATAGTGTCGGATGATGAAGGCGGGCTCCATGACGGCAGGAAACTCGATGTAGCTGTTTCCTTCATGCTGCCGCTTGAACTTATCCAACAAAGTCTGGTTGGTCGCTTGAGGGAAACTAAAAAGAAGAAAAGGGAACAAATAGACACGAAGGACTGTGTTTTTCTGTATTTGGTGAATTTAATTTCTAATTCAGGATAGTCCCTTCATGCGATACACGTCAAGCTTTTATCTCGCCGGGATCTCAGTTCCAGTCCTGAGCCTGGAATCCTCCTGGAAGTGAAGAGGGGAAGAGACCAACACCAGGGGGGTTGAAACTAAGGGAAACCTGAGCTACCAAAACAGCACCAAAGACTTTCCAGAAGAGAGGAGCTTTAACTCAGTCCGCTAATGTGGAGAAGGGGAATAAAGGCAATACTGTCTGGAAAAAGAGCTGCAGCACAGCCACAAAGGCGAAAAGATTACATTTGGGAGCAATAGACGACTCCACTGTGAAAAATGAGAATAGTTTAGAGAGGCTGTAAGCTAAACATACTTTAAGGATCGCAGCGCCACCAGAAAGAGCCATGTTACAAAAATAGCCTATTGTTCGATATAGCCCTGTGTTGTAACAGACTCTAATGGACGCAGTTATTACCCATTATATTTGGTTTTCACCTTCCAGAGCGGAAGCTGTATGTGAGCCTTTATGACTGAAAACCCCATAAATAGTGACAAGTAATTGATTTACTGCCTCGAGCTGAAAATGCCGGCATTCACATGCGGCCAGTAGGGGGCGACAGCTGTCAGAAAAAGCAACAGCCAGTCCGTTCAGTGGCTGGTGTTTCCCGTCTGATGTCTCAGCAGGAGCGTCTCTGATTGCACTCAGAGCATCAGAGCTTTTACTTCCGGACATCAGGACCAGGACTGGTGAAAGAGACTCACTTGCACTCTTCGTCCAGTAAGTGGAACAGCGCCGTGGGCTTCTTGCTGATGAGGTTAATGCAGCCCGTGTTGTCAATGTAGTCGATATTGTGCCAGCTGATGCCCTCCGCCCTGTATTCCTCCTGCACAGATACAAACAAAGAGCTTGGCATCATCTTCCTCCTTCATGCAAAGATATTTTTAAGTTTCTTTCACCAGATCCCATGTCAACACTAATCAGCTGAAACAACAAATAAAAGAGTAAACATTCACTTTTAGCCAGAGGAGTTAAGTGTAAAAATGTCTTCAAACTGTAACTATAACTGCTGAATCTGAAAACGGTCAGAACCATGATGGTAACGATCAGCTGCTTCTCCTGGAGGACGCAGACCACTGCAAACTACTAACGCTGCAGCTCATTCTGATACAATCTGAAGGTCTCCAAATGACTCAAATATGCGTTTGCACACTCTTTTACGCTGGTTTATTCATTTAGAGAGAGATGTACCTGTCAATGTCCAATAGTTATCAAGCTGTAACTATGAAGTTTGCTGGTTTATTTGTTGCTGTACTGACAGATGCACAACTGCAGGTCACAGCTAGAAGATAAATTTGACAGATCAGCATTGACTTAATCAGGAGTCAAACGGTCTACATCAATAATTCAAGCGTCCACAAGTTCACCCTGGATAAAGCATTTAGCTCCCGGTGGCTCTGCCAGTGACTCACTGGTGGACGGATGAATGGAAATCTACTGTAACTGCAGACGGGGGCGTGAAGCTGGCCTCAGCGGAAATATGAAACATGCCGGCTCTTGGACAGACTGTTCTGGGCTGGATCATTTTTAGAGGCGTTCGGGCTGCCTCGGTGGCGCTCATCGATTTTTCCGTGCATTAGGCGACCGAAAGGTTACGTCTGACTCCGTCACACCAAAGTTCTGCTTCTTAATCTGAACCATCTCTGACTTCAGCGTTCTCAAGAGTTTTAAAGTCAAACTTGTGGGACTTTTCCAGTGAGTCCAGTTTGATGTAAACTCAAGGAAACAACGGACGAAATCGGGGAAGGAAAGTGCAGACAAGCCAAAAAAGTCACAATATGAAACTATCTTTCCACCTCCAAAATGTAACTGAGGCTGCCTGAATTCCACCAGGAAGACTGGATTTATTTCTAGTGCAAAGCTTAGAAAATGTCATTCTTCAGCAAGTAAATAAGCTATCCGATCAGCAGGAACAAATCTAAAAAGCCCTTATCTGTACCGCAATAATTCTCTCTCTGCCTTCATTTAACCTCTAAAAACAAAACCTTTGAAACATCTCCTGCGTAAATCTACCACGCGAGCCTGGACTTATTTACGACGCGGCGGTAGGACCGTGGAGTTTGGGCAGAACTGCGTCTGCACTAAGAAAGGAGCACCCGCCGCGGCCCTTCAGGTTTCGGCGTATTTCGTGAAGCCAAAGAAAGCCCCGCGAACGTGTCGGGACAGGCTGATTCAGTCAGTCTGAAGGTAAACACGATGTTTAACTTAGGGGCAAAGCCGGGAGAGCGAGACTCTAAAACAGGCCTTTGAAGTCAAATCAGTTCACTTAAGTGAACAAACTATGTACTTCCTCAGCAGGGGCGGTCAAAGGGGGGGCCAGGGGAGTCACCGGGCCCCCGGCGTCTCCGCTGACATGGTTGCTTAAGGCAATAAAGCATTCCTATATTGTTCCAGCGTCACTAATGTACAGTATGTGCTTATGGGATAAGAATCAGGCTTCTCCTTTGAAAAGTTGAACAAGTCCATCTACACATCTGAAAAAACACCACATCAAAGACAAGTTTCAGTGTCCCAAATCTTGAAAATCATATTTATGAGGAAATAAATCACCATGTAACCTTAAACTGTCTTGGGTGTAATGTTAGCTACGGCTCTGCAGCGGTCCTCCTCTTTTTTCTTCATGTCGGATGTACAAATGGAAAGGAGGAGGAGGAGGCGGAGGAGGAGGAGGAGAACTACACCAGATAAAATCAGAATCACATTCTCACCTGGTCAAGGTGGAACCCTGGTAAATATATCTTCATCTTTCCTGCCTGTGTTATCTCACAGGACTGCCCCAACCATCGCAACCCTTGACCGAAGCCGTCCTCACCTGCTCCAGCTTGAAGATGTGCTGGTTGAAGTAGTGCTGCAGACGTTCGTTGGCAAAGTTGATGCAGAACTGTTCGAAGCTGTTGTTCTCGTAATCCTCAAAACCAAAAATGTCCAGAACTCCGATGGACAAGATCTGAAGTGAGAGAACAGAGCTGCCATTAGAACCTCATTGTTAGCTTGATAACCTGGTTAAAAACGTCCTGAACCTGAATCTGGACCAAATTTGATTTATTCCGTTTAGGTCTACGTGTGTGTGGACCCACCTTGGTGGTCTCCACCAGGTCCTTGACGTTGAGCAGAGCATGGTTGATCCTGAAGACGATCCAGTCAAACAGAGCACTGTACAGAGACTTGGCCATGGAGTCTCGCACCGTACCGGCCTGAAGGAGGAAAACACAAAATTATCTCTCATTTTCATCACTGCAAACACAGTTTGTCATTTAGGAGCAGATTATACGAGACAGAAATGCCTCTTCCTCAGCGCCGCATCCTCTGGAAAGATCTGACCTCGCTGCATTCATGCTCCCCACAAACCAAACAAACAATAAAGTGTTCATTAGCCGATAAAATTCCTTCACAAATAAAAACAATAACCCGGGCTATTTCAGCAACGCGAGACCAAATATGTCCTCTGTGAGTTGGGACAGATGTTATTTTAGGCTCTAATGACACATAAGCTTTTCATTATTTAGAGGAAGTTGAATTTTAAACATGTGGGAGGAAACGGCCTCATATGTGTTAGAAAACGGAGAAGACGAATTATAGAAAGTCTCTGATTTCTTTGAGGCTGTATCGTGTGCGATTTTAGTTGACAGCCAATGAGACTGTTGTGATTGTTGGAGCAATATTTACACAGAGACCACCCAGTGTGCTAACCAAACAATCACTGCTTAGTCATATTAAAGGTCTCCTGCATCCCTAAGTGGCTAATAGGGGCTGTGGCCATTGTGACAACGTGTATTTAACCATCATGGCATGGGAGAATTGGGATTCTTTTACAGCATCACAGCCCATGATGGAGCCATGTTGCTCTTCTCCACAAACCCTGACATGTTTGTTTTCAGACTCGGGGGTCTGTAGAGGGACTCCAAATGTTTTCGCTTCCCTCAAGAGAGACTTCAGAGCTCAGTGCAAGTGTGTTTGTACAGTAAGTGCGTTCATAAGCTGGGGGGGGAGAGGAGGACGAGGAGGAAGAGGACGGGACCCGGGAGTGGCGTCGACTGTCCTGTAAACACAGCCAGGTCAAGAGCGACGAGCGTCCAGAAGCTGTTATTGACTTGGCGGACTGCCCCTGGTCACAGTGCAAATTTAAAATGATATAAATCTGTTTTTAGATCAGATATTTACCAAACTACCAAGTCTGAAACTAAATCTGCTCTCAAGTCCTGCAAATACTGAATATAGAATTAATAAACATCTTGATTTTGTTTGTTCTTTTTCCACCTATGCTTGAGATTGCTGCTGCAGATGAAGGGTCACCTCAGACAGTTTGTAAGGAACAATCAGCTTCTCCCCCACTGTCACCGTCTTCCGCGTCGTCAGAGCTTCAAACAGCATCTCCTCTTTGACCTGAAAAAAGAAAAAACAGAACCAGTTTAACCAGGGTGAGAGTCCATTTAAGAGGCATTCACTGGTTTAAAAACAGTCTTTAGCAGATTGTTTAAAACCAGTTAAAGGAGATGGGACAGCTCTGCACAAGCAGGCGGCTTGTTAAAGTCATTTAGTGGGAAATCCGAGGTTCAAAAAGTTGGGATTATTTCCAAAACTGGAAAGGAACCTGTGTTTGCTTGTTTACTTTCTCCCAGCTCTAATTTGGGGAATGACAGCATCCACACATTCTTTCCATACCTCCAGCAGTTCTGACACCACCGGCAGTTCCTCTGGGTTGCAGATGTCGATGGAGTCATCCCGGTAGGTCTTCCTCTTGTAGCGAATGTTGCCCAGGTGAAGGATGGCTGACAGCAGCGAGAAGATCCTTGATGTGGAGCAGACGAGGAAAAGGTCCGTCAGCTGGAGTCGCGTTAGCATGGGTGGATATATACAAGCTGCACTCATGCAGCTGCATGTTGTTGTGCAGGGAGGAATCTTGAGCACAACTCACTGTCTGCGTGTAGCAGGAAGGAAGCCCACCATCTCCATGGCCAGCTGAAGCCTCTCAAAGTCGTGCTTCAGGTCTTCTCCTTCAACTGTGAAGCAGTCCTGCAAAACAGCGAACAGCAATCGGTTTACGACACCTGGGTCGGGAAGCCAGACACAGCTAATAACAAGGCACCACAGGGCTGAGAGAATGGCTGACGACTGTTGACCAGCAACTTTAGAAATGTTTACAGAGTTTCCAGCAAAAGGGCTTAAAATAGTTCTAAAGTTTACTTTATAGCTATAACAAAGAAGCAGAGTGGACTCGAGCGTGACTCAATCTAAAATAAGCTATCATTAAGAAGCTTTTAGCAGTGGAAGAGGACAGAACCGAGGACTCTAGTGCGTGGACGTCTGTCCAGGATGCTTCAGGAGACAGGAGGGTGTGTGGGGGAGCAGCGGTGACGTGTGCAGAAATTAGCGTCAACACAACAACATACTGCCTCAAATAACATAACTGATTCCAGACGGCGCACCAGCAGGCCCCCTTCCACCTCCTCAGTAATGTGAGGTCTGCTCGCTCCACTTGGGCTGCCATAATTATCACATACCGAGGCCTCCGAAAGACAAACAGCGAAGAGGAGGCTCACACTTACACCAGCACGCCTCTTCCTCTCTGCGCTTTACCAACTCACGCTCAACTATCCCTCTCCCTCCATAGCAGGGAAATCGACATTTATTTACAAAAAGTCGCCCTCTAGATCTTCTTCCAGCGAAAACAATCTGTCAGAATGGTCAGAATCGTAACGCATCGTTTTAAATATTTCCTTTTTCGGACATGTGATAATATTTTTTTTCTTGTGGCGTCAAAGGGAATTAAGAAAAAGATCTTTTCTGATTTCAGGCCACCTCTGCAAGGCTGGCGTCAACTCATAATGACACAACTGGCTTTCAGAGTTCATTAAAACTTCATTTCAGACAAGAAACAAAGGTGAAAGCTGTGAAAAGTAGACAAACAGGGGGAATGCTTCCTCAATCAAATTTGGGCTGCAATTTTAGTTGTTATCCACTGAAGTGTCGTTTAGTTGACTGACAATCACACAGCTTCCACCGTCAGCCCACTGGCCCGTGAACATGTCAAGAATAACTCAGAGAAGGAGCACAAACAACTAAAGAGAACACAACCCAAACCAGGAAACTCTGGAAAAAAGAAGAATCAAGAGCAGCAGAGCGGGAGGGACAGGGGAGGAGGTGCGGCTGAGGGTGCACGGGTGACTGGACATCTACAGCTGACAGGCGCCCCAGACAGGTACACACACACACACGGACAGCACACACACGGCTGAAGCACGGGTACTGACCGGCTCGCTCTCACAGAAACTGTCCCAGTGCAGCTGGCGGCTCGGCTTTGTCATCTGGAAATGTTGAAGCAGAGTTTACAGGAGGGGCGAGCAAGACGGCAGCATTCGCTGCAGCAGCGTGCCTTAGGTTTACACACGGGCACAGAGCGGGCGGATTAAAGGTCAACAATCACAGGGAGGCCGAGGAAAGTGCGAAGGAGCGGTCAAAGCCTTTAAAACTGGGCCAGAAAACAAGAGCTGAAGAATAAACAGCACACGTGCGCATTTAGCGTCCATTAAAAGAGGGTCTGAATGTGGAGTAATGCCTCCTGAGGCTTTATGATTGATTCCCAACAGGAAATCACTGATTTACTGTACAGTAACGTTGAAACAAATGAACCTGCTAGAGCAATGGAAGCTTTAGGCCTTCTGTTTTACATTAAAGCGGCTGCGTTGCCTGAAATTGTGGCCTGAGCACGAACTAATGGAAGAGTTATTAGAAAAAGACATTTGTAATCAGGCACCACGTGATTCTGTCTGTACGGGCCTTCTGGGCAGTTTTCAAACTCTCTCCTTCAGTGTCAGGCAGGGTTTAGGTTTACGGATTTCACATCATCTTAAGACGGCTGTAGATCTAATGGATGAGCGCAACAATCAGTTCCCGTTTCATTGATTTGATCCTGAGCGCAGCTGAGAGAGTGTCGGACTGTGACACTGACAGTCTGGGACAAGGAGGTGTTGGAAAGGTTGGAAAGCGTTTCCTGCCTGTCCTAAATGTCTTCTGTCTGCTCTCTTATCAGCGATAACGGCACAGACTTTAAGAATAAACACAGCAGGTGCAGGTGGAATCGCTGGTTATGACCACGTTTCTGTCCCACCTGACTGAGGTAATGGTACTCTTCAGGCTTCTTGAGGTGAAAGGCTTTCCTCTCTTCTTCACTCGCTCCTGCCAGCAGGTAGTAAAACACGTGGTAGTTTCTGGAGAGACAAACGTGCAGGTCATTCAGAAGCTTTCCCAACTAATGAAGACACAGTGTTTTGGTTTTACAGCACAAACAAAGGAAAATGTCACAGAACGAATGACAGGACAGCAAACTATGTCCTGTACCCACTAATCACCTTTAAATGTCTTTTGTAAAAAGTAAACATGTTTTCAAATGTAAGCTTTATATTTCTTATATACATATATTGTTTTTACAGCAGAACTTTCTATTCCTGATGTTTGGAACACCTGCATGAAACCAAGTGTCTTAATTTTGACGCCACCTAATGAGCCGTAATTAGCCTTAAATTGTGTGCATGTTACCATGGTAACTGATCCATATCATCGTGCTACACGAACTGTCCACGGACACTAATACTGATCCCAGTTGGTGTCTGTGCTGCCGTGTGGATGTCAACATGGAGGCATTATGCTGCAGCAGAAAGGTTAAAGGTCAAACCTGTGCAGCAGCTGTGGGAGCAAGGCCCCACAGCGCACGCACGCACGCACGCACGCACGCACACACACACACACACACACACACACACACACACACACACACACACACACACACACACACACACACACACACACACACACACACACACACACACAGGATTTTATGGCCCTGGAGTCAGCAATCCATCTCAATAAAAGGTGCCGAACTGAGGAGGCTCACTGTGAACCCCCCATGATGAGGATAAGCCTCCCCAGACCGTCCCAGCCGGTCCAGCACATTTGTGTCAGGCCCACTTAGAGCTACATTCACTTTATGGACCAGAAGAAAGCAGAATCAAAGCAGCTCTCTGGTGTTCCACTTGTCAGAGAGGGAATACATTTTGAATCAAAGCAGTGATTTGTGCACCTGTACGTCCACCTGCACAGCTCCACCACTGGATCTGTGCACATTTCTAAAATTAAACTCTGCTTTTCTCACCTCTCATTGTGCTCCTGATAGACCAGCCTGGACTTTTCCAGGAGATATTTCTCCACATACGCTCTAGAAAAAAGAGAAGCGCTTAAATGTGGAGTGTTTCTCTGCAGAAATGAAATCCAGTTCTGCGTTCTTACCCTCTCACAGTGCCACTCTCTTGGTAGTTCACTTGAATGAATTTGCCAAAGCGACTGGAATTGTTGTTGTGGGCGGTCTTGGCGTTCCCAAAAGCCTGCAGGAACAGAGGAAGGTGTGCAAAGGTGAAAACAGATAACCAAGCTGGTTGGCGGTCTAGTTTGAGCTGACTTTTCCTCTCACTCTAACACAGATTCAAAACGGCATTTTTTGTTGTTTTTTTTTTTTTTTTTACATCAGAGTTTACAAATTGAGAGAATGCAGGGACCGGGGCCTTTGGGTCTAATGGAAAAAATAAATCGGGGTGAGTAATGAGATCCATGTGGCCACGCGGAACGTTTGTAGTGGTTGTGTTTTAATAAAACGGCCCAGCGCTTCCCCTCGCAGCTCTGTTTCTGTTGCACGGCTGCCTGAAGGGAAGCTCTTCTTCTCTTCTCTGCTGTGTATATAAACCCACAGTCATCTGTAGCTCCACCGCTAGTAAACAAATTCCTCACTGGGGAAACCGAGAGCCGCCGCGAGTCTGGCACCTGAAGTACGCCCACCTTTCTCTAGGTCCGCCCACGCGAGCAGGCAACAGGTGACAAATTTAATTTGAACTGGATCTTTTGCAGTGGGCTGTGATTGGTTGGTAAAAATGCAACAAGCAAAGTCAGTCCAGTCATCCTAAAAAACCTCCAGGATGAGTAAATGAACCAGTCATGGCTTCTGTGTGCACATACGGGAACATATGAGGCAAAGGTCAAAAGATCCATGTGAATCAGACGTTTCCCAGAAGCTTCATATAGCCTCTGTGGTCTCTGTCTCTTCTCTCTTAACTGGTTAACCTGCCTGGTTCAGGAACAGTGGGTCAAACAAGGACAGGCTCCCATCGGCCAGGGCCTCAGAAAGTACTTCCTGGACGGAAAACCAATAAAACCCAAGCCTGCACAAACAACACATCTGCGGGCAGGATGATTATTGATCATTATGAACTCTGACTGACGTTAAGTGCAGCTGGAAGCAACGTGCAGATATGGGATTTGTGTCTGGATTAGCTCCAGATTCATCTGCAAGGTTTAAGGGGACATTTTTACAGCTACACTTTCTATCGGCTTCTTCTAAAATTTGACTGCTCTAGCAGAGTGAGTTTCTAACCAAAAACGAGGTCAATCAAGAGAAAAAAGCAAAAAAAAAACTCACTAAAGAGATCCACCAAATCAAAACCACCCTGTCTATCTAATGAGAGCAGAAAAACTAAAATTAACAAGGCATATTAAATGAAATTTAGCACCAGTATACTTTTTTTTTTTTTTCCAAGCAAGCATGCTAGCTATGTCAGAAAACTCTGCCTTTGTGGGAAAGAGAGGAAATCACTCAGAAAACTATGGTCAGAAGACCGTGCCCAGAAAAAAGAAAAAAAAAAAAAAGATCAGGCCCAAATTTCAGGATATTTTCTATAAGACAGTGCAGCCTTCTGGGGAAAACAGGGAAAAGGCCCCTTATTTATAGTATCAGTTCAGCAGACAAAAACATCCAAACTGATCTGACCATCCACGTGTTCCTGAACCGTTTCACTGTACGCTTGGCTCCACGTTTTCACACAAGTCACAACAATGCAGATTTTGTTCTGGCCTCTTGTCCTCTGGGATCACGCAGAGATTATTCTGGGGAAAATAAAAGCCAAAAAGCTCAAGAAAACAGGGCGTGTTGAGGTAAAGAAAAAGGCAGAAATTTCTCACAGAATTCTAACTCGCGGCGGGTCTTTTCCCTGCTTTGAAAGAACACCAGAGCTTAAACTGTTTGTACAGGCCCATTCGCACCACTTGAGTTGCTGTAGTAGGTGGACAATATTATTCTTGGCTTGGGACGGCAGGCTGATGACAGACTTGAGACGGTGCCAGCGTGTTCGGGTGTCGTGTGTCCGTCTCCTGGCTCGGTCAAAGTCGTTCGGGGCGGCGTAGGAGGACAGGATGTCACATGGCGTTGTCAGTGTTTGACTATAAGCAAAAAGCATTTGATTGTACGTTTAATTTCAGCCGTGGCAATTAAAAGCGTATACACCTTCTTACAGTGGGATATTTGCAGCAGGTCATGTAAGTCCAGCAGCACAGTTGCATAACAAGAGGAAATTAATTTATTCAGAAAATTGGATCTGAATGCTCTAATCCTTCGGTCTGCCTCATACACGGATCTTCATCTTGTGAGGATGAGTCATAGTCGAAGAAATTCAAAAAAACCCTCCGCAGTGGCTCGAACGGACGAAGAGGTGGTGCTCATGGTGGACAAAAGGCTACTTGATTTAACTTACAAAGACATCAGCGTTTTCTGACTCATTAATTGCCTTTCAGGGGGTTACGAATGAATTTCCCTGCTGGGCTGGGTGAAGAGGTCATGTGACAGCGCAGTCCCACACAGCACAGAGAAATGCTTTGTCCCGATTTGAATGTTACCCCAGTGAAACAGGCCATGAGATGAGAACAGCATTCCTCTGCCTTCGGGAAAAGTGGCCCTGAATTTTTAGCATTCCTCCCCAGACAGTAGCTCCGGTGTGACTCAAAGCTGCTCACACAACCTTGGTAGACTCATATCCTCTCTCTCTCGTGCTCCGCAGCATGTGGTCAGGATGTAAACAATGGAGCTAAGGAGGCGGCGACTGGGCTCAACATGTGTCATGCTTATGTCACTGTGTGTGGGCAGATACGCTTCTCCGGGGGCTAATTCGTAACCATGACGCCTGTAATCTCACACCTCAGGTCACGCTGGCCAGAGTGGACTGCGGTCAACGTGGTTGTTTAATCACAGGGGGGGGATTCTGCAGTCATGGTGCCCCAGTTCAGTGAAAGCACGGTGGGATGTGGGCTCTGGCAGAGGGCTCTGAACAAGAGTCAGCGTGAACAAATAGGAGGTTTTTCCCTTCCACATGGAAGGAACACTGGGGTAGGCATGTTTTAATGACCTAAAGACACGGTCCTCAATGTCTACAATTGTGAGGAAAAAGATGCTAGCATGCTAATATTGCTATTGAAGTTTTCCTCCTAAACTGCCTATAAAGTTGAGGAATTTGGAGAAAAAATGAGAAAGAAAAGCCTAATTTATTAAAAGCAGCGACCTTTTAACCAGTCAAGCATTTGGCTGGCTCAGAAAGTCCTGCTGGGTTCGTCAGAAGGAAAGGAGCATTAGTCACAGGGACAGAGATGAAAGCAACGGCTCAGAAAAATAACTCCAGGACTCCTCAGCTATCATACACATCTCATACAAAGTAAACTGCTGCGAAACACAGAACACGAGAGGGAAGAAAAGCAGCATTCCTGGGCTCTGGAGCCCACACAAATAATCAAAAACGTTGAAATTAGCAAAGCTTTTCCCATGGTGCTCAGCAAATCGTAGACCTGCGTGAATCCTGACAGAAGACGGCCTTCTTCTCCTCGGGCTGTGAAGAAGTCCCCCACGGCTGTGCAGTGTAAAAAAGTGAAGCTATATTATCCAGGAAATTGTCAGGAAAGGGCAACAACAAGCATTTATTACAGGATGAGGTCTGCAGAATGAATCAGTTTCCCATGCTAACTGATAAGGATCTAAAATGTACAGAAATACCTGAGATACTTGGATCAGGAGATACCCTAAAGAGGATACACCGCGATTACTGCCTTAAGCCACAGCGACGAGCGCTTGTGAATCTTCAGTTTGTATCAAAAAAAAAAAAAAAAAAAAAAGGAGGAGAGAAAACACACACGAAAGGCCTTTTTGTTGTTCAGTAACAGAATCCCAGAGGCTACAGAAGTGTTCTCAAAACGCTGGGAAGTAAAGTAAAAAACGTAAAACAGTAAAAGAGGCGACTGTCTCAACTGTTTATGACGGCAGCAGAGGAATCAGACACGGTCCACCTTCTCCTCCCTGCCCACTTTAATCAGCGTGCATCAGGTGTGACCTGTGTGGACTTGGGACAGCTAGGTATCAGACACACTAATAGACAGACTAATATTATTTTCTACTGTGTTTTATAGATACTTAACCCTTAAAATAGAATAAAGTGTGAACAGATGTGGACTTTTGCGTCATTCCCCGCATGGAAAAGGAAGGCCTCAGCAGGCTCGTAGAAGAAAAGGGATAGCTTTGAAAAGTCATTTATAATGACTCTCAGATGCAATTTCCTGTTTGAAATATCAAACAGCATTATTATTTTTTTTATGAGGGCGATTCACACTCATTGTCGCTGTGGCAGAGTGATTTATTTCATTTCTAGTTTGATCCGACCCTCGGAGGGGAAGCCCTTTCCTTTGAAGGACCCAGATCTCCGGCTTTGTGGGACAGCTCGAGTCGGTGGAAAAACACCGGACTAAAAACAGAAATAAATCTAAAACCATCCGTCAGATGCAACGTGTCTGGAAAACTGCTGCCAGAAAAAAAACAAAGCCACTTTCCGACATTAAACAAATACTAAAATCAACGTTATGAAGGAGAATTTGGTGGAAAATTGAACTTTGCTGACTATTTTTGTGAGGCCTTCTCATTCCACTGAGAGGCACAGCTGTCATACAGGACTTACTGTATTTCCAACATTGTCAAGATGCCTTTGACACAATGTCATTTCTCACACTGGCACACACAGTCTCTCTGTTCTTCCCTCATTCCTCATTATTCCTGCTCCTTCTGCCATGTGATCGTTTCAAAAAGAAGCGAAAATCGTGTTCTCGCTTGAACCTTTGACCCGGTGTTACATAAAAGGGGGTTAACGTGGTCCGAGATGTGGGAACTGATTTCTTCAAACACAAAAGTGTTTGAAAGACCTTCTGTAGAAGATGTCACGGGATGAGTAATTCCACCAGATGATGATTTCAGCTTTCCTCCGTTTCCCACCCTGTGTCGTTATTATCACTAATCTTGCCGGGTGTTTTATTTTGAAACAGGAAGTTACCGTCTGGTCCCATCTGCTACCGTCATAAATAAACTTGTTCCATATATTTTTTTTTCCGCTTCTGGGACGCGCCCAGCGTGCACCGAGTCGTTGCTAGTGGAAACACAAACACGATGCAGGACGTCCACGGGTTAGCTCCGGCCGCCACGGCTGAGCTGTCGCGCACATGCCGCAGGTAGAATTTTGGGTAATAATAACAATTTTATGATAAAAAACAATTGCAATCAATACCCTTCTGCTATACTTGGGGTCAAAGGTCAATAAAGCCATGAAATCTAATTGGTAGAGGGAAACAAGGCTTCAGCACTGAATCCCAGCGTTCCAGCAGCTTTCTGCGGATGTGCCCAGGCACAGGCGCCAATGTCTGATGCTCATTAAACGCCGTCATTCCTTCCATCGCTGCTCAGCCTCAGCTTAAAGCTGTGAGTCACCCTGCCGACATATAGAAACAGAAGACCCGACTGTTGAGCCAAATGTCAGAGGGGACACCGCACCCATGACAACGCCGGGTTACACCACGTGTTGGGGGCTTTCACCACGCAAATGAGGACAAGGATTTCAGAGTAAAAGCTTGAAAAGTATCTTGAAAACCAATTATTTTGACTTGAATCTAGCATGCAACTAGCTGCTCCCATTGTTGCTATGGTTACTCCACATTTCAGCCCTGGAAAACATAATCTTCTTTTAAAGGGTCACAAGAGTTTGACACCACTGTGACAAAATGGAGACATTCAGCTGAGCTGTTGGGTTCTATACCTGAACCCTGAGCAGCTGGTGTCAACCAGGATCAACTGAGCTGGCAGCTATCGTCTCTGCTGACACACACACACACACACACACACACACACACACACACACACACACAGTCTGAAACCCTGCCAGGACAATGCGACACTCCAGATCTGGGTGTGGCCTTACCAACAGATACATGAGAGATGATTCAGATTAGATGTTCATCTTTTTGAGGAGTCTGGTTTGAATCAAAATGAGAGTTAAAACTCCGGTTTCATGAAAACAGGCAGGCTCTGTCTTTCCTGAAAGAGACCTGAACTTATATGCAAGCACAATTCACAAACAGTGAAACAAAGGAAGCTTTTTTTTTTCCTTTTTTTTTTTTTGAGTGTGATGAAGTATTTGGCTTTAAAAAACGAACTTGTGGCCCTTGTTTGAAAGCCTCCAGTCGCTGATGATGTAAGATCTTTCACAACAAAATCCGTTTCGACGCCACAGCCTCACACCCATGCCCTCATCACTCAAAATATTTATTTTAAAGTCTGGGTGGGGATCAAGTCAGGTTCAAGCGCCGCTGTGGAAAAGGATGATTTATATGGGAGTGAGTCAGCCGGCTGGCTTTTCTTGCTGGCTGCATTGTTTGATTTGTAAATGATGCAAACGCAGGAAGAGAGTCCACACCGCTGTGCTCCGCTGACCTCA
Organism: Pao palembangensis; assembly: GCA_015343265.1. Lineage (NCBI taxonomy): Eukaryota > Metazoa > Chordata > Actinopteri > Tetraodontiformes > Tetraodontidae > Pao > Pao palembangensis. The sequence continues at coordinate 15,708,799 of CM027081.1, forward strand.
ACGCCGCTGCTCTTGTAAAGGGATCCCAGAATGACGTTGTCCGCCCCAGCTTTCAGTTCCTGTTACTGAAAAGTGTTTGGATCTGCAGCAGCAATCACAACCCAACACCTAATCCCAGGATCTCTGGGTGTTTTACACTCATTTCTCACACACACGCTTCGGGGATGCGCTAACCTAGACGTTGTTGCACTAACTAACAGCCCCGGCCACCATTTGTTGGCATTCCGATCAATGCTGAGCCTGGATGATGACGGAGAGCTGAGCGACCGAAGGCCCCTCACCTCCCTGTGAGGGAGGTGTTTGACAAGTGCTAAGTAAATGTGCTCAGCCATTAGGAAAACACGCCTATCTGTAAAAGCAAACAGCGATACCACTCACGCCAGCAGCCCGTGTCAATATGCTGGAGCAGCAGCAGGTTGTTCAGAGGGCCCTCCTCAGATCTGGAGACGACATCCATGTAAACACGTACCTGGAGTAAAAGCATTCGACACTGAACGCTGTTGTTTTGATTATCAATTGTGTTATCATGGTTTGAGTATAATAACTGTCAACTGTGGAGTCTATTAGACTGAAACAGGAAGTGGAATGTACACCTAAGCACGAAATAAATCACGACAACAGGAAACGAGCTTAGGAACTCGTGAATTGTAGGTTCCGTTGTAGGTGTACTGTGTACTGCATACTTGTGTGTGAGTCACGGCAGGGTGGATGTACGCAGACGCCACAGGCTCCTAGTCGCTGCAGAAATCATAATCTGACTCCATATTCTGTGGGCACGGACGCAAGAGCAGCTCAGAGTGATGTAGCTAGCTTTAAGAAGCCGCACAGACGCTATATAATGATAGATTCCATCATTTCCTACATGCATGATTGCTGTGCTGGCTGTAATTCTTCCCGGGTACAGAAAAACAAGTTCCTCCCGACACTATCCACAGACGCTCGCTGCCCAGGGAGAAGCAAAAACAGACCAGGCATCAGCAGAAAGAGAGGAAATGCACAGAAAATCTGGCCACCATACACTCAAATGGAATGCAACAGTGAGGGGGAGTGAAGGCTGGAGGACACCATGTCCTGGAAAACATGGAATCACATCCCAAATCACACTGTCAGGAAGTCACGGAAAGCACCAACTGGAAAAGCTGCTGCTCTTTCAGAAAGAAACGTCTCCTCTTTTATTTTTACCCAGGAAGCTACTCCCATTACTGAGGGAAACTATTTCACATTTTAAAGAACGGTTTTTAAGCATTGTAAAATCTACAGCAATCAAGAAACCCATTAGAAACTGATCAAACTAAGAGCAAACACATGAACAGTCTGAGACTGCAGCTTATTTTTCCACAGAATCAGTCATTTCTTCAGTGAAATCATCTATCAGAGCCAAGTTCCATCAATAGCTGTGGTCTAAAAATGTATCTGAGACAGATTATCTTGACTCTACACCAAGTAATAGCTAAAAATACAAGCACGCTTATCCCCTATCATCCTGACACTACCTACAGAACAAACGCTGCACAAACATCTGGTGAAGTAAGCTCTACCTTCAGCTGGCGGATGAATCTGTGTGCGTGTGTGTGTGTGCGTGTGCACTGAACACCACAGTGTGTGTGACCTTGCCGTCATTAGCCAACACCCAGGCCAAATGACTAAAGCTCTGTCCGCAAAGTCGAAACAGGTGGGCTTATCGGCAACACCTCCATGTAGGCCAGATGTCAGGCATTAGCTGGGAAGCTAGGCTAACACCAGGCCGGGCCAGGCCAGGCCGGGCCGAGGTGAGAAAGACGGCCGGTAGGTGACGGGAGTCAATGTGCTAAAGCTGAGCCACGTGGTCAGAGCAGAAAGGAGGTCAATCTCATTAGTTTGACCTGAGACATACAAACGTCAGGACTGTCCAATCCTGAGCCAAGCTGGGAATATCCGTCCTCGCTGTCTTCTGTCTTACAAGAACGCAATAATATCAAAATAAGGATGTGATTTCACTGATTTGTCTTTATAAATAATAAAAAATATCATTTGTATTTATCCAAAAAGATCTCAGCATCTAGAAGATGACGTTGCCATGCTTTACTCTTTGCCTCCATTTATTTCATGACACTCACATCGCACGCATGTTCAGCTCTTCTTGCACTCTGGCTGTGTACGACATCAGCGGTCTACGACTGCAGTGCACACATCCCAGAGAATTTAGCTTCAGTTTTGGAAGGAAGTAGCAATCAAAGTTCTGTGGTCTACTCTAAAACCCAAACGCTCCACAGTAGCAAAGGCTAATTGTATGTTTGTATCATAAGGCTCTGATTAATCACAATCTAGCTGGAAAAAACATCGCGGAGATAAAAGAGCTGGCCAAAAACACAAGGACGAAAACCAACAAGATAATGAAATGCTAGCTAAGCATACCCAGTTCGTAACTACCGAGCAGAAGCAGATATGGTGGCCAATAGAAACTTCATATCTTCACCGCACCAGCATCTCTTTGAAGCTAGTCTTACAGGCTGTAAATGAGTAGCTCCACCACAGATTTTACTGTTCCTTAGCCTTAGCGTAACCCTTATCTTATTACTGGGCTGCCCCAGTAAAGACAGACACCATTATGAGTCAACGGAGGAAGAGAAATGCAGAGGGAGACGATGCGGAAAATGATGATGGCTTCTCAAATCCTGCAGCGACAACTTATCGGGTTTAAAGTCGGTGCTTATCTGAGCTGGAACTTTTTAAGCTGGAGTGCACCGTGAGCCAGAGGGGCACACGGCCTCCTGCTCAGAAATGATTTCATCTGGCCGTCGTTAGCAAATCCAGGAAAAAGCGATGAGGGACCTATTCCCCAGTGACAATCCCACCGCTCCATTCCAGATGTGTGTGCTATCTGAACTGGGTCTTACGACACCACATCTGGATGACCGCGAACCACATCAGAACGCAGCAGCGGCGGAGGTCACCTGTGAGGATCTGAGCGCTTTTGGCGCTGAAACAGACCACGGCGATGCTTAACGAGGATGGAAAATCTGCTCAGAGATGAGACAGCCAGTCCCGAAGGAGGATGTGGCGAAAGATTTTAATGCCTGTGGTTTCCGGAAGTGCTATTAACATCACATGTAGGATTTTAGACACGCGATTTACTTAAAATGCTGACTAAAAAAAAAATCTTCACATTTACTCATAAATGAAAAATAGTCCCGTGTCAGTGGTGGCTTTGTGTTGCCTCCTGATTTAGCATCTAGAAAGAGGCAGAAAGCAGACACCTGGCCAGCTGCAGATGGACAATTACAGCGGAGGACAGAGTGGTTTGATCTCAGCATGAGTTGGTTCAGCATACAAAACAAAGGGTTCCATTCAGAAACCCTTAAAGACGTCAAAGCCAGGCATCAGCAACAAAAGTAACCCACTTCAGATGGACTTCTGGGAGGTCAGAGGTCATGGGACTAATGCAATATACATGGAGCGATGCGGTACCTCCACTTCTCTATTTTCTTAGAATGTCATGTGACTTCTCCTGGCACGTCATGTGACCTAGTAATGTGGAAACGCTGCTTCCATTGCAGTTTAGTGCAAAATGTTTCCGAAACACGACAAGTCACAGGTCCAACCTCATTTAATCAAGATTCCTTCCAGCAGAAGGAATAAAGCCTTTTTCTGTCTTCTGACTAGTTTGATGCAGATGCAGCGGGACAGCAGGCTGCAAGTGCTGACTGCTGTCCGTCTCTGCCTGCTGCAGAGGGGACACCTGCACGCAGGCCTGAACAAAGCGCCTGTGAGGAGACACAAACCAGCCCCGTGTCAAGGCGCCGCAGATAACCTCCCCCTGAGAAATCACTCAGAGCCAGCGAGGGGAAGAAATGTGCTATAGTGCACATCTGCCGGGATCGCAGGCTCCATTACAACTTTGCAAACACAGATAACGACGTCTTCAGAAGATGGAAAATTTAGATCACATGACCACAGGGCTGTCGCGATGCTGCGAGCGCTGCTGCAACGGGCAAAAAGTGAGTAAAAAGTGTAGAAAAGGAAGAGCATTTGAAACCTCAATCAGTACCAGATATTGTCCTCTGAGTGGATGTGAATAAAGGACAGAGTGAGTCATTTTTATGAGTCTGACTAATGACAGGACGCTCAGGGTGAGAT